>OY987278.1:17459549-18059549 GCA_963920785.1 Sphagnum contortum
AAAGGCACATTCCAATTCCTCCTAAAATTTTTTTAGCTACTATTTAATTTAATTTTCAGTGAAGGAATCATTCAATATTCAAGAACTTTTGTACTGCAAGTCCAAATGTCATGGAACCAAGCCCATGCACCCTCCTTGTTCGAGAGAGAGAGAGAGAGAGAGAGCTTTCCAAAGACACCAAGAACATGATTTGAAGCATCCCAGTGGTTCTCATAACTACAATACAAAACAAAGCAAAACACCTTCCTTCATAGATAGATGTGTTGTGTAGGGTCAAGCCCTTGGGTGGGGGCAGTTTCAAAATAAGGGGCCTAGGATGAGACGATAGGTACCTAAATCCCAGCCTCACGTTTGGAAATCAACCCATCCCGTGGGCTTTCCCCACGGTAAAACAGGATGCAAATGTTATTGTGAACATAAATATATGTAGATCACAAGGCATTAAGGGGTGTGGTTCTTACAGTGATTCCTTAAGAGAGGGACTGATCTTACACCTACAAGGCATAATTTCTATGCTTAAGGAGAGTACGTGTAAGATCCCTCATCTTTTCAAGGAGGGATTTTCATAGTTATATGTTTGCCCTCCAAATACACTAGTAATTTGTTTTCAAGTGCTTTATGCAACAACTTGTTTAAACCTCCAACAGACAAACCTTTTACCCCTATATCTTGCAAATATTCCACATATACAATTTGTACCTATCTTGCAAGTTGCAAGTAAGTTAAGTTCCAATTGTGCAAGTTGCCAAGTACAATGCACATTTTTGTGGGGTAAACTTCATGTATTTTGAGAAGGCGGGCACATTCATTTCATGGTATTTTGCATTAAGTTTTGTGCATTTTGGGGGACATTTGGGATAGGTATAGAATAATAAATATATTACTTTATAGGGCTAATATATTTCATATTAGTATTATCTTAATATATTTCACATTTTTCTTTAAAAAAACAAGAAGAATACAAGCTCGATTTAAGATGTAAGCTACAAGTGACCCCGCAAGAAGGTGAGGCAAAGGCCAAGACTTCTTGTGCACATTTCGGTTCATTAAAATATGTCATTTGTTGCAACTTGATGGTGGTGATTGTTTGTGAATTCGCCACCCATTTAAACACAAGGATACATGGCTTCAGTTGTGGGATATAGGAGATTTATTTTGCATTTTGAAACTTGTGAACACTTGGGGGAGAGGCTTGTAAAATGAACTAACATATTAGCAATAAACCTTTGGTAATAATACACTCAATAAGGCTAGCCACCTCCCCCACTATCATGCCCACAAAGCATATGTAAACTCCACTTTCAAGAGGAAACAAATATCAATTCGTTCTCTCATCAAAAGTTTTGCAAATGTGGGTTGTTTTCGAATGCCAACTTTACATATTTCAATTGTGAATATTACTTACTATATGGGAATTCTACCTTCATGCCCTAAATTCCCATCATCCACCAAGAACCCAAGTGCCACCAAAACAAAAGAATCATTCCTTGAGGAGGATGAGAAATATTGGATTATTTTGTTCATGTTGAGATCACATTTTTCACTACCATAGTACACAGGGTGGTTTTTGCATACATTAACTTTGTTGTGGTTTTTATGTGTTTTGTTCAATTCTTGTCAAATAGGGCACCTAATGGTTGGGCCAACATAATGGATCCAAGCTATGAAAGAAGACAATGCTTACAACAATAGCAAATTGTATTCAATCAAATGAATTATTAGCTTATTTTATTTTATTTTTATTTTTAAAAAATCTCAAATATGGTGGCCCGCCCATATAATGTCATATAATTAATCTATATTATATATGTGTAATATTAGATATATATATATATATATATCTCCTAAAGTGATCTTTATTCTTATTTGTCAGGGATAATTAAAGAAATTTGAGGCTATTAATTACTCACAAAATGATGTCCCTTTGTAATGATATCAACACCCACCCAGTGCCCACCTCCACCCATCCATTACCTACTTACTACTCCCTCCCTTAAACAATAAAATAAAATTGGTTCATTAATATTTTTTTAATTAAAAAAGGGGGAAGCCATTATATCTACCTGCATAAATAATTCATCTTTTTTTCTTTTTTTCTTTTTTTTTCAATTTTGTGATGTTGCTGGAGTGACAATCATCCATAAGTACATTTAGTCAAATTTGGCTATACTCAAAATATGAAAATATAAATTCTTAAGCACCTTTTCATATTGTGGGGAATTGTGGTGATTTTTGGCTATTTTTAAATTAAAAGATGGCTTGTCAAAGTCAGTGTTTTTTTTTAATAACAATTGTGTGATGTTGCTTAAGTGATGATCATCCAGAAGTACAGTTAGCCAAATTTGGCGATACTTAATATATGAAAATAGAAAATCTTAAGCACCTTTTCATATTGTAGGCAATTGTGACGAATTTTGACGAGTTTTAAATAAATTTTTTTTTTTAGCAATCTGTTTTTTAAAATAGGGGATTCACAACAGAATACTGTATTCCCTTTTTCACAAAAAAATTCAATAATCGCCACAATTTCCTTCAACTCGCCAAAAATAGCCCCAAATTTTTCGCCACCGAAAACATCATTGCTATCAAATAGTCGAATTTACACTAGAAAAACAAAATTTCCAAAAGTTTTGCAATTTTTTTGTCGGAAATTTTTTAAACGCTCTAAAAATTAATTAACTTACTTTTACTTTTACCTATTTACTACGACACCTCGAATGGCATCTGGGAACTTAACATCGAGACGGCACCTGGGACCTCAAAACTGACTCAGCGCTGTGTTCCGTCTCTGTGTCTGTGTCTCTTCTCTTTCTCTCTTTCTGTTTGTGTTTGTCTGCGCGCGTCTGCGTGCGTGCGAGCGGGCTAGCGTGCGAGAGAGAGAGAGAGCGAGAGAGGGAGAGAAATCAATGCGCTGAGGAGAAGTGGAGCATTACAGAAGAGTACTGAGAAAAAAAACAAGATCATCATAAGGAGAGTTGAATCTGCGGTAGAGAAATCAATGGGCTAATAAGAAGGGGAAGGGAGGACAGGGGGAGGGGCGGGGAGCAATATTACAACAGAGTACCTAGTGTGAGGTAAGGAGCAACAAGATCATTATCATCATCATCATCAGCCAGAAGCAGCAGCAGCAGGAGGGAGTAAGTTTGCGTTCGCCTTTGCTGTTGGTTTCTGGGAGTTAGCTGCACACGCATTTGTGTTCGCCATGGCCCAGAGTAACTGGGAAGCGGATAAAATGTAAGACTTCGATGGCCTATCATCATCATCCTTGGCTTTTTTTTCTTTGTTGACTTCTTCCACTGGTTTGTGTGTGCTGTCTCGCCGGGCCTTTTTGTCTCTGCATCTTGCCTGCGTGTGTGTTTTATCATTGCATGCGAATTTACGAACTTTGAGGGGAAATCGGATCAAGGATGCATGCATGATTCATTGATTGGTTGTCAACGAGGATGCTGACGTCTTTTTTTCTTATTCTTGAAGAGCGCTGTAGCTAATAGAGAGAGAGACAGAGACAGAGACAGAGAGAGAGAGACGCAGAGACACGCGCACACATATGCATACACAGGCAGATCGAGTTCGAGACTCGCTAGATTCTTGCAGAAACTTTTCAATAGGGGAATTCTGTTGGGATTGATGTGGAGTTTCTTAAAGAGTGAAGAGTTGTTTGACCGACTTTTGGAATCTATCACAGTTACATCTTTGATGCTTATCACTGGGGATGTGAGAAATGAACCACAGCTAGATGTGCTGTAGATCAACTTTGGTCTCTTTGATAGCTGTGCAAACATACAAAGGCTAGTGCTCTTGCTATGTATGGTCCAGTTTGTCTAAAAGACAATTCTGACAAGGGCAGATGCCACAGTAGCATTTTACATCCAGGGTTTGTGCAGCCCATGTTATTGCATGTGGAGTGTGAGAGGCATTATGAAGTTCAGACATGGAAGGCTGATATGATACATATGGGCTCAGATAGGTTGTGGTTGAGAAGGAGCAGGGATAAAATTGTGCTGTAGTATCTTGAGTTGACAGCAATTTGACTGTATAATGGCATCCTGAGGTGATGTGTGGTATGGTCAAATGGTGTAGGCAGCTGCTTCATGTGGTTTGTTCCCCCTGATTGAGATCAACTTTCTATGAACAGCTTGTGCAAATAGAAAGTGGGTTATTTATTCCTATTGATCTCAAACAGGGAGAACAACATGTATAGAAGTCCTCTTATTGTTTAATGCTGATTTTTTCTTTTGAGGTGCAGGCTGGATGTGTACATCTATGATTACTTGTTGAAGAGAAATCTTCAGGCATCAGCCAAGACTTTCCTGAATGAAGGCAAAGTTTCATCTGATCCAGTTGGTATGCTCCATACTCCCCTGTATAGTGGTGGCTATTCCAAATGCTCATATGCAGTTGATGGGCTTACAATAACAGCTTGCTGTGGTATGTGCAGCTATTGATGCACCTGGTGGTTTTCTGTTTGAATGGTGGTCAGTCTTCTGGGATATCTTCATTGCCCGTACCAATGAGAAGCATTCAGAAGTGGCAGCCTCCTATATTGAGGTGAAAACACTTATCTGCCATCTTGGGACACTTACAATGATGAGCAATGGGTTTGCAATTGTCTGTCTGCCACATCTGCCCTCTATTGAACAGCATATCCTTGATTTTTTGTAGCTGTTATGACAAGTCTGTGTGATATGATGCTTAGACACAACAGCTGAAAGCTCAGGAACAGCAACAGCAACAGCAGCAACAGCAACAGCAACAACAGCAGCAACAACAGCACCAGCATCAGCAACAGCAACAGCAACAAGCAGCACAGCTCCAGCAGATGCAGATCCAAATAATGCAGCAGCGGCATGCACAACAGCAACAGCAACAACAACAACAACAGCAGCAGCAGCAGCAGCAGCAGCAACAACAACAACAACAACAACAGCAACAACAGCGTCGGGAAGCCAGTCATATTCTAAATGGCTCTGCAAATGGTTTAGGTGGGGATGCACTATTGCGGCAGCCCACAGCAAACGCAATGGCAACAAAAATATATGAGGAACGCCTCAAGCATCCACATCTGAGAGATGCACTTGATGAAACAGCCATGAAGGTAATCTAATTTGGTGATCCTGAAAATATATCTAGCAGGGAAAAAGAGCTGGCATATCCATTATCCTTCTTATGACTAATTGTCAGTTGTGAGATTGATGACTTTTGGAAGGCCAAATGTGAAAATGTGCCATAGATGCAGCGAACCCCAGAATCATGCTAAAGATCAGTCCATCGTTACATTTGTGGATAAATTTAAGCTTTTCTGCTCCACCTCTGACATATAGAGGGCATTAGTAAGTTCTTTTGAATCTGTGTGCAGTGGGCCATACTGCTCTGGTGGTATTATATTTCCATCATGAGCTGCTTTTGTTGTCACAGCCAGCCATTGATTGACTAAAATTTTGATTGAAATCCTTCATGTGCCCTGACTACCAATTTCATGTGCAAACACACACCTCCAGCTGCAATAGCTAACATGCCTATGCAGTGTTATGAGTCTCCTTGTCGTTTTGCCTCTGTGGAAATACAAATTTACTGTTGATGGTCACTTTTTTTGCTGCTGCTGTTTGGTCACTGATGGTGGCATTTTGTGGGGTGGTTGTGTTTTTGCAGAGGTACAACATCCACTAACCAATACATTCAGCACTGAGCACATTCCACATTTTGAGAAAGTATCAATAGGCAGTATGGAGAGAGTTGGCATTTGAAAATGAAGGGCTGTGTGAAGCAGCTTCTGCTGATCATAAAACCATGTGCTAGTCTTCATTATGCACCTTGGGCATGTGATGATTTCAAGGAAGGTTCATGGTAGTATGCCTCAGGATATTACTCTGAGACAGGTTAGATGTGGTGGCCACAGTTGTATCAGACAACAGATATACTCCTAGTCGTGTAGTTGAGAGACTCCTGACTGATTGGATGTCTGTTGAAAATAGGCCTTTGCTGCATGGTACAGCTGGTAATTCAACAACACCTTTGCAGCAGGCCCAATCTCACCCACAACAGATTTTGGCAAGCTCTCAGGTTTCTTCAAACACACAAACTTGAGTACAAAGGCAGTAGTTCCTGTGCTTTCTGGATTTGCACTGACATGAGTGCTAATATATTCAATGTGTGTGTTGGGTGACTCAGGATAACAAGAATGATGTATTGAGCCAAAAGTCTCGAGCTCCAGAACCTGCAATGTTTGGTCTCCCTGGAACAGGGCATTCCAAACCAGCTATCCTTAGCCCAGGTTTGTCTCTTTTGCTCCTTGTTCATCATCCCATTCCTTCTTGCTTCCATTCCTGCTTGAACACCAATAACTTTGTTTTTCCATGAATATTGTCTGATGTTTGTGTAAATCAATGTCATTCAATCCTGTTATTACCATGACTGATGTCTTGACTCACTTCAGGCAGGTACCTGATGACCAACTGAAATTGTTACAGGAATCAATCTAGGGGGAAGCACCATGACACTAAAGGCATGGCCACTTACAGTGAGTTTCTTCCAGTTGTGTTCTCTTGTTATTGGAATAAATGTGAGATGTCTGCACAGAGAGTTCTGTCAAGTATCTGTTGTTCAAGTGTATCACCAACGGCTCCAGTGTTCATATATCCAGACATTTGAAGGATGACAACAAATTGCAAAGTGGTATGTCTGTTGATGGATGTTATATTGATGCCTTGGTGTTATTGACATGTTGGTAGGGGTCAGGGCTAGGGACTTCTACACAGAAATCATTCATTCAGGCTCCCCAGCAGTACCCACAGTTTCAGATGTTGACACCACAACAGCAGCAGCAGCTTCTGCTCCAAGCTCAGTCTCAGGGAAACATCTCTTCATCAGGCTCACCTCTGCTCTCTGATACTCGATTCCGAATGCTTTTGGGTAGAAGTGGGTTGACTAAGGATGGGCAGTCAACAAGCAGTGATTTGTCACAAGGTGTGGGCTCCCCCTTGCAGGCTGCTTCACCATTATCTCGTGGCACCCCTCAAGACCATTCACAAACAGAGCTCATGATGAAGGTAATCAAGACTCAGTTTGACCAATGTATGTAAAGAGCTTGTATGTGCCTGAAGGGGTTAGGTACTGTTCTCTGTAGTTCCATTCACAGTTTTTCCAAGGAGAGGCATTGGGTTGTGGATTTCTTATTGTTGCTGTTGCTTTGACTATCAGCTGGCTGGACATGTGTTCCTTGGTACCTCTGATTTACTCCCTAGTGAACAAACTCAGGCACTGGTTTTTAGTGTTCAGGTGAAGCATAAAGTACTCCACTTCTAGGAGAGTAAGCAATGAATCCAAACTGTTTGAACAGTTGAAAGTGTTTCAGTACCATTTCAATCTTGAGAACAGAAAGGAGATTCAAATGATGCTTATTGGTCATTTGGTGGCCTTCTCTTCCTGTGGAGTTCAGCATGGGTTCTTAATTTAGCTCAAAACGAGGTATCTCAATTGCATTGTAATACTATTCTAGGTTTGTGAGGGTTATCACTGTAGACCAGTTCCCTAGGTTGCTGTAGCAGAAGAACCAATGCTTGTATGGTCTGATTTGTTGTAAGGATCTAATACCCTCTGCAGATACTGGACAGAGCTCAGCTGCACAGATGTATTGTTAACTCTGTTCAATAGAGTCATTGTCACCAAATAGTTGGTGATGGTGGTAAAGACCAATCTTTGGACTGACTTGCTAGGCTGTTTCAAACCATTCATCTTGTTAGTGAGTAGAGATTCTGTTTCTGATACCATTCAGTATAGTTGCACTTGGAAACAATCAAGGTCTTTGTCTCAGCAGACGCTGGGCAATCTCAGGCTGATTTGAGGGAGGAAGAAAATATCTAGTCTGACCTAATTGATAGAACTAAAGATGAGCAAGAGGAATAGTGGGTGAATTTTTAGAATTTCATGGTGAGCTCTGCATTCATATTTTCTCTGTGTGGGTTATGGTCTGGCGTAATGCATTGGATGCTCACAAGAATGGTGTGGTGGTTTCTTTTCTTTAACCAAATGAAGCAGCTTGCGCAAATGCAGCAACAGCAGCAGCAGGCCAGCAATCCACAGCAGCAGCAGCAGCAACAACCTCCCACACCCCAGCAGCAACAGCAGGATCGCTTGACTGGAGTGACTGTGGATGTTTCAAACTCTTTTGGTGCTAACGATCCGGTCTATGGTAGCCTGGAGCCTAGTCCCAGCACAAATAGCACTGGCACTGGCAAGGTATGGATGCATGTTTACACCATCTTGCTCTTGTATTGTTAGATGTCCAGCCTTTCCACCTGTTCTTTATTGTTCATAGTTCTCTGTGACCTGTTGGCTCAAACAGATGACAGTAGAAAAACAGGAAGTTGGTATGTTCAGAGTAGGGTATGCTGGTCTTAACTACTGCAAGGTTGGAGTGGAGGACTTTGTCTGCTGGTTTCAAATCAAGTCCGTGTTTTTTATATCTGGAAGCTTTCTACTATGTGAAGTGCAACAGTTTTGTGTATATGGTATTTTGCCTGTGGAAATTTTAGTCTCTGATTTAGGTCTAGTTTCAGGGACAGTGCCACATTGTGGTCAAGTCCTGACCATCTTTGATGTCAAGTTCTCCTCATCCTTGTGTTTTTTTAGGCTTGTCCCTGAGACTAGCCACTAAACATTTCTCCTTCACCAGATAGTTGAGCCATTGTGTTTAATTAATATACTCAGTTTTCACTTATTCAAGCAGATTTGAAGTCTGTACACAGGACATTCCAGCATCCTCTAAAGCCTTGTCTAAAGAAAATGTGTATGTCTGGGGTAAAGGGTGCTTCCAAGGGTGTCCCAAGTGTACGAAAGAGAAAGCAGGTAGCCAATTCTTCAGGCCCTGCAAATAGTACAGGAACTGCCAACACAACAGGTCCCTCTCCAAATTCAGCACCATCCACCCCATCCACTCACACACCTGGGGATGTGATGTCCATGGCTGGAGCTCTTCAGCATAACAGCAGCATTTCAAAGCCTTTGCTCATGTATGGAACAGATGGAACCACAACATTGGCATCCCCTTCGAACCAGCTGGTAATATAACATTAGTGTCCTTCTCATCTCAACTGTCCAGTCGTGCAATTCAGCCACCTGTTCCATCCTTGATTTTTTTGTGGATAAATAGTAATTTGTTGCTATAATGGGTGGCAGAATGAATTATTTGTCTTGGATGTCAGGCTGAAATGGACAGATTTGGTGAAGATGGATCGCTGGAGGATAATGTGGAGT
The DNA here is from genome assembly GCA_963920785.1 of Sphagnum contortum. Lineage (NCBI taxonomy): Eukaryota > Viridiplantae > Streptophyta > Sphagnopsida > Sphagnales > Sphagnaceae > Sphagnum > Sphagnum contortum. The sequence continues at coordinate 17,468,802 of OY987278.1, forward strand.
CATTTTTGTCTCATGAAGAAGCAGACCCTCGTGAATCTCTGTTTGGCACCAGCAAACGCAGTCCAGCAGGGCATAATATGGATGTCTCTAAAGGTGCTCATTCTTTGCTAGGTTTGTAGGATTTTTCTTTTCATTTCTTCAAGTTGTGTATCTGAACTAGAAATTTGGAACCTGGCATAGTTAATGGCTCTCTCTGTACACAGTCTCACAATACTATACAGCATGGGATGCATTTTAACAGGTTTCTCTTTCAATGAGGTGGGCTGTCTGCGGGCAAGTACAAGCAAAGTAGTTTGCTGTCATTTTTCCTCAGATGGAAAAATGTTAGCCAGTGCAGGCCATGATAAAAAGGTAATTGATCTGTGCTGGTCAGTCAGTTGTCAATTGTCTATTTGATTCCTATTGGGAGACATTTCCATCACCTGTCTAGTTGTGATCTCAGTGTCATTTAGTCTGATATACTGACTGCTGCATTGCATGTGGTACAACAGGCTGTTTTGTGGAATATGGACACACTGAAGCTGAAGCATTCACTTGAAGAGCACTGTTCACTGATTACAGATGTAAGGTTTAGTCCAAACTCAACACGGTTGGCAACATCATCCTTTGACAAGACTGTGAGGGTATGGGATGCTGACAATGTAAGTCCACAACAAATGCTTATGCTTAGTTAGCAGCTGTGATTTGGCTTTTCAGGAGAAAATCATTACAGGTTTTATTTTTCCAATTTGGCCTCCTGAGTTGAATTCTAAAGGATTTTGGCTAATACATGCAGCCAAGTTATTCTCTGCGGACCTTCACAGGCCATCAAACTTCAGTCAAGTCTCTGGATTTCCACCCGAGCAATGAAGACATCCTGTGCTCCTGTGATGATAACAGTGAGATTCGGTACTGGAGTGTTAATCAGGGTGTTTGCACTCGAGTGTCTAAGGTGTGAGCATACTTCCAGAAGTTCAATTATGAAAAATTTAGATTGTTGATTGGGTATGTGGGTTTCAAGTACAATTTTCTGTTGTAAGCAATTGTGTGTGCACTTATAAGCTTCTTGATCACAGGGTGGCATGACACAAATTAGATTTCAACCTCGGCAAGGAAGGTTACTTGCTGCTGCTGCAGAGAATGTGGTGTCCATTCTTGATGTGGAGTCAGAAACTTGTGTGCATTCCTTACAGGTATGTAATGAAGAATCAAACCAGAATAAGATGTATTGCATATACATCAGAATTGAGCAAGCTACCCAATATCTTCAGTTGTTGGCTGAGTTTAATGAGATTGATATCGAGTTAGCTCCTTGAAAGTTCAATTCAGGCTTTAGATATGAGGGGCTTGACTATTTTTTCTGGTTTTGTGCAGAGACACACTAAGCCTGTACACTCAGTGTGCTGGGATGCTTCTGGGGACTTTGTGGCATCTGTTAGTGAGGACTCTGTCAGAGTATGGAATTTGGGCATGGGTAGTGATGGAGAATGTGTGCATGAGCTCAATTGCAATGGCAACAAGTTCCATTCATGTGTGTTTCATCCTAATTATCCTTCGTTACTCATCATTGGCTGTTACCAGGTATGTTTCTGCTGTTGGGACTAATGAGTGTATATTCATGGCATAATTTCTTTCCCACCTTAACTGCTTTCTGGTTCCTGGTTAGGGATGCCAGCAATTGTGTGGATATGCACACAAGGGGATGAAACACTATTTCCCAACCTTTGGCTTTATAGATCATGTTGTAAATGGCTTTGTGACAAAGTCTCCCCTGCTTGAGGGCAACTACTCTGTTCAACAAGGGAGATTGGCTCTGTTCAGTTGCACATTTTGGAACACCTGGTGTTGTGAGAAGGTTGCTAAAACACAAGGGGGTTTGGTGTGCAGTCTCTGGAACTATGGAATATGATTGAGAACAAAAGCATGACAGTGCCTGCACATGAAGGCTTGATTGCTGCCCTTGCACAGTCATCTGCAACTGGCATGGTAGCCTCTGCCAGCTATGACAAATGTGTCAAGCTTTGGAAATAGATTTGCACAGAGATCTACGGGTCATGTTTTGCAGAGATCAGTCCAATTCATTTTGTTTCTGCATGTGCGGATTCATGGCACATGATCCAAATTTGCAGGGCATTTGATACAGAGGAACAGGACAGAAACCAGTATGGCACCCTCATCCACCTAACAGCTGGCCCACTGTGATGGTTTGCAACCAGCTCAATGCTCATTTTGGGAAGGGAAGACAAATGAGATTATTTGTACGTTAGGGTGTTTCTGGCTTCATGTTGAAGTTCCTCAGACACATCACAAACATTGGTATAAAAATTTGGCACTTGAAGGGGTGTTGTTGTTTGAGATCCTGGATTGAGGGCAATACTTGAAACCCGATGTGTGGTGGCACACCTTTACTATGTGTAAATTACTTGTGCATTATGATGTAATAATTTGTTTCTTTGAAAAGGTTAGTGCTCCTTTTTCACCAAGCATAATGAAAATCTTCTTGCCTCGCACCAAAGTACATTAGCCCTTGATGTAGATGCAAATGAGTTGAATACACCATGTATTGTTGTGATTGTCTTATTTAATAATTGTCCAAAGATCTAGTGCAAGACAAACAACTGTCATCAGGGATTAAAGCAACCTTGTTCACAACTCAGAACAGGCCACCATAAGTCTATACATTTGGCCCATTATGAACCCCTCTTGGAGCATCTGTTCCCTTTGCATTTTTCCAGATAATGCCAACAAATAGGGCCAGACATTGTTGTGGCATGTTGGCATTCCCCACTGTTGCATAGGAATGGTACAAAAGAGCTTTACCATGGCAAAAAAGGCCCTCTCTATCCTCTAGATTGTAGCAGGATACAATGGCTCTATGGAGTGACTTAAAGGCCTGCAAGTATGTCTGTTGAAGCCTGGCAGCACAGCAAGCAAGTGTCATGATCTCACCTGTGGAAGCAAAAATGAGAGGAGCATCATGAGGATTCAAGCCTAGGCTATGGAACACATGGTTACAGCCATGCTCAAGAAGCCCACAATGCTTGAGGACTGGAATTGTATTGTGTTCATTGTGATGCCCAAAGACAAGTTGCAAAGTAGCTAAGAAGCTCATGAATATATCAAGCTTTGAAGAGCTTCAAAAACTTTGGACCTGACTTGAAGAATGTACCAACTATGTAACAATTTCGGTAACCTAAAGTTCCTTTGCAATGAGTCAACACAACCACAACAAACAACACAACTGAGACATTGTAGTGTAGTTCAAACTTCAGACCCTTGAAACATACATAGCCAGTTGACACAAAATTTGACAATAAAAAATGAAAGGAATCAAATTATGTTCTATTGTATTTGGCTATTGCCTTTGCAAGCCCATGGATGCTCAAGAAGATAATTTCACAAACTAACGTGTGTATTGCAATTCTCTATTTCTTCTACTTTGTTTTGTTTAAACATTAGTCCAAGTCCCATCTCAATTGCATGTTCTTCAAAACATGGTTCCAAATCCAAATTACATTCATCTTCTATGATTGTTTTGTTTATGATCACACAAGTTACATGAACAATATTAGATACAATGTGTCTATACCATTGTTGATTGGGATTTTGCATTATCATGCATTGACATTGTAAAACACCAAATCCACATTTGATATCATTTCTAGTAGCCTCCTAAGCTTGAGCAAAATGCTTTTGTTTTTCTCCTTACTTGTGGATCACCTACAAAAAGCAAGATTGTCTTAGCTATATGTCATCCACAAGCAAATAATACTTAGAATATACATTGCCATTCGCTTCAAACTTGCAATAGGCCCATGCAACAAATAAAAATCCATGGATTATTATCCTAAACATTAAGGTCATTATTCCCACTAAGAAAATGAAAATGACAATGTCAAATCTAGAAATTTTGGGGTGCATTTTTTTTTATTAGGAGCCACAAGTGCCAACTTCACAATGTCTTTATAAGGAGTGGATGAGGCAATCAAGTTGATGTGGCACAATATGATTGATCAATCAAAAAGAATATTGTTAGAATCATGATTTACAAGTTGTCAAAAAAATGATTGTAATTTTTATGACTCAAAAAAATGTTGCATCATATTATTATGTGAGAGTTTTATTTAAAGACATTCCCATAAATATGTCATAAATAAAATTTCAAGACATTTTTAAATTCCATTAAGTAGTGAAAGGATTGATTAAAAAAACATTGTTGTGGTTTTGCATCCCTTATTCTTGTTATCATCATCTCTTGCTTTGAATTCTAACAACATAATACATAATGAACATCTCCATATAAGAAAATTACAATGCATTCATTTTGAAGGCATAAAACTTTCAAATCTAAGTAGTTGTTACACCAAAGTTGATTCTTAAAAAAAAGAATGCACCTTTTGATCAACAATTTCTAAAATGATTGAAACATGCACTTCTCTTGTCTAAAAATTGCACTTGCCAAACAATTGGACAATTTTTCTGACTATTGTCTCAACATCTTTAATGTGTTGACTTTATGTGATATGCAATAACATTGAAATTTCACTTTTATAAAGGTTGTAACAACATCAACTCATCCAAAGATATGAATATTCCTAAAAACACCTATCAAAATTGATACACATTTGTTTTTCCAAATCAACATTAGTATGCAATCAAAGCTATTGTTCTTTGAAAACTTTAATCATCACCCTTACAAATCACTTCAAGCTTAACATTGCAATTTTTTCTCCTAAATAATAAAATATTTGTCCATAACATAGCTATCATTCCATATATGCAAATTGCATACAAGCAATTCTAACTTTTTGAATTGTGGAAAGGCTTGTCACCCTATGCATGCACCATTTTTACACAAAATAACAATCTTGTTGGGCCACAAGCTTCATGATGTGAATGAAAAATGACATGTGCATTTCATATTGCCTATGAAACAATTTTTCATCATACACATGGATTTGAGCAAAATAATCTCTTTGGACTCTCCTTTCACCAATCTATATATCCTTTGGAACATTGGATTTGTGCTCGAATCTACTATTTCCATGGTGACTTTTCACAAGTTGATGCCCAACAATGACTTCACACACATGTACACAAAATCCTCCTCATCTTCATCATTGTTCAACTCAATAGATATTTTACCAAATAAAGTTTGCCTTCATGTTAACATTCATAACAATGGACATAAAATACAAGAGGTAATTATCTAACATAAGACAAAACATGAGAACAAAAAAATGGGGCACAAGAATGAAGGCATAGTAATGACTAGTGAAAGGAAAAATGACATAGCATTTGATGGTGTTATGTATGCATGGGGCCATAAAGAAAGTTTTATGGCAACCTTATGCCCTACACTTTCACATGATTGGTCATTGTGTGTGTAATAATAAGGTGAATGCCATGTTAAAAGTGGAAATGTTCTTAGGATGGTCACATGGGACATGCAATTCAAATCAACATTTGAAGAAAGATGTTAGAACCCTAACTTGGGTATGTGATCAATTCACAAAATGGCAATAAAGTGTCCTTCCCAAAATGATAGGAAATTGAAAGATTTGAACATAGCAACACATTGAGATATGGAGTGAATGAAAGTGGGTGCATACACATTCCCAAATGAATTGGAAATTTGTTGAAGTCAAAGGGAAGTGTTCCCAAGACTTTCCAAGTTTGACTTTCACTTTAGTAGTTGGAATTTCAAGGTGTATCAATTTTTTGGAACAAGATTTGATCGAATTGGGCCTTCTTTAAACCATTGATTCTTTTTTTGAAAAATAGATATCTAAAATGGGGTTGTGCTAACAAATCCAATTGAAGCACAAGTTATGGCCATTTGAAAGGTTGAAAATCAAACTATGAAAATGACTCTTAACCATTTAATCATTGCACATAAAGGTCAAATCAACTCCCATTTAGGAGCTTGATATGTCCTTGGAAAAAATTAAAATAAAATATTCTCCAATTAGAAGTGCAATGAGAAAATTATCAGCCTCCAAATTGATTGGAATCAACCTAGTAATTTTAAGACTCCTAGAAGTCCTTCCAAAAAATATGATGTTGATGTAGCCCTTGGGGGCAATTTTAGAGTATATTGTAAACATGAAAATGTTGATTCCTTTCAAGTTTTGACCATGGTGAACCTTGTGAGTCCCATGGTTTGTTTATGCATCAAGTTAACTCCAAGTGCATTAACCACCATCTTATTTTGGTTTGTGCATTTTGATGTGTGCATGAGTTTAACTTGAGGAGCTCGACTTAATTGCATCTCAAAGTTCTTGCACACACCTTATGTCTCAATGCAAGGAGCTAAGGAGTGCACCCAAAATTTACAAGTCTTTCACAACACATTACTTTGGAAAGTTTGCCCTAATACCATGTGGCAAGTCATTGGGTGTGTGTCAAAAAAATAATATTGCAAATCACATTTATTATAACAATGCACTTTAAGGAAATAGTGTGCATCCACATTAATTCAAATCTTTCACACAAAAGATATTGGGGCAAGGCAATTATCTTTATCTTTATCTTTTTCTTCTTTAGGAAAAATGTTTTCAATTCAAGGTTAAAGGACCACCTTCATTATTTTATAATTTTTGGATAATCAAAATTATTCATGATAGGATATTCTACACAAATGGTACACAACCTAACAACATGGCAAAAATCTTCAACCAAAATATGGTAAACCTTTTTCAACCTTTTGATGTTTATTGTAACATCCCCTTTGGTCACCTTTATGCAAACAATGGAAAACATATGATTTAATCAATTTGTTCATCATAAGGCATATTTTAAATGATAATTTTGGAATTTCACACGATAGAGGAATGAGTGGGTTTCAAGTTTTGGATTGAGTTTTACATAATTGGTTATTTGCAATAATTAGTGATTATAAATTTATCACAACTAGTTTCATTTTACCTCATTAAATTATTTGAATGAATGGGATTTGTAACTATAATTCAAGAAAAGTAATAACATGGAAAAAGGGGGGGCGGGGGAGGGGGTGTCTTCAAGTAAGCTTTGGAAGACTAAGTTTTTAACTAGTAGGTTCTCCATTGAAATTAGTTGGGACAAGGTTTTGAAGTGAGGTTTGTAAGTAGTGATTAAATTATGGGATTTTTGTTGAATTAGTTGTGACAAGGAAGCCAACAAGGTAGTTGGCCTAATTTCTATTTATACATTTAAAAACTTACACTTCATGTCAATGTAAATGGCTTAGGAAAATTTATTTACATGTTGGGTAAATGTAAATGTATGTAGTCCAACTACAAAGTGTGTAAATGTACAAGATGTGGCATATTGTAAGTGTTTAAAAGTGTGTAAATCATTTTAAGCCATGTAAAACAACGTAAATGTAAGTGTAGCTTTTTTACATTTACATTTTTTTTACACACCTTGTAAAAACAAGATGAAAAGAAAATAAAATGAAACAAATAAAATGCCACAACTTGTAAATTTTTATTTCATTCACATGAAAGGAGTTACAAATTACAAGCATACAATTTTAGTGTGCAGTGTGATCATTGAATTGGCACATTTACAAAGTGGCAATAGGGACATAGGAGTTCAATCAAAACTAAAAAGGCACCATGTGCATCATGAATAAGACATTAAACCAAAATCATGAATATATGTCCCAATTTTGGATACAATCCTTTACATGATCTTCAACCTCATCAAAACATTCAACATCCATCACATCTAGTATCTCCTCTTCAACTTGACCAAACCCATCCAAATATTTAGGTCCTCATTTATCCTCAAAATCGACAATGGGATCATCAAGCCAATTCTTGATCAAAAGAATTAGGAGATCAAATTCTTCACACCAAATCAACATCAACAAATACCTATGGCAATATCTACAATAGAAGAAAAAAAAATTCCATTTCAATTTGATTACCAAATATGCTTAAATTTACTTTAGTTAAATAAACAATTGTCAAGAACTAGTTTTCTTTGGCCACAAAAAATATAAATTTATGTTTCTTCCAATGGCACATCAAACATGTGGGAACATGACAATTCCCACTAAACCTACATTTACACACAATCCCCAAAAATTAATTTGAAATGTGCAAATCACCAAAATAACAATAATAATCCACAACATTTTAAAGTAGATGAAACAACAGTTATTTGTTCAAAACAAGTTTCATCCTTTGACATCCCTGCTCCAAAAACAACATTAGTATTGTGCACAACTTCCAGCATATCGTCCTTACAATTTCCAATACAAAGTTTTGAGAATTAGAAGGAATTAACTATCACATGTGCCAACAATTTCAATTATTAAAGCATGGCCAACATAATCTCCCACAAAACTTGAGTCTTTGAATTAGGGATCTAACATGAAAACAAACATATCGTGATATTTAAAAATCTTGAAACAATCCATGAATTTTTTAAAAAAAACCTCAAAACAATTTAATTACTTGCTTTCACATGTTGGCATCATAGTGTTTGACCTTGGTGCACATATCCATGTCCTCAAAAACATCAACCTTTACCTACAATTCAAATTTGTCCTCGAAAACTTACAAATACAACTTGATTATTAAAATAAGAATATAAATGGTAAGCAATACCCACACTGTTGGTTAACCTTTAGTTATAATAGGAAATAATGCATCACAAATTGCCTCAACAATGGCCTTAAGTTTATGTTAAGAAAATCTTGTTAGTTAAAACTTTCGTTTGATGACTATAACAATTGATAATTGCAACTTGATAAGTTAAGTATTACTAAAACACTATGATGCAAAGCTTCATTTCATTGGAGTTGCCAATTTATGTTCAAACAAACCATAATCTAAACATGTTAAATTTCACTCTTTTGTTCCCTTGCTTACAATGGACAATGAAAATGAAGGATCAATTTTATTGAACATTTAATAACTTATGAATGCTTAGATTGCAAATATCAAAATTGTTAACATACTTAATTTTTTTGGCCATGTGATGCAAGCTTGAAAATATGCTTGGGTTTCACATTAATTGGGCTTAGATCCTTGGAAATCGTGTTATCATTAGTTGCATATTGATTGCCTTGTTCATAACATGTCCAAAGCATGCACCATCAAATGGTTTTTACAAACTTAGTGTTTCACATGAAATTACAAACTTTAGGAATGTGGTCATGCTTTGGTACCTTCATCTTTCACATAACACAAGATTTTTGAAGCAAGACAAAACTTTTCAAGCAAGGCTTTCAATTGCCTTGCCAACCCATGCTTAATAATATCATTAACATTAAAAAGGGCTATTGTAACATGACAATGCTTCCAATATGTAAATAACAAATTTATGACAAGAACAAAGGTATCATGTTGCCCCTTATTCATCCACAATTCAAATGTAGCCATGGCATCAAGTTAAGGTCACACATGCAAATTTAAACAAGGAACCTTGGCTGGAAGGATCTATTTAAACAATGCCATTTACCAATTTGGGATTAAATTTCAAAGCCAACCTATGCATCCATACATTTTTACAACTACTTAAAGGGAAAAACTTTTTAGTTATGAACAATAACATATCTTCCAAAAATGGTTTTTGAGTTTTAATTTTTTTTCTTGTAAGGAATTTCGCTTCCCAAAATGATAAAAATTAGATTACATGTTACTTTAAAGCATTTATTAGTTGGTTATATGAATTAACCACCCTCATCATTCGTTCTTGAAATGTCATCAATAGTAGAAATACATTCCATAAGGTATGTAAATAGAAGCTCAAGATGTTCAACTTCAACATACCATTTCATAAATCTCATTCCAAATAATTTTTTGTATGCAATGACCCCCTTTTCCTTTGTTTTCTTCTTAGTCAATTCAAGGACAACCTATGGAAAACAAATACTATATTTCAATTGTTGCATTTCAACACAATTAAGAAGATCCACATTTATCATAGCAAATAATGCATATAGAACAAATTTATGATTTGAAGTAGCCCAAAATTTGACTTACTTATGTAAAATCACTAATTCGTTTAATCCCTCACTACTAGAATTTCAGGTTTTTAAAACTATGCACATTGATTTAAATGTTGTTTTTGATCGAATAACATGTATGTGAGGCCAAAATACTCAATGACATGGGTATGTTTTGATTAATCAATTTGATTATGATGACTAATTTGACCATATGTCAAATAGCCACCTAGTCAAATTCAACCCCAAAAAACCACCTCAATCAAAAGGATTATCTTTTAATTAATAGGGCCAACACAACAGGGTTAAATTAACAAGCTTAGTCAAAATAACCATTGGCTTAGTAATCATTATGTTTAGCCATTATACTTAGTTATTAAATAATTTTAGTTACTTAATTTATATTAATTAGTAGATTATTTAATCATTATATGTTTAACCATTAAGTTTAGACATTAAAATTAATAATTAAATAGATTTTGGTATTAAATATAGCCATTGAATTTAGTCATTAATTATATGTAGCCATTAACTTTTGCCATTAGAGTTAGTCATTTAAATATATTTTGCCGCTAAGTTTAACTATTAAAATTAATCATGAAAAAGGCTTAGCCATTAAATTTAACCATTGAATTTAATCATTAAGTAAGTTTAGGCATTAAATGTGGCCATTGAAATTTGTCATTAAATAAGTTTAATCATCAATTTTAGCCATTGTATTTAGTCGTTAAATATGTTTAACAATTAAGTTTAGCCATTGAATTTAGTCATTAAATATGGTTAGCCATTGGATTTAATTATTAAACATGTTTAACCATTAAGTTTAGCCATTAAATATATTTAGCAACTAAGTTTAGCCATTGGATTTAGTCATTCAATAGGTTTAAACATTAAATTTAATTATTAAATAGGTGTAGCCATTAAGTTTGCCATTGAATTTAGTCATTACATAAGTGTAGCCATTAAGTTAGTCGTTGAATTTAAATAATAGATTTAGTCAACTATTTTCTTGTAAATTTGTAACATGTGAAATAAAAAAATTGACAAGATTTGACATCTTTTGATGTTGTATTCCATTGGTAAAGACTTGATTTGTTATGGTGAAGGTGAGAGGTTCAACTTTTAAAACTTGTAACCTATGTGTATGTTTAGATGCTAGGGTGATTAGGAATATTAATAAGTTAGGTTAGGCTAAGCTAGGGTAAACTAGTATAGGGTAGGCTAGGTTATCACCTACCTACCTACATTATTTATTTATTTATTAAACCCATTGACTTATGATTTCATTAATCAAATGATGACATGTGAGGTGTTGAAATGACCTTACAACATGTCATATTTTATCATTAGTTAAATTTTTTAATCAAAAGCATCACCCTAAGGATGGTAAAAAAAACCATTCTAATCATACTAGATTTGTTAAAATTGACTTGTCCTAAAAAATCAAAGTGATTTTTTGACCCCTTGTCACTTTGGGGTACTTTTTGGTTTGAAAATCCAGTTTGAAAAACTTGGATTCTAGTAGTGCGTAGAAGTAGAATCAAAATTATTCGTATTATTCATGTTAATTCTAATGGACGAAGATCCCCAATTTTCCTTAATTGTAGGCTTGATATATGAAGGTTCAAACAAGTGCACATCATCAACAACTAGGACATGAAAGGAGTCTTCTTCATTTGGCAATGAACTTGAAATCTCCTTAGTTGCCACAACCTACATATTGCAAATAGGATAGGATTACAATCATGTAATTGATTTAATATTTAAAAAAAATGCCAATTGAATATTGAAAAAAAATCACCCAAAACAACTTGATGTTGTTAGAGCTTTCTAATAGTCTCCTATTATTTCTTGTCACATTGTTAGAGATATTCTTTGTTGGAAATGTTGTTTTCCAAAAATTGTTACTTGTTGGAGTTGTTATTGCTTATTGGAAGAGATTTTGCTTTTCAATTATTAGTTGGAAATGATGTTCTCTAATAGTTGTTACTTATTGAAGGAGTTGTTTTCCAGTTGTTATTGTTGATGTTTGGATGTTGTTGCTGTTACTGCTATTGTTATTGATGCTACTACTAAAGCTATAATTGTTGGGCTGTGAAAAGGTACCTGAGCTTGTATGAAACATCATAACTTTTCACATACTACTCTAGCAAAACAAGGACAATTCAAAATAATGTTTATGCGCAAATAGTTTTAAATATGGTTTTTGTACCTAAGCTCTTCCTCATTTTTAACATAATCTCTTGATCCTACCCTTCTTGTGGACGAGAACTTCAATCCACATTGTGTATGATAACCTCAATTTACTTGTTCTTAAAAACATGCAACAAAATACCTAATGAACTTCATTAATAAACAACACCTCAACCCACTCACTAGAGCAATAAAAAACCTATATATAATTGTTACAAGCTAGCTAGGGTTCAAGGTTCAAATGCAATGCAACTATGGGAATGTGAGAAAATGAAAAAAAAACATTGAGAGGTCAAAGTTTGATGCATGAAGGGTGAGGGGTGGGTGTAATTGTGTAGGCAAAGAAGGTGTTGTAAGCTACAATGGACGATGAATCTAGTGAAACCAGGGGGGGGGGGGGGGGGGGGGGGGGTTGTAACTATGCAAGTGAACAAATTTCACACACTAAACTGTGTAAGTATATTTGAAATCCATTGCATAGCAAGTAAATGTAAATGATTTACACCTTCCCCACCATTTAGATGCCATATATACATGGCTATTGGCATTTACATGCACAACACCCGTTTACACTCACTAGAACCTAAAATAATGTGGGTTTCTTGTGAAACAATTTTGTTGGAATGTGAGGTTAAGGTCAATTGAATTGGGTCATTTGGTGTGTGTGAAAAGGTATATTCTTTTTTACATGGAGGGTATTTAGACCTGTGTGCAAAGGTGACTTTTGAAAGAGATACCATCCTTTTGGATTTATTGTGGTTTTCATCATTTAGCCAAGGATCCTTAAAAGGTGTGAAATACAAGTAGAGGACTAAAAGTCAGCTACTACCTGCCAATTCTACCCATGTATTTAGGAGGCCTGAAAAACCTGCAAAATAACTACCCTATGATCCATTATGTGTAGGGCATTATGACTTGGACCCTCAATTCCCAGTACCCTCACAGGCACTTCACCAGGCACAATGGCATGTATGTAGTCGGAAAGGTTGATAAACATACTAGTATTCATGATTTGCACAATGGGCACATGGATTTTGCACAATGGGCATGTGGCTTTACACAATGGGCATGTGGATTTTGCACAATGGGTAGAGATGGCTTTACACAATGGCATGCGGATTTTGCACAATGGGCATGTGACTTTACACAACGGGGCAAGTGTATTTTTGTGAGATGGGCATGTGAATTCTGCACCATGGGCATGTGGATTTTGAACAATGGGTAGGTTAGGTAGACCCAAGAAGACTTGTTCATTTGTGCCTATGTAGCAGACTAAGATGAGGCAGAAAAGGCCAAATAAAAAAACCATTTGGTCCTGCCAAGGAAAAAGTACAAAAAAGGGTGTAACAATTGGTCATCCAACAAAAGTAAATAGTACATGATGGAGTTGAAAAGCTGTAACTAATAAAAGCCCTGGGCTTAAGTTACAAGCTTTGTTTGTAGTGAGTGCTATATGTAAAACAGGGTCTCTGGTGAACCAGCACCTATCCTGGAATCACCATGGCATCAGGAGGTTCAAAGTTTTCTTGCCTTGATACCAGCACTTTCCTGCATGTTATCTCTTGCAATCCAATTAACACCAAGCCTTGGCCAGTATCATGCTCAAACAATAATACCCGATTAACACCTATAAAGCTTCCATATAATACCAATGAATAATTGGTATTATGTGAAAACATCACTATATTTTAAACTGTTTTCCATTTGAATTTTCAAGGCAACTATAACATATAATCATTTCAGAATGAAAATAATAGTTATGGATAACAATGGTATCAACCAAACCAAAGTATTGATTTGGGTATAAGCCATGGTATTATTAAACCATACCAATCTGGTATAAGGTCTTGCCAATACCTAGGCTCGTATAAAATCAGCCAGTCTTTGCATTTGTTATACCTTGATTCATAACAAACCAGCCTAGACTTTGCATTTATTATACCTGATTTATAACAGACTAAGTTGGGTTTTGCATTGTTATACCCTAAATTCATGATAGACCAAGCTTGGTCTTGACGTTCATTATATTAAGATTTATATTCAAACCTAAGAAATTTTTTATTGTTACACCTAACTCTTGGTTATTGCTTTTGATATTTAGGAACTTGCTTTACAAAGCACACCTGAGTCCTCGGTATTTCTTAGGACGATAACGTGATTTAGTAACGATGAAAGGGTGGAGTTGCAAAGTTCAAAATGTTCCACCCTAAGTAACTAGTAATGAGATTGTCATTGAGTAAATTGAGAAGTTTGTTGAACATTCAATGTGTTGACGTACTTTAAAATTTGAAAATTTTTAATTGTTGTGAAAACATACTAGCACCAGACTTGACATACCCAAGTATCAAAAAATTTAAAAACTAACACTGATAAGTGTAAATTCCAATACCCACTAAACACCATTGTTGACCTTACACTTCCTGATTCTTGGTTTGGAATATATCTAATATTAGAGTTATCCGTCAAGTAAAGTAATGAAAACACAGCACCAGAACCCTGAGTTTGGTCATACATAGGGTGAGATTCTCAAAGAAAAAAGAGTACATTAGCGAGGGGTGAAACTGAGAAAACCATCAATTTTGGGGGGTAAACTGAGTTTCATCCTGTCTTTCGTTTTTCCTGAGCGCCTCCACTGCTGGTGATGCTGCTTATATTTTCACTGCTCTTACTTGTACAACTACTATAGTTGCTAACAAACCTTGTGCATTAAATGCCGAGTTTCAGCATTTCATACTGAGATCTAATAAAATTTTCATACTTTGCAGATACTGCTAAAATAAGGGATAGGGGGTGAAAGGAAAAAAAAAACCCTGTATAAAAATCAAGGATGGGAACCCATCCATCAAAAGTACAAGGCAAAAGAGAACACAAGTAGACACAACCCAAAGAAAAAAATGAAAAGAAATAATGAAAAAAAATGACGAACCCTATGCAAATAGGACGCATCGATACGAAGTGACAATCAACAATAACAAAGAAGACCTAAGACGTGAAAGGAGGCCCAAAGACAAGGTGAAAACAGGGTTACTTTACAGATGGTAACTCTACTATTTTCTCTTGAACTCTCATTCCAAATATTGACTTAAGACTTCATAATAAAATGTCATCTTTGGTCCTATCCTTAACATTGTTATTTATTTATACCATACTCCATATCAGCCAACAAACTAAACTACCCATTGGCTCCAACACAACACATTTGTCCATTCTTCAAACTTTGATGTTCCAAATTTTCATTCTTATTTGATGGGGTCGGAAGGCCAACAAACAACCCAATAAAAAAAGATGAGTGTGTCTTCCCATATCGACTTCTTTCTGTTTATCTTCCCATGCTATGCATCGATGTCGTGTGTCATCACAATATTTTGCCAAAATTCCCAATGACAACAACCCAAGACTCGGTAGTTAGCTGGTTCTCAATGGAACCACTCCATCCAAGGAAGACCCCACATGATGTGAAATTTGTTGCCAAGAAAAATCATTAAAGAGGGCCAAAGTTTGTCTTTCTTCAAGTATCGTTCCCAAAAAAGTTCCCAATTCAAGAATACCCAAATCTTGTACAAGGGTCTGCCAAAACATGGCTTTCAAATGGCATTTTTTTTTAATGACATGAATAATATGATTTCAACACATACAAAGGATTTTTTGTGTGAAAAAAAATGGCCTTAATTTGCCAGATTTTAGAGATTTTTCTTTATCGCCATATTTCTACAACAGGTTCCAACACATAGCCAAATATGAAAGGGATTGTTAAATTTTGCCACTTTCAGAATCTGGTTTATAGCCAAATTTAGCTAAACCTTCTTGTTGATGATTGCCAGTTTTGCTATACCACAAAATTGGAAAAAAAGAAAAAAACAAACCCTGATAGGTAAGAATGGGGGAATGATTTAACACACTATTTATATTCTTTTGATGTGGTAAATACTGATAGTGTCCCAAATAAGGGGTGTACGCGAAGATGCTCTTTATTCATAAAATGGCGATTAAATTTTATTTTTTTTCAAAATGGCAAAAAACTTAGTGTTTTTGGGGATTTGTTAGTCTCCAAATTTCGAAATTTTATTCAAAAAATCAGTATTCTATCCAAGTTCTAGTAGGTAGCCAAAAATATAAAAAGCATACTAGGAATTTTCTTTACTTTCCATATTTTTAATAGCCAAATTTGACTAAATGGTTTTATGGATGATGGCCACTAAATTATACAACACATTTTTTAATTAAAAAGAAAAACTGTCTTTATGGAGTTGCAGCGGTTCGCACTGGGCTTGGGTCGTGGGCAAGGGTACAGGTGACCGAAGACTTTTCTTAACTCGCGAATTTTCGCCAAAAATGAAAATTAAAAAAAAAAGTAAAAACCGGAAAGAAAAAACGATTTCGGAGATTTCCAGTCGCCAGAAGTGGGAAAGAAAAAGAGTAAAGATAATCAGATTCTTATTTGGTTTTCATTCTGTAGCCATAAATACAGAAGGATGATTAAAGATTTGTAATTTATTTATGTTTAATACCCAGATTTGGCTAAATCCGCCTAGGGATTATCACCATTTTTTCTACATCTTCCTACAGATGATCTTACTTACTTATTTACAATTTTGCCTCTGGAGAGAGATTTCGCCACAAAGCGAAATCCAAAATTCGAAAAAGAACCGAGTTTGGAGGTTTTGAGTCGCCAGAAGTGAGAAAAAGTAAGTGTAAAAATTGGTATTTTAAAGTACTTGGTTTTCATTGCGTAGCCAAAAAATATATACGGATGGTTAAAATCTGTACTTTATTTCTGGTTTTGTAGTCCGATTTGGCTAAATCTTCCTAGGGACAATCGCCACTTTTTCTACATCTTCTTCCTATCCTGTCAGTGACTTTCTTTTGGCTGTCATTGCATCATTTGGCTAGCACCCTGAGAGGAATTTAGAATTAAATGGCGACCTGGACTTAAATAGTGAGAAAACTAGTTTCTAAAATTCCAATTTTATCTCCGAAATTTGGCGATTTATTTTTTTACAAGAACAGGAATATTGTGATAGCATATTCCTTTTAAAATGTTGTTTCTGATTTTGGCGAAATCTAATACAGAAATAAAACGAAGAAAAACGCCACTTCCTATGGATGATAGCAGGGTTTTTTTTTTTTTTGAAATTCCTCAAGTAGGTGTACTGGCTAGGATCCTCAGCATTAATTAGCAGTAAATGGCGACTGTCCTGGTGATATTTTTTGGAATCCTGCCTAGTTGTGGCGACCTACAGGAACACACTGTCTAAATCTGGCGACTTCTAGCTTTTAAAAAAAAGATATGGCGATTTCTTAAAAATAAATTCCCGAAAAACCATTTGTTGGATTCGCCAGGGTTTTTTTTCCTCGCCAGTATGCGATATTTCGCCAAAAAGAAAAAAACACTAGATGATAGGCACTTTGACTCCAAACAAAAATTCCTTAAGAGAAAACAACCTGCCTTTTTTTTTCTTTTTTTTCCAACTTAAATATATTTAAGCAAATGTGGCGATACTCAAAGCATGAAAGTATAAAACCCTAAGCGCCACCCTTTGATATGGTAGGCAATTATGGTGATTCCTGGGGATTTTTTTGGAATTTTTTGGTGGTGTGTTTTGGCGATTTCTTAATTTTAAAAGCCAGGGATTTACGACAGAATAATCTTTTAAAAATTATTCTTCACAAAATGGCGAAAATTCGCCACAAAAATAAAATAAAATCACTGCTACAGAGTCCGGAGTCCGTGAGGGGAAAAAAAAAAAGAAAAAGAAACGAAAAAGTGCGTGCGCGCTGCCGTCCCTTCTTCATCATCTTATCTTCTTTCAGCTTTTCTATGCCTCCTTCTTGCCCTTTTGTCGCATGCGGCCACCAACAACAACGACGACATCTCTTCTTCTGCAAGCTTAGATTCAGTTCTCTCTTTTCTCTTACGAGATCTCGTGCATTTAGGAACACTTCATCTGCAAACTTTGCTTTTTTCCTTCCTTCCTTTCTTCATTTCTCGATAGCTTTGCAATTTTGGTTTCATCTGAATCTTTTCTTTTGTTTTTTTCCTCCCCCCCCCTGTTTCCTCCAAAACAATTCTTCTATCAGTGTGACTCACTGGAATTCCGATGTCCTGGAGATCGGGAAGCGACTTTGTGAGGACGCGGAGGAGAAGGAGGAGGAGGAAGGCAAAGACAGACAGACAGATAGATAAACAGACAGAAGCGAAGTGTTGATTTCGGAGCCGTGATGTACACATAGCTTAATTGTTTGTTTGAAGGAACACAGGATCCATCCTCCTGTTGCGCTTTTTCTTTTCTTCTACTAGCAAACTCGTATATATGTTCTTCTCAAGAGGATCTTCTTCCTTCTTGTTCCTGTTGTTGTTGGACCTGTCTGCAGTTGTTGTAATAAGCAGATATACATAAGATGGACATGGAAAAGCGAGTGAGGTTTGCAGATCGATGGTGCGACGACAGCCTTAGCCAGTCAGGAACAACGTCAACGCACAACTCCTTATAGAAAAGAAAAGGTGAAAGCAGATGCTCCGAATTTCCATTCCATTTGTTGTTTGCCGAGTGTTATAGGCGAGGGCTGGAGAGGGGAAGGAAGAGCATTTTAACAATGTCTGTTGTATATCAACGCTGGGAAATCGGTGGAGGTCCAGGTGGTGGTGGTGGGTACAACGACAAGATGGGGCAGCGTCATGAGTATGAAATTAATAGTGATGCTGCTGCATCGTCAACTTGCATATGGCAACAACAACAATCCCCGCTACATGAACAACAACTCCTTGCAGCAGAAGCGGGAAGAAGCACTACTACTTTGTCTTCTTCCTTCTCGGTGCCGTCACAGCGCCCCGAGTCGGTGAAAGCTTTTACTACTACTACTACTGTCTCTCGTCACAAAGGCTTCATTGTCAGATTCGACGACGCTTCCTCAAATACTCAGATCTCTGCTGCCTCCTCGGACCACATGTCTGTCAACGTGGAGGCAGCACTTGCCCCTCCTCCTCTCTCAGCAGCGAAGCATCCTGTAGTTTCCTCCTCCCCTGGCTCTCTTCTTCGCTCTGAACATGAAACCCTAGATTCTGCACTGGATACCATTTTGCCTCCGACACATCAACTGGAGGCCATGGAACCCATGGAACAACATATGGAGGCAGTGTCAACGAGATTGGGTGGCATTGCCAGAATGTTTGAATGTCAGAGTATTCTGAGCAGTATGCCAAATGCAAGGCTTGATACTCCTCTGCATTATAGACATATATCATTGGCATCACAGGGGACTGACAGGATGCTCAGGACCATCGAGCAGCCAGCACCAGAGAGTCTTCTGTTATCAGAGCCACCAAGTCTGCCATCTATGGAAGAGATTGCACATGAAAGTTCCTCATCATCATCAATTGGGGATGGGTTGGATGAAGACAGTTCATGCTCATCTGATGTTGACACAGAGTCTAAAGGCCCTCTTGATCAGATGAGTAGCCTGGAAAACTCACTTCCTATCAAGTAAGCAGCAGCGGCGGCAACACCTTACATTTACCTGCTCTGCATTTCCCTTAGCTTGAGTTTGTTCATGCAAGCACAGCTTCATACTTTATGTGCTCAATTGTCTTTGCCTTTGGAACCACTTCAGATTTCTGATGCTCCCAGACTTATTGTGGACATTGATTAGCTTCAGTTTTGAAGCATTCCAAGAGAGCATTGTCAGCTGGGGAGGTTACAGCAGTTTTCCTGAGGAAAGTGCTCACCACCTCCAGATCAAGAGTTCCCTCACAGAGTCCTTTGATTGCCAACCAATTAGCCTTGTGGGCTGGATCAGCATTCCCGTCAAAAATCATCTTTCCTTTGGTTTTCATGGCTTTGACTGTTGGCTGGCAGAGCATTTGAATGTGTTGTAGGCTTGTATGTCATGTAGACTCCCAAGGACATGAATTCATGTCTTTCCATTGCATTTTGAAACCCTTTTTTGGTATATAGAGAGCTTCAAGCTTCTGTTGCTGTTTTCTAGACCTATATTTGGCTTATAATTCTGTAGTTATTCCTCTCTAAACTGTGTATCTGTCAGAATGATGTTGGCAAATTTTTCTTCCTCATGAGATTCTGAGAATTGGTTTCCTGCTGTTCACCTTACCAGCTAAGGTGAAGCATCTGTGCATTGCCTTCTGATATTAAGCTCAGGACTCAGTTTCTTTCTAATGGTTCCCCTGAAAATTTGGGCAGATTATTATATACTTATCTACACCCACTGTTGGGAGCTGATGAAGTCAATGGGTAGTCATGGCAGCTCACCACTGCTATTTGTGTTACCTTCAAAGTGTTGTTGTGGAGATATTTCTTTGCAATCCCATAGATATATTACTTACCAACAGTATTGTATGTGTTCTGTTCTGCAGGAAACCAGGGCTTTCCAAGTTCTTTGGTGGTAAGTCGAAGTCATTCTCCTCACTAGCAGATGCAAAATCTATATCAGATCTTGCAAAACCAGACAATCCATATGCGAGAAGAAGAAAGATGGGCTACAATTGCCATCTTGATCGACATCGATCATATCCTCCTCTGTCACGTTCTTCTGTCACAGGCATTTCCAAGAAATCAGGCAATGGCAGTAGGATTACTCTGGCAGTGGCACTTAAGTTAGGGGGTATTGATGAAGATGATAAAGATGAGCCAACTTCTCATCCAGCTTCCTCAAGGAGCAGTTTGAACACATCATTTCCTTCCAGGTCTTTCTCTCTCACAGATCTGCCAGTAGCAGGTAGCCCGTCTCCTCCCTTGAGAAGAACTATTGGACAGCTCTAAACTGCAAGCAAAAGGAGATCAAATGTTCTGGATTAGTGACAAGTCCTATCTATGATGGTGCAGCAATTTGTGAGCTTCCTAGTGGCACTGACATTTGCTGCTCAGAATTCAAGGCATGCTATCATCTCCAGATGAGTTAGCAAGCTGCCTGTGCCTCTGTTTCTCCAATAATGATACTGCAGATTTTCAAGATGATCATGGTAGCATTGCAACCTTTGGAAGGATCTGACAGTAAAGCACACAAAGAAGTGCAGGTTCTTATAGAGGACAATTTAAGGTTGTGTTGACGTCAGACAGGAGCCCAGGGTGAGGAGCCTTCATGTGTACACAGCAGACAAGGCTGTTTTTCCATCAACATACTCCATATCACAACTGAGGTGCCTTTGTCAGACCTTGCAATCTTGTGAGAGATCTCAGAGATGGTCTAGCTCTTTCACAGACAAATCAGCCTAGAATTTTGTACAGACTTTTATGGTGTTTGGGGATGTAGGTTTGTCATTATCTGAGAGCAAGGGAATCCAAAAGTATGTTGGATCTTGTTTGTTGCACAAGTGAAAGATCTGACATCAGCAACGGTGCTTCCATCAATTGTAATTGTTTGTGGTTTGTTGATACAGGTAGTAGATCCATGAAGCCAAATTTATTGATACAGCTAGTTCTTCTCTCACAGAAGAATGTCTAAGCTCGTAAAACCTTTCCTGCAGGTGGTTAATGACCTGTGGGTTGCTGAGTCACTAGAACCTTATAACCCTGCTGAGATTAGTGGGGTTCTTAAAGACTCCTTGGGAGTAGGTGGTCATCAAACTCTTGAATCAATGAAGAATGGACAAATCTCCTCGTTATTGCAGTATTTTATTTCTCAACTCTTCATACCGCTACCAACCTATCAGATTTGAAAGCTAGAAAGAAAGTTCTAGTGAAAAAACTTATTTGATAGGATGTATAGGTCCCATATATTGGCTTTTGTTGGTTCAGAGCTCAGTCCGAAATTTCAAATATATTTGGTTGAAGAATAAGACTGAGATTAGGTCTGTGGAGTCTCAGCTGCAGTTTTATCTTCCTGACCAGATTTCCTGTTAGATAACTTGTTCCTCTTGGTTGATCAGTTAATTTTGAAACAGTCATACAAGGGGGGACTTATTGGGCAGTCTTTTTAGCTACTTCTACCATGTTTCCTTATGTGTCTAAGTTTTTGGATTGTCTTATTAGGTCTAATTCATGTCCGGGCTTTTTTCAGAAGTTATGCTTGGTAGTGAAGTTTGTAGAACATCTATTTACTCTATGATATCCCTGATTTCTTCAATTTCATGTACCTGCACATAGACTCTATTGGCAGGTGGCATATACCGTAAAATCATTTTGTGAGCTTAATTTTACTTCTAATGGGCTTCTCTTGCAATTTCTTGGAATTTGCAATATCCCAAGATTCCAAAGGCTGAAGCATTGACATTTTTGACAAGTGTTCTCAGCCAGAATATACAGGTCTTAAAAGTATTTGTGTGCCTCACCTGGATTTCAATAGTTTAGACTCTGCTATTCCTCTGAAAGTTCTTTCTCTCAAAATTTTCTTTCTTCACTCTATTTGTTGTTTTCATTTTTTGGGTGGGATTTTACATTTGTTGCAAGTTTCCCTTTCTCTTTTTGTTTGCTTTTATGCTCCTCTTTCTCCTTGGGGTTTTTGGTCTTCTCTTCTCTATCGTGTTTTGTTCAGCACACTGGCATCATGGCTGAGTTTTCCCATTACTGCCAGTCTTGTGACAGTAACTCACTACATTGGTTAATGTTTGACATTAGCCCACACCCATTGCTAGAAACTGATAAAGTCAGTGGGGATGTCGTGGTAGGTGGTTAATAGTTAATTCAATAGATGTTGCTCTTGCAGGTCCCTAAATGTGTATATGACTGTTGCTGTTGTTCAAACCATTCCTCAATTGTGTTGTTTGGCCTTGTTTTGTCTTTTCTTTAGGGTTGGCTTTGCTTTTTTCAAGCTTTCTGATTGGTTGCTTCTCTTATCAGATCTGAAATATGCATAACCATGTAATTACGTATTGTCAATGCTTTTCAGGTTGACTTAAATGGAAGTGTTTAGAAATTCTCAGTACTTATGAATTCCTGACAATATGTTTGTTGATACATGGGCTGGTTAGCGTTAGAGTGTATATTCAGACGTGCTGTAGAAAGATCGATTTATTGTGGTGCATATGCAGAGGCTCCTAATCCTGATAGACAGACTTACTCTCTTTATTCTGTTGAAACTTTAATTGTATTCCTGGTAATTGTGAAAGGTACTTTGACTCAGTGTGGGATTCTGAGGGTTGGTTCCTTGGCATTCCTCCATGGCAAATGCTAAATGGGCGCCTGTTGCTGACAATTTAGACCATCCTTGAAGGCTGAAATCCATTAGGGACTTCAACACTTTGACAACTCCATGAAGATTGATTTTGATAAACTGAGGCTGATGAAGTTTACTAAATACAAGGGGATTGCTTACTTAATTTTCTTGCTGCCTCTTATCTCTGCTTGCATTTCTTGCATCAATTATGCTGTAGTGAGGAACATTGTATGTAGAAGTGCAAGGATGAATGGTTGAACAGAAGGATATACTCCAAACCATATGGAACAGGAGTTGAGAGGACTGATTGCTTGAGTTCTAAGACTATATGCTTTGATAAGCAGTAAGGTGAGTGTTGTTAATATGTTTTACGTGGCATGTAGCATTGGCTGCATCCCAGATTGGTGCATTGGATTGTGATGAGCTCAACCTCGTTATAATGTTTTGCATGTGCCAAGGCATTGATAATACTATGGTGTTTTTTCCACAGGCTACTATTGGTGTCCAGGATGTGGAGCTGTGTAGCAACTTTATCAAATCTGTTAGGTGGGTGATCCTCTGAAACTACAATTTGAGGCAGGAGTATTGGGCTCAGCTAAGCACATTATCTCAATGCTAGGGGCCCCAGTGGGACGGAGGACCAGATGCGTATCCACCAGTAGAAAGTGGTGTTGGACAGAATGATCATAGATTCTGAGGAGTGTAAACAATGCAAGGGAGACAAATGGAGAAGACAACCCTTGAGGTGCCTGTGAAGGAACTTGAGTGGGATGGGGGACAAGGAAACTTAGAGGGTAGGGAGAGTCAAGGCAAGTGGAGGGGGTTCAGTCACCAAACTTGCTTCCATCGTATAAACATGTGCAAAAAACTTGTATGTTACACTTAATTTATTTGTGACTTAGTGAAGGAGGGCAAATGAGCACATTCACCGCAATGTGGGTTATGAGTTCACCATCAATTGGGAACATCCTACCCTCTTCCATTTTAAACTTTTTTTGGGGAACACAACAGCAAACCTCAAGTTAGGCCCAATGGCAAATGACATGGTATGTCACCTTTTCACTAGGGTTTTTGAACCTGGGACCTTTGATATCAAATAGGGGCCATACCACTCAGCTGTCACCCTTGGGGACATCATTGAACAAGTTGATGGTTACATTCAAGGTTTGTGCTTATCATGACAGATTATGAACTTCTCACATATTTGTTGACATTGTTGGAAGAATCCAAGTAAACAATCTTGGAATGTGTCAAATTCCATTCCATGCATGGGTTTTTGTAATTTTAATGAAGGCCAACAAATTGGTCTTTCATTTATGAGACAAAAATAAAATTTAAGAGCAAATGCCATTAGCATAAGAACTTCAAGTTTTGGTTAGGTGTTGTGGAATGCACAAGAAAAAGTAAAGAGCAAATGCAATTAGCATACAAAATTCAAGTTTTGGTCATGTGTGGGGAGTCCAAGACTATGAGAAGGTGAGAACAAAGTTGCAAGTATTAAATAGCAGGAGGAAGAAACAAGTTTTGCTTCAAGTTTATCCAATGAACCTACACACACCATACTGTTAGCAAGAATCTTCTTCATCAAATCCATTGGTTCTTGGAGTATGTCCAGAAGGAGATTGTTGTGACAATGAACAAGAGTTCAAAGAGGAGAACCTCATCTCAACCTTAAAGTTTATCCAATGAACTTGCACAAACCATATTGTTAGCAAGAAGCTTTTTCATCAAATCCATTGGCTTTTTGGACTATGTTCGAAAGGAGATTGTTGTGACAATGAACAA
Organism: Sphagnum contortum; assembly: GCA_963920785.1. Taxonomy (NCBI): domain Eukaryota; kingdom Viridiplantae; phylum Streptophyta; class Sphagnopsida; order Sphagnales; family Sphagnaceae; genus Sphagnum; species Sphagnum contortum. The sequence goes on from OY987278.1 coordinate 17,493,805, forward strand.
GAGTTTGAAGAAGAGAATTTGATCTTAACCTTTGAGGAAGGGTTGCAAGGATAGGTGCCACTACAAATAATTCAGCCAAACACATCTAAAAAGGTGATGGTACTAAGGCTAACCGTGGTGTATTTAAAGCATTTGGAAAACAAGGAAACAATGAAGCCCTTCATGGATGTTGCTTAGCTTGTAAATGAATGGTTGGAAGCAAGTGCGAACAATGTGGAGTGAGCCTAGTTGAGCTCAAAGTGATGGCCGAACCAACAACACAATTTGGCATTCAAATCTAAAAGGCTTTGGATAAAGGATTTAAGGGTTGAACACCTTTCCTATGTCCACACCACCATCACATTAACCCTTATGAATGGAAAAGTTTTGAGCACTTTTAGGTTTTGTTTTTAGGTAGGGTATTAAATTCCTTTTTAATTCAAGAGATGGAATTGTAATTTTGGAATTTTGGAATTTCACATCTTTGAATACAAAGCTAAAATTTGACAATTTTTGGAGGTGTTGAAGTATGGATTATAAGGAGTTTCATGTGATAATAAATGTGATTTGAGTTGTGGTTTACCAATGTTGGTGATGGAGTCGCATGATATCATGGGCATTTGATGCATGTGAATGTGTATTTTTATTCATGAACGTTCATTTTTTTAATAAGCATTATGAGGTTCTTATCTTTTGTTGGCTTTCAAGGTGGGGCTATTGAACTCATCATGATGTAAACCTTACCATTTGTTAAGGCCCTTTTCATTCCTCCCCTTCCCTTGCTACCTTTTGTGTTCTTGGTAAAGGTTGTTTAACCCCCTACCCCTTTAAAAGTTATTCATTTGATTGTCTCATCTCCCTTGTGCAATCTCAATTTCCTATCTTATCTCCTTTCTTCCATCCTACCCATCTTAAGCTTGTTGAAGACATAGTTCAATTAATCTTGTGTCAAATGTTGAGAATAAGATTGAACCATTTCCTAATGTGATGTCCTTTATTTTGGTTGTGGGGACGTATTTACATATCACGATATGGTTCATCACAAAAAGAAGTTGTCAAGCTTTTAAAGGCATTTCTTCAACATGTGTGAAGGTCACCTCAACTACCTTTCAAGCCCCTTCATTCCCCCTTCAACATCGGTTTAATTTAACTTGTTTTTTGTTTTATTTTGAACCATCAAATTCAAAACATATTTGACATTGTTGCATGCCACTTCTTTTTTTCTATTTCCATACTTCAATGTCTTCTCCTTCCAATTCAAAAGGAAGTGACTAGCCATAAGGAAATTAAAACACATTTGTAGTGATTTTTATTTTAAAATTGCAAATATTTACAAGTTCAACATATATTATGCACACATCCCCTTATTATAATAATACTTCATAACTAACCTCCTTCCAAAGTGCTCCCACCCTTTCTACCAGCCCTTTTTTTTTCATCTTGGTTGAAATTTAATCTTGGTGCGTAACAAAATATATATTTGTGTAATTAAAATGTTTGTTACTTTGGCCCCAACCTCAACATCATTGAAAATTGTTAATACATTGCAAGTTTTCCACCTCCTAGATTTCTCCCCACCATGTGTAATTTTTTTGATTATAGATAAGGACTTAGATTTCTCCTTGGATTGTTTTAGGTCATCATTGATCCAATTGTTTCACCTCTTAGTTGAAAGGCCATCAAACATGGTATTTGAACATTTCCAAGATTCTTTTGACCCTAAAAATTTGGCCAATGGCTTTCCATAATTATTCCTTGTGTGCTTGTATGTCACCACAAGTTGTATCCTTGAATGCATTGTTCAAGCCCTTGGGGTCACACAACTTTTAGTGTTGGCCTAACCTTTTGGAAACATTTAGTAGATTGTAGTGGATCAAAGCCATGTACCTTTAGTTTCATGATGGTTAGTTTCCTTATCCCCCTTTCAATTTGATGTTGTAGTTACAACATGGTGTGAAGCCATGGTGCATGATGTTTGAATGACTTTAGATTTTTGCTTTAAGTGAGTGGTGTTGCAAATAGACGTTGCAATTATTTTCAACACTATTTTTCGTAGGGTTATATTTTAAGAACTCCATCTAATAAGTGGTTAATTGTCCCAACTCATCCCTTTCATTTATTTATTTATGTCATGGTTTTCTTTTTTTCCCAATCCATCTATTTTATCTATTCATTTTATACCCCATAGTTTTTTTTTTCCTTTAATCATCACTCCCTTTTAAGAGACATGACAATTATCCATTCTTCCATTGGCACACATCAAGGCAATCCCCTAAATGGGTTTTTTTTCACCATTATTCATTTTTAAACCATGCATAGTTTAACAAACATTTTTCTTTCATGTTTGTTTTCTTTAATGGTTGATGACAACCACATCATTGGCCTTACCTCCATTGTTCTTTATGTTTTTTATCATTTTGCATCCCAATTGAATTTGGTGGGGTTGGTAATCTAACCTTGCAAATACATAGCATAGTCTTTATTTAGTTTGCATGTTGGTTCCTCCTTTCTTATGGGTTTCTACAACCCTTCAAACGACACTAAGGTTTTGGGCATTCCATTGAATTCCTCTTCATTTGCCTTTTTTTTTCTGGGATGCCCCAAATAAATGTGTGCACCATGTAAAAACATTATTCATGAGGTTAAAGGATGTCTAAGTGGATTTTGGGATCCTCTTTCAATGTCTTGCCCAAAAGTCATCTTCTTTTTTCATTATTTTCCTACACAAGTTTTAAAAATTGTTTAGATGTTCCTTTAGTTTGTTAATAGACTATTTTTCCCATCTATACAAGGGAGATAAATTTCATTTATGCCCATGTCATTGCCTTAGTAACATATTTCGAAATACTGTAATGGCCCCAACCATTGCATCTAGATTCTTGCAAAACCATCATCCATTTTTAAAAAAAGCATTTAGTTCAAGTCCATTTCCATTCCAAGCCCACTTGAAGTTGATGTACAACCTTTTCCTTTTAACAATACAAACCTACATCTTACCTCTCAAATAATTTTCAAAGAAAGTAATAGATCATCTTTAGGAGACCATTTAAAAAAATTTGCATCTACATTATTTTTCTAGCATCATTTGTAAAGAAGTTTTCAAATCTTCATTGTGTCTACTTGAAATCTTCCAAAGGCCCAAGTTCAAGTGCTTAGGTCTTCACTTACTTAGTCATTTCATAATTTCATATGGATTTAAACATCTTTTCCTCAACATTATGCATTAAGTTGAAACTCCCCAATCTAACAACTCATGGCCTAATACATTTGCATTCATGATCAACTTATAGCATCAACAAGGATACATTTTCCTTGATGTTCCCATCGTAAGGGGGAATGAATGACAATTCACAATGTTGTTTATGATAATTTTGCTTCCATTGCCAAAGGTACAAGATTTCATGTTTTATATGAACATATGTCTCATAGCCTTCCCTTGAGTCTTTGAGTCAATGGGTCAATATCATGCTCACCACATATGTTGTTCACACTTTAATTGACTTCATTATTTTTAATCCCATTCAAACATATTTAGTTTTGTGAATTGTTGTTTCTTGGGGAGTGGTTGCAAGGATTGTAACTTAAATAAAGGATGGACTATACCATGATCACAACTTGGTGATATGTTTTTCTTTTTTCCATAAAAGTATTTGGGTGTTCACACTAATAAACAAAATTTTCATCAATGTGCTAACATGGCATGATTAACTAAGAGTTTTGGAAGCCTTCCTTTGGTATTTTTGTGTTCATTTTAAATGCAAAGGGGTTCAATGGTTCTTTAGATAATTCATGATGTCGCAACCCCACTTTGAGGCAAGTGTGAGGATGAAACTCACACTCCCAAAAGTGGGAACTTAGAGTCCTCCGGGACTCCCGAAAATTTAGAGCTTGATTACAGGGGTCAAAACACCTTGCATTGAGGTGTTCTTTATACTGTTGGAAAGGTCTTGAACTGTAGATGTCCAAAATGGCCTTGCATGAGCCATTTGAACATCTACAACACAAGTTATGGTCGAAAGAAAGGCTGAGAATCGACCTGATCCCAATGTGTGCAGGTGGAGTGTGACATGCCGTTGGAAAGCTCTTGAGGAGAACTACAACTTTGCTTTAGACGTCATCCCAATTGGAGGTTTGAGCTGGGAGTTATGAGCTCCAAAAATCCTGGGAGTCTAAACTGAAACAATTTTGGGACTCCTCCTTGGGAGTACCAGGATAAAAAGCCATTTGGATGTAGGTCCCATGGGCGAACATAGAGAATACTATGTAGGGGAAGGTGGTGGCTTCCTCCGAATTCGGGCCGTGGTGAATCAAGTGAGTCCGTGTTGCCAGTGGCTTGTCCCAACACCAAGGTTGATCCAGAATGAAGACTAACCAACTTGTGGTTGGTTTGTGATGTAGGACTGAGTAACTAAGTAAAGCTTGTCCCTCTTTCTAGTCTAATCTCGGAGCTTTCAGCACGCCTTTCTCACCCCTTTAGTGCTGGAAGCTGGGAGCGGCACTAAGTTCCAACTACTTCTGCATTTTGACATAGTTAGACCCTCTTTGGGTTCAACAAAGAACTTGGGGGCGTGTCACATGCTACCTTCATTTTGAAATGAATTTTTGTTACTAGGGAAACATCTTTAAGGTTTTCCACCCCTTTATTTATCTAATTGGTTTCATGTAACAAGTGAGAGCTTTAGGACATAAGTTATTTTTTTGGTCTCCTTTGGTGAGTCCACATTGTTTTTTTTTGTGACCTCGATTTGTCTGTTTGTGTTTTTGAGTGTTGTTTTTTGGTTAGACATTGGTTTTTTTTGTTACTCCTTCCATTCCCCTTTTGGGCAAGTCTTTTAGTTTCTATATAATTTGGCAAGGTTTCATCACTTCAACTACAATTCATAGATTTATCATATAATTTTATATTTTAAACATATATTTACAAAATGTTGTGAAAATAGCTAATGGTTCTGAAAGACATTCACAAAAGGATTTCAAGTTGTAATGAAATGAAAATCTTATGATGTCATCTTTGTGAATGATTTTGGTACATTTGTAGTGTACCCTTGAACAACAATTTGATGAATATATCAATATGGGCTTGAAATTTTCATGAAAATGCAATTGAACTTTATTTGCACATTATTATGAGCAATTAGTGTTACAACTCAACAAATTGTGTTTTACTTACTAATTGATATAATGATTTTTTTCAAAGTCCAAACCTTTCATATATGTTTAATCCTATAACTAATAAACATGAATTTGTTTACTTTGACAATTTTATAAAATAATTTTGCACTAGTTGGTTGCTTATTTGTAGATAAATCAACTAATGTCAATGTGTTGTTTTTTTGGAATTAAACATATTGTTTATACATTGCATAAACCCACCCATCTTGATTAGTTATTTCATTAAAATTTATCAACTTATCAATTGAAGTAAGTAATGCAACATAATCCTCTAAATTTTACATGTATTTCATTCTCATAATAAGGAGGAATTATAATTACACAAATTTTTATCTTGTTGGGATATCACCCTTGCCATATGGACTTGAATTTGATGACCAATATACATTTTGAAAATAATTCTTTGGGTTCATGGTAAACCTCTTGAATTTTCAAGCAATGATGCGCGACTAATGTTTTGTGATTTAGGAGGCAATTCTTGTTTTGCCACTATTTCATATTATTGGTTTGTACTAAAAAACAAGCTCTCCTCATAGACTTATGGAGGTTGAACATTTTTTTGGATAGTTTAGTGCTTTTTAGTGTCATGCGAAGAAATTTAATTGATTACTTCAAAATGTTGAAGGTTTGAAACTTGAAATGATTACTTGCAGAACATAATCTTATTAAATGTGACATTGTTATTAAAAATGATATTCCTTTTTTGAAGGGGATATAATTTTAAATATTTTAAAGTTTTCATTGTAACCTACCATGATGCCTTCAAAAACACAAGGATGTAATCCACTCTTCTCATGCTTGGGAATATGGATATATATTTTACATCCAAAACCACAAACATGGCACAAATCTAATTTCACCTTAGAAAACCATTTTTCCAATGTGATCATGGCTATGGATCAATAAATGGAACATCAACTCTTGATCTATAAGTTGTAGTGTTAACAAACTTTTTTCCATAGATGATTAAGAATCTTAAATTCAATCATTAAGGTCTTTACTTTATTATTGATTCATTTAGCCCCTTCATAATTTGGATGTGGGTTATAAAGTTATGTTAATTAGGGCTTTATCCTTGTCTCATTGTGGAATGATATGAACAAAGTATTACTCACATATTATCTCCTATGCTTATTAGTATGTAGACAATGAATTTTCTTATTATGTTAAACCAAAGCAAATTTTGCCTTCAACCTCCACACAAGTTGATGTCAAGACATGTATGTTGTTAGTGGAATACTCCACATACACTGCATCTATTGGAGTATTGCATTGTACAATCATGCACAATGTTATTAGTTATTACCACCTCCTTCATCAATTGTTGCTTCTACTCCTTTGAAGCTAGTGACAACTTGAATTCATGGATGTTTGCATGATCAAGCACGAATATTATATGATTAGTAGAATAATGTTTTGGTACTTACAAATTGGGAGCAATGCTACAAAAACTCCTTATTTTGCTTGATTAATTAATCTTTTCTTTCCCTCACTTAAACTTCAAATGTGCGTGTTTTCTCATTGGAGTTGAAACTACACACAAACAATTCATTCTGAAGATGAATCATGTAAAGACTTGGAGAAGGTTCGAAAACCTTTGGATGACATTGAGGTGTGAAGAAAACATGTGAAGTTAAATGACTTAGAAGCAAAAAGATACAATATAAATACAACTATTGTAGTGCATGGGCAATTTCAACACACGTATGAAAAGTATAATTAATTATTTTTGAAAATGTCACATCAAAATACACTATTCTTGAATATTTCAAAACAAAATCTATTTGCCTTTGAAAAAAACATTATTTTTGGAAAAATTCAACATTTATACAAATAATAATTAGCATCAAAGTTGCTATGGTATTATTCTCTAGGGTTTAAAAAAGTGTTTCAACATGGAATTGTTTTTTAAAATTGTGAACATGGAGGACTTCATGAAATGGACCATATTTGTGTCACATAAACCATCTCTGGTGTAACCATCATTAGTGTAATTTAAACATTCTAGAATTGACGTTCAAACCCATGCATAATTGAAGCAAGAGAGAGAGAGAGAGAGAGAGAGAGAGAGAGAGAGAGAAAACACAAAACCCATTAACTATGGAAAAATGATGATATCTGGTGCCAGCAACTTTATGGATATATATTTTACATCCAAAACCACAAACCCTAGTAGGAAAATGGGAACTTGGGGAGCGTGAAAGGGGACATGAGAATGAATGCATTAGGTCATACGGGAACGTGGTATGTAATATGGGAACGAAAGAAGAGGAAGCACGTTTTCGCTGTCTGTCTTTCTCCCTCTCTTGGTCGCTCGGTGTCGTTGTCGTCGGCGTGCTCCCTGCGCACCATCGATGTTGCGGTAACTACAAGAAAGGCGACCACGGCGGGCATCACCACCACCAGCAACACTACTGTTGCCAGGATTGAAGGTCGCGCACATCGCTCTTCTGTTGTGCACAGACGTGGCCACCGAGTGAAAGGATCTGAGCTACATCGAGAGAGAGAGATCACAGCGATCGTTCTTGTGGATGTGGGGGTTTGGCTGCTGAATGAGCATCATTATCAGTTAGTGGAGGTGGTGGTGGTGGTGATGATGATGGAGCGCGCTCTTTTGCGTTTGCTGCGCTCGCACGCCCTGCGCGCTTCCCGTGTCTCTTCGTCGTCTTCCCTTCTTCAGGTCCGTTTCTTCTTCTTCTTCTCTCTCTCTCTCTCTCTCTCTCTCTCTCTTCCTCCTCTTCTATTATGCCTTTCCTTCCTTCCTCGTCGGGCTCGATGCGCCGCCACGGAAATTCGGGTTGATGCATTTTAAGGGCTTTTTCAGGTGAAGGAGGAGAGGGGATCGATCGGATGTAGGTAGGGGACGAGGGTCATGCTTCTTGGCTCTAGGGATCGTTATGGTTCTTCGTTCTGCTTATTGCCGTAGCTCGGATCATGCTCAATCTATGGTATGAAACAATACATGTGATCGATCTAGCGGTATTTTGTTTCAGAGGGGAGCTGCTGTACCGAGGAGTTCACAACAACTACGAGCTTTCTTATCTGCATCATCTTTAGGTATTGCGCCAAAATCAATGGAATTGCCTTCAAGGGTTGCTTGTCCTCTGATATTGCAGATAAATCTAGGTTTTAGTGGCATTAGGTTAGGAGCAAGATCTTGAATTAGCTATGAAACTTGGTTCCTGCATCACCTTCAGGAAAACTTTTCTAAGAACAAGTCACAAGGAGGCAATAACCCCATTTGAGGCCAAATTGTTCTAGGTCATCACTTGGAGAGCATTATGTGTCTGCATGCTCTTGAATTGTACCTAATTTTTTCTGGGCATTTTACCTTGAGCTTCCAGAATTCGGGATTTGATACTGCCTGTCTTATCAGATTAATAACAGTGTTCCTTCTATCTTGTTTTTGCAGATACAGTTTCACAATTTGAGTTGAGGTGCCTGATATTCCAACTATCATTCCTTATTTCCCTTCTGTATGTAGGAAGGACATGCAGAGATCTGTGTTGTGATTATATTGGGAAATCTTGTAGGCCTTTTTCAAGAGCAGTTTTCAATATGTTCTCAAGTTTTGTGCTTACTTATGTGGCTGAAGTTTTGTTACAACAAATTTGAAATCACAGATCTCATGTGTTCTTTCTTAAGGAATTTTTGTTCCATTTTCATTCCTATGTCAATTTAAGGCAACAACTTTTTGAATATGTAGGTTGTCTAGGGGAATAGTGTGGGTCTGATGATGTTGGAGCTTGAAGATTCAATGATGAAACTAACATATCATCTGGGTGGATTTATTCTAGGGATTTTGCAGCTTCCAGACAGAGGCCGATTTGGGAACCATGGAGCAGGGGCTTCGCAGATGTTGCAGGTATTCATTGTGAAATCAGTTCCAGAATTTTCATTTTCCACATACATAGGTGTTTGTCTATGAGCAAATCACATTCTTATCTTTGCTTCCTGCATATCAGCAATATTGTCATTTCTTGCAGAACATAGATCAACATGATGATGGTTGTTTTGAGGCAATTGGACCTTAGATGAATGGTCCCCTTTCTTGCAAATGAGATGATTGTACCCCTGGAAGTCAACATGTTTGTGGTTGTTGAAATTTTGATCCATTGGTTCTTATTCTTTTGCTTCACATTAGTGTTCTGTCAAGTCCAGGTTTTCTTGGGGCACAAGTTGTGTACGAATCTTTGCTGATTTGATTTCATCCTGGGTTTTTGTCCTCCAGTAGAACAGCTGCAGGTCACATAGAGATAGCACCACAGCTACCCTTTCCTACTGGATGTTATGGGGATCCCCTAGATTTGATGTTTGTAACATAATATCATGCTCTGCGTTTGAGGACTGAATTTGGTTCCAGATGGTTGCAATGGCTTTATTGGAACAAAATCTTATGAACTGCAGAGGATAGTCTATTAACTCCTATTACACATCTGCTGAAGGTGACTTCAACCATCTGTTTTTGAATGGCAGGGGGCCCTGGGGAAGTTGTCATTCCATTCATGGGAGACTCTGTACCAGATGGGGTGATTGCAGCCATTCTCAAAAGTAAGCAGTATGAATTTAGCCCAGAATGCAGTTTGTATGTTCCTGCCTCTTTATGTGCCTGTGCATGTTATCAGTTGTAAGTTATTTCAATGTTGCTCCACAATGGAGTGGGAACACTTTGTACTTCAGAGCTGTGTAATGAAAGAGAGGATTCTGGTAGATTTAGTTCTTTATTAATTTGTTCGAGCCACACATTCAATTAATGGTATGTTGAATGTGGGCTTCCAGAGCCTGGGGATGCTGTGGCTGTTGATGAGATAATTGCTCAAATTGAGACTGATAAGGTGTGTGACACTGCCCTCTTGGCTTTCAAGGCTGTGTATCATCCTATCTTTGCCTGGCAAGTCATCTACACATATAGCAGAGGTCTTGGACAAATTTTTATGAGTAAAATTTGAGGAAAAGGGTTGTCAGTTTTTTGGTTCAGTTGCCATGTGGTTCCTATAGCACTAATAGGACTGATGGTCTAAACAGTGCTTTTGATGCTTTACATCAGGTCACAATTGATGTGCGGAGCCCTGTTGCTGGCAAAATTGAATCGGTACAGATGTCATGCCTCTTGGGGACAATTTGTCAGAGAATGAATTATATCCTGTTCCAAGGATTGGTTTCTATTTAATTTTTCATGGACTTCACTTCAGAGTCTTTCAGGAACATATCAGGATAACCTTGAATCTTTTGTACCTCATGGCCTTGGCACATAAGATGGAAATCTCCTATGATCAACTCAGTCCACCATTTGGCATACCTTTTTCACAGATGAGCAGTCTTGGCTGATCATTATGGAATTGCTATCAATGAAAAAGTACACAAGTTTGATCCATGCTAGGCTGTTATATGATAAACACAGATTGTTGCAAAGGAAGGCGATACAGTCACTCCTGGAACAAAACTTGCAAATGTGGCTATTGGAGAGGAAGGGGCAGTGTCAACACCCTCCCCACCCCCACCTAAAGAAGAAAAGGTGGGTCCTCCACCACCAAAGGCAGCAACTCCACAACCACCTCCTCAGGCTCCACCCAAAGCTCCAGTGGAATCGGTACCAGCACCTGGATCTTTCAGGAGCCAATCTCCCTCAGAAGTGCACCTTCCACCTAAAAGTAGAGAGCGGAGGGTGAGGGGTTTTTTCGTATTTTGATTTGCTGTTTTGTTGAGAACTGGATGATCTGCATATTTTGTTAGTTTGAACTCAGGAGGATTAAATGTGTCTCATCACTTCCTGTCTTTTATGTTGTTAGTCCTTAGTCTCCACTAGTCACTTGTTTGGTGGTGCTTTCCATGGCAATTTGATTGTTTCCTGATCAACTGTGACATATGGGAAATCTGCCAGATTCCAATGACGCGGTTGCGGAAACGGGTGGCCACCCGGTTGAAGGACTCCCAGAATACGTTTGCTCTGCTTACAACCTTCAATGAAATTGACATGTATGGATTGGCTTTTCATCTCAAATATAAACAGTGATGGGTCTGTCTGTGATGTTGTTTTGCAAAGATTTATTGTATTTGCAACAAGAATGTTCATTTGGTATGACATTGAGGCTCTCAGCAAATGGTTCTGTAATCGTTAGTTTGATGCCATGGGTGTATGAACATATGGTAACCCTTCCCTCCCAAAGGTTGCTCTGCATTTTTCTTAATTCAGGCTCTTTCAGGCCAAGGACCTGTAGATTTTCTTGGTAATTAGTTTTCTGCAAACCTCAAGGGGGCAAGTTGTGTAGCCTTGACACAGGGAAAGAGGGTGATGTAATCTGTATATTGTTGTTGGACATAATCTTCTGGTTTGGATGAGGTGGATTTCAGGACCAACTTGATGGATATGCGTGCTGAATACAAGGATGTATTTCAAGAGAAACATGGGGTGAAGTTGGGTTTCATGTCTGGATTTGTGAAGGTGGATACTATTCAACATTTTTCCTGTCATATCAGAGAAACTCATTATGCCATTGTGTTCTCTATGTAGCTGAATGTGCCTGTATCTGGTCGCCAAGTTCTCAAATTATGGGAATAGACTCTCTGTTCAGACCTAGGAGTTGGTTTACTCAAAGAAAGATCATTGTGGCTTAGTTACAGAAGCTGATGATTATGGTGAGAAGTTATGCGGTTTTTTTCACTGCAAAGAGTGGCAGCCATATTCATTGAGGGGAATAATGCCTTGTGACTTGATTGAATTGTTGAGATTACATGCGATTTATGGTTTGGCTTTCTGTTGGAGATGTGAAGGCAGCAGTGAGTGCGCTTCAGCAGATTCCTACAGTGAATGCTGTAATTGATGGGGATGATATCATCTATCGAGACTATATTGACATTAGTATTGCTGTTGGTACAGCCAAGGTGAGTGAACTACCTCTGTAGCTTGTGCTTGGTGAGCTTCCTCTAACCAAGTGGTGAATAAAATGACAATGAACCAAGGCTGTTTCGGTGCTTTTGGTGGCAGGAAGGAAAGAACCTAGGTAGGCAGTAAGACATAGTTTTTTGTAGAAAAGTGCCCTAGTTTGTATGAGGGTCTTTTGTGGAAGCAATTCTCTGTGTGGCTAAGCTGCTGGTACTGTGTTGTAGAAAATTCTGAGAACTTGTTGGGATGGGTCTCATTTTGACTGAATTGGGGGTTAACTCCTTTTCTTTCAGCATAACAAGTGCAGTTTGCATGGACAGGGTCTTGTGGTGCCTGTGATCCGCAGGGCAGACCAAATGAACTTTGCCCAGATTGAGAAGACAATCAACACGCTAGGGAAAAAGGCGAATGATGGCAGCATTTCAATTGATGACATGGCTGGTGGCACCTTCACCATATCTAATGGTGGTGTCTATGGTAGTCTTATCAGTACGCCTATTATTAACCCACCCCAGGTAGATGCTGCCAAAAACACATCTTCTCTGACTGTTCAGTTCCATCAGTTGACAAGTGTGTGTTGGACAAACTTAGATTGTATTGCAGTGCTGACAAAAGGAGTTGATTTTTCAGAAGTCAAACTCAAAAGAACTTGCATCGCTTCATTGTCTTGCTTTGTTGTCAGTATCAGGAGTATGTTGTCCCCTCTTTTTGTCTTGATAATCTGGAGTGGTGATAGTGTCTTGCATGAGAATTGAGGTTTTTCTAAGCATCAGTAATATTGTCTCAGAGAAAGGTATGGTGTGGTATGAAAGAAAGTTAAGGAATGGTAGGAAAATGCACTGCAGCCTTGGAATCCTTCATTTCCTTACATGCATCTAGCCTATTACTCTTAGTCAGTCTCAATTTCAAGTATTCTCTGAGTGAAGAGTGCACTTGGTGGGTGCCAAACTCGTTTGCTTCCAGAAGAATATGGTGAACTAGGTGGAAATTTGTTTTCTCCATCCTGTTGGTCCTGGCCCTGAAAGTGTGTCTTAAGTTGTCTTTAAGAGCAGTGGATGGTTTATATGATTGAGAGTTGAGAAGAACAGACTGTTAGGAATTAAACTTTATAATGATGTTTTGTAGTGCATCATGTGTTGAAATTGATTGTTGGTATTTGTTTTTATTGATACAGTCAGCAATTTTGGGAATGCACTCAATCCAGAAGCGTCCAGTGGTAGTTGGCAAAGATATTGTAGCCAGACCCATGATGTATGTGGCTCTCACCTATGATCATCGACTCATTGATGGTCGGGAAGCAGTTCTCTTCCTCCGTGCAGTAAAGGACAATGTTGAAGATCCTCGCCGCTTGCTTCTTGATCTCTGAGGCCTTTGCCAAATGCAGTGGTTGGTCACCATGGAAGAGGCAAATAATGAACCTTTTATCTTGGCTATGCATCTGCTGTGTACTCACAGGCCAGGATTCAAGATTTGAAGCATAAAGGGATCAAAAGCAGGTGGATGCTTGGGGTCCCAGGCTTGCAAGTTTTTTTCTTAAAGCATGAAAGTTCACTGGGAAGCTAGAGTGCCTTTGTTGCAGTTTTTGGGATATTGTGCATGTCTTTCTTTTGCACTTAGTGGAATCAAGAAAGAAGGGGTCTTGGGAAGGGGCTTATTTACCATGTTTGATGTGGAATCTGGTGCTCTGAGCCAGATGTGAACATTGAGTTTCATAACATCCTCTCTTTGGATGATGCTTTGTCCTGAAATTTGAGGGTTTCCCTGGCTTATGACAGTGATGTGAAAAGAAATGACTGTTGTTCTTCACCTTATTAGAGTCTAACAAAGTATGATTACTCTATGCCAGTTTCAGCAGAGCTTTCTGTACCTAGCTGTTCTGTGGCAGGATGCAGTGAAGTGGAGCTTGCTTTGCTGGGAAAATCCCTATCTAGAGAACTGTTCCATACAAGCACAGCCATCCACTTCATATGGATGTATCAAAACTGGAATATGTGTTGGGACATAGCTATTTCAATTCAAATTATGGGCATGATGGCAAATACTGGATTGGTTAGATTTGTAAGTTGGTTGCCTTGTGCCTGCAATGTCTCAGTGCTTCTGAACATCACATGCCCATGGGTAGTTGTCATAGGCCACATTTTTTGGTTGTCCCGCACTTGAGCTTTGCCCATTGAAAAGCATAAGTTGAATGATATCATGGACCCATATGTATGGAGATCACAAGGCATATGAGGGGATGGGTTCCACACCTACTCTTTAAAGAGTGAGGGATCTAAGTTGTGCAATGGCCCAGAGTGTTGGAGCACAAAGTTTCCCGGACAGCTAGCTTTCAACCATTTGAGTTTGGCTTTCCTTTGCAGTTCCCCTAAGTCTGTTGCTGGAATAAAAACGAGTATTGTGCATTCAATTCCCAGTATTGTTGTGGCTTTGTGCCATTTCCAACTCCAACTCAAGTCCTCCCACTCTTTGATGTTGGGAGGGCCCCTTAAGAGGTTTACCCAAGTGATGTAGCAACCCTCTGGAGGATGAGGGTTTGAGCAGATGCTTTTGTGCGTTCCACATGTTTGTGCTATTCTAATTTGTTGTCCATAGGGAGGCTTGGGAGGTTTTTACCTTTTACACATAGGAGTGTGAGCCCGTTCTTTCCCTATCTTCTTTAGGTAGGATGAGCTAGAGCTTTGCTCTATGGTCCCTGTCTGGGATTGGAATAAGACCTATAGCTCAAAAAAGGAGGGAATTGTGATATTTTGGCCCTCTTTAGTTCCCTTTGACCTCCTTTGAGATAATAGGAGAGTTTAGTCCTTGGTGTTTGTTATGATCTCCTTGGCTTCCTTTGCGACGCTTGATCTTGAGGGTGCTTAAGTTGTGTTAGTTAAGTTGTTTGTTCTCCCTCGGAGGCATGATCAAGAGAAGGTAGAGTGGTTGGAGGTTGGACTGAGAGTTGCACTTTTCTCTTAATTTCCTTGACTCGACTCCTTTCTTCTTGGTTGGAGGGCAAATGCCAAGTTTTAGAACCTGCCCTTGTTCTAGAAGCTCCCCATCCCTAGGAACAAACATTTGAACCATCACATGAGACCCTTACCCGCAGGTCCTTACTAACACAAGTAAGCACTCCTCTGTATCAGTACGCCAAAGTTCAAAAGGTCAACACCTTTGGTGTAATCATAGATGCCAAGGGTTTTAAGGGAATCAATTGGACTAATGAAAACATATTCAAGAACTTGAAACACCTCGGGCAAAACTCAAATAATCCTAAGGAACTTCCATCTCAACTACCATCTTCTATTGCCTTCTTTTGTATCCCCCACCCCTTCCCTACTAATGCTAAAAGAGCACTTCAAAAGCTTAGAAAAAGCAACCAAGAAGAAATTAAGGGATCTAGGTTGAAGATGACTCTAATGGGGGGTATGCGCATCCTACCTTGAGTGTTCCTTGGATTTGTCATCAAATAATTTCAATTTATGGAAGGTCTAACAAAAGCCTAAAGACCCTAGGACCAACACGAGGAGATTAGAATTCTCGTAGATGACAAGTAGTTCTTTTCAATTGTTCACAATCTTAAAAAGCATGTGATCAAATGAAAAGAGCAAAGGGGTGAAGAACTCTATAATAGCTATTAGAGAAGTTATGTGAATTATGTCAAAGGATTTTGATTGCTAAAATTATGGGGCAATGAATAAAGCTAGAAAGTGAAGCACAATTAGGGGGTGTTTGAAACAGATTGAGACATTTGAAAAATCAAGGAAAATAAGGTGGAGAAAAAAATAGAAATGAATTTCAAGTTTTGAGGAACATCTAAAGGAGCTTCAAAAGATAAAAGAAATAAGCTTCAACGTGGGGGCATTGGGTTTCAAAATGACTTCAAAAACAAAAATCAGCCTTCTTGGGAAATTTAAAAAACAATAAAGAAAACCAAAATCAGCTAAGATTAAGAGGAGTAATATGATTTGGAGACTCATCAAGACTTAATTGAGTAGTTATGCCATCACCATCATTGAAGAAAGGACAAAAACATGTTTTTTCCCTATCTTGTAAAAGTTTGAAGTCTAAAGTTTAAGGCACTCATTCAAGTTGATCCTAACAAACTAAAAATCACGAAAAATGCACTTTGAAACAAGCATGAACAAGCTCAAGAAATGGGGAACTTTTTAAGAAAGCTTTGTCATTGCCAAAATAAAATAACAATCTATTAATGGATGGTACAAAAAGTCTACCCACACTAGCTAGTAGTTTTGCAAGGTACACATTTTCACTAATCTATCACTCAGTTGAATTTCATGGACTTTAGTCCTTGCCTTCTCAAATGCAAAAATCATCAATAGATCTTGTATACTCAACTTGCGAGCTTGGGTGCTATTTGTTAACAATGTTGGGTTCAACTTGCGAGCTTGGGTGCTATTCGTTAACAATGTTGGGTTGCTCCTTGACAGTGTGGGTGTTGCTTTTCAATGGTGTCATCAATGATGACATGTACCACAATTTTTTGTTCACATGTTATCATCATGGTTTTTGAAAACTTTCACTATGATGTCATCATGGTTTTTGGAGAATTTTTCAAACACCTAAGTTCATTATTTTAACTCAAACATGTTTTGTTGGCATCATTAGGAGTTCAAATTTGCATTTTGTAGGGGATAGATGAAGAGGTATAATTTGGTGATGGTAGTATTGTTGAGCCCCGATTAGCTTAATTCAATTTTTGTTAAGATTAGGTAGATGACTAATAAAGTTTTGAGGTAACCTTGGGTTCATGGGATAGGACAAGGGGTTTGGATCTTGTCCCAGATGGACTACTCAAGGGAAGGTGGCTTGGGTTAGGTTAAGACATGGTTATTTTGTTTTGACTAGATTAGTTAAATTTGCTAGATAGAAAGGTATGAGTAGGAGGGAGATGGCTTCTAAAAAGTGCCAATAATTAGGGTCAAGTCACGACAATAACAACATTTTCTTCTTGAAGTTGGGAAGGGGGTGCAAAACATTGTTGACTACTTTTCCACCTTTCAAAGTGATGAGTAATGTGTGAAGGAATGAAAGAAAGTGAGGATTGATGTTGATGTTGGGTTGTTAGGGGGCTAGGCAAATCATGAGGAGGCAAGATGGGGCAAGGGGGGCAACTCCTACATCATGGGGAGGTGAGTTTCCAAGGAGGGCAACCCCCCAAGCAAGTGATGGAAATGGAGGTAGAAGGCAATGTTTGTGAGGATGGTTATTATTCAATGAAGAACTATTGACAATTCTCTATTCAAGGGGCAAAGAAGGATGAGGTGCTAGGAAGTAGTGTTTGGTCTTGTAGGTTAGGAGTATAAAAGAAAAGAATGTTAAATAGTGTTAGGGTGAGACCTAAGAACAAAAAATAAGGGTCTGCCTCCTTGTGAAAGCAAAAGAACATAGGAAATTAAGCTTGGTTTCAAAGAGTTGGGATAGTTAATGTTGTTAGCAAGTTTGTGAATGAAGGTAGGATAGAAAGGAAGAGCTATTGGTAGACATGATAATGTTGTATCAAGCAAGAGTAGGAGCTTGGTGGAGAGGAGATCCACAACTAAGGATTAAGTAACCCCATGTAAATTTCTTTTCTTTTTGTTGTGTGAAACTTTGTTTTGAGGGATATTGTTCCCACTTGTTGCACATGTTGTGTGTGTGTTCTTGGGTGCGATTCCTTGGTTTAAGGTTGTGGTTACTATAACAAGAGTAAGTGGATAAGGGTAGTGCTATCTGGATTAAATAAAGTAAAAGGAAATACATTATATCAAGAGAGAGAGAAATAAAAGAAGTTCATTTTTAATGGGTTGTGATTCCCTAGTTTAGGGTTGTGGTTAGTTATAACAAGAATAAGAAGATAGTGAGGGTAGTTGTTATTTGGATTAGACAAGGTCACAAGGAATATATTATATCTAAAGAAAGAGGGAATTCATTTCCTAATTGTGACACCCCTTGGATATCCTCCAAGGGGCAAGGGCAAGTGGCCTAGATTGAAATATTAGTTGAACTAATTTTATGCTTAACAAGCATATTGTAGTAAATTTATGTTTAGTGCACATTATTGTTACACCCTCGTAAAACTTGCATGTACCAACTATATGAACCAAAAGTAAATTAAGGTAGGAAGTTGTGGATAGGAGATGATGACATAACAAGGATCAATCATGTTTCATCAGGTTTTGATGATCCGTAGATGAAAGGTAGATAGTGTATTCAATTTTAGATTTTTATGTTTAGAAAGAGAAATGCAAGGAATTAGGGCTGAGTTGGGTTTGAGAGATGAAGGTTTGGCTTTTAAGTTTTGTGAGAGAGTGCATGAGTCAATAGAAAATAGAAAGGCCTAATAGGTTATTAGTCATTCAAGTTCAAATTGTGAAAGTAAAGTTATGTTTGGAGAAATAATTATGTTTAGAAAACGAAATGCAAGGAATTAGGACTGAGTTGGGTTTGAGAGATGAAGGTTTGGCTTTTAAGTTTTGTGAAAGAGTGCATGAGTCAATAGAAAATAGAAAGGCTATTTGGTTATTAGTCACTGAATTTCAGATTGTGAAAGTGAAGTTATGTTTAGAAAGATAATTATGTTTAGAGAGAGAAATGCAAGTTTAGAAATATAAAGCAGTGAGGAACAAGGATTGAATGGGTTTAAAGAGTTGTGATTAGCAAATCATCAAGATAGTATCTTAATAGATTGTGAGATTTTGATCCAATCCACCCTTCATGTAAATGTGTGAATGCAATGGAATAGTGGGTGGTTCCATGAGAGTTTCCTTACACAATGAGAGTTTCAGAGTTTTGCTTAATATGAAAAGAATGAAAATAAGAAGATTGATGAAAAACTAGCTTTAAGAAAAAACCAAGAAATGTACTATTTGATAACTGGCCTGGGCACTATATTGGCTAACTTTCAAAAGGGTCTTGTGAAAACCAACCCTATGCACACAAGCTGGTTCTTAGCCAGAAAGTTAAAAAAGATTGATACCCTTATTGCCTGATTATTGCAACAAGTTGATACCAGGTGGGTCTCTGAAAATTTGGAAAAATTTGATACCCAAATTGTGTAAATGAGGATACTTACTTGTAGCAGAGGTGACAAGAATATACATACTTTCCAGACCACATCTCTCCCACGAATTTCAGCGATGGCAGCAAAAATCTCCAAAATCAGCCACCCAGATAGACAGCAGCAGTAGCAGCAGCAGCAGCATGATGATCATCAGCTCCAAGACTCCGAATAATAGTGCTCCAACCCTTTTATCCTGCTTGAAATCTGTGCATCTGAAAACCGGGAAAAAGATTTGATCCCCCACTCACTCACTCACTCACTCACTCACTCTCCGTTTAACTATGTGGAAGGTGTGAAGAAAATGCTTGTTTCGTAGCCTCGAAATTATTATCAGCCTCCTGTTGTTATTGTTGTTGTTGCAACATCTGCTGTGCATTATTTTCCTTCTTATTCTTCTTCGTCGTCTTCTTCTTCCTCCTGAAAAACTAAGTTTTTCCATTTTTCATCAGCAGTGAGCATTTTCTGGATAGCAGTAGAAGCAGATGAAGAGTATGCCGGGTGGTCCTACCACGATCGCTTGCTCAGTAGATGCTATCTTCAGCAGCAACAGCAGCAACCAAATGTAAACCTCTTCTCCTGTGCGCTTCAGGTGCACAGAGAAGCTTTGCTTGTGTGGTGGCAACCACCAGCCAGCCAGCCAGCCATGAATAGAAAGAACACTTCGCAAAATCCTACACACGAAAAAAACCTATTCCAGCACATTCCGCCACAGCTGCAAGCCCTGAACAGCACAAAGACTAAAAAACAATAAAAGAAAAAAGAAACCGAACACGAGGGCAGGCTAGGTCAGCCCAGGAACCAGTCGCAACTCGCAACTAACGACGCGTGTTGGCCTCGATGGTCGGTGACAGCATCCGCAGAATACAACATGTTTCCGGAGCTTTGCACGCTCCGGAATAGTGTAGTGTAGTGTGTGTGTGTGTGTGTTGGTGAGAAGCATTCTGGTGTCTTTCTTTGCAGGCATGCAGGGAGGGAGGGAGAGAGGGGTTTCGGAATCGGGGATCAGAGAGAGAGAGATGGGGAGAGAAGTGGTGGAGCATAGTAGTGGCTGTGTGGAAACGCAAGGAGACCACCTGGCACATGATGATGGTGAGGAGGAGGGGAAGACATTAGTGAGAGAGGACAGCGAAAGCAAGGCATGGAGCATCGTGCGCGACTTGGATCCATGGACTGCCTGGCTCTACAAACCTCGCACTATCACCGTGCTTCTTGTGGGAGCCTGCCTCTTGGTGTAAGGGTTTTTCCCATTGCCCTTTTTTTCTTTTGTTCTGCTTTCTTTCAATCTGCTTCCAATCTGCTGATATCCATATAGCAAGCCTTTTGGCTATTTTCCTCCTTTGCCTCTTCTGGTGTGCACTCTCAAGGTCCTTGCGGAATGGTTGGGTGGGTGTTACAGTCTCAGCTCTTGAATGTCAGCTTTTTTCTTTGGTGTCTGTCTGACTGCAAATGGGTTTGTGTGCAAACTCAAGCTTTGCAGCATGTGGAATTGGAATCTGTGTACTCGTGGCAAAGTGTGTGAGAGAGGAGGGGCATTGTGCTGGTTTGTGGGTATATGGATTGCAGGTGGGCAAGTGGGGCATTCCAGGCGAAGGAGTTTGATGCAGATACTGACACAGTTTCAAATACCAAAGCGTAATGTTTTTTCCTCTAAATTCCTTGTCTCTTTCATGCTTTGTTTTTTCAATTTCATGAATGGTTTGGATGAATCTGGTTGCAAGTATTATTCATTTGGTGTAGTTTTGCAGGGAAGGAGAAATGCAAGGGAATTGGTGAATTCTTTTTTGTATGTAGCAGGGCATGCAATGATGGGTTTTCTGTGGTGTTTTGTGCAGGGGTGTGTGGGCAGCAATTGCAGTGTTTCTGGGTTATTGCTTGCTGCAAGCACCACCGACGTAACTCTCTCACTCAATAATTGTGTTTGAATTTGTTCCCTTTTGGTAGCCTGACGTATTGTTG
The DNA here is from genome assembly GCA_963920785.1 of Sphagnum contortum. Lineage (NCBI taxonomy): Eukaryota > Viridiplantae > Streptophyta > Sphagnopsida > Sphagnales > Sphagnaceae > Sphagnum > Sphagnum contortum. Next base: position 17,514,837 of record OY987278.1, read on the forward strand.
TTGCAGGTGTAAGTGGATCTGTGCTGGATGTGCCATTGATTTCAGAAAGAACTTACAAACTCAATCTGATGACATTTTCGACTGGAGTTTTGGGGTTTCTCTCTGTATGTCAGGATACTGGTCAGACCACACCCGTCATTCTGGAGATTGATCCATGGGATTGCAGTAGTTTACATGGTCTTCCTTACCTTTCTTCTTTTTCAGGTCAGGTGCTGTGCCAGCCTCTGTCTCACATCTCAAATGGAACCTTCAGCTACTTCGGTCTTTCTTTCTTTCTTTGAGTTATGCTCTATTTTTAACTGATGGTGGTTTTATTGTGCAACAGAAGCGGGATGACGCCCGCAGATTTCTTAAGTTTCTTCATCCTGAACTCGGCTTGGGTATGCCCTACCTTCCTATACTCTCTATTTGTGGTGTGACTGGGATTCAATGGGTTTCAGAAAGAAAGCAAGATTGGCATGTTGCAGGTGCTGATTCAGCCTTAGTATAAAAGGTCTTATTTTGTCCCAGACAGACAGGGAAACTGGTGCTTTGTAAGCAACTCATTGAAGATGCTGGTTGGATGGGCAGAGTTGAAAGAGAGGTCATATGGAGCAGACTGTCGTATCTATACACCAGAGAATCCCACCAACAAGTTTGCTAATGTCTGGGTAGGTGACTGTCCTCCTGGATTTTGTATGCCATCAAAGCAGAGGTTGCCAGGGTTTCTCTCAGGTTCTGGACAGAGTGACTTGGACTTGTCTGTTGCATGGAGTAATGCATAGTCCATTTGTCATAATTACCGCAAAGGAAGTTGTGCTGTTTCCCATCATGGTCATATTACCCCATGAATTATGATGCAGGACACATTGTTTGACGAGTTTGTGATAGCACATATTCTGGGATGGTGGGGGAAGGCCATTATGGTCCGCAACTTGCCACTTTTGTGGGTGCTTTCCATTGGCTTTGAGGTGATGGAGGTAGGCCACCTGTATGCTGGATTATCTCTTCCCTCCTCGTTCTTGCTGGGCATGGGGTCTATGGTCACAATGTGGAAACCCAACTCTAAATGTCTCTATTCCTTTCTCACCAATTTATGAACATAAATGTAAAGGTGTCTTGGGTCTTCAAGGAAAGTTAAGTATATTTTCATGTATCAAATGCATTGACCCAGCAGCCTGTGAATGAGAAGTTGGAGAACCTTGACACAACCCATAAGGTTTTGAGAGTTCTTTGAGTTTGAGCTTGTACGCAAGCAGTCACATGAGATATTATTGGTTATGATTTGTATTGCTGCAAATGTGTATACTGTGCATGTGTTTGGTTCAGAGCAATGGTTGACCTGGGGATTGTGCAGGTAACATTGAACCATATGCTTCCTAACTTCAATGAGTGCTGGTGGGACAGCATCATCCTTGATGTTCTAATCTGCAACTGGATTGGTGCTTTACTCTACCTGCTTGTAGATGAGTTTTTTTCTTTAGCGCAATGTCCAACAAACAGCAGCCGGTTACTTTGCCTGTGTGTCTGTACATTGCTATTTGTTGTTAACTTTTGAAGTTTTGTTGCACTTCTGTTTGTGTTAGGTTAGGACCCTTTGTTTTTATCCAAATGCCTGCTATTTTTTGAGTCTTTTCTTAAGTTCATATACAGTCAGCTTGCTTGCACCCATTTCTAGCCCTTATATGCAGCCTGCTGCATCTACCTTTGTCTCAAGTAGATTCCTCTATCACAAAGATGGTTTCCCAGTCTTGGCTGAAATATTTGCTCCACACATGCTAGGTTTAGGAAGGTGTAATCTTATTTCTGGCAGCAGTAGGAGTTGGGAGATAAATAATCTCTAAGTGGCTAGAGATATCCTTGGGGCCACATGTTTTGGCCACATCCCTCTTTGATGTGGCACTGAAAGTGTCTTGCATTTGCAGCCTGTTTGTTTTAGAGCAATTGGAATAATGCTGGAAAGATGCTTCTGTGTGTAAAAGGTATCTGGGCAGGAATGCGGACAGTGCGGTATTTTGATGGGAAGACATATGCGTGGGTTGGCCTTAGCCGTCAAACATCAATAATGGGTAAGGTGTGTATACTTACTCTCTTTCTTCTTTCCACCCAATGTATGATATCATGCAGAATTTAGATCTGTTTTGTGAGTGAATAAGCTGAAATTCTATTATAAATACTGTTCATCACTGCAACAGATACATGTGGACCACTTTTAACAGCCATTTCTGTGACACTACTTTATTAAGACTTATTGATAACATCTGCTTGCACTTGCCTATTTGGGTGCTTTCTGTCTGATTTCTTTTGCTGGGTTCCCTTGATGCCATCATTGTGCTAATCAATCCCATCTATTAGCAATGTGTTGACTCTGAGAAAAATGCAGGTGAAAAGGTCCCTTGGGCAATTCACACCAGCCTACTGGGACAAGGATGAATGGAATCCTCTGATGGGGCCTGCACGATTTGTGCAAGTTCTTGGGTTGGCAATCTTGATTTTGATTGTTGAAGTGAATGCATTCTTTCTGAAAACAAGCCTCTGGATTCCCCCTCGCAACCCTCTCAATTCATACCGTCTACTCATCTGGTGGCTCATTGCGAATCCTGCAATTCGGGAGTACAATTCCTTCCTCCAGACAAGGTAAGAAAGCCTTTTTGTCCGTATAATTTTTTCACTCATCTCAGGGGTGCTTTGGATGATTCTTTCATGTTCAAGAAGTTCTGTGCTATGAAACAATTTTTGAGCTTTCTGTTGATGTTGTGAAGTGTCCTTTTATTGCTTTTCCTGGTCTTTGACCATTCATTTGTTTCTTGATGGGTTAGCATTCTCTTCCTCTCATTGTGTGACTTCCATCCTTATTATCTTAAGCAAAGTTATACTCTTGTCTTACCACTCTCAAGTGTGTGCAGGAAGCCTATGAAAAAACTCGGTGCATTTTGCTGGTTGGCTGTTGCAATAGCTATTGTGGAAACCCTGATCTGTGTGAAATTTGGACGAGGTACAATTTGTTTTCAACAAATGTCATTACCAAATAGGTTTGGTAAACATGGTTGCATTTTGAATAAAGTCTTGTCAAGTACTATGCATAGTCATCATTGTGAAGTTCTTTTCATGTGTTCAAACACTTTGTCCATTTGGTTTCTCCATTTGAATGCAAATTTTGTTGTGGATCTCATTTTGAGTTGTTTATATCTCCAGGTCTCTACCCCAGGCCAATGCCTGACTGGATTTTTTGGTCCTGGATGACAGCTGGGGTTGGCCTCATCTTATTCCTTAGTGTCTGGACATATAAACTGCACTCCATGAAACAGAAAGCTCAAGAAACTAGTGCCATGCATGCTAAAAAGAAGGTGTAGATCATGGGGATCCAGGTGTTTCTGATGAGAAAACAGGAGCAATGTATTTGTGTAAGAGTGATGATGGTTTGTCTTGACATTGTAGGGCAGGTCAGGAGAGAAGATTCTTGATTTTCTTTCATCTAATGAATTTTGGTGTGCACAGTAGAGTAAGTTTTAACTTTGGATATTTAGTATGCTTGTAGGTGCTGTTCATCAGCTCTGATCACTTGAGTTCAGCAAATTTGTATTCAGTTAGAATACTAAGGTGTTCACACAGGTCCAAATTTTTTTGCATGGGTTGGTTTAGTAGGTAGATCCTGGTGTGCAAGTACTAGTGCCTGGTTAGGCACCCTTGTCATTTTGTTGGTGCTTCAACAATTCTACATCTTGTTCAGCTAGAGTCATAAGAGATTTTGTACCCTATATATCTAGCACAGAAGTTGCAAACTGACCATGTACACTATTATCAGTTGTTGTGAATCTGATCTTTGGAGTTATGACTCACTACAACCCCAAGAATTTCCCCAAAACAGTGCATGATGACATGCACATGGTTCAGAGTGGTTGGAATTGTTTGTTAGCACCTGGTGCGATGACGATGCTTTGAGTACTCTATGTGGAGGTAAAGCCCAGAGGGTTGGGTTTTAATGGGAATAAGGGACCCATGAGGCAGAGCTGACTGCAGGCTGGAATTCTTGTAAAGACCCCTGGGGCTCTACAAGGAGTAAAAACCAGTGGCAATTTTTAAAATGCTGGGTTTCACAGGAAAAAAATCATTCTGAACTTTATAAAAAGTGAAATGTCTGCCTGTGCAGACATTTTGTTTTTCCTAAAAGCCCATGGCCATCAGAGCACTTATCATGCTCTATAAGCATACCACCAGATAAACAAAAAAAATTGCTACCAGTTTTTACATATTCAAACGAGAAAAGAATTTGTGGAGTTTCATTGACAAAGTAAATTTCTATGGTGAGTTGGCTTGTTATAAACCAAACCCTTGTATGTACTGCATTAGCTACGCCATTTATCCCTCCATCTTCTCCACAATGCTAAGCCCTCACAGTATATACTAGAACCACCCATTGAAACTTAAGATGACACAGAAGGTTTGGATCCAAGCAGTATCTACATCCCTCATTAAGGGAGTCAGATGGGTGCATCTTATATGTGCACATACCTTTCCTTTGGAAGCTTTCCAAGAATGAAGATATAGGATATAGAGCAAAGACTATCAACAATACAGTTTAGTATATGGCCTTCAAGAGTTGGCACAGGATGCAAAAATTATTCGGTATTGGGCTATTGAGTGAGATAATCAAAGTATCTCTCAAATTTGAATCCACAATGCTCAAAGAGTAACTAGGAAACATCGTATTATTTAATACTTGCACCTTATTATGTCATTGTAGTTACTTCCCATTTGAGTAGATTTCCAAACTTGCCTCTTATTATATGAGAGTAGCCTAGTATGTCTCAGCCTTGAATAAGACAAAATAGATTTGCAAAGGTAGGGGCATACCCGAAATGCGAGGCTGAATGAGGAGATAAGTCCTAGGACAAGACAATCTGGGGCATATGTCCCCTATTTCGGGAATGTCGTCCAGCCTAGAGCTTTATCCATTGTGAAGCACAAGGTGAATGATATCATCATCTAAGCATTTTGTAGATCATGAGGCATCTGAAGGGGATGGTTTTTACTCTTATTCATTAAGAGTGAGAGGGATGTTACACCTCTAAAATATGACCACACTCGTGTTAAGGGCTTGGCAATTAAGATTGCCTTAATAACAACAAAGTGCCCTCAATCACAATATCACAATTTTAAACATTGCTAGCTATGTTCAACTTTCTAAACAATATTTCAACGTGGGAATCACACACGATGTTAATTAGTAACTACCAGCATTGAGCTTGGAGTTTGCAATTTAGTTCATGTTTATAACCATAATCTTTGCTTTTTATTGGAAAGAGAGAAAAAAAAAAGAGGATAAACAAGGATACATGCTAAACATTTGTGTTAATTTGTCATTTTCTTAGACTTTAATTAACATTGATGTTAGATTCTTAAATTTACTTTTTTCACAGATCTAATTTTAGTTAACAATGATTACTAACATCATCTTACTTTCAATGCCATGCCATATGCCACTTAAGATTTAATGTTAGTTGATATTTTAGACACTAATTTTAAGATTCTAACACTAGCCTAATATTGGAAATAACAACAGGTGTGACCATATCTTAAGGATAAAACTGCTTCCACTTTTGAAGGACTGCGAGTAAAAAGCAGCCTTCCGGGCAGTCTTTAAGCCTAGGTGCAAGAACCCTCCATGCCACTCTTAAGGAATAATGGTAGTGGTAAGAATCATTCCTCTTTTCTTGGAAGGATAAACATGAATATAAGATGCCCTCCAAATACAATAGGGAATTTCTCCCAGTGCTTTACTACAAGTAAAACCATGTCTTAAGACCAACCCCATATAAGGTGGGAATATAAGGTGCCCTCCAAATACACTAGGGGAATTTCTCCTAGTGCTTTACTACAAGTAAAACTTTGTCTTAAGACGACCCAACATGAAGTTGCCCTTTCAAACTTGACCACAAATTCACACAACATAAATTCAAGAGAATCATGTAATCTTGAATTAGAGTTTAAATGTAGTAAGTAACTATGCAAAACTTTAGAGACTTTTGGGGGAGTTTTTCCAGGGAAAGAGTGACAGCTCCAACCCCTGCCAAGCTTTTATTTAAGCGCAGAAGAAACATACAGATCAGAAATACTTGTGACAGAAGTCGTAAGGAATCCTGCACTGCGCAGACACAGAGAAAGAGAGAAAGGGCGGGGTTTGGGGTGGTAGGGAAGCTGAGATCCAAAAACAACAGGGAAGCGCAAGATGAAGAAGCAGAAGCTGCTGGTAAGAAGCAGCAATATTAACAGAAATATAAATATTTCTAAGCGTCTTGAAAGGCTTTCCAAAATACAACTTTCCCTTCTAGCTAGCGCTCTACGATGCAAACGAGATGAAAAAAAAAATTTATATGGAACTAGTCTGTGAATACCCAAACCAACTCCGACTAGGCCTCCTCCAGGCCGCGATCTTGCTCATGTCAAACGCAGCAATAAATTCCGAGCGGTATGATCATAGAAGCTGGCCCGCTGTCGCTTCAACCCCGGCCACTGGCGCTCCTGCAGATCCTAGAACCCCGCCTGGGTCTAGAACCAACTGGACTTTTTCGGAGCCTGCAGAAGGAACAGGGAGTTTTTTTTTTTTTTGGTTTTGTTTTCGGGATTACATCCCGGCGGTGCAATGACACACGTCATGATCAAGACTAGATCATTACTCCCAGGAAAAAAAAAGAAAAAAATTTGTGTGTCTAATTTCAAAATGCAGAAAGCAAATTGAGTACCCGATCGATCGATCGATCGATCAGAACAACAACGACAGAAACGACAGACAGACGAATACATTCTGCTGCAGCTTCCAAGCTTGCAAGAGACAACAACTCACTAGAATGAGCAAAGAAGATCTGAGTAGCCACGAATTGTATAGATAAAGTCCAAGAAGGGATCTGAGCAGCCATGAATTATATAAACTGAGTCCAAGAAGGAAACTTACAGCAGTGGAACCAGACTGATCAGTCCCAGTGTTTCCGGAGTCTCCATAGCCAGTATCTTGGCCACCACCAGTCTGCGAGGAGGGGTCAGTGTATCCACCTCCGCCGGACTGATCACCATAGCCACCTCCACCACCACCGCCTGCAGCTGACTGATCTTGTCCTCCACCAGCTCCAAAGCTGGAAGGGTCTTGACCACTTTGGTCTTGCCCTGATCCATCTCCACCTCCTCCGAAGCTCGACTGGTCCTGGCCTCCTCCAAAGCCGCCAGACTGGTCTTGACTTGGGTCTTGTCCTCCTCCTCCAAAGCCGCCAGACTGGTCTTGGCTTGGGTCTTGTCCTCCTCCTTCAAAGCCGCCAGACTGGTCTTGGCTTGGGTCTTGTCCTCCTCCTCCAAAGCCGCCAGACTGGTATTGGCTTGGGTCTTGTCCTCCTCCTCCTGCTCCAAAGCTGGAATCGTCTTGCTGGCCTTGGCCACCTCCATAGCCGGACTGGTCCTGACGTCCTCCGCCGCTCAACTGGTCCTGTTGGCCTGATCGGCCATAGCCTGACTGATCGCCGCCACTCTGGTCAGCACCGCCGGACTGATCGTAACTGGAGTCGTCTTGTCCAAATCCCGACATTGCGAGAGAGGGGAAAATACACACAGAAGGCTCTGAAAGCAAAATGCACTCTGATAATTGCGCTGCTACTCCCAACCAAACTAGTGATATGTGCAAGCAAATGTACAAGTAGTGGTAGTAGTAGTTGTTGTGGTGCCAATTCACAACACAAGTTCAGCGTTTATATAGCCTTTTCCCTCCCTTGTTCTTTACCACCACCAAGCTTCAACTTGGTAGCTGAATTTCCGCATCCCAAATTCAACTCTTTTCTTTTTGGTGGCCCAGGGGGCTCCAACCTATGTGCCTGTAGAGTCACGTTTAGAAAAAAATTGAAAATTAAGAAGTTAGGTGTTTTGGTACAACTATTTTTTATTTCACTTTATTGGGTCAGGGGTTTCTACTTTCTTCTTTCTACTAAACTTACTTATCCCAAATTACTTAATTACTTAATTACTTACTTACTCTCTCCTCCCCCCCCCCCCAATGGATACAAAGTAGCATAAAAATATTTGGATATTCTGGAGCCTATTATTATCTTTTTTTAAATTTCTTTTCTTTTTTGGGTTTTGGAGTCTGTTGTTTGTTTGTGTGATTGATGTCTACTACAGGTGTGATCTGATTTCATCTGGCAAATTTTTTTAATAATAAAAAGCAAAATTTCCTACCATTAGGTTAAGTGCAGGTTCCACACTAGCTTTCTCAACATAGGCATGGGGTAGGGTGTTGGCTACTTTTTGTCTAATAAGCTATCACATTAGAGGGGGATATGCCAATGGATAATTTAAAGAGTGAAGCCCCTTAAAGGCTTTGCATGATCTTATTGAAGAGTGACTTGTGAGTGTCTGTGGTATAATTTGGATGAAGTCTTTCAGGCTTCAAATATAACATGGTGTGAGATTGGGTCTTTCAGGCTTCAAACATAACATAGTGTGATATTAAGTTTGGAATTTGAACTCGTAAATGTGCACAGCATGCAGATATGGACTTTGGACCCTTTCACTTGCAACCTGAAGAGTTCCATTTCCTTCTGTCAAACAAAATTGTCAAATTATTTGTTTTTGGGTTACCTATTCAAGAATTTAAGCATTTTGGCAAAACTTTCTCTTCCATTTTATGTGATAGGCTGTATTTCTTACAACCAGAGATTTTTAAATTTATTTTAACACCAATGTAAGATTGATAGTAGAGATGAGGCATGTTGTTTATTGAGGATAATTAAAAATTTAAGGTGAAATGGGTCACTAACTTTTGTCGGTGGAGAGGATTATTTATTTATTTTTATGAGGATTTTTAGCTCATCCTCCCCCTCCCCCCTTTCTTTTTTTATTATTAATATTTTTTGGGAGTTTAGAATGCCGCAACTTTGGGAAGTAAGAAAGGGAGTGGGGGTCCACCAATCCCAGCTGAAAAATCAGGCTGCTGACGTCCTGACTTCAGCCACAACCAATCCAAGGTCCAATATCCTTGCATTAGCAGTTGTTGGCTTTGAATGGTGCAAAATTATTTGTTTATTTATTTATTTATTTTGGCACAAGTGGAAATATCTGTTGCAAAAAACTTCCTTTGAGACCTTTTGAGATTTTTATTCTATTTTTTATTCTTGAAATTCAGAAGAAGTTTTAAGCATTTCAGAAGATGAAGTTGTTTATTTATTTATTTATTTAGAGATATGTTTAGTTTTTTGGTTAACACAGATTAAAGTAAACAGAGCATGAAAGAAATGATAAAAGAAAAAAAGAAAAAAGAATGTAACTGTTATTTCTTTTACAACAAATTGACCCATATAGGTTAAAGGACTTATCATTGCAATGTTTTTTTCTTTTGGTGGGGTGGGGCGGGGAGGGGAGAGGGGGTGGTGCAATGAGGTGTGCAATGAAGGGCATAGGGCGTTTGACTATAAGGAAAATCTAACCTATTAGATCAACCAATCTGCACACAATCTGTCCCCTACAAGGGATGGGCCGGGTGGTTGCACTTGCAGATGTTAGTCAGGTTTTGTCGAATTGTCCATGCAACGGTGGTGGGGGAAAAATATTAGATCTAAAGCTGCAACTTTCTTAAAGTGGTGCCTCATAACAAGTTCCCAGCAAAAGTTTTATGCTCATTTTTTGGGCCAGGCTCCCTATAATTGAGGCTCGGATAAGACTGCAAATTGAATGGCTTCCCCTTGGGCAGGGAGGGTTAAGAATATTAGAATATCTTCAGAGTGCGACCCTTTGAGAACTGGCTTTTATCAACATTCATCTATTGTTGGCCTGTGCTGTTAAATCGGGTCAAGAATATTTGAATGTGTTGAGCGTCCGTCCCTTCAAGAACTTGCTTTTATCACCATTCCTCCAATGTTGCCTTGTGCTGTAAAACAGTTGATCTAGTGAAATGAATATTGCTCAATAGTCGATTGTAGGGAGCCTCTCAATTATGTGGCAGCACAACATTGGACATCAGCTCAGGAGTTATATATCATATTGTGTTGCTTTCTGATATTTTCGTACCTCTCTAGTACCTTTTTTCCATGTTCCTCACGGTTGGCTGAACATCATAACCTACCCTCTAGAGTGTCCAGTAATCAATACGCTTGGCACTTTCTGATTGACTACATGCGGTAATGGGCTCAAGGGTACAGGTTACTGCTGGGTACCCGCATCGCCTCATGGTGCATTCACACTTGATGTTAAGTCAGTGTTAAATGAAAATCTAGGTGCCATGCAATGTTAAATAGGTGATAGCTCAACGTTAATGAATGTTAGCTTAACATAAAAATCTTCATGGTAAGTAGGTTTAAGCCCTTAATGACTAACATGATGTTAGGGGACTCAACACTACAGTCCCTAACACCAAGTGTGAATGCACCTTCAGTGTGTTAGAGACTAAAATCTGGTAACTAGTCGCCACAAGCCAGTTCCCTAGTCCAATCAGGCAGCTTACATGTTTGCATCTCTCTTAACTTTGGTTGGCACATCACAACAAATAGTTTTGTGGGGGAACATTTGCCATTGCATAGTGGAAATCTGCTTGTAGTAGGTCTACAGTTCTGCCTACCTAGGACTTGGAAAACAACATGGGATACAAAAGGAAATGCATGCGGCTTCAATGCTCTTTTCTTTCAATTTTCTGCTCAAGCATCACTAGCATCCCAAGAGAGATGCAGCAGTAAATGGCAACTTGTCGCTAGAACCTGTCAAAAGATTTTTTTAAAAAAATAGTGTGGCTATATACAACAATTAGGAATAGATATCTCTCAAATTGACCCAAAATATCTATTTTTTAGTGATTTTTTGCAGAAACAAGGGATATTGTGACATAATATTCTTGCTTTAAAAATATGTTTCGCTACAGTGCAAAATTTTGCAAAATAAAAAAACTGCTCTTGCAAGGTATGAAAAGATTGCAAACAATGGAAATTTCTTTTGGGGGAATGCAAAAATTTCCTTTCAAAATAAATTACCAACTTTGAATCACTTTCACTAATTTCAAGAGCTGAAAACCTCTTACATTCTCCTGCACTCAAAAAAGTAATGCAAGTTTTGTGAGATTAGAGAAATTCTCATTTCTAAGGATGTCAAAAGCTTATAGTTATAAAAATGCCACATATTGCCAGGAGTAATGTCCCACTTCTAGTACTTGGATACCCAAACATTTTGGGTTAGTTTGTTGGTGTAAATTTCAAAGTGTAAAAGGGGTTGTGTTTGTAAAAATAGCTAAAGACAAGTTGATGGATAGGATGGGGCTGTTACAAGAGAACACAAGGAGTTTACTTTGGCAAAGTACAATTTCTAGGTGGATGATGCAAATTGGCATATGGGGGGTCATTCAGACCCTAGGCTAGCATTTCAAGGTTGCTTTGTTTTTCCCAATTCCTACACGAAGACACCTTTCATACAAAAAGGTACAACACTCATAAAACACCTTGGAAGGAATGTTATAGACAAGTTTTATGAAAGGGGATCCAGATCACAACAACATTGCATTGGAAATGTGTCATGTATGTAACAACAATTCTTAGAGGTATTGAAACACCTGCTATTGCTTAAGCACAATTCATGTGCTTATAGTAACAAATTTGGCCTATTGATAATCAATAAAGTTTTCAAAGTTAATTAGTAGAGAGCTTAAGGAGTCATCATGTGATGATTTACCTGACTATTTAGGTCAGGCACACCATGCCTATCATAAATCTCTGGTGCATTCATCCATGTGAAAATTTTAACACATGATTACCTTTTTAAATTGCTCAAACTTCACACTATAAATAAATATATGGCAGTCCATGAGTATCACAACATCCTTACTACTTACCATTTATATGTGGGTTGAGTGCTCACTTGAACCTTGTTGATTAAATAACAGGAAAAATTGTGAATAGGCATGCAATTGTTATTAGGGATTTTTGTTATACAATTCTGTGGTTTTGAAAGTTTGGAATTTTTTTCATTTTTTCATATAGCAACATCAGTCAAATCTACACCAAAAAATGATTTTTCCCCAGATTTTTTCAATTTTTCTTTTCATCTCCAACTGGTGAAAATTCACCCCGAAAAAAAAAAAAGACCCTGAATTTGCTATACATATTGGCAAGTTATTGTCACATTTTGCATTGGGATGTCTAGGAAGCTAGTTGGAAATAATGTGGAAGGGACACATACTCTTCTCATTTGTGATATGTGAAGACATATGACACTTTTGGAACCTGTGACTATTACAATCTCGAATAATGTTACTTTTCACTTTTGTATAAAGCTTAGTTTGAGATTGTTTTGGGTTGGGGTGAAAATTTTAATGGCACATGAGTTTCCCTCTAAAATATACCACTATTTTATAAAGGTTAACTTTTAAATATATTTATACCTGAAGATTTGGAGACTCAAAATTGATGACTGGCCAGTTGATTTGTATTGAAATTTTGGTCCAAACTCCACTCATGTATTAAAGATGAAGTTGTTGCTTGCCTATAATAGTTTCATATGGCCTTCTTTTTAGTCCCCTTACAAGGGCACAATGGACAGGTCTTCTTGACCTAACCGTTGTGCAAAATCCACCTGCTGATTGTGTAAATCCATGTGCCCATTATGCAAATAATGAAAACCATTATGTATGGAGTAAAGCCCCAGGGCAAGGGCATTATTAGAATAAGGGTCTATGCCCATGCAACAACACAAAGCCAAGCATTCACACTATTGTGATAATGCCTTTGCATGAGGCTTTACAAGACTTAAAATTGTAGTCTAAATGGTGTGGATTTGCTATTATATCTTAGGTGATGAAGGCGCATGTAGAATCTCTTTAATGAAGGTGCATGAAAATTAAGTCAAGAGCTGATAGGAACTTGGAGGAAGTATTGATTATCACGGAAGTTGTAATTAGTAACTCAAATGCAATGAAGGAGGATTGTAATCATTCAAGAGTTGAACTGATCAAGATCAGACTTCATAAAAAAAACATGAAGCAAGCTAAGGAAGAGAAATGCCCAACTAGGAAGCAAAGCAGCGACCTTGAGAATGGATGAAAAATTACCCAAGATGAGGTGCCTTGCAAATAGACAAACTCTGCTAGATCTTTATGTTATTGAGCATGGGTACAAGCCATCGTGCCCATTTTGCTGCGCATTCAGGAATTTTGGCTCACCTTGCCCAAATTCTCCAGAGGCGCCTCAAGAGGTGCAATTTACATGGCATGTTCTATAACACACAATATGGTTTTAAATAGGCAGCCCTGATCTCTGAAACTCACAGTTGCTGATCAGGGAACTGTGAGATTTCCAGAAATTCGTTGAATGTGGCCTAGATTTTGATGTGCATTGAACATGGCCTAGATTTTTTTTCTGGCATCAATGATCAAAGACAAAGCAACTGTGGTGGATGTAAATGGATCTTATAAAATTATAAGGGAAGCCTTTTGAACGTACACTTAGGATACACAAGACATGCCCTTTGCTGGAGGTTGCTGAGACTTCAGGGCCCCCTAATACCATAATAAGTAGCCTGGTTCGACAGCAGGATGCCTAATAATTACTTTACAGTAGGATGAACTTTGTGGTCTTTCGATCTTAGAAGTTGCAAAATTGGATGGTGAAGGTTTTGTCTTTCATCTGGACACTGTTGCATAAAGTGCTTGCTGAAAATTAAGCTTGTAGGTAGTCAGATGTCGGTTTAATCAGCAGGGTTTTACATTACTGCATAAGAGTGAGGATGGCCACACCATATGCATACGTCGGTGACTCTCATGGCTCAGCTCCATCATTGATGAAATTTTAGCTGGTTCTTTATGTTGGGTAATGCCTATCTGCCAGTGCTTCTGGAAACACAAGGCCCCATGCTTGGCTCCACCTTGCATAGACCCTTTATTGGACGAAAGGCCCCACCCTAAGTCCCTTTTACCATACCAATTTGTTTTAAACAACCACCCCTCTATTTATCGTATTACTTTGAATTCACAAGGTTGGTGGCAATGTGGCAACCTGCCATCGACTTGATAAAGTCCATCAATGACAAGCCCATAGGGACAAGGCATAGTTGCATCATTTTTTTTCTCTTTCCGTGAAACGTTTCCACCTTTGTTTTGAGAGACACCCTAATGAGTTTTGTCCGGTGCACTTCCCAACAAGCTATCTCTGGCGCATTTCCCGGATGTTCCTCCTGCCCCCCTTTTTTCCTAATTTGTTCACATCTTTGCTTTGGATGAAGAACCAGAAGTCAATTTCAGGGGCAAAAAAGTGATTGTGACTCAAGCCTTGAGTGAAGTTGGTTTCTTCATGCAGCCCACATTCCCAGAACACTCCTGCTCTTGGCCATGACCCTACACTTAATTAAGACATGATATTTATAATGTTTAGAAGCAACGAAATAACAACTTTCGGGTTTATAAACATGGGACCACCGTGGGTGCTGGTTCACTCAAGGCCCTACAAAGCATGAGAAAAAGAAGTTGAAAAGAGTGTTTCTAGTCTAGTGAAAATGAAGTTCGGTTACTTATTTATTGCCTGATTCAGGGTAGGAGACAAAAGGTTTCAACTCAGTGACTTGTTTCGCTGCCTATAGGTAAGATGGAGTCAGTGGGCCTCAGAAGTGATGCTACTTATTCGATGCACTTCTAAAGGGACAGACAGATACAGCAATTTTGTCTTCCACTTGTGTCATTTAGTCTCACCATTGCATTTCTGGTTTTCATGAAAATAATCTCTAGAGCCCAGGGTTTTTTCCAGGAACTTGGACTGAAACAGTTAACGAGTGTAAATTATGAATACCGGATCTATATACTTCGCAGTCTAAAATAAGTGTGGGCAGATAAGGAGCTTGGGTGCACAAGCTTTGCAATTGGGTATCTGCCCCCAAAGTTCAGGGTCCCAAGATCAGCTCTCCACAACCTGATATGGGCTGCCAGGTTTGCAAATTTGGCTCTTCCCACAATTTACAACCCTATGATTCAATTGGAAATTGTATATACCTCGTGGAGTTGACATCATCACTTTCGGAGTTGTGAAGTCGGGGAAGTCATCTTGTCTCATAGGTAGTGCCCTTGCCATCGGCTTTATTTTAAGGATCTTGAAAGTGGCTCTTGTGTGCTTGAGCTCATCACTCAAGTGGCTACTCTCGTGCCCAGATTTGCCTTGGCATCTTGGCACCCTTGCCTTTGTCCATGCTCCTCGCTAAACACATAAACCCCTAAACTACCTACAAATGGCAAGCCACACACTTGGTGAGTTTTGACCTTCAGACTTCTCTTGTAACTTAAGGTTAACCCCAATCTCTAGACGGATGGGAGTCAACTTGTTGTGGATTTCCAAGGTGGTACAAAGTCTCGTTGCAAAGGATTACCATTTTCCGTCTCATGGCTTAATTACAGACTTGTGTTTAGTTCAGGGACTTAACATGCTGAGGACATCTCCTTGGCCCTTTTCTCAAACCTTCACTTGTTGGCACCTATGCAGCTCATGAGTGCTATCAAACCAAGAGTTGAACCCAACCCAACACTTAAACTCATAACAAAATCCACCATGGGGGCCGCCTTGCAGTGGTTAGGACTTAGGCCTTGACTAGGTGAAGCCTTCACTTGAAGGTCTGCTCAGAGAGCATGTCACATTTCCCCAATTTAGAGATGTCAATGTCCTCATTGACCTTATTAAGGTTGACCACCCTCGGTCACTTTTGCCACCTTTCTCCCTTTGATTCCTAATGGTGGGATTGGTTATTTTTCGATCAAAGGAGACCATTCATGTTATGTCTTTGTATTCTCAATGTAAGAGGAATTACTGAGTGTGTTTTTTGTTTTCACCCAATGCACTCACTCACTATGTCTTCCCCAAAACTCCCCTTCATGGCCTTTTTTTCATTCCTTGGAGTCCACTTCAAATCCAACTTGAAAATTCGATCACCATATCGAACAAAGGTTGCAAATGTGCTAATAAATAGTGTCAAATTGAGCTTTACAATTCGAATCCCCTTTACCCAAGCAAGACATGATTTGTGAGTTCATGTGCAAAAAGTCTAACTTCTCCACTTAAGGATGTATAATTTTATTCACACACCACCATTCCAATCTTGCTTGATCAAGCTTTAGAGTTTTTCAATTCAAGTTCAACTATAAGTTCATTTCCGTTGGTTGTCACCTCCTTACTTTTTCAGCCACTTCTTTCACCATAAACCTTAACCTTCTCGTTGTTAACCATGTTCATGATAACCCTTAACCCACATTGATTAGTAAGGTGAATTTGTTTTGTTAATTTGGGGCGTTTTCCCCACTTTGAACTTGGGGTTGATGCGTTCATCAACACTTAATCTAGTTTTAGGTGGGGGTTTTTTTTTCAAGTTATTTTCATTTCAAATTTGTGACCCCTTTCTTGTTTAAATTTGGCCACCATGTCTAAAAGATGGTCCAAGTGGGCATGTTTCATCCACACTATTTCCTTGTGATGGTAGCCCTTGTATTTTACTAAATACTCCTCACTTCTAAGGCGTGTTTGCCTCATGTGAAATATGCCTTCAAATTCAGCTATAAACTAATATTAAATGGCATCCACATTCGTCATACCTTTTGCTTCTAATCAAATATATGTTTGTCACACAAAAACAACTTTAGTTTCGAGATGTGAAGGTCAAATGTTCCATAAAATTAGTTGGCAATGTTAGGGTATACACATCAAGGTGCAAATTATGCAAAATCTCATAAGGCCTTGCATGTAGCATACTTGGTAGTGAATTATGGGGCCAAACATTCAAGCATTTAAATTTTTTGAATGTTTAGCCACACATGTTGCCCAACTTCAAACTCCATGTGCCTTCATGTTCTATTGGCATGCTTCTCATACCATTTTTAAACCTATTCCAAGAGTTTTTTTGGCTTGGGTGTATAATTCCTTATGCCATTTGACTATCCCAATAGATTCCTTGGAAGGCTCCTTTTGTCCCATGGGAATGGCTAAGTCCATTGGCTTCTTGGCTTCCTTTCTCAACACTAACTCACATGGAAACGTTTTTATCACTAAATGCATTGTGGAACTATAAAAAAATTCTACTAAGCTTAGATCTTCACCCCAATCTCCTTAATAAACGTTCACATAGTTTATGGGTTCAACATTCTATGACCCTTTTTGTTTGGCCACTAGTTTGTGGGTGGAATGCTATACCAAAAGACAAATTTGTCCCCACCTTTTGGACTAAATGTTTCCAAAAGTTAGTCATAAACTTGACATCCTTTTCATTAACAATGAATCGTAGCATCCCATGGTGCCTAACCCATATGCTAAAGAACAATTTCAATGAATCAAAAGTTATTGCGATTGCCTTTGTTGGAACCATTTTTGCCAACTTGAAAAATCAATCGATTACTATTAGAATGGTGTCCATTCCATTCCACTTAAGGAGTTGAGTTATGAAATCCATGGACACACCCTCATGTGGCTCATTAGGGATTGGTAGAGGTTTGGGTGAAAGCACATTAAAGTGGAATAAAAACAACACATCATGACAGTCCATTTTTAGTCCACTATGAAATAAAATAAATTAGGCAAGTATCACCAAACAATGCAAATACAAGATATTTTGAATAAAATGGGCCATGTTATAGGAGATTTTTCCATAAGGATTAAACATCTTTAACTTATTTTATGATAAGCTTATGTTTGCAATATGAGCATCTAAATCATTATTTTCAACAAATGAAGGATTTCCTTCAAAAGCTTGATACTTGATATACATTTCAAAATTTAATCATCAAATCTTTTCAAATTTTTTTATTTAATATCAATTTGCCACAATACTATATTACCATTGAGTCATTTATTCATTAAGGACATTATATCAAGGTGTATTGAGTCCATTTAATTTATCCTTGACTGGACATGTGTTTTTGTACAACTTTAAAAATCCATAACAAATTGAATACCAAAGATTTGACCATGAAATTTGAATATAGTGTTTTGATTGATGAATTCATTCTTAACATGAATCCCATTTCATCATTTGCACATATCAATTGGAGTAAACTACTATTGACAATTTTGAAACAATGAAAAATGAACTCCCAAACATCTAAAGTGTAACACCTTAGTGTGTTTTCACTCGTCTCTACAATCCATACTTTTTTTATAAATGGATTTTATACTTTGGCATTTCACACAAGTGCAAAAGAAATGTTTTATGTCCTCTTTCATTTCAAGCCAATAAACTCTCCTCCTTATAATCATTCTTGTGGTCTAATCTCCATGATGCCCTGCCATGGGCACATCATGCTCCTCTTGCATGATTCCCTACTAGCACATAGATTTGGGACTACATCCATTTCAATAGTCTTTCCTTTAAGGTCATGCCTTTCACCTTTTTTTGATCTTGCAATTTTTTAAAGTATCTTTAGGCAAAAGGATCTTACACATAGGCCTTGTTTATCTTCCGTTCAAGGCTATTTTCCTCCTTGAAGATGGCCCTTAGTGCCTAAATCTTGGTCGGGGGTTTTTCCATTTAGAAATCCTCCTTTTGATTCAACACATCAAAAACTACATTGTCTTGACTTGGTTTGTGAATTAATTCCACATTTAGCAATGCCAAGGCATTTTAGCTACTTTACTAAGGCCCTTGGTTGGATTTCAAAATACTTCAAAGAAATGTTGTCCTTAATTTTTTTTGTCTTATGCATCTTGAAGTAATGATGCCATGTCTTGAAGCAACACATTATGGCATACAACTTCCTTTCGTTAATTGGCCATCATAATTATGTTATGTAAAACTTTTTGCTTTCAAAAGCAATTGGGTGTCCTTCCTACATGAGGACCCATTCAATAGGGAAGTCATTCACATTTGTATGAACTTCAAACTGTTTGGTGAAATTGAGAAACTTCAAATCATGGGTGGACAATTTTTTTTTTTCGTAGCACCATTTCTATTTGGGTGAAACCATGTTAGGTGTATCAAAAGTGGCATTTGAGAGTCCATAATCTAAAACTACTGATTTTTTTGCAGTTTTAACAATTATCAAACCATAAATCCTATAATTATCCCCTATATTTTTAATCATAAGTACTAATAAACCAACCTATGAATATCCCTAAACATGTGATTGATAAAAAAATCCATGCAAAAGATTAAAAAAGTTAATGTGAAATGGACTCCCAAGTATAAATTTTTTATAACAATCACGTCACTTAAAAATTTAAAAATATATATTAAGAAAGTTTCAATGCATTTCCCTAATCAAATTTTCAATTGATGATGTTTGATTTTTTAATTTTAATTTTGACACTACTTTGATGTATTTTTTGAGTCCACACTTTTCATTTTCTCCATGTGACAAGTGCAATGTTGTCATTTCAAAATTTCATTACGAATCCATGATCTTATAATTCATCCAATTTTTTTTTGATGTCCCATTAAATTCTATGACAACATGAATAATTAAAAATTTGAAAATGATAATTTTGAATATGGCTTTGAATTTTACATTTGTATGTAATAAAAAATAATTACAAGTGTGATAATCCAAATAGTCCCCTGATTAATGTTTTCACCCATTTTGTGGTCAACTTCTTTGCAAGGTGGAAAAGAATCGGGGAGTTCATCTATTAGAACCTCCAAAAAATTATTAAATGAATTTAAAATATAATCAAGAGGTTGCCTTGCCCCTTGTGGCTTAGGTTCATCTTGGGAGATTTTCAAAGACAAAAATCATAAAACTAATCAACTTTAACTTTTTAACCAAACAACCAAGTTAATTTTTACCTTCACCAACATAGATTTATTATCCCCATCTAAGTTCACTAATTTGGAGCCAACTTTGGTGCAGATTTTCACCTTATTTCTGTTGGAAAGGATGTTTATTTCATAGGAATCCAAAAATTTGTTCCTTAGAATTATATCAAAATAATTTAAATCACACAAGGTAAAGTTCTCAAAAAGTTGACCCCCCCCCCCCCTAAAACGATTCAACACGTAACACTACATTAAGTGAAGGTTTAACTATGTTTTGTGTCAAATGTTCTATTATGGGATTTGCCACTAATTTGATCTTGACCCTGAATCGTTTAGTTCTTTGCATAATCATAAATTAATTTTTTTCTCTTAGATCGAATAAACAACACACCAACTTGTTATTTATCTTACACATCAATTTTAATAAGTTGGAGGCTTCGCTTTCATTGGCCCCTATTTTGGACACAAAGCCCCCTTGGAGAATTTTCTTACCTTGGAAAATGCAATCATTTACTCGAGGCAACTTGTGACAATCCTTTGCCCAATGCCCCTAATTGTCATAATTGAAGCATTTGACCTTCACGAGGTCCCACTTGACCTTTTTCACCACCAACTTTTTGCCCTATGAATTTTCCTTGTCATCATGAGGCCCCAACTTGCCTTAGTTCCACTTCTGCTTGTTTTGGCCTTTGCTCCCACTGCTTAGGCCAATATTCTATTCGAAGTGACCCCACTTCTAATTTCACCTTTGTGGCATAGATGGTTTTCATCTTCCATGCATTTCACCATCTTCATCAAACTTTGGCTTGTGTTTGAGATGTTAGACCTTTTATAACGATCTTCTAAACCCAAGGTTTCAATCCACACAAAAAGACCAACTTCCTTGTGAACTCCTTGTCAAGGGGACCATAGTCAACAATTGACAGAAATTTTACACATAATGACACAAGCTCCAAGAGTTCCATCCCATCCTTTAGCACCAATCCCACACATGCTTTTTGAAAAGTGTTTGAGTGAAATGAATATACTTTTTGTTTGATTCAAAATGCTCAATTTCCAAATATGTGTTTACTTAGAGTAGCCATGGTCACACATGCTTTGTCTTCGTCTCCTTCCTTATGAAGGAGTTGGGCAATCTTGCCTTCATCATAACCTTGGCAGAAACCCCACTTGGGGTGGTGCCCAATGCACCCAACCCAACCGTAAATTGGTTTCACATCCTTGTGATTTCCCCATGTTGCATCATGGCTTCATTGTGTTGTGCCATAAAGGTTTTGAAAAAGTTGAGGAGATCTAGAAAGTTTTCGAGTAATTTGGCTGTCATGTTTTAGTTCACCTCCTCTTCTTGTGCCCCAAAATATTGTTCAATTAAGGACATTCTAAGGCCTTTTTGCCCCTTCTTTCCTTTGAAGGCTTATCCAAAAGAACTATCAAGAAGTCACTTTCATCGTTGGACTCCTTTGAAGACTACAAATTATTCACATGTATGAATGGTTCTTCATTTGGATTAGGAACTTTTTCCTTTCCTTTGTTCTTCTTAAGAGCCACATGAGGCATTTTTATCAGCAAGCCCATGCTCGCTTCAATTCCTCCCCTACTCTTTAACATAGGGGAAGGCATTTTTTCCCAGGCTAGGACTTTATTTGACCCAACCATATCCTTCCCCCCCCCCTTTTTTTTGTTTTGCAAGGATTCATTTCGACTTCCTCCTCCACAAGATCCTTTACACTTTGTTCTTTGCCTTCGGATAAATCTCCTTCCATCATATCTCTTCCTATGGTGGTGAGATTTTCAAGAACTATCTCTTTTTCCTTCTCCTTTTTAATCTTGTACAACCTTTTTGCCTTAGGTTGCACCATTGCCATTGTGTTTGGTGTTAGTTGTTTTGAAACCATTTTGCCTTAGAATGATGCCTTAGAGATTTCCAAAGATTTGGGGAGCCTACTCTAATACCAACTCTCACACTTGGATTCACCTTGGCACCTCCGTGCCCTTGCCTTTGTCCACATTCCTCGTTAAACATTTAACACTTAAAAACTACCTACACATGGCAAGCCATGCATTTGGTGAGTTTTGACATTTAGATTTGTTTCATAAATTGGGGCTAACCTTAACTTCTAAACAAGTAGGATTTAATTTGTTGTAGACTTTCCAAGTAGTACAAGGCCTTATCACTTCAAATTACCATTTTTTGTCTCATGATCTAACCATAGACTTGTGTCTAGTTCAAGGACTTAATGCATCGAGGGCATCTCCTTGGCCCCTTCTTCAAATCTTGATTTGCTAGCACCTATGTAGGTCATGAATGTTGTCAAACCAAGAATTGAACACAACCCAACACTCAAACTCATAACCTAATCCCCATGGGGGCCACCTTGCAGTGATTCGAACTTCAGCTTCAACTAGGTGAATCCTTTCACTTGAAGGTCCACCTAGAAAGGCTTGTCAACGACATGGTTTTCTTTTGATTGGTTATACCATTTTTTTTTTATAAATTACATATGGCTATTTCCCCCTTGAAGGGAGGTGTATTTGGCTATTTTAGGGTGCATTATGTATGTGAATAACATGGAACCCTATAATAAAAAAACCATTTGGCAGATCTTGCAAAATTGGAATGGTAAAGCTTGGTGAAAAAAATCATGGCCAATGACTTAAGCTATTTGAATTACAATGCATAACAAATAAACAAATCATGTGAAGGAGTTGAGCCATTGTCCCAAAGGATACTATGCTTAATGGTAGCACATGATCCTAACTTACAAGTTGCACATTAATTTAAGGATACAAAGAAAATCAAATAGGACTCAAGATGGAAAGATAAATTTATCCAAAGCTCAAACTGGTTGACATCATGGAAATTGGGGGTTGTTTGTTCCAATGAACCACTAAAGTTAGATTACATAAAGCCAGAAGACCCCTTCTTGTTTTCTCATCAGACCAACTTATTATGACATCATCATAAGGAAAAGTATGAACAATTTAGAATAATTGTGCAAACATATGCACCACCGAATCCAAATGCCCATAAAGATGATGCCACCATCTTATCTTCATGAACATCAAGGTTGAAAAAGTTCTTTCATTTTCTATAGATCCCATAATTGAACCACAACCAACTCTACTACTTTCATGAACTTAAAAAGCCAAATACATGATGTAATGCATTGGAAGAAATTTTCTTCCAAAGTCTAGACACTGGATTAAGGTCCATGGGCTAGTCGATAGTCGATTGAACATTGGACATCATTGTGGTCTTGAAAAAACATTGAAAGTTCAAACTATTTCCATTAGGAACTAATGGGATACAAGTTAGGGTTCAATTTAAGTTCTAGGGTTAACAATAAAAGCTTTTCAAAATGGCCATATGAATAGAAAGATTTATTCACTTGAACATTTCAACCAATATTGTGGATGCACCAACCCTAAAACATCCATCACATCTTGGGTAGGAAACCGCTTTTCAAGTTCATAATTGACCTTAGTTGTTGTTTTAGAACATAGTCTTTTCACATTGTTAATGGCATACTAGAAAACAACATGAACATAGGCACATAGTGTGATGTTTCAAGACAATGAGAATGCATCATGATTGAACTACTAGCAATTTTGAAACTCAAATTCTCCAAACAAATATTCAAATTAAGTGTCTATTCATTCACCACCACATTTGATGTCCCATTCAACAAATTGTAGTGCCCATTGAACATATCACTCATGTAGGCATTTATTTATGTATCTTGATTCAAATCACCAAAAAACACCATGCATGCATCCATTATAATGCATTTTAAATTATTAGAAGTGACCTCATCAACCACTTGTTGCAAGGATAACAACAATATTGGAGTCCATTACCACTCTTCAACAACATAGGCATGAATGGAAACCCATGATTGTTAACTAGAAATTGTCATTTCTTTTCAAGAATAGGAAATGAATTTAATACCTTCAACCATTTTTTTTTTGGTTGACAACTCACCCATGCAAGATGCCATCTTTTAACCATTTTTGTTTGACCAATGTGTTTCTAAAAAGTTTTTGACATTAAGTAAATGTAGTAGCTTGCTCATGCTTTCATAATTAATCATAGTTCTACTTTTAGTTAACATGTGGAAACAAACAAAAAATTGCACCAATTTTTTCTTCCTTTATCCAATAGTAGCATGGTAAACTTGCTTAAGAATTATATCCTTTTTGGTTGTTATATACAATCTTTCATCCTTGGCATGGACGAAGTTTTTATTGATGTAGTATTCACCAACACTATAAACTACTATTTTAAAATTATTTATAAGACCTTCCTACTTTGATTGGATGTTTGTAAAGGTTGTCCAATTTAATGGTCAACAACTTTTCCTTGCCTTCTATTTCGGTATAGATCTTGCATTTGATTTTATGCACTTTTTTTTGTTCATCCCCCATAGATTTAACTTGTGGAAATTTAACACTCCAAACATCTTGAAACACCCTATTTTGTTCATCTCCTTTTTTTCCTTTTAATTTTTTCAATAGAAATCCAAAGGTTGCATTAGAAAAAAGTTCAATAAAAAGGGGGACTTCGTTAAATTGACATTAAACCTTAAAATCTATATTCAAATGAACTGAATGAGAAATGTTTAACAAAAAGCAAGGATATTTGACTAAATGCAATGCTTAATGACAATTGCAAGAATTTACCTTTGCATCGTGTAGTTGCTATTTTGTAAGACCTTGGAACCTTGCTCAATGAAATGGATTGAGTTAGTGAATAATGAATAATGAGTAAATGACCATTAAACCCTAAACTTTAAATTTCATGTTGAGTTAAATGAAAGATGCTCAATAGAAGGCAATGATATTTGATTCGACTAAATGCAATGCAAAATTAACAAAGGATCAAAAGCGTTTACCTTTATAATTGTTGCTTTATAAAACCCTATAAGATCCTAAAACCTTTTCAATGTTTCACAAGTTGTGAGTTGTGACCTATCTCAATTCTTGGACCCCATCCTAGGGTGAAAGCACACTAAGGGTAAGCCATTTTTCACCAAAAAAGGTGATGTATAATGAATATTATAATACATAGTAAGTTTAAATTTTGATGGTATTTTTTAGCTATCCTAAACAAAAGCAAAAAACTTAAAAATTTGCATGACAACATTTTGGAACTCAAAGTTCATTTTGAGTCAAAATTAATTTTGATGCAATGGTTAGATGAAGAGAATTAAATAAAATTAATGTACATATAATATATAACTTACAATTTTTCAACAACCATAAGGCCTCATGTTTGTGGTTCATAAAACATTATCAAACAAAAGAAAATTTAAAAAACAATACAATGCCCATTTGTAAAATCTCCTCTTCTTTGATATGGTGGTGATGTTTTTCTTTAAAAAAATATTATTAAACATTTGTTGTTCAAAAATGAAAAACACACACATTGTTTGAATGAAATTTCATCCAAAAAATTTAAATCTTTAAATGGTCCTAAATTTAAGTCATGTATATCAATATCATACACCATAAAAAAATTCACCCAAGAATTCCACTCACAACCTTAATTTTGAAATATATATGCAATTTTTTCAAACTTTGTGACAAGTATTATTTTGTCACAAATATATTCCATACATTCAAGTTTTTCATTGTTTGTTGGAATTTCTTAAATATTGATTAGATTAAGTTTCAATTTAATCAAATATACTTAAAACAAACAAAAATAATCCAAAATGTGATGTCCATATATTACCAAAAAAAGTAATTTCAGAAAAATAACATTTGTGATTACAATTTTTAGGGGGCTCAGTGTGCTTATGCCCCCCAAATTGATAAAGCTTAAATAACACTAAACACACAAGTATAGGTAGGGGTGCATGTCACGCAATGCACACATGAATTTAGATTTTGGATTTTAGATTTCATTCATGTCGAGTTTTGAGTCGTAATGCAATTAAAAACTTGAAGGTGGGCACTGGGAACTTACAAGTTGTTCTTCATTAGCTAGATGCAATAACCAATTTGTATTAAACAATTGAAGAATTGAGATTTGCCTTTGACTTGTTATTTGAACAATCCTTTATACAATGCACATTGAATGCATCCTAAATTTTAATAGTAACACAATCTAGCAATGACAATTTCAATTGCATAGGCAATGATGGTGAGAATGGCCACTTTGTATGTAATACAAGCAACAAGCCCTATGTAATGCTCATAATTGTTTTCGCAAAGGATGACAACAAGAAGTAAGTATCAATGACATTGGACATCATGATGGTGCCATTTAGTGCTTGGATAATTTTTAAGTTTCAAGCTCACCATGTGCAATGATAGGCATTAGGATTCAGGAGAAAGACATTTGTCAATATGTAGCCTTTAGATGATTTTGCCCCAAATTTTGCCCTAATTTTAAGGCATAGAGATAAAAGAGGTAATTCCAATTCAAAATTTGGCAATATTTTGCCACTAGAAAACACATTGTTGCCACTAGCTTGGTTCCCCAACATTAGTATGTTCATCTTCTTGATAAAGTCCTCTTAAATGTAACAATTAATGGAGGAAATATTAAATTTGGACATAGCGAGGTTGTTTTTTTATATCTGGGGATGGAATATCTATAATGTTTACAAGCAACCCAAAAGTATTTGAGTTTATTACCATGGTACCAATGTAGGTACTAGTTCACCCAAGGGACCATTAGTTGATGGCCAAAAATTGTTAAGAACAAATGTAGGCATAAAAGTTCTTGGTAGTCGGCATACTCAATGCCTCATTGGCTGCCACTCTTGTGAGCCAGTGAGCCAGCATACCTCAAAGAAACCTTTTCTTTGGTTGCTTTTTTTTCTTTTGTGAATTTTAGGAGGGCAGGGTTGAGGGAGGAATTTACGCCTGGAACAATCCAAATAAGTGCCTGCCGAAGGTGTAGCCAAGGGTGCTTATTTTATGAACATCGCCACTCCTTGAAGTTATCCTATACAAAGCTCCCTACTCATGTCTATGTGTAATTGTGTGTGCTGAAACTTGTCGGTGATTTGCAGGCTTTCTCCTAAAATAAATCCAGTGTGAAATTGGTATGATAGTCCATACTATACATTTGTACTAAGGGAATATTAGCATATGTTCCTCTCCAAGCTTTTCAACATACAACTCTGACTACTCACAATCTGCTTCCTAATTTCACTCACATCTTACCTCCAATGCTCTACCCTACTTCCATTAGGAATACACGAGGCAAGCCATTGGGCACTTTTGAGGATATCAATGTGAACTTTGGGAAACAACAATGCAACTTCTGTTCTGAATATATATCGGTAATATCACTCCAAGTGAATAACTTGAACACTTGCTACCGACCACAGATCCCTCACAACAGCACCCTACGTGGAGTATACACCCAGTGACCTAAGTGGGTTGGCTTTCCCAACTATAGACCAGCAGCGTTGGGCAGGTACCTACTTTTGAAGTGACCAATGTTGGGCATGTGTCTTCTTTTGAACAATGATCTGTTTAAAAAACAATGATGCCCGTGTGTTACTAGTATGAGATTTTTAACAACATTTTCATACCAGTTTTGGTCCTAGTGTCCAAAGCTGATTTTTGGCTGCTATGTGGCATGTATGTAATATGTACCTGATATTGAGATGGATATGGACCTCATATTGAACTTGTATTACCTCAAGTGCCTGACTAGGCAGGTACTAAGGTAGAACTGCCCATCACTGATCACTACCCTATCACCGATCACTTCTTTATATCTTCATCATCTGGGCTTCATTTTAAGTGATTTAAAATGTTATGGGAGCAATACCTCCAGCTCTATAAATCATGTTGGAGGTGCAAATGAAAAGGAGTAATGAAAAAATAGTAAGAAGAAAAATAAGCATTTCAACTCACAAAACGTGTTTTTTCCTTTCGAGTCTTCTTCTCTTTGGACCCCTCCTACTTTCAAAGCTTGTAACTTTCTCATTTCTTGTTCATTTTAAATGATTTAAAGTGATGTATTAGGAGCGCCACCTTCAGTTTACAAATCATCTTGTAACTCTAATAGCAATAGAGCAACATACAAGGAAATTTTTGGGTGTTGAGTTTAGGCTTTGTAGAGTTCGGTGGTTTGTTTTTTTGAGTTCTTGACTGCCTCTACTTTGAGGGGCTGTAACTTTCTCAATTCTAATCCGTTTTTGATGATGTATAGTGCACCAGATGCATCAATAAGAGGGATTCAAGTTTTGTTGGGACACCAGAAATAACAGAGCCCTCCCCTTGGATCCAGTCTGCCCTGAGCGCTTAAGTCATGGCTCATGGGCTGTTCTACTCTAGTATGAGGCAGGTAGTGCCTCAGGTCATACTGGTTTGATCAGTTTGTTGATACGAGTGTCGGCCAGTTCTTTACTTCTACAACAAATCTCTGGTTTAGGGTCTAACAAAAGAGAGTTAGAATGGTAAATTGGTTCTGATTTCAGTTCCAGTTTCACATATAAATGGAACTGGCCTGAATCTGATTCCAGTTCCAGTTCAACAAAATAAAATTCCAATTTCCGTTTGGGTTCCAGTTCTGAAAAAATTAGACCTGATTCCAGTTTAATTTTTACTAATCAAAATTGAAACCAGCGATTATAACCTTGAAACAAGGTAACAGCTCAACACCGGCTGTTACCAGAGCCAGTAACATTCTACACACCAACACCTGTTGTTACGAAAAACCAGTACCAGTCTACATACCAAGGTTCCAGCCCCTCACCCACCCAACACAGGTATAAACCAATGTAAGATGTATAAATATGGATGCATGAACTTTGATATTGTGCTACTTTCCAGGGCTTGGCCTCTTTCTGACGAATGCTGAACCAAGTACAGAGTCCAAGTTTAAAAAATATTGGATGCACCAAATTCATTTGCTCTTCAAGTAATTAAATGATGCTTTGAGGACATTCTTATCAAATTTGGAAATGTCCTTTTTATTTTTGGGTGAGAACAAGGAAGCGCTAAATCCACACACACAGAGGCAGTCTCCCCCTATTTGATGCCCATGTTTGCGGCGCCGACCACATGGTTTAGGAAAATTGGGAGTTCTGCAGCTTTTTGTACCATTAAAACCGTCAATGTTTTGTCACCCTTTTTCTTGCCCCCATCCCTACAAACCAAAAGAGAAAAGCATTTATATCATGTGAGAACAAACACATATTGTGCTCCCTTTCCAGAAGCACCGACCAAACTCCCCTTCTGAATCTAATATGGACAAATATGATGCTGGTTTTGACACGTCGTGTAAAATTATTCTATTCAATCTGGCCATGGGCTCATAAGTAGCTATTGGGGTGCTTAACAGGTACTACCACTGAAAGAAGGAAGTTTGGATTCCCTTTCTGATCAGGATGTGGGGCCTGGAGCCTGTACTGGATCAGTGCAAAAATCTGCAGTATGCTGGCAATGAGCTTCCCAAGGCTTCGGGCTTTGACCTCGATCTATCTTCCTTTCACCCTCTTAGCAGGGTTTGTTGTGGGGTGAAACTTCGTCAAAACATGATTCTCTTTCAGGCTTGTAAAGGTTTTTTGTGCAAACTTTGAAAGAGTTTTGCCCAACAAAAAAGCAAGGGTTTAGGAGATATAGTGTGCCTGCTCTAGAAGATGGCCAATTTGTACCACGATGACAATCTGTTTTATTGTCCTACCCAGTGTTTTTTTGGGCGAAAATTTGCCAAATTTCAACCCGAAAAATATGATTTGGACCTGTACAAAGGATTTTCCATGGGAAAAATAGCCCAAATTCACCAGATTTAGAATTGTTTTTCCAAATTGCCAGATTTTTATGATAAGTTCCAGTAGGTAGCGAAGAATATAGAAAGATTCTGGTTTTTTTAGCCAAATCTGGCTAAATCATCTTATGGATGATCGCCACTTCAGCTACATTACAAAATTGAAAAAAAACCCTGGTCCTACCTCTCCTGTTCCTATACATCAGAAATTTGAAAAAATCACTGCCTCTAAGTTGACATGTGGCATTTTTGAGGATTGACATGTCATAGGTACTGGCTGGTAATGTAAAGTTTTTTAAGGTTTAGGGTTGCAAGGTGTATTTGTTGGCTCTTCCTTTCAAGGTAGAGGGACTAGCCATTGTGATGCAACCTGAAATGGGCCAAAAGTTTCGTATCCCTGCATTCTAGGGGCATGTGGAGTCGACTATAGAAACGTTTCAGGCATACCTTCATCATGCGTAACTACCATCTGTTCCAATTTATATGTTCAATATTTATCGTTCTTATGGATGTAATTTAAAGGCAACCAACCACTTGTTGATGTATTCCTAGTGCTCAAGAGGGAGTACAATGCTTTTGGTGACACTGATGCAATAGTGCAATAGATTAGGCCTTGGCTCTTAACAAATATGATATAACTATGATATATTTCACGGATATTTTAACTTGAAATGGATGAAATCACATAGTTTATCTCACACGTGTTATGAGTCAAGGCCTATTATATGAGGAAAACCCATCTTCTATTGTTGTGAATTGAAGCTTTAGAGGGTGCACAAGTGAATAATTTGCCCTTGCATGTCTGCAATTTATAGTCACCAAGTGATGTAGTCCATAACATTTAGAGCCATACACAAGAGGGGTGAACAGTTGCCCAAATGTGGACACAAGAATTCACATGCAAATGCATTGAATACCTTGTCACAACCCTTTTTTTAAGGCAAATAAGTGCATGCTGGGTAAACATGCTCACCGGTTAGGACATTTAAAGGATTCGCCAAAAAAATGGACCATTTGATTCATGTTCCATCACATATTCAAAGTATCAACCTCCTTTGAATGCTGGTTGTTGACGTACATCCACTGTTCATACACAATTTCTAGCTACACCAAGTGCATGCTGGGTAAACATGGTCAACGTTATGTACATTTAAAGGATTCACCAAAAATGGACCATTTGATTCATATTCCATCATGTACTCAAAGTATTGACCTCCTTTTGAATGGTGATTGTTGACATACATCCACCATTCATACACAATTTTGAGCTAAACCATTGACTTTGCTAATAAGCACATGTATGAAGCAAAATATCATTTCGACATTTCTTTTAATCATGGATGCACTTGATAAATGTAGAATTTTTGGACCATACGAAGGGTTTCAAATTGCTACAGAAGATAAACTTTTAGATTTAGGATTGTAGCCCACACATTAATTGGAGTATATCATGGGCAGAATCAAGCTAACACAATAACCAATTTACTTCAAGGGGTTGGAGTGACAATCGAGACATGCAATTGTTCTTCCAAATTCATGTGGGCCTTTCCCAATCCCAAGTAGCCCAAAATGGTTTTCTATCTTAATTCAAATGTGTTCCCGCGCAACGATAAAATTTTGGGTCACTTGCATTTGGAAGAAGAAAATCAAAATTTGAATTAAGCCAATGTAATACAAGTTGAATTTTTTAAAACCTTAATTTCCAATCTTGTGAAGTCCCATTCCCTATCTCCAAAGGTTCAAGGCTTTGGAAGTTACCAAATGATGCAAGTTAGAGATGAAGGGTGGTTCCTTCGGCCCTTCAAATCAAGAAAACAATCCATTGAGACGTCACCCCAAGATACGGAAGAAACATTCTTGCAAAGACATTGGACCTTGCATAGGTTTCGGTTAAAGTTTAGGACCTTTTGTGGTCTAAGATTTTACTTAGGATTGGTCATTGCCTTGTGCTAGTGTCGCAACCCTAGCTTTGGGCTCACGACCAAGGCAAGGGGTTGCAAGGTTGCGGGAGTCAAAAGGAAAGAAGCCTGGGAATCAAAAGGAAGGAAGCCCAGGAGCAAGGGCAAAGGCATTAGAAGGGTGCGCGCCAAGAGGAAGCCCGGGAGTCATCACATACTCCCGGGAGTCTAAGGAAGTGCGAGGGAGTGTGAGGGAGTGAGCATTCACACTCCCAAGGTAACTCCCATTTTGGGAAAGGGAGTCCCGATGGACTCCCGAAATTTCAGAGTGCGAGTTGAAGGGTCGAATCTCAATGGATTGTTGCGCTTTTGGTACCGTTGAAAAGCTCTTGAAACGTAAATGTCTAAAATGGGCTCGCATTGCTCATTTGGACATCTGAAAGGCAAGTTATGGGCAAAAGAAGGGCCGGGAGTCAAACTGTCGGGAATCGACCTCTTCCCGATATCCGATTTGAGAGTGCGATACGACGTTGGAAAGCGCTCGACGAGGGCTACAACTTTGCTTCAGACCGCGTCGCAATCGAACTCTGTAGTCGGGAGATATCGGTGTCCAAAGTCCCGGGATTCCAACCCGGGACAATTTCGAGACTCCTACGCGAGAGTCCCGGGAAAAATAGCCATTTGGATGCCACCTCCGTGGAGAGCTACAAAGTATACTATAAGGGGGAAGGTGGTGGCTTCCCCCAAGTCCGGGCCGTGGTGAGTCTTGTGTGTCCGTGTTACCCGTGGTTCGTCCTAGCACCAAAGGTGCTCCAACTATGCACTAACCACTTTGTGTGGATTGTGTGCAGGCCCGTGTGAGTGAATAAGCTTGTCAATTCTTCCTAGTCCCATCTCGGAGCTCCAACACACCCCTCTACCTCTCCAAGTGTTGTGAGCTAGGGAGCGGGCTCCAAGTTCCAATTCCTTCCGCATTGCAGCATACTTGGACCCTCAAGTGGGTCTACAAGGAACTTGGGAGCGCGTCAACTAGGATGAACTAACACATACACATATCCATAGTAAAACCAACTTTGTCAGGTTCTTGAATTTTGTCCGGTTCAAGTTCAGGTTGCAGGTCAAGTTTTAGGGTCTTCTAATCAAAGATTTCAAGTTTTGTTGGAAACATCATTCAAACTTAACTTAACAACCGGCCTCTTGAATTTGAACTTGAACTAGAGGTGCAGCCTTGTTTTAAACATGTTTAGATTCCCTAGGTAGATTAATACAACTTTATTATTATAAAAAATTGACATTATATTTTATGCAAGGTATTGCATTTGATTGATTATACATAATTAATATTAAATAATCTTTACTTTAAATTTGTGTGCACTAGGTGAACAAACTGTTATTACATTTTTTTAAAAATGTTTAGTTGTCTGTAACAACAGTGGAATCAGACCCAGTCTTAAACAAGACCAGCTATAAATTATTGGTGAAATGAGTGAAACAAGATGTTTTTAGTAATCCAAAGAACTGATCTCAAAATCAGACCAGAAGTTTCACCAAATTTTTTAAAAAATAAATAAATCATGATCCAAGGTTCCTTTTGAAATCAAGAACCAAACAACATTGATAAAAACCTGAATTTTTTTTGGGGTTCTTCTAAACATTTTTAAAATGTAGGGTGTGAATAAGAGCGTGAAGGTTACAGTGTAGGTGCTGGTTTACCCTCACTGGTGTTGTACTTCCCAAATTTGAGGGATTCCCCCTCTCAACGGAGAAACCAACCAGTGACTGAATTCAAGATAAAGTGTCTTTCCCCTTCCATGGTCCTCACCTCCAATAAAATTCATAAAAGTCCACTGACAAAATAAAAAGTCGGTCACTCAACTTCACCTTCACTTGTCAATAGATTAGCAAGTTCAAATGAATGAGAGCACAAAATGTCCGTCACACAACTTCACCTTCACTTGTCAATTGGCAAGTTCAAAGGAATGAGAACACATACTGGCAAATTCACTGTTTCTAGGAGTAAGTGCAAAGGCTACTAAATGGAGTGATAATGCAAAGGCTACTATGGATGGGTCAAGCACCTGCCTGCTATGTTGGGTAACTAGTTGGCAGATGAAGGCCAGGGTCCAGCTTTACAATGCACACAACCAACAGTGAGCTTGTCAGTTGGGAAGTTGGGCAATGCACACTTCCAATGTAATGGGCAAGGGTTTAAAAAAAAGTCAGGGCAACCCTTTCCATGACATTAAGGCCTAAGGTAGCAGATTCACCCATTTTTACAAAAAAATCATGTTCAACACACACATTTTGGTCACTATTATGTGTCACTATTATGTGCGTACGATCATCACCATAAGATTATGTCAAATAATTTTGGTCAAGAAAACAACATAATCTGTCACCCAGACCTTAATGGTACAATTTTTATGTTTTGCCAGCTTAACTAGGTTTTGTGATGATCCATCTGATAAGTAAATTGTTCTTCCCATCTCTTTTCAGAGACAACCAGGGACATTTTACATTCAGACAAAACCCCTGAGCCTCCTCCCCATTTCGGTCAACAAAGTGATCCACCCATGTCTTCTTCCTAAACCCGTAAGTTAGATCAATAATTGCCAAACCTGAACTTCAGGTACTCACAGGAAAATAGACAAGCCCACCGACCCATGAAACATCTGTAGAATTTAAGACTGTATGGTCAAAGCAGATTACCCTGATCCCTTATTTGTGTCTCTACCAGTGCTCGTTACATCCAACATAGAGTGTGAAATATTGTTTCAGCAATCCCACCTATAAACATGAAAATTTGAGACTATTTAAATGTCATCACCTGAGCCAATCAGGGCTGATTTCCATTAGCAAGCTGTTATTACAATTGGAACCCCCCTAAGAATCTTTGATTCTCTTTGTACCTTCTTCACAGTAGCATTTTACTTTGTCCCAATTGTGGGAACATGTGTCATCTAAATGATCGTCACCTAAAATTTCCTATGAAAACACAACACGTGTCATCTAATGGATTGTTTACAGTTGAACTTACAAATTTCCATGGTTGTGGAGTTTGACCATAACAGTACTGTGGAGTTGCATAGCTGCAAGAAAGCATCTATAAAAATCAGAACTCATGGAAAGTTATTGTTTCTTCCAAAGCTTGGGTTAGAGACCTCCAATGTAAAGTTGCCCTCATTATGACCAACCAATCGTAAACAATTAACTTTCTTGTAGATTAGTAACCACCTCATCAGGGCATTATGACCAACCAATCGTAAACAATTAACTTTCTTGTAGATTAGTAACCACCTCATCAGGGGAGTAGGGAGTTTCTTGTAAGCTTATCCAAGCATCATCTTGTGCACATTTACAAGTTCAAACATGTGTTAGTCTCATATTGACTTTGAACATACCAGCTGGTCCTGATATTGGGTCCAAGATTGATTTTTGGCTGGTATGAGGCAGGTACACACTTGATATCAAACTCGCATAAAACTTGTATGAGGCGGATATTACATATTACCTCAAGTCCCTACCAAACTGGTTCTTGTATAAGACTGGTATTGCCCCAGGCTCATACGAGACTAATAGAGAGTCCTTGCTACCAGTGTTCATATCAGGCATAGGACTGTAATTTACTAAAACTCAGTAACTAGCAAACTCTGGGAAAATTGGGGAGGTATGCAATCAAGAAAATGAAATTCTAGCAACCAATGAAACAAAGCTTCAAACCCATTAAGTTTTACCCATTTGGAAGTGGGGTGGCTTGTTTCTTTGAGAGAGGGAGTGCAATTTTAAAAGCTTTGGTGTTTCTGTACCTGTTTAACAAGGACAACAGCCCTGGTTCAAGTTCTGATTCCAGTTTTCAAAAGAGTCAGTATCAAGACCCAGATTCAAATCTGACTTTCTCAATTTTCTGAAGCTTGAGTCTGGATACCTCAAGACCTAACCTAGAACCTTAACCTGCAAATAACCTGAACCTGACAACACTGGTTCAAACCCATTTACACACTATTTGAATTTGAAGGCTGAAGTTCATCGAAAGTACAGTGTACAAGCCATTTTACTGCTGCTGGTGGACCTGCTCTAATTAGAGTGGAACCCAAGTTAATGCAAGAACATGGCTCACGTTGTATAAAGGGCCTTACATGTGTAGTGAAGTTTGTAGGATGTATCCACATACACTCATTACACATTTGCAGTGAAGTGCGATTAGAGTGAGTGTGAAGATCTATTACTAATCTAGTCGAGTCTCATATATTGCTTCACAAGAATTCGCCATTTTACATCTCTTCTCACAATGGCAGGATATGAGACTCAGGACCCCAACAGCTTGGACCAAGTACAGAATCAGCCTGGCTTTAACGACCAAAGCGATGATCAGTCCAACTCTGTCGGAGGACGAGGAGGTGATCAGGACCAGTTGAGCTATGCAGCAGGAGGGCAAGACCGAGGGCCAGTAGACCAGTCAAGCTTTGCAGCAGGAGGGCAAGACCAAGGGCAATTAGACCAGTCGAGTTTTGCAGGAGGCCAAGACCAGTCGGGTGGCGACGGTACGGGTACTAATGATCAGTCTGGAGGATACTCAGACCCCTCGCAACCAGCTGCTGCAGCTGTTGCGCCAGATCCGAGCAGTGGTGGCTTCGGAACTACAGCCCCTGGCATTAATGATCAGTCCGGATCGAAACCCACTGTAAGTCGCTCATTTTTCAATGGATTCTCTAGTTCTTTGCACAATTACGCTTGGGAAATGGCATGAGAGAAACGTCGAGGTTTGCAGTTTTCGAAGTGTGGGTCGTTGTATGAACTTAAACCAACACCCACAAAGAAAAAAAAACTCCACCACCTTTGTTATGTGTTTTGCAGACTGATGATCCAACTGCTTCGCAGACCGGCACTGGCGACGGAACCGGCCACAAGAAGCACCACCGCGTGGAAGATCTTCTAGGAGCTGGAGCGCTCGGGGTGGCTGGGTACGAGACATACGAACACTTCGAGAAAAAGGGATGATGATCAAGCTCCAGTAGTCGACAGTAACAATAACAAAAATGGATCAGCAGCTCAGATGTTAATGTGTCTCTTGAGAAAAAATGGTGAAGCAGCAAGCTGCTGCAGTCATGTCTAGCAGAAAAGTTTCATAAAATTCCAAATGCTTACAAGAGATCATAGAGGCCGGGCTAGTCTCATCTCACTATTGTTCGCGTATGTTTTTGGTAAAACTGTAGTTCCCTTGTTTGATATATGATCAGGTGTATATGATGATAAGTATGATGTGTGATATGTGAGATCATGAAAAGCAGCATGATCTGAGCTCTGTGATTATATATATGCAGATAGCTAGCTAGGTTGTTCAGAGCTGCTTTTGTCCTTATTATGGACATAATATTTTGCTCCTGTCATTGGAAATCCAAGCAGCAGCTGTCTGTCTGTGTGCATTTTTCCTCTGCTCAAAAAATGGATCAGCAGACTTTCTTGATTACTAAATGCACTTAATAATATAATTCAAAAGCCTGAAGATTGAGTTATTTGCGCTGTAACTCTGTAGAACTTTGTACTGTCTTATACCAGTGTTGGCTGGTTATTTCTTTTTGGCAATAACTGGCTGGTTAGGTTATAAAAAAAAAAGGTTTTGAAATGTAGACTTGTTGATTATCAATTTCACTGTCTAAGTAATCCCCCCGGTTATCAATTCAGGCCAGTCATTGAGCATCAGTTATGCATAAGGACTGGTTCATCAGTTCTACATTGGTTATAGGATTTTTTAAAAATTAAAACTTTTTATTTAAAAATTAATTGTTTTCATTGTTTTTCTATTGTTTATCACAAAAATGTTTAGTGTTTTAGGATTTATAACCTATGTGGATGATAACTAGGTCATTCAGGGGTAAATGCATACTATGGTGTCCCTTTTTTTTTGTCGCAATGTAAAAATTTCTTATTCTCCAACTACATGATGTTTCTTAAGTTAATTTATTTTTATTTTTTTGAAAAAAGGGACTCACATATATGATCTATATTATTTTTTAAATAATATATTAGAAAAATAAAATCATATGTTCATTTTTTAGTTGGGACTTTAAAACTTGTGTTTTAAATTCAATCACAATCCTTATTTAGTCCCTAAATAAGTGTAAATGGACTCATAGATCTTGGGTTATTAAATTATTTGTTTGATAGTACTTTGCCACAAGTTGTATGATCAAAATGGAGACTAAAATTTTTATTAAGAATGTCATTATTAATGAAAGTGACTATTTGAGCACTTTTTTGGAACGTCAGAGTTCACAAGTACTTTTCAATATGTATTTTTTGAGTTTGATTCAAGTGTTTTCATTGAATGTGTTTCATAATGTATTGGAAAAAATGTATAACACATAGTTCTTGCAAAAACTTAATTTGTAATCGGAAAATTCATTTTAAAGGTGATGACCACACCAAAAAAATGTAGAAATGGACATTTTTAATGCATTTTTTCATCCACTATAATATGCATTTGGGTGCAAATTCTTTAAGGTGTACCAAAATCTTGTCATAGTGTCACCTTTTTCTGTTTTTTTACCTAGTCCTCTTTTACCATGTAAAGGCACATTTATGGATGATTATGATGGACTCTAATATTGTAATGGTTTAAAATATAGTCCTTCTGAAAATTTTGACAACTTTTTGACTCATTATTTTTTATGAGGATCAAAATATAGGGTAAAAAAGGATTATAAAGAGATTAGGCCCTTTTCGTCTTGTGTGGTACACCTTAAAGGATTTTCATCCATTTACCCTCAAATAGATTATTAAAATTTGAAAATTCAATACCACATGGGTATCTAAAATATTCACCCTTTTTGCAAATGAAGGATTGTTGATATCATTTAGGCTTCAAAACACATTCATAAACAAATGAAAGATCTCCTATGACTGAAAGATAATCTTCAAGAATCAAATATAGGCATTATGATCCATGACATAAAAAGAAAAGGCTAAAAAAAAACTTCACTTTAAAGCAAGAACATTTAATCTCCCCTAATATCTTTAGAGAATTTAGGGACATAAGCAAATTAAATGTTTATGCCTCCTTTTATATCTCATTGGAACATATAGAAAACTAACCAAAAGAAAAATGATACTACTC
Organism: Sphagnum contortum; assembly: GCA_963920785.1. Lineage (NCBI taxonomy): Eukaryota > Viridiplantae > Streptophyta > Sphagnopsida > Sphagnales > Sphagnaceae > Sphagnum > Sphagnum contortum. The sequence continues at coordinate 17,553,289 of OY987278.1, forward strand.
AACAACTAGAAAAAGGTATCATTTTCATGCACTCATCGCTGTATGGTGCATCCAATGCCAAAATCAATGCACACTTTGTTGATGAAAAGAGCTATAAATAACTTAACATCCAAGTCTTTATGTTTCAACAAATTCACAAGCACCATACATCTAGAACACCCCTTCAACGTAATTACAATGCTATGATGGAAATAGTTGCATGCAAAATGCATACTTACTATTTACATCTACCTTGAAGCTGACTTGCTTGGGACTTCAATTAAAACTCTTCTTTATAACAAAGTGACCAAATAATGAAAAAACTAGCCCAAAAACGATACAACTTCCAAAAACACGTATACTTGATTTGTCTACAGAACTACACCAATATCAAAGCCCAAAACAATTTCAAAATATACTCTATAATGCATCATATGCCCAACAACTACAAAATGAAATCCACAACAGAAATGGAATAATCTTTAAAAGTTCTTGTGTGAAGTTGGAAATGACTACCAAAAAATAAAATTGGACAAAAATATAGTATGCAACAATTAAAAAATATATATCCTCCACCTTCAAACATTCATCAAGGTGAATGCATGGTATGGTGGCTCATTTTGGCAAATCCAAAAAAGTTTGTTAAAGAACATGGTTACATGTTTATCATAACTTATGATTATAATCATTTATAAGTTGATGTTCAAACATTTGTGAACATTCATATTTTATTTTAAAACTTAAACAAAATGATGATGATATTAATTATTTTGATGGATGCATTTTTTTAAAAATCATAATAATTGGGGAAAATGTTTTATAAAATCCATATGAATAATGGCCACTTTAGATATTTCATAATCAAACGCTTTTGGAACAAAAAAACTGAAAGAAAAAATAATTTGGAACTCACAAGGACTTTTAAAAATAAGGTCAAATTTTAACCATTTTAAATTCCATAAAAACTTTGCTGAGGTTTTCAAGAAAATGGTCCAATATCTATGTTATTTATTCCATTCATCAACATATATTCAATCACTAAAAGTCAATTAAATTAAAATTTATTATGAATACATTGATGTTATACCATTGCAATTAGGAAATTAGTCCATACATTCTGCGTTCAAAAGTCCATTATTAATAATAGGGGTAATATTTTCAAATATATATATACTTTTAGTTTCATAATCAAGTTAGGAATTTAGAATCAATTATTAATTAACAAATTGAAACAAATAATTATCACAACATCCATTTAAACAAAATGTACCTTGCAGAAATATGAATGTGACTCCATAAGTGTGCCACCATACCATGCATTCACCCATCATTATATGGTGCATTTGGTAATGAGATTCTCAATTTCATTGATGCAAAGAGTGGCAAGTAGCTTTATGTCAACACAGACACCAATGACTTCAAGCACTTACACATGTTCTATTAGTTGTACTTCCTTGATCCTTGAGATGTTTCTAAAAATCTCCGGTCTCAAATCTTCAAAGTTCAACTTGAATTTTGTCCAATGCTTTTACTCAAGGTAATAACTTGTCAACTTTTTAAGAAAAATCTCAACTGCATAATCTCATGCAAGTTCAATAAAACAAGTTATAGTTTTAGTTGTACATACTTCACACATTACTTTAATCTAGAATGCAATCTATAGAATGAACCCTAATTTTGATAGAGGGAGGTTTCTTAACCTAGTGAAAACACTTTGTTCTTGTTCTGATTGCTAATAGCCGAAGCCTCAAGAAGCATTTCCTTTCTTTTCCCTTGGGGAAAAAGGTTAGCCTTGCAAGGAAAAAGAAATTTCCTTCTCTTTCTAGACTGAAAGTGTGCAACAATCATAGGAGGCCTAAACGCTAAACACACTAAATCATGTGTATATATTGCACATGTTGTAAAATTGTAAACATAATACTTGAAAAACATGTTGGAGTATTTGTGCACATTTTGTAAATACATACCATGTTGAACAATGCATACAATGGAAAACCCATGGAAAGAAAAGTTGGCCATACATGAATTCATTCAATAGTTTAGATTTGACAACAAATATATTGGCAACAATTCAAAAGCATGAAATGGAAGAAACTCCAAGGTATGCCAACTAAAAGAAAACTAAACTACTGTGAGATTTAAAAAGATGTTTGAATATCAACACTAATCACACACATTCCAACAAACCTTCCACATCAATATGTTAGGCAATGTGGTCTGACCATGACAGCCCTACATAAACTTTAATAGTTCCCAACAAACGGTCTAGGTTAATGGGTACTAGAAACATAATTGGTTTTGTGCAAAATCAATAGTCACATAATAACTCAATCATAGTGTCGATTAGTTCAAGCAAAACCTAGCAAAAAAAAAAGACCAAAAACCTCAAGAAAGATGGGCAACTAAGAAATGGGGAAATACTAATGTCTGAAAATCTACCAAAAATCAGCACACAATTTCCAATGTCATGATTGTTTCTCCACCAATAGTAGTGTGCTCCACATAATACAGATTGTATCTGAGTTGGTGGGACACATGCTTCATCCAATGTGGTTATGTTAATGGGTCTCTCGACCTTATCATTAAAAAAGACCAATGTGTCCTTTTGAATGACCTTAATCACCATGACCATTTGTTGGCCAGTGCCACATAGACTTGCCAAATGTGCCATTGTAGAACCTCGCGATCCCTTGTGGGGCCTAGCTATGCTTTCAACCACCACTTTGTTGTTGTGCCCAAGATGCAATATCCATATAAAACTCCAATTCGAAGGGTTGTTTATTCTCCCACTATAAATGGTCCCACACCACCAACCACACATTATTACCATAGGTTAAAACATTATTCTAAAATTAATGATGAAATCTAAATTAATTAAATATACTTGAGTCTTACGAGGTGACAATGTGGGTGGGGTAATGTCACATTTTGGCTCTTGATTACAAGGTTTGACATCCCAAGTGGGCTTAAAATCGAGCCTTGTAGTTGTTCCTTGCATTGTAGAATTTTGTTGTGGACTACAAGCATGCACAATGGTTTCCTTTTTAGTGCTTTTAATTAGGGGAGATGGTGTTATAATCATCGCACTATCTAATACCACTTACGCCTCTCCATCAAATTGATCCATTTGGATGTCATCACCAAAATGGATGGGTTTGATGTTGTCAACCATAAATACTTCCTATGTGCATTGACCTTGCTTTTAGTTCAACTTGTGGTTGAACAATATTTCTTGTCTTCCTCTTCTTAGCACAAGGATGTTATTTGACTAGCTTTGCGTTGTTTAGAACTAGTCATGACACAATCATTTTCATTGCCCCCCTTTAGGGCTTGGTTGCCAATGGCATCTACTATTAATGACCCCCCTACTTTGCCTAATTTGCTTACCAAAACTTGAGCTTCCATTTCTTCCATTTGACTATAGTACAATTGGAGCAATTGATATGTGTTCCACCTATTGTGTGTCATGGCTAAACAAGATAAAGTGAACAACTTGATTACTTTGTCAAAACTAGAATAAGTAGATTTAAAATAACAACAAAAGCCATCATAGAATTATGGAACATTGAATGTTTTCATTTCAATGATTAAATATAAAATATGTTTACACTAATGTGCATTGATTTTCATATTTCAAATTGTAAAGTAGGTTTTTCAAAATACAAATAATTTTTGATGTCTACTTTTCACTACGGGTTTTTGGTTTCAAGTAGGTGAAAATAGGTTCTTACAAAAAGGAAATAGATTTTCTTTTTGATGACTTACTAAAACATATGTTGATTTTCATTTTCTAATGTACAACATATCAATTTCATTAATTTTTCTAACCAAAAAGTAGGTTTGAACATGTATTTTTCAGCTAGCTTCAAATGTATTTTTTATTTACATTTTAAAATCATTTGCTTTTAATTTTTTTAAAAATAGATTCTTATGAATTTAATAGAGCAAACTAATGATACTTGACAATAATTTCACCTAATTAAATGTTACTTTATGATAATTATATGAGCAACACAAGGATAAAGTGGAGACATCTATTTTTTCTGTATTCTTTATATACTCTAGTAAGCAAAGATGGCTTTGAAGGTGTGGTTTCCTTTAATCTATCTGACAAAGGACCATTAGTTGCCCAAGCAATTTCATCTTGAGTGTTAAATGCCTAGGTGTCATCTGGTACATTAGCTAATTGGGTGTCAAATGATTGGGTGTCATTTATAGCCTCATTATCAACCACTTCATTTGTTGTATTTTACTCTAAAAAGTGGAATGTTTAGGTAGATTGTTAAAACCACTTGATCCACTACAACATGGGCCCCTCCTTCCACCCAATTCTAATTGATTTCTTGGAATGGAAACAACCCGTTTTGCATGGCCACATTAGCAAGTTGGGCTTCATCACCTTTGACCCTAACTACCTCATGCTGGGGTGTGAACATTTGTTTTGTTGTCTCACAATGCCCAATTCCATCATTATGAACAACAAGGTTAGCTACAACAATGGATTTTTCAAGCACTCCTTTGGGTGGATAGGTGTGCGTGACAACCCCCTTCCCTCTTGAAGAGACTGGGGTCTAAATTCTCTAGTCATGCAATGCTACATGAATGTGTATTTAGCCTTAAACACTATTGTACACAACAAATGGTTTAGTCGAGCTGCTTATAGCTATGACTAACATAAACAAGTGCAAGTTTCCATTGTCAATGCTCATTATTTTTTCCACAAATGTCAAATTGTGTTTTGTTGATGATTAACATTTTTATTTTTGGTAGGTCCATTAAGACGGACCATGTGAAGCCATCACTAGTTCATGATTTCATCCACATTCAATCCATCGAAATGATTCCACTTCACAAGCTCAAGGAGGTCATTCCAAATGTCCAATACAAGAAATGGCGTATCCACCCTTGTCCACTTGACCCCACTTCCAAAGAGGGGGGGTGGGCTTAATAGTTTCAACCCCAAGGACTAATATGGCTATAATCTCTTTTAAAGTGATTCCTTTTGGGGCACATCACTTGGTGGTGGGTCCTCAGGGGTTACCAATTTGTGTCCCCTACCCTTGTTCCTCTTTTGGGTCAAAACTTGTAGTTAGGAGCCAAAGGGATTACTTTGGAAAAGGATTGCATGTCCTTTTCCCCCAAAAAAACTATTACATGCAAATGAAATTTTGAATGAAATTTTTTGTAACTTGTTCAAAAAAAAATTTAGTTGTTCCCCAATGCATCACATTTTTTTTGTTAGTCATTATTGAATAAATATGAATTTTAAAAAGTGTATAGATTCCTTACAAATTCAATGTTTCATCTTGAAAAATGATCAAAATTTTAAATCATCACTAAAAATTAAAATTTCGCATTCTTTAGTTTTATTATATTGTAAGCTATAACGTTTTTTCATACATCATCTACATTATATAATCCATTTATATGTGGTAAAGGACTTTTGAAGCTTTAAAATTTTGAAACAATTTTGAAACGTTCTTTGAATTTTTAAAGTTTTAAAATTCCACATTTAAAAAAATATGAATGTTTTTTGAATGTGGTTAATATCTTCTTATCATCTATATTTTTTTCAATGAAAATTATTTTATTATATCAATCCTTTGCAAAATTGACTCCATCTAATGTAGAAGGTGTACATTTTCCAACATCCTAAATCAAAACCAAAACTTAAAATTAGATCACATGAATTTTTACTCTAAGTTCCTTGACATTCATATGAAGGAAAAAAGACTAACTTGTAATGATTACTATGGTTTTAAATGGTAATAAAAAAATAAATGTTTGATTTTGATTGATTATGTTTAACATCCAACACCTTTTTTGGTTCCTAATTACGTGTTTTGACCCTTTTGCATTAAAAGGTCTTTGATAATAGATATGGACTCTAACATGGCATCCACCTTAAACTCCATAGAATCCACTTTGGCACCCATGGTTGCAACCTTATCCTCCATTAATGCCTTCCACTAAAATTCAGCAATTGATAGCATGGTAGCCCGACTTTCCTTAGGGTGCAAACTACATATAATGAACCATGTACATCATAACCTCTACTTAGGATATCCCAATTTAATTCTTAGTTATTTTTTGGAAATAATTGATAAAAAAAAAATGGATAGCATTATTCATACGCTAATGATACATGATATATAATTTTTTTAGATCATTTGATTGAAAGTTGATTAGCCATGAGCACTACTATATGTTGTAACCATTGTTTTATGTCCTTTTTGGAGTCCTTAATAGTGCAGGGCTTTGAAGGATATAAAAAACTTTCATCATTTCAACTTTGCATAAACTATATAAATACTTTGTGATACATTAAGGTCATCTAAATGTGACTACCTTGGTTTCAACATAGGAATACATTTACCATACATAATAGACCATTGTGAATCCTATTTTATTTGACCTATTAAACAAGTGTGGTTTACAAATACACATCTATGCATGTTTGATAATTTTACATGTATACATAAGTATGATTCTTGTTGACTAACTTATATTGAAATTACACAATTTAAACCATGTCATGCGATAACAATACTCTTGATTTTGAAATTATAAATTGATACATCGTTAGGGCTCATGTATACACATCTATGGAAGGTACTTGGGTGGCTTGGACACTTTGTCAAGTTCAATTTCGGTGTTTTTGAATTTTTCATAGTTACAAAATCATATTAAAATATTCTTTATGATACTTGAATCACACGGAAAGGACACATGATGTTGCACCTCCACAAAAAATTTGTCGATGAGTTGCTAAACCTTTTTTTTTTTTTCATGTTAATGAAGTTGCATGCTTTGCAAGCATTCAAGCAAACTCAATCGTGTGGTGATGGACTTCAAGTTGTGAAGATCGGAGTGCCACAACATCACAAACCTTAGTTGTTGAAGGTTAGTTCAACTCCTAAAGTTTTTTTTTAAAAATATTGTTGGCTAAACTGGTTGCTATGCATTATGAGCTTGCAGTTGTATTTTTTAGTTTCATTACAACTTTTTATGGTGTTGTTAGGGCTGTGAAAAGTTTCAAAATGAATTTTGCTACAAAACTAGCCACAGGAAAATGGGTGTAAGCACATTAAGTGACCCCAAAATTGTAGTCCCATGTATAATATTTCAATAATTAATTTTTTTGGTAATGTATGGACATCATATTTTGGATATTTTTACTTGTTTTAAGTATATTTGATTAGCTTTAGATTTCATCTAATCAATTATTTTAAAAAATTCAACAAACATTGAAAATTTTGAACATATGTTTTATTCATGACAAAATAATACTCGTCACAAGTTTGAAAATTTGAATATATACTTCAAAACTAGGGTTGTGGATGGAATTATTGGGTGAAGTTTTTTATGGTGTATGATACTGATATATGTCAATTAAATCTAGGACAATTTACAAATTAAAACATTTTGGAGGAAATTTCATTCAAAAAATGTGTTTTTTTTCCCTTTGTTCAATAATGAATGCATAATACTATCTTTTTTAGGAAAAAACCACAACCATATCAAAGAGGAGGAGATTTTATAGATGAACATTACATTATTTTTTCAATTTTCTTTTGTTTGGTAATGTTTCATGAATCATAAACATGAAACCCTATGGTCGTTGAAAAACTATAAGTTATATATTGTGTGTACATTGATTTTATCCAATCCTCTTCATCTAACCATTGGATCAAAATGAACTTTGAGTTCAAAAATGTTGTTTTGCAAATTCTAAAGTTTTTTGCTTGTGTTTAGGATAACCAAAGGATGCCATCAAAATTTTAACTTACTACATACTATAATACTTGTTATACATCACCTTTTTTGAACAATGGTTCACCCTTAGTGTGCTTTCACCTTGAAGTAATTCAAAATCTAAAAGACAGAATGAACACACATTTAATTGCATATCGGCAATTTAAAATTACAATGGCAAAAGATATTGTGTGCACATTTGCTGCTTCACAATCTATTAATAATGGGAGAGGTCTTGCTAAAATGCTTAATGTAGACAAAAAGAACATTAAGAAAGGGTTGGTGCTAAGGGTTTTGTTGGACACAACCAAGGATGCATTCTCGTTGAACTATAAGAAGGCTAAATAGTCAAATTGTTTGCCTAAGGGTTTGAAGAAAATTATATTTGAATGGTGGATTGACTACTCTATTATGTCTCCCAATAGAAAGGATGTGGTGAAGCGACAGATAGGAGTTCGACTCTATGCAAGCCATGCAATGCACTATTTGCAAGTTTCACAAGTAAATATGGTTTTTTCCATCAGCCCTAATTTGATTTTCTATTTGATAATTTTCAAATAAATAAATGTAATTAAATTGGTAAATTTGCAAGTGATTCTTTGTTTGGTTAATCTTTTTATGTGTCCTTTGATTTTCAATTGGGTGGTGGTTTTCGAGTATGATCCATTTGATCATTTCTTTGTGAAACATTTTATGCATGAACACTTTCAATTCAAACTATTATTTGTTTTATCCTTTTCCACAAGCATTAAAAGTTATTAAAAACCCAACAAGTTTTCATTCAAGGTTTAGGGTGTCTCAAGAATATGTTTATTGTCATTTGGTGTTGATCCAAAAAGATGCAACTTGTTCATTTTTCTCCTTGTCAAACATCTAAACATCCATTTGAATGTTCCTTTGTTGATTATCACATGCTCAAGAAAACTTTTAGCTTAAATGAGAACATGTCTAATCAATTTCTACAATTGATGGTTATCAAAACCCAACAAGATTGTTTCTTAAGTCATTTGGTGTTTGATCCTTCAAGATGTTCAAGTTCATATTCTACTTCCTAGTATTGAGGTCAAATCATCTAAATGTTGCCAATTGGATCATTTTATGCTTCTAGAATCACATGCTCTTAATTTAAACTACATTGTGTTTGATAATTTTTCTCACTTTATGATTATCAGCTTTCATGACTTGGTAAGAATTATGGGTTTTTCAAGATTATACATAGTTAATTGTGTTGAACAATTAACATATGCTTGAATAATGTGTTCATGATGCATCCACATTTGCGGATCTCATTTTTTGATCAATATGTGCTTAACAACACTTTCAATTTAAACAACAATTTATGTTATATCATCTTCTACAAGTGATGGCTATCGAATCTTGACAAGACTCAAGGGTTAGGGTTTAAGGTGTCCCAACATGTTTAGTGAATCATTACATGATTGATCATTCAAGATGTTTGGTCATTTGGTGTCTAATCATTCAAAATGTTTGGTCACTTTGTTGCTTCTTGGTTTTTAAGTATGATACATTTGAATATTCCTTTATTGATCATTTTATGTTTGAACACTTTTAGATGAAATGATTAATGTTTGATAATTTCAACAAATCAACATTGTAAGTTCTCAAAACTAATAGTATGTGGTGGGCCTCTCAAGATGATTACAAAAAGATCTTGTGTTTAGTAATGTCAAATTTGGCCATTTTCAATTTGATCATGAACTACTTATCATCATCTCTTTATGTTTGTTGTTTTGATGTCTAATTCAATGTTGTTAACTAATCATTGAACATGCCTAAGCACTTGGTGTAAGTTCCAATTCTGCTGTCATTTCCATTTGTTAAAGCTAGTCATTATTGTCCTTTTGATTTATAGCTTTCATTGTTTGGTGCCCACTTACAATCTTACAAGTCCTAACTCCTACTGTTGGTTTGATTTTCTAGGAATCATGGGTGTATGTGCTAGAATTGCTTTGAGCTCCAAGTATTCAAATAACTACAAGTCTTGGGATTGCTTATAATTCAAGAATTAAGCCAAGAGCAATGTTCATGTGCTTAGAATCATTTCTCAAAGGAATGTTGGTAGAAATAAAATTTAAATTCCTACAAAATATTTCACATTATTGTAACAACAGTTTTGCATTTCACATGCTTGTGTTCACTATTTTTGTTTTAAGTCTCAATAAACTTAACACTACAATTCATTCCAACATCAGATTCATGGTTATTGCATGTAACCATAATCTAGATTTTAGAATACATTATAAAAAAAACTCTAGAAACAAGATTACAAATCATTTCATCATAATCTAACACTACATAAAATTTAAACAAAAGATGAACATAGAATTCATTGTAGAATTCTGTGCTTTTATGTATTACTGAAAACATGAATCCAAATTACAATGTAATCCTAGGTTTTGTTGAAAAAAATCCAAAAACAACACTTAAATTTTGTGTTATATCAAAATAAAGTTTGTGGTTTTCTACCACAAATACCTCCAACTTTTCCTATTCTTCTCAAAAAAAAACTAAAAATTCTCCATGTCTCATCTTCTTCTTCTTCCTTTTGTTCTCTAGAACTCCCCCCCTTAAAATCATCCCAAATCACATAATTATGATCCAAGCACCAAGAATTCAAAACTTAAACTAACAAAATTCCCTAATTAATCCCCATCTTAATTGCCTTGTTCATCTCGAATCACATACTCAACTTACCCCTTTAACAATTACAGGTCCTAAGCTTGCTTAGAGGTTAGGGATTAAGGAACTACAAAGGCTGAAGGAGCACTAAGTCCTTTGTCAAAGGACTGAAGGTGTTGAAAGTGTTTAGAAACCAAGAATCAGGGATAAAAAGGAGTGAATGTACTTTGAGCTCCTTTAGCAAAGGACTTGAAGTCCTTTATGTGCTTTGAATTCCTTCTCAAAGGACTACAAATCCTGAGAATGTTTAGAAGTCAAGGATTAGGTGGTTACAAATACTCAAAGCACTCAAAGTTGTAAAAGTGGTGAGGGTGTTTTGATTTCAATTGTCAATGGACTAAAGGTATTAAATTTTCTTCAGAGTCATGTAATTAGGGATGTGATTGGATCCATGTGTAAGGTTGTCCTTTACCAAGAAACTAACTTTGGGGTGTGATGAACATTTTCTTTCTACGTTGATGGTGCACCTTAACAACCTAACCATTGCTCACTTGACCCACTCAATGTATGTGCAATTGGACTTCTTTATTACATTCAAAAGTGAGTATCTTAAAGCACCTATGGCTTTGATGACATTTGTATCTTTGAAGGCATGGTGGGTCCGGAAGCTCATGACGTGGAATACATGATGTTGTCACTACCACTAAGAACTAAAAGAATTGTCAGGTGAATTCAACAACATCAGAATAGTTGGGAAGGGTGTACATGAAGCCTACAACTATAATTGCAACGATGTTTGTGTAGTGATGCCTAATGGTGAGTCAAATTTATTGCTGACTAGGTGCAATGTAACTCACAAGACCTATGGTGGTCTTACTGACCATTGGACATCTCTTGTCTGTACACAACCCATTCATTCCAAGTGGCATAATTGACTTTGCCTTTTTGGAGAATACCAACAATGTGGGATACATAAACTTGCCCTATTTCTAAAAAGTTGGTTTTTGATGTAATATAATGGTGTAGTATAATGTATAGTGAAGTAGTGGGGGTATCTAGAGATGGAGGTCCTAGGAAAGTGCCTAAGGTCCTATACTATGACACACCCATTAGAATCCTACTGATATGCATGAAACCAAAACTAAGGAAGTTTTTGATACACAATTTTATCACACATTGGCAAGATGAACAGTTCAAGATTTTGCTTACTACATGTCCAATTGGATCCATAATTTCCCACATTGATTTTTAAAAGAATTGTAGCTTGAAAGTGCAAAATGAGGTTTAAAGTATGCATAGGCACACTACAATCATGACTTAGTTGACTGGAAATTTTGGTCAAAAAGACCTTATTTGTGACATTGCCCCATTTGACCAACTTGTCATATTGGTCAAATTGATTTGGTCACATGGCCAATTTGACTATTGGTATTTTTGACCAAAACACTGATGGATTTTTTGACGAATCAACTGGACCAAGTGTCAAATTTGACTGTTCTTTAACATGTTTAATTGTCAACTTGACTGTTGGTCAATATGGTAATCAAAATGACCATAACATGTGGCATATTTTCCATGAATGTTCATTACCACATGTCACTTAATTCGGGTGATTGAACATCACAAGATGTCATCATCTAAATTCATCTATTTTCCATGTTTCAACATGTGAGACATTTATCATCATGGTCGGTCAATTGTTAATTATGTACCCATTGCATGATTAGACATTGACCTATTTGACCAATTTAGTTGAAATGACCAATGACCCTATTGACTGGTTTAGGGCTTACAAACCAACCTATTTGACCACTTCACGTCGAATGTGGTGATGTCCAATCAATTAGGTTTGGTTTTTTTTTAGTTACCTATTCCACCAAATCATGGTGTCCTAAATGACTAGTTGTGGTGATTTAACTTAATGACTGATCTAACCACATTTGATCATAAAAGCCACATCTTAATTGATTAATTTTGGTTGATAAAACAATGGCATTTGATGAAATGATGTCACAAATGCCAATGTATTTGTTGATTAGTTTTGGATAACAATTCAATGGCCTATTTTACCAAATATTATGAACAAGCCAAAATTGATTGATTAGATTTAGATGTTTGATCTTCATATGCAAGACCATGATATATTATTGGCAACATTTTTCCATTTATAATATAAAGTACCACAACCATGCAATATCTAGAAAAACTCCACGTCTCTCATTAGTTTCCTTGGTAAATTACATATATGCACTACTTACATACTACTACATCCTTCTCCCACCATAGGACAATGTCATTTGCCATATCCTTAATCTTTGAAGCAACAAGATTTGGAAATGGCAACTTCACTACCCCTTTTTTAATCCTTGTCACAACTATGGTGTAATGCCCAAGAGCAATTTTATTGCCATGGAATGTCATGCCTGGCACACCACATATCTCTCTTGTTACACATGGTAGTCTACAGAATGGGTCAATGATGTCTATTTTCATTAGTGGTTTTAAAACCTACAAGCATGCAACATCTATTATTAGTTTTGTCATGATTTTGAAGACCACTCACCACAAATTGGCCATACAATTTGAAAAGGGAATGGATATGTATATTAAGTCAAATGTACTAGCTAGGGTGGATATACATAAATGCAAGAATACATGTATTGTTGGCCACTCTATAGATCTGAGTTTCATAGTGGGGGATACAATATAAAGCTCCTCAACATTGTTTGCAGCCTATCCCACCTGTCATTATAGTTTGTACAAAGTAAATTATAGTTGCAACTATAAGAGTAGTCAAAACAAGGCTTAATTTCCACACTACTTGAATCTTCAAATTTGCAAAAACATTATCTTCCCATAATGCATTGATAGTACATAGTAGAATGCATTCAAAAACATGTATTTAGAATTGGATAATTTCAAAATACATCAAACCTAAGCATCCAAAGATCTTAGTTTACGAAGGAGGGATATGAAAAAGCTACCACGATTAGAACTTTTGTTACCTTGTATCTAAAAATTCACATACATGAGCCCCCATTAAAAACCCTTGGAATGTTAACAAAAAAACTTGCAAGTTTGCAAATAGTAAAACATGCTAACAATTAAATATGGTTTCCAATCCAACTATTGGGCATGCATTCAAATTACTATAGCCATAAGAAATTCAACCTAGTAGAAATCATTCACCTCTACTACCTTGTTGGTAGTTCTTTTGTTGGGAGATGGTTGGTTTTGTTTTCTGCTAGGTTGTTTGGTCCTTTCCATCTTGTTCATCACACATACCTGATTTGCAAATAACACTTGCAACCTTGGAGCTCTCCTCTTGTATGCCCACCATAATTGAACGATTTTTGCCACAACATTGTAATTGGCATGCGGAATCACATAGAACCTATAAAACATCATGGCAAATCCAATATATGACATGACCATATTCATACTCCAAGTGGAATTTCAATGTGTTCAATCGATTCCAATGAACTCCTAGGTCACAATGTTGAAAGCAAGAAAGAAAAATCCGTACCTTCAACATTAATATCTAGGATTATTTTGCTAGATTGCATTTCTATTAATTAGACATTGGATGAAACAAAAAACTTGCATATTTTTGGTTGCCAATGAATTTTTCCATTTTAACAGTTGCAACTTCACATAGTAATTTTGAAAGACCAATACTTTCATTTACAAATTCCTACTTAAAATATAAAAAACCGCATGGCAACCCTTCATAACATGTTCATAGCAACTTGTCATAGAAATGTAAAACGCTTATATAATTCAGTACCATAGACCATGTATGGCATGGAAGTATATTATTTCAATTAATTGGAACATTTGACATGAAGATGTCCAAAAAAATTATAAATTTTGAGGTTCTACCATGGTGAAAGGGTAATTAGGTCAAGATACACATGTTTAAAGACCATGAAAGGCCCATAATTTCTTTCACATTAGAACTACTTGGTTATATAGTATAATTTATAAATAGTAAAAATTTCAAAACTCCCCACAAGGTGAGAAGGTGAAGAATGAACCAGAACATTGGTGATCACATGCTCAATTAGGTCCATGGTGGGAAGTACATTGTACTCAAAAGTCTTACCAAGATCTCGAGACCTTGTTTTCATTATAGCTAGAGTCAATGGTTCTTGAGGGGTCTTTTCTTGAATTATGACTTTTGATGCTACTTTTGGGTTGTTATTTTTGGTCACATCAGCAATTATCTAAGCCATCATTCCCTCTAATGCATTCAACCTTTGATTCCAAGTATTTGTTTCACTTGGACCAAAAGGCGTGCATTGGGTTGTGGCCCCTTGATACTTGGTATTGAACCCACCTACAAATATAGCACCACAATATTAGCACACATACATTACATTTGAGCATGAAATCTAACCAAGTGAGTGCTTCAATATCAACCAAAATTAGAAAGCAATTTAACATTTAGTCCCTTGAGCATTACTAACCAAATTTAGAAAATAATTTAACTTTTGATGCCCCTTGATAGAAATATCATAAAATAATCTAACTATTAGTCTCATTACAACCAAAATCAACAACAATCTAACATACAATGCTTCAATACCAACGAAAATACAAAAACAATTCAACTTTTAGTGCTTCAATACAAATTATATTAAAAAATAATTTGACTATCATAGCACTCCAAGTATTCAAAGGCTTCCCAAATTGAGTTAATGACCTTAATTGTCTAAAGGCAATATCCACCACCATTGACTACAGTTCATTGTCAAGCCTTCAAGTTTTCAACAACCCTTTAAACATTGAACTAGAAAATGAACCCAAAAAGATGAAACATGGACAAAACCTTTCTTAGACATCATTGTACCACACAATATTGTGGATATAACCTTTTCACAACACATTCCAATGAGCCATAGTAAACAAGAGAGGACAAAGCAAACAACTAATTCATCACCCAAATGCAACAATAATTGAATAACAAAGGAGGAAAATGAGGAGAAGGGAGATAGCCATGATTGCTTGTAGGGGAAGGAGAAAGGAAGTGCTAAGAGAAGATAGGAAGATCACCAATTTGTTGAGCTCTACATTTAACTTAGCTAGTGTAGGGGATCTTCCCAATTCAGTTTCTTGCAAATTGCATGTTCTCAAGCTCTTAAATACATGATGACTAAAACAACCCATTACAAGTGTTAATTCAACTTAAACAGCCAATTGCAAAGACATTTTTCATTAAATCAACAACAAATTCCTCTTCACAAACTACTTTGATCTCACCAATCATCCTATTACTCTTATTTCTCCACCATAACTAAAGTGACTTGGAGTGCTCACTAACACCCGCATTGCACAATTATTCACAACTTCATTTTGTTTTGCCTTAGAGGCAATGAGCCTTTTCATATTCTCCCAATGATCTTTTGCACAATCATCAAGCCTCATTCCCCTCGCCTTTATCAAAAGTTTCAAGGCATGCCTCCTATTCTTCAAGTAAACATTAACTTGTGCCTTGAATTCCCTATATGCCAAGTTATACTCGACATACTCCCAATTATCTTCTAGCCTACTTTTGACCTCATTCATCAATGCATGGGGTTGGGCATTGATGTTGTCCACACTCAAGTCCAATATAGAACAACACCCATGTAACATGTTAACCCAAATAATGTGATGAAGGGGTTTGGGTTTTCTAAATGAATCACAAGTGACATAAAAAGGCTTCTACTCATCAAATTTTCTAATTATAGCCATCTTCCATGCATTATTCACAATGTTCTTGCATGCTTTATGTTGTGCAATTGCACGTTCCTTCTTGCTCATCCCCACTATTATAACCTCATCTTCCCCCAAAATAGATTCAAACCTCAAAACATCATGAGACCCCAAACTTTGATGTTGTATGTTGTTCTAACTGATAGGTGGCTCTATTCCCACCATTCCAAGTGGGTTGGAGAGGTTTGACATTGGCCCTTGTCCTTGTTGTGTAGTTGTTCATTTAATGTTGGCATACCTCCAATCCCTTGTTGTCCAAATTGGCCAACCCCCAGGGCTGCCAATGTTTACAATGCTTGCATTACTTGTAATTGTTGTAATGCACCATGTTGATGCTTAAAAAGCCCACCATTCCACCTTGCATTCTAGCTTGTAGTCCAAAACAAATGTTCCCAATATTTCCAAGAGCAACAAAATTTAATTGATCTACATATTGCATTTTAATAGATGTACAATATGGAAATTGGTGAACACAATATGGCACACATCTTTTCAAATCATAGAATTTGATCCAAGTATTGTTTGAGAATCACCTTAAGACTAATGTGGTTTGACCAAATTCCTAGTTCTTTGACAACAAAAGGACCATCTAAAAAAAGCAAGACAATATGTTTTATACCACATATGCAACACTCGAATCACCATCACCAACAATAACAGTCTCATCACCATGGACAATTAGCACCTTGCCCACCATTAATAATCCCAACATTATGAACAATGGTAGCTACAGTGTAAACATTAGGAACACCATGAAGAATATATTGCCAATGGGTCAAAGCAAGATAAAATACACCCAAAAAAGTAGACATCCCCACTTTAACCCTACGCCTCTCATATAACTACCATAAAGTAACATCAAATTAGGTGAAAGTATGTGTTAAGTAGCATTAGTTGGCTCTATTAAGTTTACAAGAATATAATTATAAGAAAATTAAAAGCAAATGAATTTTAAAAGTAGATAAAAAATACATTTGAAGTCAATTGAAAAATGTGTTCAAACCTTTTTTTTGGTTTAAGGAATTAATGAATTTGATATGTAATAAGTTAGGAATTGAAGATCAACATATGTTTTAGCAAGTCATCAAAAAAAAATCTATTTCCTTTTTATAAGAACCTACTTGACACCTACTTGAAACCAAAAGCCCACTATGAAAAATAGATGTTGAAAGTTAGTTGTATTTTGAAAAACCTAATAAAAACCTACTTTTATAGTTTGAAATATGAAAATCAATACACATTAGCGTAAACATATATCATATTTAGTCATTGAAATGAAAACATTTAATGTTCCACAATTCTATATTGGGTTTTGTTGCTATTTTAAATCTACTTGTTCTAGTTTTGACAAGGTAATCAAATTGTTCACTTTATTTTGCTTACATTGCAATAACATCTCAACTACAAACATTACTTTCAAAACCATGTAAATTAATGCCTTGTCCAACAACAACTTCATTTTAGATTACACAATGTCATTGTAATATTTACCTTAGTAAACTAAAAGTTGTGTCAACAACTGAATGTTCAAAGATTAATCAAGAAGCACTACTTGGTCCAATGCCTAAGAAAGGAGGTCTATCACATTGCCATCCAACTGATAGGATGCATAATTTCCCTTCACTCCATGAGTAGTAGGAGGTAAGGGAATTTGGAAGCCAACACTAGATGGGAGTAAACATGGGTTATAAACTTGTCATGTCTAAGCACATAAACCCTAAACCCCTTGGGACATTTTCTCCTTGTAAATAAGAATTTTCCCAAGCATCTCTGAAATCTTCTTCTACAACATAGACACATTTGTCCACCAACATGAGCCAAAAATCTTCATTGGTTGACTTGTCTGCTTTGATTACAATGTTGTCCCCTACCAATACAACATTTGCAATCAATTCACCCCCATTTCCATAATCAATTTCTTCGGTATGATCATATGTATTCTTACAAACTTTTAAACTATTGGAAGGTTTGAGTCTTCAAAAAGACCATGGTGTCACATGACACTTGGAATCACATTGTTCTTTTAGGGCACCTATCAACACAAGCCATGCAAAAGTAGGGCAATCCTGAGTTTGAAGCAATGTGGGGTCTTTATGCAAAATTGATCAAACTTGATGTAAGTTCATGGTCCCTAGAAGAGTCTTATAGTTTAGCATGCATGATCAATCTACATCACTAATCCCAACCTCCTAGAAATGTTTGTTAACACACCTCCTCACTTTAGGATGTACAACATACTCCTTGTTAGCTTCCCTTTTCAAAAAATCCACAATCTCTACAACATTGCCCAATTTCTCAGCATTAGGCTTTAGTTGCTCTTTCTTGACTTGTCATTTCAAAAGAGCCCCTATCCCATCCACTTTTCTTTTTCCATGTCCAATGGCAAAAAAACTCCAAATTAGTTGACAACCATGAGGTAAAACTCCACATTTAGTTAAAGAGGGGTAGCAAAACACAAAATAAAACACCCTAAAGCTTTTAAATTAACATGCGCATTCATCATTCCAAACTAGGTGGTCTTTGGGATAACAACCTTTCTCCTAAAAATATTTCCAATGTAACATAAAATAACGTTACACAAATAATATGTCATGTGAACTATTGTCAAATATGTAATAATGGATATCCTTCAAAACGTTTTTGGGGCCATTGACTGCATAGGATGGATGTAACCTATAAATAATATGGACCAATATTGTGACTTGCGTAGTATGCCAATGCATATTTTGAATCTCATTTTTTCCCTTCAACCTATAGTTTTTTGAAAAATCTATGCAAGATATAAATGCCTCTAAACAAGTAGCTAACACACTCTTGAATTGTTCATCTTGCCATTGGCTAATGGGTGAAAATCCTCTAAGTTGTACCACACAAGACAAAAAGAGCCTAGTCTTTACTATAGTCCTTTTTACCTTATATTTTGCTTCCCATAAAAAATAATGAATCAAAAGTTATTAAAAAATTCAGAAGGACTATATTTTTGACTAGTACAATTCTAGATTCCATGATAATCATCCACAAATGTGTCTTTACACAGTAAAAAAGGACTAGGTAAAGAAAATAGAAAAGGGTGACGTTGTGACAAGATTTTGGTACACTTTAAAGAATTTGGACTCAAATAAAGTTATGTATTAGAAACTTCTTCAATTTCAATTTCATATATTTCACTAGGTCTTTAGCAAGTGTGTCATGGTATAAAACCTTAGGCATTTTCTTAAGACCTCCATCTTTGGCTATTCCCACTACCTCATTACCTATACTGCGCCACTTGACCAGTGCAGTAAAAGTTAATTCGGTAGGACATAGAACAAGCTTGTGTACACCGCATTATACATAATTCTCCAACAATGCATTCTTTCTTGTGCCACTTAGCATCCATAGGTTGTGGACAAACAATCATAGTGATGACATTCTTCATTTTGCACTTTAAAATTCGCGAATTTTAAAGTGCAAAATGAAGAATGTCATCACTATGCAAACAATAGAAGTCCAAAGGTCAATAAGACCAGCATACGTCTTATGATGAACATTGTGCCTTGTTGGCAACATATTCAATTCATCATTAAATGGCATTGTATAAACATCATTAAAATTACAACTGCATGTATCATGCAAACCTTTCCCATGAGTTTTGATGTTGTTGAAACCACTTAATAATTCTTTCAATTCCTAGTGGTAGCAACAACAACATGTATTCCATGTTGCAAATTTTTCAACCCATCGAAGATTCAAAGATTGGAACGTTGTGAGTGCAGTAGGAGCTTCTAAATACTCTTTCTTAAATGTAGTAAAAAAATCCAATTGTTGAAGTGACAAGTCTAATGCACACATGACCCTTGGTTAGTTTATAAATAGCACCATCAACCAACAAGGAAAATGTAAAACATATGAACAAACACCTTTTGTCATGTGACAAGTACTTCAAAGCAAATCCAAGGCTTTGAACACCAAGATTTCCAATTTCATTTAGCATTGTTGAAAGACAAATTTAGTCCTAATTAATATGCAAAGGACTTCAAAGTTTATTTTTGGCTTTCTGCAAGTTGTACATATCTACTCTATTCAAATCATAATCAAAGACTTTAGAAGTATGACAAAAATTTTCAAAAGGCATTGAAGACATTAAAGACCATGAATCCTTAATTCAAAGCATTGTCAAGAACTTTAGTATTGTATGACAAAAGACTTCAAAGGGCATTTAAGAATGTCAGCTCACCATGACTCTTTAATTTAAAGCATAATTAGGAGCTTTAGTCCTAATTTGATGAAGGACTTCAAATGACATTAAAACATTAAGCACTTTGAATCCTTAATTTAAAACATAGTAAGGACCTTCAACCTATGACCAAAGACTTCAATTGACATTCATGATTTTAAGCACCATGAATCTTTAGTTCAAAGCATAATTAAGACCTTTACCTATGACCAAGGACTTCAAAAGGCATGTTAGACTTTAAGCACCTTGATTTTTTAGTTCAAAGCACAATTACAACCTTTAGTCCTATGACCAAGGACTTCAAAAGTCATTTAGGACTTTAAGTGTCGCAACCTTATCTTGAGAGACTGTGAAGATGAAACTCACACTCCCGAAATGGGGACTTGGGAGTCCTCCAAGACTCTCAAAGTTTCAGAGTTTGATTATAGGAATCAAAACACCTTGCATTGAAGTGTTTTTTATATCATTGAAAAGCTATTGAAGTGTAGGTGTCGAAAATGGGCTCGCATGGGCCATTTGGACATCTACAGCACAAGTTATGGCAAAAAGAAAGGCCGAGAGTTAAACTGGCAATTTGACTCCCAACCACTAAAAGTTGGGAATCGACCCGACCCCGGTGTGTGCAGGTGGAGTGCGACACACTGTTGAAAAGCTCTCAAAGAGAGCTACAAGTTTTCTTTAGACCTCATCTCAATCGGAGGTCTGAGCAAAAAGTTATGACTTCGTGAAGACTCGAGAATCCAAACTGGAACAGTTTTGGGACTCCTCGTTGGGAGTCCCGAAACGAAAAGCCATTTGGATGTAGGTGCCACGGAGAGACACAAAGAATATGATATGGGGGAAGGTGGTGGCTTCCCCCGAGTTTGGGTTGTGGTGAGTCTTGTGAGTCCAGGGTCGCTCGTGGCTTGTCCTAGCACTAAAGGTGTCGCAACTCCACTTTGGCCAATTGTGGGGGTGAAGCCCAACACTTCCAAAGTTGGGGATTTGGAATCCTTCGGGACTCCCGAATGTTCAGAGCTCAATAGCAAGATCCAAAACACCTCGCATTGGAGTGTTCTTAGTGTCATTGGAAAGGTCTTGAAGCGTAGATATCGAAAATGGCCTCGTATTGGTCATTTAGATATATGCAGCCCAAGTTATGGGCAAAAGAAGGGCCGAGAGTCAAATTGGCAATTTGACTCCCGACCACTAAAAGTCGGGAATAGACCTCTTTCCGACATCCAATTTGAGAGTGCGACATGTAGTTGGAAAGATCTCGACGAGGGCTACAACTTTAGTTCAGACCTCGTTGCGATTGGACTCTACAATCGGGAGTTATGAGCTCCCAAAGTCCTGGGACTCCAACCGGGATAATTTCGGGACTCCAACTTGGGAGTCCCTGGAAAAAGAGCCATTTGGATGTAGCCTCGGTGGAGAGCTATAGAGAATACTATATGGGGGAAGGTGGTGGCTTCCCCCGAGTCCGGGCCATGGTGAGTCTTGTGTGTCAAAGTGCCCGTGGCTTGTCCTAACATCGAAGGGTGTTCCCGAATGCTAACTAACCTCTCTTAGTTGGTTTTTGGATGTAGATTCACACAACATAAGCTAGTCCCTCTTCTTAGTCTAATCCCGGGGCTCCCAACACGACCTTCTACCCCTTTCTAGTGTTGGAAGTTGGGAGTGTGCCCTAAGTCCCAACTTTCCGCAACTTGACAAAGTGAAACCCTCAAGTGGGTTCACCCCGGGACTTAGGAGCGCATCAAAAGGTGCTTCAAAAAATGAATTAATCAACATGTTGGTTGGTTTGATGCAGGTTCAAGTGAGTAACTAAAGCTTGTCCTTCTTCCTAATCCCATCCCGGAGCTTCAGCATGCCCCTCTACCCCTTTTAATGTTGAGAGCTGGGAAAGTGCCCTGAGTTTCAAACAATTTTGATATTTGATCGACTGGGACCCAACTTGGGTCCAACAAGGAACTTGGGAGCGTGTCATTAAACACCCTGATTCTTTAATTCAAAGCATAGTTAGGACCTTTAGTCCTATGTCCAAGGATTTCAAATAACATTTAGGACTTTAAGCACCTTGACCCCTTAATTCAAAGCATAGTCAACACCATTAGTCCTATGACAAAGGACTTCAAAACACAATTTTGATTTTCTGAACTAAGAACTCAGAATTCAAAGCACTTTGAAAGGCCTTCAATCAAGTGACAAAAGACCTTGAAATGCATAGACTTGCAAAGGAATTTAGTTTACATTTTGGTGGTTAATCCCATGAATATGCAAGAGTTCAAAGAAAGTTAAAAATCTTAAATTCCCATTATGCTCTATTTCCAAACAATAAAATATTCTTTAAATATAAACTGAAAGTAGATTATTGATCACTTGATCAAAACCAAATAAATAATCATGAATATATAAGAAACCTATTGTGAATAGAAAAGCAAACTAGGTCACTTCAAAAGTTTTGCCCAAACATCAAGCAAGAACAAAGGGGCTTGATAGTAAGCAAAAACAATCAAGTTCAATACTTTTGGTTTTAGTGCCAAATTCAAAAACAACATAAAATTGACAAAAAGTAGCTCCCCAACATTATGTGAACAAAAATGATCACATATATGGGAAGTTATAGTTCAATCATATAAATGACATGTTATCACATGATCTATGTTTAGTTCATGAAAAAAAATTGGAGTTAGAAAGGTTGGGCACCTTTAGAACAATTCAAATTGACCTTGCAACCAATTCTTGGGCAATGGACTACACACCCCACATTAAAAGTCATAAAATATATCTCTAAGCACATCCAAACATGATACAATGAACATGACATTGTTTGTTTGGAAGCATACACTCACAAAACACGATGAACCCATGAACCACCCAATAAACATCTAATAAGCAAAATGTTGAACTTAAATCAAATCCCAAAACATAAACTTGTCAACAATAATAGCACATCCTAAATTCAAGTTGATCATTGCCCAAGTTGCAAATACCAACCTTATTGTAATAATGCTAAAATGGCATTACAATTCCAAGTTCAAGTCATGGACAGAGTAAAGTTAGGTTAGTAAGTAAGAGCTTCAAAAGGAAAACTTAATAACTTTGTTTAAAGACATGAATTGGAAACCAATAAAAAGTGGTCCACATAATCAATTTGTACCCATTGGGATATGCCATAGTTCTTTCGACTTAACTCATGTAATGACTTACGGATGATGACGCACCCCCAAGCTTCTGGATAGACTCAAATGTGAATATGAGGTGAGAACAACGAAAGAGTAAAGAGTTGGGGCACGCTCCCTAGCTCGCACCACTTTGGGAGTAAAGGGGCATGTTGGAGCTTTGGGATGAGTCTAGGAAGAATGACAAGCAATCAATCATTCACACGGACTTGCACAAACTAAACAACAAGTTGGTTAGTGCATAGTTGGGCACTTTTGGTGCTAGGACGAGCCATAGGTAAATTCGGACTTACAAAACTCACTACGGCTTGGACTTGGGGGAAGTCACCATTTCCTCCCTTATAGTATACTATGTGCCTAGCCACAGGACCAGCATCCAAATGGCATTTTGTCCTGGGAGAGTCTTGAAATTCCCAAAGTTGGGACTCTCACAACTTTGGGGGCCCATAACTTTGTGTGCACACCTCCGATTAAGATGAGGTCTAAAGCAAAGTTGTAGCCCTCACTGAGAGATTTCTAAAGGCATATTGCATGCCACCTGTACAGAAGGAAATTGGGGTGATTCCCAACTTTTAATGGTCAGAAGTCAAATTGCTAATTTGACTCCCATCCCTTCTTTTGGCCATAACTTGTGTTTTAATTATCCAAATGGGTCATACGAGCCCATTTCAGACATCTACTTTTCAAGATCTTTTCAATGATATAAGAAACTCTTCAATCCAATGAGTTGTGGCCCCCTGCAATTGCCCTTTAAAAATTTGGAAGTTCATCGGGACTTTAACTCCCAAAATGGGAGTTCACTTGGGAGTGTGAAGGTTCATTCCCTCACATTCTTTTGTACTCTTAGGAGCATAAAACATGACTTTCGGGCTCAGTCTTGGCCTGCACCTTTGCAAACCCTTGCCTTGGTCATGAGCCCAAGGCTAAGGTTGCGATAGATAACCATGTGAATAACATTGGAAGCAAAATGACAAGGATTATTAACACCATCACCAACATAAATAGTTTCATCAACGTCATGGATGCAATCAACACCTTCACCACCATCATCAACCAATAAACATTCACAAAACTTTCAACATGAATGACACTAACAAGTGAACGGTTGAGCATGAACAAGTTCACATGAGTAGGAAGGAATTTGAAAAAATATTCCATGCACATCATGGAATATTCCAAGTATATTTTCTACCACATGGAATTAATATATGAAATGGCAAAATATTCCACCCCTTATCATGGAATATTTTTCCATGTCACATATGTGATTTGTTGGGGGGAATCAGTAACGAGTTATTGACTGTAAACAAATTATCATTCTTGGTGCAACCAATGCTCTAAATATCTAAAGTTCTTATACAATACCTTTAATATTTTCAGAACTATTTAAATGATGAGAAACTACTTGATTAAGAATTATTTGATGAATTTAAACTAATAAATATATTAGTTTTTTGACAAACATGTGCTACAATGGCAATAAAATAAGATAATATACATGAAAGCACATTGTGATTATCAATGGGTTTATTGCAAATAAAATGTATAAATTTTTATCAAGTCATATACTTTGATGCCACACCACTAATGTATAATCACTAGAACAAAATAACATATTCATCTCATAAGAATGGTTGAAATAATACATAGTGGGGAAAAAATTGTTTAGCTATAATTAGAAACAAAACTTTTTACATAGTGAAGGTAACTACAACAAATTTGATGAATGAGAAAACACAATTGATTTGAAACAAATGCAATTGTTATGTACTATCATGAGAGTTTAAAGGCTTTAAAGTGTTCTAATAAATGTTGAATTTCATCCCAACTCCATGTATAGTAATGAATGAACTCTTCTCACAAAACATAATCGTTTGCAAGATGTGATAGATATGTTACATTGCACATACACCCCACAGGCACCCAACGAACCTCCCAACATTTTGAAAAAGTAGACACATGAACATTTAGGGAAATTGGAAATAGTGATGTCATATTGGTTGTCATCAAAAAGAATATTGTATTCATCCATACTTGGGTGGTGGGACATCAACAATGGGGAAAATAGTGCATTGGAAAAACAATCTACCAACTTCCCAATTATTCGTGTGTTGTGTTATTTTGAACATGGATGGCCGTTTCACTTTCTTGCCACCAGAAGTTGTAAGCCAACAACTTGCATTGGACAGCTTCACAAGGTTGTGACAACTCACAACAAGCACATGGGAATTACTTGAACTAGAAGATTGGAAGCCAAATAAACTTCAAACGTTGTTTCTATGTAGGCGATCAAAGGAAAACCTTGCCTCTTTTAGAGTTGTTACCTCCTTTTGGGTCAAGTTAGTACCTTCTTGGATGGGCCATACAATTGGAACTATAGGCCTAGAAGCTACAAATTTTTGGGTTGTCTCACCCACACAATGGCTCAAATCATCGAAACAAAACCAATGCTTATGGTGCTCAAGTGATCCATTATGATATTCAACTTAGAAACCTGAGTAGCATGGAGCAAGAATTCCACTTACTGATTTGTAAATGTTGATCCTTGTTTTGCATTTGAATGTTGTGGTTTTTTGGAGTGTTAAACATTGAATTGCAAATTTGGATGGGTAGTGTTCAATATGCCAATGGCCATCAACACAAATATTTTCCTTCAACTACAGGCCACCTCGAGATAGCAAATGCAATGAATCATTAGAACCAAATGGTGGTTGTTGATGTGTACATCTTCCACAAAATTGGGTTCAGGAACTAGAATGGATATTCGTGGATTAAAGAAATTCACATGGTCAAGACAATGGGAATCTTCATCTACACCTGAAGGACAATCAACAGGACATTTGGCAAACCCTCTTATTTCTTGAGATGCAAAAGGTGATTTGTGAAAGATGACCTAAATGTGAAATTTGCCACAACAGTCACAAGTTTGGCAAGAACATTCAATCCTTATGCGTTCTTCAATAGCAATTCATTTTTATTAGGTCCATGCCGACCTGGGCCACCTTGCAAGTATTGTCTAGACAACGTAGATTGTTTGAAAGCACAAACATAGTCATCGGATGTCATTGTGTAGAAATAAGTGTTGCATTTTCCCAACTACTAGAACTAGATGTTATGCACAATTTCTACTACATTACAAGTGGGCATGTCCACCCACTTTTCATTATTGAACTTTTGTAGGTCAAAAGAAAGAAAACATCAGTAAAATTTGAAATGCCACAACGAAGTTGGAGTGATAATGCAAATGGAATTGGAGAGCAAATGGAATTCCTATGTTAAATGCAAATAAGAAAGAGAGAATTAAAAAAAACTAAAAGAAAAAATATTCACATGGACCATGAACCTTCCCCATTGTCTAACACGAAAATGCCATAAGTTAAGCCAATTATCAAGCTCATGGACTCCTACCTTAGAAGCAACCCCTAATGACATCCACCAACAACAAATTAGAACATATAGATTGTTGGCCTCCCCAAGGGATTTTAGGCCTTTATATTGGTGGCAAAGAAAGATGTGTTGATCAAGAAATTCGGGTTTAATTAATTGTTTAATGTGTTTATCGAATGATTGAATCCAATGGAATAAACATATGCACTCCTTGTTAATCATCTTCACCAAACGGTCCTTCGACTCGTAAATAATTTTCATGGCATTCCAATTGGCTTGTGTTCTATCAGCCATGAATCCCTTGAAATTTGGTTTTAGAAAGCCATGATTGAGCATTGTGTCATTAAACTTTGTCCACATTACTTGTTGAGCCTCCATGTCCTCAGACTACATGTCACGAACCACAATGGTCATCACTTTGCAATAGGCTGGATTGTACACATGACAAGCCATAGTTGTCCAACCAACCACATGTTTCACATGATCAAACATGATGCAAGCATTCTACAAATCCCTAGAAGGTTGCATTCATGTGAGAAGACTCACTCCACTCCCCACACCATTTATAGACATCTTGAAAATGAACAACTTTTGTCCAAGAACTTGTCTAGGGAAGTAGCATTCTTGGATGTAGTCATATTGACTCTTGGATTGCAATTCAAGGATGCTATCAATGTAACCACCACCTAGACGATGCTTGAAAGAAACAACGAAGTTACGAACATTGGGAAAGTTCAGTTCATAGAACTTGTCTTGGATTTGTTCCAACTATTCACCTTTGAGAAACTCCATTTTACCATTGCTATAATCATTGAGTAGATGCCTAACTAAAAAGGTCTTGTTGGCACTTCGGGAAATCGCATACATTTTCTTGTTAAATGTGCAATTAACTTCCTTTATTATCAACCTTTACTATTATGTTATGCATTAAACTCCACCCTTTGTTTAGAGTGGTGATTCATCTTGGGATACACAACCATCTTGTTGCTGACGGCAAGTGTAGGGAGTCTCCCACTGTAACTAGCAATGTAGAGGGGAAGAACATGACAACATTTGCATCCAAATGAGGAAGTCAATGGAGTTAGTTGCATTTGACCCAAAACTATTTTTAATATTGGTGGTGATCACCTTTCACCAAGCATGGCCATTGTTCTTTTTGTCCATGTCCTACATTTTGGAAGAGCTGTGAACATTAGGAAGCAAAGGTGGCAATTCAATAGTCAGCTAGAATTGAACTTTTTGAATAGGTATTTTATCATAATCCAAATTCCACAACACATTGGAGCTTTGTCCTAGAAATGCCGTTTAAACACATGCAAGAAACCATTCACTACTACATATTGTGCCTTTTTGCGAAGGGCCAAACAAAAAACCTGAAGGGTTTGCGAAGCAAAAACAACCTGCCATATTTGCGATGCGACACGCATCGCAACTTGTGCAGCACCACCCATCGTTAATTTATAATGTACCTTATTGTCACAACCCTAGCTTTGGGCTCGCGACCAAGGTAAGGGGTTGTAAGGTTGTGGGCCAAGAGGAAGGAAGCTCGGGAGTCAAGGCAAAGGCATGGCAAGGTTGCAAGCCAAAAGGAAGGAAGCCCGGGAGCGAAGGTAAAGGCATTGGAAGGGTGTGGGCCAAGAGGAAGGCCGGGAGTTATCACATACTCCCGGGAGTCTAAGGAAGTGCGAGGGAGTGTGAGGGAGTGAACACTCACATTCCCAAGGCAACTCCCATTTTGGAAGAGGGAGTCCCGATGGACTCCCGAAACTTCAGAGGGCGAGTTGAAGGGTCAAATCTCAATGGATTGTTGCGATCTTTATACCATTGGAAAGCTCTTGGAACGTAGATGTCTAAAATGGGCTCGTATTGCTCATTTGGACATCTAAAACGCAAGTTATGGGCAAAAGAAGGGCCGGAAGTCAAAGTGACAGTTTGACTCCCGACCACTAAAATTCGGGAATCAACCTCTTCCCGACATCCGATTTGAGAGTGCAACACGGCGTTGAAAAGATCTTGACGATGGCTACAACTTTACTTCAGACTGCATTGCGATCGGACTCTGCAATCGGGAGATATGAGCGTCCAAAGTCCCGAGACTCCAACCGGGGATAATTTCGGGACTCCCATGCGGGAGTCCCGGGAAAAATAGCCATTTGGATGTAGTCTCCGCCGTGAGCTGCAAAATATACTATAAGGGGGAAGGTGGTGGCTTCCCCCAAGTCCGGGTCGTGGTGAGTCTTGTGCTGTGTTGCCCGTGGCTCGTCCTAGCACCAAAGGTGTTCCAACTATGCACTAACCACTTTGTGTGGGTTGTGTGCAAGCCCGTGTGAGTGAATAAAGTTTGTCACTTCTTCCTAATCCCATCCCGGAGCTCCAACACAACCCTCTACCCCTCAAAGTGTTGTGAGCTAGGGAGTGTGTCCCGACTCCTCCTTCTTCCGTTGTTTTTCACTTGGATTCACATTTGGGTCCTTTGAGGAGTTGGGAGTGCGTCACTTATTTCATCACAAAACTTTTGCGACATATACCACAAACAAAACTTTGCGACCCGTTCAGTCTCCGTCCACCCTAGCGATATTCCACACTTCGCAACGTTTAATCATACTCAAAACATCGCACATTTTACAATACACAAAGTATCGCTACAAACTTTGAAAGTCACAAGACATCGTAAGCTTGTGTTATTCGACACCTCGCATTTTGTGTTTGAATATGTATTGCAAACCTCATCACAAATTTTTACAAAACTTTCCGGTGGTGTACGTATCGCAAGTTGTGATGTGCGTTAGCTTGCAAATTAGTAAAAGGGTTATTGGAGAAGGAAGTTTTGCAAAAGGTTTCGCAATGTCATCTGATTCCCAAAATGCCATTAAAAAAATAAAAAAATCTTTAAAACCAAATGGAAGCTATAAATCCACTTAACCATTATTATAATCTATTTTGCCTTGGTAGACTGAGTGAAAATATCAGTAAAGTATGCATAGTAGTGCTCCTATTCTTAAAAATAAAATTACACAATGGAGCAGAATAGGCAGAAAATGACACAATGAACATTGTGCAATAATATAGAACCACAAGCCTCAATGGCAATTTGCATAAAAATAATGAGTAGTATATTATACATGGTCATCATCCACCTCAGAAGTTGTAAACACAACCTCTGGTTTCTCACCTAGAATAGAACGGGACCGTGGCACATATGTGACAACAAGTGACCACTCCTCTGGGTTTGGGGGATAAGGAAGATAAAAGAATTGTTCTACATGACTGGGAAAAGTAAATGGCTCTGAAATTTGCTAATGAGATGGCTGATAACTGGTGGCAGATGTCTTTAACCGTGTGTGTCCGCACTCATCCTAAACTACAGTGAAGTTTTAGTTTGATGGGTTCATATTCATGATCTTGTTTTCATTGTGGTCTGTACAAGCATAACATGACAAACTTTTACCAAATCATGCTCACAATCATTCAAATATAAATCTTGGCCACCCACCTTTAACGTCATTCATTGAAGATCAATTAGGTTGTATATTGGAAAAATCCCCAAAAAAAAAGACCCCCCACAATAAGAAGAAAGAAAGCAAGAGTTTAAATAATTACAGATAACAAAAAAAAAGGCAAACCTAAAAAATCCCAGAAAACTGGACAAGCAACAAAAATTATAAAAAAGAAGAACAAAAAAAACTATGTTTAAAAATAAAAACTTAAACACCCATATTTATTGAAGAACGATTTAGATTAAAAAAATAAAGTAAACGACACGAAACGCAAAGGCTAGAAAAACCTCAAACAAAGACACATAGCAAAAACATGGAAAAGGGAAAAAATAACGAAATTACAAAGGTTTGGAACATTGGTCCACCGAATAGAAAATAAAAAAGAAGCAAAGAGACATGAAGGAAAACCTTCATGTTTTAAATAATTAATGAAAAAGGTCCCAAAAAAAATAAAAGATAAATTATCGGCCGGAAAAGGACGAGAGAGAAAGGAAGGCACGGAAAAGCACGAGGCAGGGGGGCCGGTAGGAGAAGAAAAACAAGGGGTTTAGGGTTGACGATGCATGGATGTGTGCGATCGGAGGTTTTCACAACCTTAAACGTTTGAGTCTGGAGTTTTGTTTGTCTGAAGCGGACAGCGGGGGAGCGCTTCCTTCATTCCTTCCCTCTTCCTTGCAACGCTCCAGGGTCTATGCTTGTCCAAGTTTTTTTGTTCGTATCTTAAACGCCCCGTGTCTTCTATCATCTACTGGGAAAGTTTCATCATTTCTTACTCTTGTCTGCAAGAAAGAGGAGGACCCTCGAGAAAGAGGAGGACCCTCAAGCAGGAGGTTTGGATAGTCTCTGGTGCATGAACAATGAGCCTTTTTTCTTAAATGAAAAAACTTTTGTGGCGTTCCAGTGGATGCGAGATCCGTCTTTTTTGTGTTGTGTTTTGCGGTTCGGCAACAATCTGTGGACCCTTCCTCCCCACGGTGGGCCCTCTTCGAGCAAGAGGAGTCGTCATCTCCTTTTTGTCGTTGGTTCGTTGTCATAGTCTTTCTATGTAGTGTCGAGGAATATGTGGTTGCTTTCAAAAGTTTAGCTTTAATCCCTTGCATTTGTGCTGTTTGAATTTGTTGAAAGTGATCTCAATATCACTCTCAACAACTTGAGAGTTCTCTTTTCCCCAATAACTTACAATTGTTGTTTACAGATTCAATTGATTCGTATAGAGCTCCGGGTCCTTGAGTATGGCTAGACCACTCAGAAGGTGTTTCATCTCTTGAATTTCATTGTTAATGGAGGTAAGCTATGGTGCCACACTCTTATTATGCAGATGCTTATTTTTGTGTTGTATTCTGGGAGCAAATTAGGGTTTTCCTTAATTTTTCTTTATTGCTTTGGTGCAGTGCGAGTAGCAGTCTTTTGCTTCCGAGAAAACATGCAGGCACTATCTCTTGAGGTATAGTACCACATGTAACTTTCCTCCTTGTGACATAGGAGTTGTTAGACCCAAGATTTTCTTACTGAATTGCAAAGATTTCTTGCTAAATGGATTGGCATTGACTAAATGTATGTTGTTGCTCCTCAGGTTTTACAGCACATCCTTTTGGACTTACCAGGCCTTTTATTCTTCACCACATATACCCTACTGGTTCTGTTTTGGGCTGAAATTTACCACCAGGTACAACCATGCTTTGTGGTTATTGGTTTTTTGTGGTCAAAATTGCTTGGTTTCTTTTGCAGCTTAACTAGTTAAGATGAATCTTGTAACTTACATATGTAACTCAGGATCAGATCAGTATACCAGCAGGTATATTTGCTTTTCTATCACATACCGGCATTGCTATATGTCGTAACCCTACTTTGGCCAAGTGTGGGGGTGAATCCCAACACTTGGAAAAGCTGAGATTTGGAGTCCTTCGGGACTCCCGAATGTTCAGAGCTCGACAGCAAGGGGAAAAACACCTTGCATTGGGGTGTTCTTGGTGTCATTGGAAAGGTCTTGAAACGTAGATATCGAAAATGGGCTCGCATTGGTCATTTGGACATCTACAGCCCAAGTTATGGGCAAAAGAAGGGCCGGGAGTCAAATTGGCAATTTGACTCCCGACCACTAAAAGTCGGGAATCGACCTCTTCCTGATGTCCGATTTGGGATTGCAACATGGAGTTGGAAAGATCTCGACGAGGGCTACAACTTTGGTTTAGACCTTGTTGCGATCCAACTCTGTAGTCGGGAGTTATGGCCGTTCAAAGTTCCGGGAGTCTCGACGGGACAATTTCAGGACTCCATTTCGGGAGTCCCGGGAATTTGTGCCATTTGGATGTAGCCTCCACGACGAGCTGCAGAGAATACTATAGGGAGTAAGGTGGTGGCTTACTTTCGAGTCTGGGCCGTGGTGAGTCTTGTGTGTCTAAGTGCCCGTGGCAAGTCCCAACACCAAAGGGTGTCCCGAATGCTAAACTAACCTCCCGTGGTTGGTTTTTTTGGATGCAGATTCACCCAAGCTAAGTTAGTCCCTCTTCCTAGTCTAATCCCGAGGCTTCCAACTCAACCCTCTATCCTTTCTAGAGTTGGAAGTCGGGAGCGTGCCTTTTGGTCCCAACTTTCCGCAACTTCACATTGGTGAACCCTCAAGTGGGTTCACCCTGGGACCAAGGAGCGCGTCACTATAAGCATTTGGGTACATAGTCTACTTGTTTTGATTTAACATCAGGTTGGTGTCTGGGTGAACAGGCACATAGTCTCCCTACTAATAATCTCCGACCAACCTTATTGATCACAAATGCAGTCATCTATGTCATTTAGGTAATATGCTTGTGAAAATTATATTGGCTGAAGATACTGTGCACAACACCTCCCCATGGCCCATTTGAATATTCAGTGAAATCCACACTATACCTTGGTTGACAACTTGCAGGCCTGCATCTAGGTGTGTTTGTTGTGGTCACTAAGCTCAGTGGTCCTCATTGTGGCAAAAAATTTCTTTGTCGGTATGCAGTTTCTTCCTTTTTCTCAAATAGGACTAGATGTCAAATTTAGTGCTTAAGAGTGACTTGATCAATCCTCCGGGATAGTTGACTTTATAGTTTGCAATTGTTGTTAATTGTGCAAGTTTTGGTACATGTTGAGTGATGACCTGGATCATGAGCATGGATGGGAAAGGACAGGAGAGAGTGGAAGGCACGGAAAAGCAGGAGGCAGGGGGGGGGGAGGAGAAGAAAAACAAAGGGTTTGGGGTTGACGATGCATGGATGTGTGCAATCAGAGGTTTTCACAACCCTAAACGTTTGAGTCTGGAGTTTTGTTTGTCCAAGGCGGATGGTGGGAGATCGCTTCCTTCATTCTTTCCCTCTTCCCTGCAACACTCCAAGGTCTGTGCTTGTCCGAGTTTTATTTGTCTGTATCTTGAACGCCCCATGTCTTCTGTCATCTGTTGGGAAAGTTTCGTCGTTTCTTACTCTTGTCTGCGGGAAAGAAGAGGACCCTTGAGCAGGAGGTTTGGACAGTCTTTGGTGCACGAATAATGAGCCTTTTTTTAAAAATGAAAAAGCTTCTGTGGCG
Source organism: Sphagnum contortum (assembly GCA_963920785.1). Taxonomy (NCBI): domain Eukaryota; kingdom Viridiplantae; phylum Streptophyta; class Sphagnopsida; order Sphagnales; family Sphagnaceae; genus Sphagnum; species Sphagnum contortum. The sequence continues at coordinate 17,587,233 of OY987278.1, forward strand.
TTCTAGCGAATGCGAGATCCGTCTTTTTTGTCTTATGTTTTGTGGTTTAGCAGTAATCTGTGGACCCTTCCTCCCCACGGCGGGCCCTCTTCAAGCAAGAGGAGTCGTCATCTCCTTTTCATCGTTGGTTCGTTGTCACAATCTTTCTATGATCCCTATGCAGCATTGTTGCACTAGAACCGAACCTTGAAGCAAAAAAAAAACATGTTAGCTTCCTGGATTTGTCTCCATTTTTTATTTTTATTTTTTTCCTACAACGATCCGCAGTTTAGGCTTGCACACACGAAGAAAGCTTATGTGTTTTAGAGGCTCCTTTCTTGATCAGAAAGGCTTGTCTAAAGGGTTTTTTTTAAGGCCACTTTCTTGACATCTATTGGTTTTGCCCATCCGCGCTTGATCCTTGACTGTCTATGTTTGCAGTTCGGAGAGAAGAACAAAACCTTGGGGCACTGTCGAGTACAACCGAAGTTTGCCTTTTGTTTGGACGCTTGTTGCTTCTATCGATTCATTGTCGATCCTTGACCATCTCTGTCTATAGTTCGAAGGGAAGAACAGAAGCTCAGGCGCTCCCAGGTCTCATGTTAGAAGTGCCGCCGGTGCATTGTGAACTCCTACAACGTTCGGTTTTGCAGCCTCCTTTTCCATCACCTTCTCTCTCGTCGACCGTTACCTGTCTCACATAGAGCTTGTCAAGCTTGCCATTATTTGGGTTTAGGGTCGATTTCTTGCTATTGTTTTTTTCGACTTCTAGTGCAGGACTCTGCTATGGACTCTCGCTTTACGTAGTCACCACACCTGCCCCGTGAAGGCCAACCTTGTCAAGGTTGGTTGTAGGTATGGACAACTGAATAGTTTCTCTTGAGTGCCCTGGACCAAGATGTCCTGGTTGGTATGCGTGTAAAGTTTTAGCTGACATGCGAAGTACGAGGCATGTCCAATGTGAGGTCTCATGTTATCCTTGTCCTGTCTGGGTTTCTTCATCTTTTTTGACTTCGAACAGGTGTGAGACTGGCACCGTTGTTCATGTTGCTTTTGTGTTTTCTTTTCTTGGTTTCTTGGTCCTTTGTTTTATCTTTCCTTCTTTGGAATTCTTTGCGGCTAGTAGAAGAAGTGTCAACCTTTATTTTCTTTTCTTGGACATGAAAATGGAGATTTCTCAGTTCTTACGAGGGATATACTTTATGTTGTGCCCTTGACATCCGTCGAGCTTTTTTTTGCGGGGTGGGCGATTTCAATATTGTTTCTGATTGATGCCTCCCATGCTCTGTTTACACAGGTAATGCATCCAAGCAGTCGCCAGGGGTGTTCAGGGTGGAGGAGGCCAAGGCGCATTCCATTGTGAAAGACTCGGATGTCGAATAGTTTGGGTGGTGGATAAAAACAAAGTGTTGTGATTGCATGATCCCCTCGTGCCATCGTTTGAAGCAGTAATCACTTTTTTGTGATAAGGAGGTGCATATTCCTTAAGTTCTTAAACCTGCTCATTGTATTTTTTTGGGGTGAAGCGATGTTTGTTTCACTCGAAAGATGCAACAGTTTTCTGTCTGTGACAATCTTCTAATGTCTTGTTTGGAGCATTGGTGGATGCCTCGGGATGAGCTGAGCTTTATGGCACTACAGACCAATGGATCGATCCCGATCTTGGTCTGTACGAGCCGAATTAGCATTCTCGAGGCGTCCACCCCTAATTTACTAATTGTGCAAGATCCCGTCGTGTCATTGTTGAGAGCACCAATTGCTTTTGTATGAGAAGCAGATGTTGATTCCTTCAAGTTCTTGTAAGTTGCTCGTTAGGTTTTTGGGGTCGGACAATTTTTTGGTTCGCCCTAAAACCATCGTCATCTTTCGTCCGTAATGTTCTTACACTGTTTTGTTTTGGGCTTCGGTGGACTCCTCATGACGAATTCTATTCACTCGAAAGCTGCAGCAATCTTTTATCAGCGACAATCTTCTAATGTCTTGTTTGGAGCATTGGTGGATGCCTCGAGACGAGTTGAGCTTTATGGCACTACAGACGAATCGATTGATCCCGATCTTGGTCTGTACGAGCCGGATTAGCATTCTCAAAGCGTCCATTCCCAATGTGCTGATTATGCAAGATCCCATCGTGTCATTGTTGAGAGCACCAATTGCTTCTGTGTGAGAAGCAGATGTTGATTCCTTCAAGTTCTTGTAATCTGCTCATTAGGTTTTTGGGGTCGGACAATTTTGTGGTTCGCCCTAAAACCATCGTCATCTTTCCTCCGTATTGTTCTTGCGCTGTTTTGTTTCGGGCCTCGGTGGACTCCTCATGACGAATTCTATTCACTCGAAAGATGCAGTAGTTTTTTGTCCGCGACAATCTTCTGATGTCTTGTTTGGAACATTGGTGGATGCCTCAGGACGAGCTGAGCTTTATGGCACTACAGACAAATTGATTGATCTCGATCTTGGTCTGTACGAGCTGGATTAGCATTCTCGAGGCGTCCACGCCCAATGTGCTGATTGTGCAAGATCCCGTCGTGTCATTGTTGAGAGCACCAATTGCTTCTGTGTGAGAAGCAGATGTTGATTCCTTCAAGTTCTTGTAAGCTACTTGATAGGTTTTTGGGGTTGTACAATTTTTTGGTTCGCCCTAAAAACATCGTCATCTTTCCTCGGTAATGTTCTTGTGTTGTTTTGTTTCGGGCCTCGGTGAAAAACATAAAATTTCCCTTGCAACTACACATAAACTTTCCATTCACTAGAAGATTTCATTTTGATTTTCAAAGAACCTTCCATTTTTTGTATATATCCCCTATATCTGGTTATGGTCTTCTTGAGTGTAATGACAGGTGATGATGGTTTTTCCTACCAGGTACCAACCTTTTTTTGTTTGTTTTGTGTTCTTGTTGCTTTTGAAGCAACTCAGGCAAAACAGTCAACTTTTGAACTAGGGGTCTGCTCTCAACGATTGATGCAGTATATGTATCATCAATGACGTCGGCCTCTTGTAAGCCTTTTTTTCCCCCCTCGCCGGCCTCCCCATAGTGTTGTATCTTGTAGTAGGGATCTGATGATCATTGAATAAGGTGTGTCCACATAGTTTTATTTTCCTCAGCGGAAGAAGGCTGTTCACCTCACCTCACCTCTCAAGAGTTCTCTGACCTGTTGGGGTTGAGATATGAACCAATGTTGGGTGGGTTCTTTGATTTTGGTATAACCTCAAGGACCCCTGGTTCCAGGTTTGAAAAAAAGATGTCAGAATAAGATAACCGTCAGTGGTATGGGTTTTTGAAAATTTTCAAAGAACCAGTGGGTTCCCTCAAAGATCTAGTGTTTCTTGACCAATTTTTAAAAAGTTTTTGGAGAACCATGGTTCTGGGTCAAAACTAGTTCGTTTGAGAACCACTGGTTAGTCAAGGTTCTGTAATACTTGAACCTTTCCTGCTGGTTCTTTTCTTGGAAAAGTGTGAAAAAACTGCCTCCTACATTGATATGAACCTCTTAACAGGGGCCTCTATGGTTATGTGGAAGTGTCTTCTGCTTCTAAATTCTCTCTTGTATATTTGGTTACAGGACAACAATATTGTGTTTTGGCGAAAGTTTGTAAATGAGTATTTTGCTCCACAGGCCAAGAAGCGCTGGTGTGTCTCTCTATATAGCAGTGGTGGGCAACAACCAACTGGTGTCTTTCAGCAGGTTTCTATTGAACTTGGTTCAATATTTTCATCTTTCTTGTTAGATTTTCTGTGCAACACTGTTGTGTCTGTCTCCTTTCCAACTGCAGGTCAGTCTCTTGGTGAACCAGTGAATTTTTCAAACCAGGTCAAGAATAACAACAAGGAATACGCATCCCAGATTTGGGAATCGTTTTCTTATTTTCTGAAATCCCTTAGACCCTACGCCAAACAACTGACGATGTTTGTTGTCAGCTTACGCCAGCACTTACTTCCTCGCTCGTTCATTTGCTTATTGGCTGCTTGCCTGCTTGCAGGCCTTCCTTTCTTCCATCCCTGTCTCTGTTGTCGCCTCCTCCTCCTCCTCCTACTACTTTCGCTGCTTGTCTTTGTTTTCTTTGTTCTAGTTTTCTTTGCAGCCAAAACGTGGTGATTTGGACATGAATCAGCATGTCAATAATGTGAAATATGTTGGATGGGTGACGGAGGTAAGGTTTTCTTAGCCTGTTTTCTCAGAAGTCAAATAAAAGATACATGTTTCTTTTATTGATTACTTACATACATACCTCAATTTGTGATGACCGATGGTGTGTGAGAGCTCCTTTTGAGAGCACTTGGCTTCAAAAGTAATTATGTTTTTCTACCTGATGTTTGGGAGATTTGGTGTTATTTTCTGTTATCTAAGTGCCATGCTCATGCAGGATACTTGTTTCATTGTTTGGCTAATCAATAGGAAATGTGGACACAAGGTTAATTCAGAATGTGGCTTTGGTTGCAAAATGTTCCAGTTGTAGTTTTTGAAAACTATGAACTTTCAAGCATGACACTCAAGTACAGAAGAGAGTGCAGCCAATTTGATGCTTTACAGTCAATGTGCAATCCTACATCCTGTACTGCAAAGCTAGAGAAGGAAGCTAAAGTAGAGGTGAATGGAGCAGGTTGTTCATACACAGCTGGATTTCAAACATCAATTCTAGATGTTGCTAAGTGTGTACCTCCACACTTACAGTTTACACATTTGTTGCGGTTGCAAGTTGATGGTGCAAAAATCCTCCAAGGTAAAACACAGTGGAGATTAAAGAAGTCTAAACACTTGCATTGAAACTGGGTACTTTTTGTAGGGTAGAAAAGAATATTACAGGACACTTAAGTCTGTCATGATATGTTATGATAGGTGTGTTATGGAAGGGAAGGTAGGGGATCTAGTAACATTATCTGAGAGTTGTGCAATTCAACACTTCACAGAGCCACCTCCTCGATACCCAAGGGTTGCAAACCTTTTTACATTGTAAATTTTGAAATTTTGATATAGATATTTATTTTTGCCTTCCAAAGTGACTCCAAGTGAATATAAACCCTGCTTCCAAAATAAGAATACAGTGCCATGCTCTTGCGATACACAGTGGATCTCAAAACCATTTGTGAGTCATAATTCTTCGCAACACTGCAAAAGCCAAAAGACCAAATATACCATGTCACAGACATCGCTACATGCTTACGAGTAAAATCATTCCAGAATAGGTTTGCGAAATCATAGATTTCGCAAACTTTTAGCGGCATTTTGAGAATCCCAAAATGTTTGCGTTAGATCTTACATTGGAAATATATAGACTTTTAAGTCAATTCGTTAAGTTGTTGTGGTGATGGGTTTGTTGCAAATAGTTTTCGATGTAATGTTAATCGCAAACTTTTAGCGAAATTTTGAGAATCCCGAAATGTTTGCGTTAGATCTTATATCGAAAACCGATAGACTTTTGAGTCGATTCGCTAAGTCGTTGCGATGATGGGTTTGTTGCAAATAGTTTTCAATGTAATGTTAATCGCAAACTTTTAGCGGCATTTTGAGAATCCCGAAATGTTTACGTCAGATCTTATATCGGAAATCGATAGACTTTTGAGTCGATTCGCTAAGTTGTTGCAGTGATGGGTTTGTTACAAATAGTTTCCGATGTAGTGTTAATCGCAAACAATGTATAGAAACAGTTATAATCGAAAAAGTTTTGCGATTTTATCAAGTTCAGGAGTTGTGAAGGACTTGCGATGGTATGGGTGCGAATGTTATGGTATCGCAAAAGGTTAAGAGTTTGCGAGGAATTATGGTTTGCAACAACGGGCTTTCAAAAATTTCTTTCTTTGTTGTTTGCGATGATATTTGGATCGCAAAATAGCCCCCTGTTGTTGTAGTGATTAACTGAATACTTTTAGGTAAGGATGAGGGTTGTGATGACAAGGTAGAAAACGATCGTGACAATGGAAACTGTGGCTACAGGGAACCATATTGCGAAATCAAATTCGGTAATATTGTGGATGAAGAATGGTGACACAACCCTAAACTCTTTGATAAACTCAATTGTGAGTCCAAAGGTGAAAATAATGGAAGGATAAGGAGTTGGGGTATGCTCCTCGATTCGTAGCATTTCGGGGGTAGAAGGGGCGTGTTGGGGCTTTGGGATGGGGACTAGGGTGAATGACAAGCAGGTTAATTATTCAAAGAGACCTGTACAAACCAAACAACAAGTTGGTTAATGCGTAGTTGGAACACTTTTGGTGCACGGACGAACCACATGCAAACACGAACTCATAAGATTCATCACAGTTTGGACTTGGGGGAAGCCATCACCTTCCCCTTTATTGTATTTTTTGTGCTTAACCACGAGGCCTGCACCCAAATGTCATTTTGTCCTAGGACTCCCAAGTTGGGAGTCTTGAAATTCTCAAAATTGGGACTTCTACAAATTTAGAGGTTCACAATGTTTAGTGCAGACCTTAGATTGAGGTGATGTTTAAAGAAAAGTTGTACTCTTGTTGAAAGATTTCCAATGGTATATGGCACGCCATCTACACGTAAGTAAATTAAGGTGATTACTGACTTTTAGTGGTCGAGAATCAAATTGGCAATTTGACTCCCAACCCTTCTTTTGACTATAACTTATGTTTTAAGTATTGAAATCAGTCATGCAAGCTCATTTTAGACATCTAGGTTTCAAGAACTTTCTAATGGTATAAGGAACTCTTTGATCCAATGAGTTTTGACCCCTTGCAATTGCCTTCTGAAAATTTGGAAGTCGATTGGGACTCCAATTCCCAAAGTGGGAGCCCACTTGGGAGTGTGTGGGTTCATTCCCTCACATTTTCCTACACTCCTGGGAACATGAAATGTGACTTTTGGGCTTCATTCTTGGCCCACACCTTTGCAAATCCTTGTTTTGTCACGAGCCCAAGCTGGGGGTGCGACAAATGGGGTGTCAAGTTATCACTTGAAAACGAATTAGATAATTCAATGAAATCATATGAAGAAGGTTTAAATAAAGACAAAGGTCAAATGTAATTAACTTCATGTTCTTTTTTCATAATCTTGACCATAGACCTTGTTGTTCTTAGCATCAAAATTGTTTCTTGAGAGTTATGAGTAAAATTATTGCCAACAATGCGACAACACCCAAACCAACCACCCACTATATGCAAGGATCTTAGCTGAAATGAAAACATAACATACAAACATTGTTTAGACATCGAGGTCATACCTGAATCATCGACCATGATGGTTAGCTTTGAAAGTCCAACAACATGAAATGTTGCCATGTTACCAAGGACACACATATTGTAATGAAAAAGAAAGAAATGCAACAAAAAATGAAATGTAATAAAATGCAAAGCACGAATTTGAACGTTTCAAAGGACAAGGAGTGGGGAGAACGGTGAATCAAGATAAATTCAATAAGACGTTAAAAATGAAAAGGATGAATATGGAATCAGAGAAATAACAACGTTGATTTGACACACATTAAAAAAATCAATGAAATATTATTATACCCAAAGATTATGGGATCTGAGGTAGAATATTAAAAGTGAAACGAGGTGATAAAATTGAAACCGCCATAATACAATGCCATATCTAGATTCCATTCCTTAAACCCCATAATTGTTCCTAAAACTAGGAAACAAATGACAAATGAAATGAATTGTTGAAAAAAGTTTAAAAGTGGGGAACAATCAAGAAGATTTGGGATTCAATTGATTCTGTGATCACCAACATTCCTAGTTTCAAAGCTTCACATTCAAAAAGACAATTGAAATAGAAAAGTAATATATTGTTAGAAGACATTCAATACGGGGGCCGATCCTATAGGTATAGCCATTTACATAATGACAAATCAATTTGGCTTTAATTAAAATCTCAAAAGAAAGAGAGAAATGGGGAAATGTGTGGAAAACCACAGAAAGAAGCGTAAAGGAAGGGTAGTTAATACAAAAGACAATAATGGTTTCTGAAGTCATAACTCTCGCATAGATTTCTGAAGTCATAACTCTCGCATAGACTAATCAAATCGTGTGCACTGCTATTTGCATGATTATGACAGGACAAGATATGATTGAAAAAGAAAATATCACAAAGAAAAAGTAAAGAGCATGGTGTGAACAAAATCTCGACAACAACAAGATATTTCTATCAAAATTGGATGTTATAAATTGGCATAAATAATTTTATCAAAAAAGAGTTGCACTTTCATGGGAAAACATAGTTCATATAAGAATCATATATCATAAACAAATCACAACCCAATGGGATTCCAACAAATCAATGTGGCAATCTTCTAACATATAAAGTTTTCTGCATTTGACATTAAAATATTTGAAATATTTTTAATTTGGATGTGGTGTAAATGTATATATCACATATATGCTTGTATTGAGAATGTGAACGTTCCATACATATTTACCATCTAGATTTGCAAGAAGCTTAAACCTTATGTATGTGTGATTATTAATTGAGCACCAACAAAATTATAAAATGAAATAAGATGGTGAGCTATATGAAATTGGAACATAAGAAGAGTTTGTTGCATATGTACATCCGAAAGTACAATTTGTATGTGCAAAATATATATGGCATATGTATGGCAAACAAAATATGATTCATGCCCAAATGCAAATTTTACATTTAATTATTCAATAACTGGAAATTTTGATATATCCCCACATCACACATCAGTTATCATCACCCCACATATATGGCTGAACATGGACTAATAAAAAGAATAAATGAACACTTCACCTTGATATCTTTTACAAACATGGTGGGGATGAACATGACCTATACCAATAGAACGTGCACACATCCATAAGGACAAACAAAACACAACAAAACTCCAAAGCATGTTTATCCAAATGTGTTGGTCAAACTTGATTTTGTCATTTTATACATGTGGTGACAAGGTTACAATTGTTTTGAAATATCAACTGGAAAAAATTTCAAAAGTTGGAGGGACGTTTGCAAAAGACAGATATGTTTATAATTGATGACCATATCTTCAAGAAAATATTTCATAGGACTGAATTAAATAGTTCATCGAATAAAATTTATATTTAATATGATCATTGGATTAATTAATAAAACCTTGGGATGACCAAACATTGACTTAATTTGATTAACTTAATTCATTGGGATCACTGGGCATAGATAAATATAGGGATACTATTTGATTTGGCTTTAGGATTTAGGGCTTTGGATTTGGCAACCAATATTGAGCCGATTATATTTTCATTAAAGTTAAATAATCTGAAACATGTATCTAAATGAGACAAATAAATCTGGTGAATGTGAAAACTAAATTAATTTGATTTATTAACGTAAATAAAAGATACAAATGTTGGAACAAAAATAGATCAGCACTATCAACTATGGATTAATGAATTACATTTTCTTAGGTGGAGCAAATTACAAATGTATTCCAAATTCATGAAATTAGGTTGAGAAAAAGAAGACATTGATTCAAAGATTATAATGGCTTAAATTTTTTATGAAATGCAATTTTTGACCATTAAATTGTGGAAACGACATTATTTCTTTTTGGCTATATAGTAAAATCTGAGATTAATGAATTGGAGATCCTAAATGTACTATTTATGACATTAGTGATAAAAAACCTAGATAATTTAATTGAATTGTCTGGCTTGATATTCTATTTAAAACATTTGATTAACATTTAGCTAGAAAGAATAGCCTCACAATATTACGTGTTAGGTGTGCTAGATTTTCCAAACCTCAGGCTACACTTTTTGGATTTTCTAGACATTTATCAATTGGGGGAATATGGAGGAACTATCTAGAATATGAAAAAACGTTGCACTCTTTACAAAATAATAGCCATAATTATTGTTACTTCGCTTGGAATCACAAAATAGTTTTATAGAGAATGTATATTCCCATAATAGTAGGTCAATAATAAATTCTAATTCCTATTATTTATGACTATAAAAGTAATTTTTAAGCATGTAAATTTGAAATAAAAGTAATTTTTGAGGAGGTAATATAAATTTCAATTGCAAGAAGGCTTCTTGATGCCTAATGCAATAGCACGTTCCTCAAATGCAAGAACAGTGAGAAATAGCGCAGATGCCCAAAACGAACAAGCGACAATAGTTTTTTCATTAAATGAACTTGAAACAATCCAGAAGAGGAAAGGCGATGTGCAAGGAGGAGGAATCTCATGCTAGAACATTAGGAAGAAATAGAGGAAAAGGTAAGAAAAATCTTAACTTTTTAATTATTTTGATTTCATTTCTTGCAAAAAATACTTCTTAGGGTTTCAAAGTGTATAAGTTGTAATTCTTGTTCATTTTCAGGTTGAGGTCTCTCCATTGCATACTATAACAAGTCAAGAGGTAAGCTCTCCCCCTTCTTTCAATTTAAATATTTTGATGTTGCAATTATTTGTTTTGAGGAGCTCCAATGAGCTTGGGCCAAAGCTCAAAAGAGCAATGGCACCCAAGAGCTCGGGGGAGCTCTTTTCTGTTTCTTTTCAACTGTTGAAAGAGCTTTTGGGTTAGTCTCAGCAATGGCCAAGGTCCACCCCTGGCCGGGATGCTTGGGTGGCCTTGGCCATGGTCAAGGTTCTTCTTGGTTGTGCTCATGGGGAGGTCTTGGCAATGGCTGAGGTCCCTCTTCAATGAGCTTGGGGGGAGGGATTTCGGCCATTGTCGATACTTCCCTTGCAATTGTCGCCATGGGAGGTCTCAACAATGGCCAAGGACCCTTCCCACGAACCCCCACATGAATTGCATGGGAGGTTTTGGTGATGGTCGAAACCCTTCCCTGACGTCCTTGGGGGAAGGGACCTCGACCATTGTTGATACCACCCTAGTGTGAACTGTAGGGGAGGATTCGACAATGGCTGAAGTTCACCCTTGATGGCATTGTGGGGAGGGACCTTGGCCATGGCCGAAACCTCCAACGACAAGAGCTACACGAGAGGTCTTGACCATGGCCGAGATCCTTCCCCAATGGGCTTGTGGGGAGGGTCCTTGGCCATTGTCGAGACCTTCCATAGCAATGGCTGCATGGGAGGTCTCAACGATGATTGAGATCCCTCCCTGATCGGCTCACGGGGAAAGACCTCGGCCATCGCCAAAACCTCCCCTGTCATGAACTGTCAGGGAGGTCTCGGTGATGGCCAAAATCCTTCCCCGATGGGCACGTAGGGAGTGACCTTAGCCATCACTGAGACCTCCCACAACATGAGCTTCCAAGGCAACCATTGGGTTGGGCATCCATAGGGGACTTGAAGTGGGTTTTCACTATGGAATCCAATATACATATTATTATTCTTATTCTTATAGGTATGTGACACTTATTTCTGTGTTGAATTTAGGTAACATGTAAACATTCCACTCTTGAAATAATCAATTAAGTATGATCTCTCCATGTAAAAAATTGAAGTGATTTTCTGACAAGTTCCAACTCCCTTTCATATGTTTATTGGGTTGGGCATTAAATTAATAATGTATGATTTTATTCACACTTCAACCATCATATGCCATGCCAGACCTTTTGATATTGTGTGCTAGCCAATTTGAACAATGCAACCATTTTCTGGTCGAATCTTTGCAGACAATTATGGGTTTGAAAATATGTGCAAAAACTACACACATTGGTTCAGTATTCCTACATGAAGTTGGGAATTGTGGGAAGGAAACCCTTGGATCCAAACATATATATATGACATTTCTCAAAGTTAAATTATATTGAATTCGGTTTGTTTTCATTTTTGTCATATTTGATTATGAAATGGTGGTCTTGTGTTTTGTAATGAATTTATAGGATATTACAAGGATTCAAGAGGTGGAAAGGGGAATTCAAAAGGCCAGGGGGGGAGGATGGGGTTACACAAGAAGGACCTAGAAATTTTCAAGCTACCATAATTGTGAAGTAGTGAACATGCCCAATTTTCAGTTTTGTTTTTTTTTAAATTCAGGAGTTTTCAATTATTTTCTTTTCATTTTGCCGGTCTTCATTTTTTTTTTTTGTACTGGGGATGGGGTCTTTGACTTTTATTTTGGCCTTCTCTTTTGTCTTCTTGTGTTGGTTCTGGCCATCAATTTTTATTGTGATCTTTGTTTTCAAAAAAACAATTCATTTTGTGAACTTTGGGAATTTTTTGTTTTTTAAAGTTTGAGGGTCTTCAATTTTCTTCTTGTCATTTGGGGGTCTTTTCACAAGCAAACCGGGTATGTGCCTTTCTTCATGTGAATTTTGAAAGTTTTCTATTTTCGTATTTTGAAATTTTGGAATCTTCAATTTTCTTCTTGTCATTTTAGAGGTTTCACATGCGGGGAAATGCTTGAACTTGCTGTCCCATTTGTTCCTACCCATGGCAATATTCTAAGTTAAATTTGGGCTCTAAAATTCTATTTTATACATTTTCCATAGAGCCAATGAAGGTTGTCTTTTCCTTTGGAAAACAAATGAGGTTTTGAGGTGGATGGGATGAATAGATAACCAATGGTATTAGGTTATTAAAATATAATAGTAATAAGATTAAAGTAAGGATCTAAGTTGTGAATATATGGGTTATTGAACTTTTGAAAGGGGAAAAAATCAATTTTGGACAAATCTTTGAATTTTTTTACGACCGCTAGTTCTGAGTCTTAAAATATTTATCTATCCTTAATTTAAAAATTGTTCAACATTGGAAAGAACAACAAATTCCCAAAATCTCATTTTACCCTTCCTTTTATCAAAATGTCTTACTCATATTTTATCTTCAATTTTGAGAATTGTTCATCACTATTTCAGATTTTAATAATTTATGTTTTGAATTAATGAGCTAGAACTTGAACAATGTGTGAAATAGACCAAATGGAGTAGCCACCATTCCATTGTCTCTCCCCCTGAGGGCAGAACAAACAAACATGACACATATTAATCATGATTAGTCACATGACAATGACTAATGTGCTAGTGAGTTCATGTCATATGACACCTAGGTAGATACCCATTTTCTAACTGAATATACATTATGTGTATCTTCATCTACCATGATTATAATCATGAAAATCATATATGGAATGGCATAAACAACTACATTTGTAATCATATGTGCAATCATAACAACCACTTTTCAACATAATACAAATAAAAATTAAATTAAATTGAAATAATTTAATGGAGCGTAAAATTAATGCACAATAATAAATTATTTTGCCGTCAATCATTCAAATAAAAAATTTGAATATATATCAATTTTATAATGAGTTTTATTATTATTTTATACTTACTTGTTACCAACCTTGATAAAATAATTTATCTCTATTTTATTATGTTTAAACCAAAAAGATGTTATGATTGGGCTGTTTAAAGCCATTCAAATAGGAAGGCATTGGTTGGCTCAAAATTTTCAAGATTGCCAAAAAAATATGGCTTGATAGAAAAAATTGCTTACATAAAAAATGAAGATGCAAATTTCAAAAATACTAAATTATTCTTAAAATATGTTATTATTTGCACAATATGTTTAGGTTAAAAGAACATCTTCAAGGCATATGCTTTGGATATTATACCTTTTCAAATTTAGCTTGTTATTGTCCAACAATGTCCAATGGGCATGCATTATGTTTCAATTAAATTAGCTTAACCTTCGTTATAAAAATATTTTATGTGACTTAGGAAGCATTTGAATGGAAAGCTTTGGTTGATCTTGGTTTATGTGCAGCAAAGTTAAACAAATCTATGTAATCAAGGTTATTTATTAAATTGTGTTTATGTTTTTTAGTTGTTTGCTTGTATGTCTCACCTTTGTGACTATTTCAACATTAACATTTGGGTAATTACATTCTTTAAGTTTCTTATATGATTATTTTGTTTCAAGAGGCTCTTTGATATTGAGATGTTATTATTTGGTGTTAGAGCAAACTTATTATTATTATTATTATTATTTTGAAGCACAATTCTAGACTTGATGAGCCGTTGCCACCCCCAAGTCAAGCTTAGTGGAAGAGGGCTGGTAGGGCTTTCACTTGCACACCATTGGATTTGAATCCAAAACTTTGTTTTGAGGCCCCAAGGTTCAACCATTGAGCCGTCACCCTTAGGGTAGAGCAGACGTATTATGACCAAAAATCATTAGTAATGTGCCCCCATCTTTAACATGGCATGTGGTCCTTGTGTTTTCTTTAGTACTTGCCGTCCATGCATTGAATCTATTAAGAGGTCATTAGTTGTTGACTAATATTCTTCAAGCACCCATTTTTATGATCATCAAAACTCATGAAGAATCTAGCAACAGAGCCATTGTTGACAATCCAATAAGCAATGATCCTGGAGGATATGACGTAAAATTGGAGAATATTGTTATGAACATAGAGAAATAAGTGTGCCTTATTCTCAAGCATTTTGAAAAAATACGATAGAAAGACAATACATAATATGGCATCCTTCATGTTAAACCCTTGTTACAAAAGTTTTTGCCATGCTTTTTCATTTGTTGGGTGGGACCAAACTACCTCTATTGTGGCGGAATGATACCAAAATGTTTTTACCTATGCTATTAGAATGTTATCAACACTTCCAATGTCCCTTGGATTGATAGTTGAAGGTAGTTTGTTTGAGACATCTTCTAATGAAGATTATAGTTGGTACACTCAAGCTTTTAAAACTTAGACTCAACTATTAGGTGGTGTGTTTACAAATGAGAACCAATTGCTATTGATTGTTCAATTCTTTTTTGCACCCAATTAGATTGCTTGAAATATTCTTGGAACATAAGTACACTATTTCTAAAGTGATTTTCCAATAATATTTTTCTCTCTAGTTAGTATTTGTCTAATTTAAAACAATGTAAAATAAGTGTAAAATTCAATTTGAGAGCCTTGATAAGTTTATTTTTGTGAGCTTGAACTATGCAAATGATCTTCACCATAGATGTAAAGCCCCTTCTAATTTGATCAAATTAATTGATGTTTAACTCTTAACAACCAAAGCCCTCTTTACAACCATTTTACCTCTCTTCAAAGTCTTAGTTAAAAATATAGTTCAATATACTCATCCATAGATGACATTACAAATCCAATTATTGGATTCAAAGATTACACATTCAAAAATCTTTGAGAAAACTTGTAGACAAAATCAAGCAAAGGCCAATGAGAATTAAGCCCACGTAGGAACGACGCAAATGTAACCCAAGGTTGGATCTAAAGCTTCATTGACACATATGGATTTTTGACATGACATTAATGAAGACATCTTCATATGGCACTCACAATGAAGCCTGGTATTTAAAGAAATTTCAAGCCAAATTGCAGTTCTTCAAAGTATGAATGAAACAATTTTTGGAATGCGAAAATCTTTGAAAACAAGTAGCAACTTCAAGGGGGTTATAATGTTGGAACTTGTAGATCACCTCCAACTGACGAGTTTCTAGAGTTTAACCCCTACTACCCAGTTCTAATTCCCGCCACCCTAATTGGTGCAAGCTTAAGTTGAGATTTTTCAGCAATTCCAAGAAATAATAATAAATTAGTGCCTAACCAGGCTAGGTACCAAGGTAAAGGAATTTTTTGGTAATATCAGTTATTTAAAAAAAATCTTATTACAAAAACCAGATTAAACTGATATTAAAGTAACAAGACAAGCGCCCACCACTGATATGTAAGCAGCAGAAGCTATATGACAGGTTAAGTCAATTTAATATACCCACCAAATCAGCTACATCTTTGACCCAGAGATATGCCCTTGATATATCCAGGAACCAGCCGTATTCACTCAACACATTCCGTATAAGCTCAGGTACTTGTGTAGAGCTTTAGTCAGATTTTAAAGTAAGCAAACTTACTTATGGAATGATGTCTCCAAGAATCTGTTATGGCCTCGAAACTCCATCACAAATATGTACATACCCCAAGATTTTGATACAACAGGATAGATATACCGTAGTCTCCTGAGTCTTTCGAGCTCACCTTTGGGCAGTAAACACTAGCCTTGTGGTGTTCATTGAGTGGCTTCTTCGCCAGTTTCCCGAAAGCTCATCAAAAGATATGTTTATCAAAAGCTTATATGTTTTCTATGTTGAGGAGTTTCTCATAATTTTTTTGTGTGATGGGCCAATCAAAGAGGCTGCTAAAACAATAATTGAACTTTGAGGGCCATCACAACTAGTTGATATGAATTAGACTATATCACACTATCTATGTACCACAATTAGTGCCCTAAGCATTAGCATGGGGCAAAAATGGTGGCCACAAATTTAAGCATGGGTGGCTTTTTGCATCGCGACACACTTTTGTTTTGGTTTAGTTTGCAAGGTCATTGTGAAGGTCTAAAAGTAGTTTTATTCTTATCACGTACATGGGCAAGTCGATGTAAAGAACACTAGAGGCAAACTTTTCGTTTTGGTTTAGTTTGCAAGGTGGTTGTGGAGGTTCAAAAAGAGTTTCATTCTCTAGAGGAGGTAGGCCTGAGGGCTCAAAACGCAATTTAAATTTTCAGGGCGCCACTTGGCATTAATTTTTTTCACTTGTATGAGTCGACCACATGAACAAAACACTGATAAATTTGTGTTTTGGTTTAGTTGGCAAAGTGGTTGTGGAGGTCCAAAGAAGTTCTATTCTTTTCACTTATATGGGTGCACCACATGTACAGAAAAATAGAGGTTTGTTTTTGCTTTTTAATTTTCTCATCATTTTTTCATGAATTCATTGCTTTCACAAAACATTTTGTTCTTCCTTGCGCTATGGAGAGACGAGAGAGTTGCATGCTTACTGAAAATAGAACTTGTCTTTTGCATGGAGATTTACAAAAAGTTTCAGTTTTTTCACTTAGATCAGATCAGTGCAAATTAGTGGACTACCTGAACAATTTAAAAGTTAGGAGTGTGTCAAAAGTGGGTCATTTTTGTTTTGGGTGATGAACCAATTAGAGAGGTCTATCACCAAATGAAAAATAAATGTCCAGGTTATCCCTCCCCCCGCCCAAAACTAATTAATGTGAATCACACTATTGATTGAGGCTAACAGACTATCCAGGTACCCAGTGATCTCCATCTATGCCTAGATTTTCAACCTATTATTCATAATGCCTACAACCTCAGAAGACTTATTAGTTGCTAACCTCCTCTGTCTCTGAGGTTGGTGCCCCTTGCCTCAGCTCCAGAAATTGGCTAGAGGACAGTTTGAAACGGTGATACTCAAGACTTGTGGCAAGATTATCATTGGCGTCGTACATAGGGCAAATTTGGGGTCATTGATTTCCTTAAAGGTAGTTGAATCTTGTTTAATTTAGTTAATCTTTCGATTTGTTAAAGATCTTTGCCATGGATTGAAGATTAGCCATGTCAAATTGTGATATTTTCAGTATCAAAATTGCATTTTCATATACATTTATGGACAGGATTTAGAGGTTGGCCTTCCATGTGACATTGGGCAGGTGCTTTGAAGGCATATCTGACCGCAGCCAACAAAAATGACTAATTATAATCAATAGATACCCACTCTTTTAAGGAGTATTAGCCCAGGTCAGGATATTGGTTAGTAATAAGTATGTATTTTCAAAATGAAAGAGGATTCCAAATTGACCCACATGTCATGTAGAAAGATATCAATCATTGCGAAGGACTCTGGTGCTTGATAATTGTAAGGTCATGAACATCATGGGATTCTCAAAACTCGGTAAAGCACTTAAGGTTTTTCACTTTGCATTTGTACATAGTAAACTCCCCCCTCCCCCCTCTCTCCCCCTCACACAAGATTCTTTTCTCACATGAAGAAGCAGAAGCCTTCTGCTGATCACTGCAGGCTTGAATAAAAAAACCTTACATGCTTTCTGTTGGGGAGGCCTGAATAAAAAAACCTTACATGCTTTCTGTTGGGGAGGCATGAATAAAAAAACCTTACATGCTTTCTGTTGGGGAGGCCTGCTCCCATGGGCATCTCCTCTTTTTTGGGCATACATCCTCAGGCTACCACACTCAAGCTATACCCTTCAAATTAGATGAGACAATGGAAAGCATGCATTCCCCCTCTAAACAAACCACCATCACTTTTTTTTTCTTTGTATTGTTGCGTTGCTCACCAGCATGAATCTTACCTATTTGACTTTTCCTGACTTACCTCTAACTTACCCTATTTTTAGTGGAACTCAGGCCTTCCAAATTTCAGATAGTCATTTTAAAAACAAGAAAAAAATGGCAAGCCTTTATGTATGGGAAAGAAGGTCTTGCTATGTGGGTCTTTTGGATTTTTGACCTTCCTCAACCTACCGGTCTCAGGGATCTCAAATCCTAAAGGCTAGCATACAAAGACCATCTCCTATATGTGAAGTGCAGCACCTTTTTGTTTCTTTGTATTTTTTGGGTCCCTCACTTGCAGTAAGAAAACCTGTTTCAGGGACAATCAGGAGGAGAAACTTCCAACAGGTGGAAGTTACTATCCAGGCAGTCAGGGGAACTTTCACAACTAAATTAAAAAATTAATTTAAAAATATTTGAAATTTTTGCTGTGCTTCCTATACTAAAATACAAGAATGAAACGAAAGTTTGAAAAACGCTGGGCCAGAATAGGGATAGGGAAAATGGGACACACAATTCACAATCTGGGCTATGACATCAAGGATTTTAAAGTCTCTTCCATATTAGCTATTATTCATAGCCACCTCAACTATTGGGATTAGAGTACAAACATATCTTAACAGAAAGATTACCCAGCAGTCATTGTGTTAGTACTAGGTTACCTTACAAAGTGTACAACCAGCAGTGCCAGAAGTTGAAGTTATCAAACTTTTCAAGGTACGGTTGATATTTCAATAATAAAAAATTAGGATGGAAGCGCCCCACCCGATATTCAGTTAGCCCCAATAGACATACACTAGAAGATATCTTTTTGTTTCTTCATTTGGAGGGGAGGTCGTTCGGTATCAGATACCATGCAAAGGCAGCCCCAGGACAGGAAGTGGCCCAAGGCAGGAACTGAGGGGGGGAGACCAGTACTAGGAATGCACCGATCAGAGGCTGTAGTAACCTGGCAGATTTCTTTTCCTTTTTTGTGTGCTACCATGTCCCATATGACAGAAAATTGAGTCAGGGCATCTTGAAAAACAAAAAGCCCTCTCTGCCCAGTATTTTTAGGAGGCAATATTATTCCAAAGAACATCCCCTGGACTATTACAAGAAATTCCTGCCATGCCAGGTTACCAAATGGGGAACAATAGTTTGTCTGGAATATTAGAAGCTCTTGGCTCCATTTTTCCTATCAAACTACAGAAATCTCACGGGATTTCAGATTTGCTCTAGGGGTTGGAACTGGGTCAGATCCTTTGCTACCCAAGTGCTTGGGAAAATCCGGCCTAAATTCTCAATGTGGAAACATTTCCAAATCTAAGTGATTTATTGAATTTTAGTGTAGGGGTAGTAATATACCATAGTAATCCAAATGATTGGAATGATCCAAATGACTTGAGATCTCGTTTACAATCTCAGAAGCTTGTTTTAGATCTCAACAATGTTGAGCAATGTGGATGCACCAGAGGTTATTACTCTTTGCAGACTCCAAAGCCTCCTCCTCAACAATTTGAAAAATCCATCCATTAATTAATAAAAGGTGTCATGCCATACATTTGCAATTGATGAAAGTGGGGTATTCATGTTCTATTTTAATTAAAGGCTAATACTTTAGAGTCAAACAATAAGAATTTGGAAAATGCGTGGGATTCCATTATTTGTAGCTTGTAGTTCTAATACTTATTTACAATTACTGTACTGTATAAAAACAAACTCAGTGTATTTTGAGGACTATTTCAGAGTGAAATCTGGCACAGGGCTTCCTGCTTCATGAAAGATGCCCGCTAGCCTCTCAGGTTACCTTCCATAATTTGGAAGGTACCTCTTTCTTATACTATACTTTGGGTTTTACTCTTCTGGTTCGGACTTGGGTCCTCTCCCTTTGCTGGGTGCTTTGTTTAATGGAGTTTGCCAGGGTTTCATCATTTGTTTATCTATCTTCATTTAATCTCTCCTTCTTTGGCATTTAGTGAGTCTTGAAAAGCAAACACAAAATTTGAAGATTCTTTCCACAAATTTCGGTAGCCTGCACTTGACCTCACGACAGGCACCTCCAATCAAGAAGAGTCAAGTCTGACCCTTCTCCGTACTAAAGGCCAAAGTTCAGCATAGAGTTAATTAACAATGTATACAGCCATGCAAAGTCTATGATAAAAGGGCAGTTGCCTCGTGTTTTAGGGGAATCTACCAGCAATGGACGTCCTTGAAGCATTGGCTGGTGTGTTACCAAGTAAGGGGCAAGGTCAGTGCAACACGTGGGGATTTCACGAACAACTTAAGTGGCTCTTGTTAGGGTTCAGGCCCCCAGGATGTCATGAGTCCTGACCAGTGTTTGGAGGTTCTTCCTTTTTGGAGCCATGGGTCAAGGTAGAGCATATGTATTCCATGGATTAACTATCTTGGTTATTATATGGAGTATCTCAGTAACTTAACAGCATGCCATACGTCTTGCATCAGATGTGCTTCCTGCGTTTTTATGATTGTAACATGAGTAATCAGCATTACGATTTTCAATGCAACTAGCAAAGTGTGTAGTTTGGTTTTCATAGGGGTTGGACCACCTTACACTTCCTCTTGGTTTTCTTATTTTTTATTTAGGTTTTCGTAGTTTAGGTGCACTAGTGGGATTCACATCATTCATTGAATCATTTGTGATTGAGGCTTTTAATGAGAATTTTGGTATGATATTTAGTCTCCTGATGCTTACAGATCCTTAGGCGGTTATTGCGATGCTCTTGTTGTGCTATGCCCAACATCTAAATTACTTGTTTTATATAATATTTCCATCTCCAAATATTTTACAGCATTATGCTGAATTTGATATTCATACCATAGCTACATTGAAAAAGTTGCTTGATGCAAGATCTTTTGGTGGTTTTTTCGATCATTTAGTTCATTGTTAGACCATTTCTTCTATTTTTTCAGGCGGGCTTGGCCTCATTTTTATGGTTCAAATTGCTACCCCTACATTCTTGGGTGTTGGGCATTAATCGCTCCTACACTTGTCACTCATTTCCAACATGATGATTATTTTATTCTTTTGAATGTAATAGTACATGTTGAAATTGGCACTTCCCCATTCCAAATGGCATTACAAGATGTTTAAACAATGTTACCCCAAGTTGTCCATTCTCAGGTCCCACCTTTTGAAAGCTTAATGGTTCAATTTTATTCCCAGTTGTACATATTTTTTTACAAATAGGAGTTTGTTTTTCTTCTAGTAGATTTTATTTGGATATCGTGCGAACACATCTCTACTCATGTGTGGGTCTAGGGACAAGTGTTTGGTTATTAGCTTGTCCTACCACACCAGCATTTTGTTTATCCTTAACCCATTTTTTTACAACATTACATATTTGTTTTGGCTTGCCACATCCTATAGTTGCCCATCTTTCACAATGTTAGTGTGGTTGTACCATTCATGATCTAGGTACCCATTTGTTTCAATGCCCCTATGGGAATGAGTGTATATCAACCCAGAACACATTTCGAGATATTGTTGTAGTTATTACTTTCGAAAATGGAGCACGTGTTTAAAGGGAGGTCCTCCACCTTTTCCTTCGCCACACTTAATGATAAGTGGATATCCTTATCACTAGAAATGGTTTTTGGACTTTGATGGATGTTGTCATTGTTGACCCAACTTACATAGATATGGTGCAATGAACATTGTCGATGACAACACATGTAGCGATGGCATGTTTAGGAAAAATTATGATCCTATGTTGAGCAAGCACTAAACGATGATGGTTGTTTAAAAAAAACACAATCATACACCAAGCAAGCACCAAGTGATGATTTCATTCCCCTTGCTATTGAAATGTATGGGTGCTTTCATTTTCGTTTTGATTCATTTTTTACCACTTGTGCATAGACCACTATTGCACGTCATCAATAGTCTTCTTTAGTCCCCTCGATGTATGTTTCTTACTATTGATAATGCATGTCCATAACCTTGCAATATGCACAAGCCATAGCGATTCTTCAACAAGCTGTTATAATTGGTTGTGGTACTTCATCTCTCCCACACGCCATAGCTAGTGTTCCTCTGTCATTAACCTATTTGTGAATCAATAAATGACATCTCTTTCGTCTTAAGTTTTCTTTGTTATCATTGTTCGTTAATTTGTAGCTATGGGTCCTATTTGCATAGGGTTTTTACCTTATTTTTGTTGATTGGTTGCTTTTGTTTTTTCTTTAGGTTATGTTTACTTGTGTTCTCATTTGCCTTGTATTTTGATGTATGGGTTCCCGTCCTTGATTTTTATATATAGGGTTTTTCTTCTTATTCTTCATTGGACAAAAGCTCCTCAATTATGCTACATATTGTGTAATCTTCTTACATTTTCATATCCCACTACTACTATTTCTCATGTTCTTGTTTCTTGTTCAGTTGAACCTCTTAACCCACCCTCATTTGTGTACCATAACCTATAAGCTTGATGCTTAGTACAATTGATTATGTATGGTAATTGGCTTGAGCATGTTGGTTACCATGCATAGTCTCAATAGTCATGTACCTG
The DNA here is from genome assembly GCA_963920785.1 of Sphagnum contortum. Taxonomy (NCBI): domain Eukaryota; kingdom Viridiplantae; phylum Streptophyta; class Sphagnopsida; order Sphagnales; family Sphagnaceae; genus Sphagnum; species Sphagnum contortum. Next base: position 17,609,721 of record OY987278.1, read on the forward strand.
AAGAGTTCATGTTAACCTAGGTACTCCCATTGGTTATCTAGTCCAAAGAACCAGTTCTGACCTTGACAACAGAGAACTAGTTCTTGACCCTTAACCAGGGTTCTCAAAAAATCAAAGAGAACCTACCTTCCACCATTGAATCTTTGTCTGTTCTTACAAGAGAACCATCTATTTTTTGAAAGTTTTCGAAAACCCAAAACTGACGGTTCTTTTGATTATGGAAATAATTAGAGATTTGGAACTTGAGGTTCTGAAATTCAAGAAATTTTCAAGAAATGAGAACTGCAGGTACTTATTGAAATCAAAGAACCCATAATTCCACCCAACACTGACCCTCATAGAACCAATAAAACCAATAAATCAATTTTTTTGACAAACTATTAATGAGTATTGTGGAATAAATCTGAAACTAGAATAAAGAATTGTTGGATTCTTTTGAAATTTAGATCAATAAAATCAATGAGATTCCTATATTTCCTTATTGGAACAGAAATAGGAAGCCAAAAGAGACTCCAATGAACAAATTACTCATAAATGGGCAGGGCCCAAAGGGAAAGTTCAATGCACTAATTAATCCCTAAACATCATACAAATCCATATATGGGATGCTTTTCGATGTAAATCTGTGATGTCCGAATGTTTAAGGGTTAAGTTCATAAATGTGTGACCCACAAGATTTTTTCTTATTGCTGTATCATGTCCTCTTATTGTTCCTCCACAATAGCCAAAAAAGGAAGGATGGATCATCTATTTTCGAGGATGTCATATTTTTGATGCTTTGAGAACTACAGAAAGCATTAAAAAAATTTAACAAAAAAATAGAGTTTTTTTTATTAATCTCTTAATGATTTTCTTGGAATCTTAAGGAGAAATTTATTAAATATTCGACATTAATCGCCATACCTGCTTTGCTACTATGATATAAGTAAATGGGTAGGAAAATGTTTGAATACTAGCAATAGATTATGTACACATAGGTAAGGGGTGATTTTACTACCTACCTACTAACAACCTACACTGTCTTGCAGGTGAGATTGCAAGTTGTTAGTAGGAAGGTAGTAAAACAACCAGCTCAGCTAACAACCATGGTTAGCTAAGGGAATTGGAACCCAATGAAAAATTGTTTCGTGACTACTAACCATCCATCTTTCATGGTGTGTTGTTGGGTGCTGGTTCACTTTGGTGAAAGAATCTTATATAAGACTATTGGTTTTATGTACCACTGGTTCTTTTCAGTGTTAGCTAGGTCGAGGTTTTTTTAGAGGAATTATTAGGGCCAAGTCTCATGTTTTCTATAGGATTGATGACCTATTGTAAGTTCTTATTGTGGACTTTGAGTCCAATTTTTGAAAAAAATTACTATTTTAAGTGTTGCTCATTTGAACTTGCCATACAAAAGAGAGCCAAACAACTCATTAACAAGTGCAAATCTCCATCCAGCTCTGATCCTTTCATGAAAATCTCTGGTTCTTTGAGTTTGAAAAATCTGGAACCAGATGTTCTGTGACTCTGAAAATTTTCCAAATTGCAACCTGAGGTTAACAACAAAATCAAAGACCTGCACAACACTGGTGCCAATCAAGGCAATGCCATGCCAAGTCTCCAGAAGTGATTAAAAGTGTCGCCAAATCTGAGGCCATGATCTTCCACAGCCATAGGCAATGTCAAGTCTTGTCTAAATTCATTTTCTTTGGCGGAAAGAAGTTGATGGGTCAATGCACACTTCTACCCAACCTGGGTCATGACAGAACATCTCATCAGCACATTCAATCATCCATGACGTCAAGCTACCAGCACTTATTCCCAAGCCCTTTCCAGACAAATTAGTAAGATCACCAATTCCACCAACTGTTCATATTATGTGAAGTGATAAAGAAGGCCCATGTCAGAGGCACTATTGAGGATATTTTGGCCATAGTATATAAACTAAAAACCTGTTGCTTTTTCGCAGATGCTCAGTTTTGGCCGCTGCCCATTGGGAAGGACCCTTGACAATTGGCTCTTACTTTTTGTAGTAGTTTCAACAGAGGTGAATTGGAGCGCCAGAACTAAGGTTTCTTTGCCAAAATAAAGAAAATATAAGGAAATTCATGTACCATTGGGTATCATCACAGGAAAAACAATGGCCAATGCGCTTTACTACAACGGAAAGCCGCCCACCTCCAATTTTCATAAAACCTGGTGGCCGAAATACACTTTGTGAGAATATCTCAGATACACTACAAAAATCTGGCCACAATTTTACGTGGATTTCAAAGGGGCCGGGCTCAGCTTCTAGCACTGCTAGGATAGCCTACCCCAGGGTAGGACTGCACCCTGCATTCTATATAGGGCCCGCTCTGCTTCTTTGCTTCTCATCACAATCCTGATCTTTCACTCTGTTTTTCCTCTCCTCGCGCTCTACTTCCTAAAGTCGCCAATGATCTGCTGCGGCCCACCAGGCTGCTCTTTTCACTCCCCGCCCCTTTTTTCCTTCTGCTTTCAACCACTTTCTCTGTCAGTTGTGGGAACTGTCTCCCGGTAGACCTCGCAGCAGAAGTCTCGAAACCTCCTGAAAAGATGTCTTTTGTATTACGTATTAACTGCAGTTTCTCAACATCGGTCGGTCGGTTCATGCTCTTGAGGAGTATTTCTGAGCATTTCTGAGCATTTCATGATCTTCTGGAGCATTTCTGAAGGGAGTTCCCTTCAGTTCAACAGTGACACATATGAGGGGTGTCCAGCTGCCGACTCAAACATCCGACTGCCCTGCTTCGAGGATGATGGATTCTGGCAGGGTATCCGCTTGTTTGATGCGGGAGGCGACCATCCTTATGTTTATATCTCTCTTGGACTGAAGGGAGCTCCCCTCGCTGTGCTGCAAATTTCGACTCCACACCTTTTGACGACCTAGTAACTCATGGGACGTGATATATCCGCTATAAACGTGCCGTGAGAAGCTGACCTTCTTCTACCATCTTTTGTTTCTTGAGCATTTCTTAATTCAGGACCTTTCTAGCTGCCACTTTTGACAGCGTCCGAAAGAATTGAGAGCAGCTCACCTTGTGTAGCGGATTAATATTTCACGAATCTATCTCTTTGTGATCTCCAACACGTTCATCAATAACACTCTGCAGTACTGTTCTTAGGATATCTTTCGATTAGGCCGCTGATCACAGCAGCCTTCCATTATGTTTTTCAACTGCCTGTGCTCACAGTCATTTCACAGATCTACAGGCCAATCATTGAACAATTGCGCGTTCAAACTGTGCAGACTCACGATACAATGATATGTGTCGTTTTTGTCATGAGAAGATGTGTTCCCATAATTCCTAGAACACTATTAATTGCATATTTTCACCACACTTGCAGCTCTCCAATGGAAAGCGACTGACCCTGCAGCAAGAATCAAGACCCTATGTCAGTGGCTTTCCATTAGACTGCTGTGATTAAAGCACATCTCTGTGTAACTGTGATCGCCTAATGGAAAGAGAGCCTTAGATGTTAACCTTTTTTCTTTTATATGCTCTGGCGACCTTCTCACTTCGACCCCACCCAACTCAACTTCATCCGCCGTGATCAAATTGCTGCATTGTTTTACAGTAGCAGATCCTTAACGCATTCCTGATTAGTAGGTTCATTTCTCAGTGCACTACCCCTGCACCTTTGGTTCATATTTTTACTTCCAAGACGGGACCACTATCCTTCACATATGCGCTGTTTTGTAAACCGTTCATCTGGTCAGGTCGCATGTGCATGAAATGTTTAATTTGGTATTTACAGCTCCATGTGGTGTCCGAGTTCGTGCGACTGACTCAATTGTGCTTATAACTGTTTCTATAATGCAGTGAGCACGAATAGTGTTGAAGCTGCTGTATGTACAGTGTTTTTAGACAAGTATACAGGTAGCTAGCTAAGCAGTCATAGGAAGGCAAACCCTAATTGGACCCTTGTCGCACAGCCATAACTAAGGAAATAGCTGTGTACTTGTAGAAAACGAACCTAATTGTCATGTCCAGCCTAATTCTCTTCCTACTAGTTTACTCTAAATTAATTTGACGAGGTGACTGCTAAATAGTGCATATCGACCTTGCTACCATTCGAGGATGATGGAAAGTTGTAGCAGACGTTAATGATATGATCATGTTCAGACGGCGTCAGTTGTTAGACTCTATAGACGTGGTATCATTTATATACAAAGCATGATTTCACTTTAACCATGATACGCAAGCGGCCGAGGCAACCACTAAATTACGTACTGCAGCCCGTTAGAGCGCACGACAATGTCCATGAAATCGCGTGTTGCTCTTAAGAGTCCCGCTGAGTGACACTGCCAGTCTTCGCTTGTGTATTACACCAACCAGACATAAAAGCGTGATCTGCCATTATGCTTGAGAGCAAGCTTGAGTCTATAACAGTTTTTATTAGACCTTGAATCTAGGCACCATCAGTGCAGTACTTAGGTGTATTTTCTGTTATTTAGCTACATATATTCCTTAGTTGTCGGCTTTCTCTTCTGCGGCTGAACTTAGTATCCTTGATCTGCTGCTGGTTATTTGGTATCTTGCTTTTGCTGTACATTTTACCATTCTAGTCTCGCTATCCATATAATTTCACTAAAAGTATTCTGAAAATCAAACACGTGAACTCACGCCAATTACATGTTAAAGAGTCTAATAAGAGTTACAAACAATTTGCATGGTAAAGCCTCGACTGAATATTCTAGACCCATCTCTAGAGACAGAAAATAGCGTTTGTTTCGCTTATATATATATATATATACACACACACATTTCTGAAGTTAGTCTTGTTACAAATTTCCAATATTAAACTAGTACGGGCGCTGAAGTCGGAAACAAGGGAATTTAAGCGATCTATGAGCAAATAATTTAGATTTGGATCATTTGACTTCATCGACTGTGAATGTGCCAATTCATACACAATTCTCTCATCTGTGATACATGCAGTCCAAACTCCATCACAGCGAGCGAGAGCAATTCAGTTCTGAAGTTTGGAAGCAGACAGACCAGCAAACTATGTCCTGAACTGCAAACAGTTCAATGATTATACCGGTAACTGTGTAATTTGTCATATCGGTTGTGGCAGATCAGAACAAGCCGCCAGTCGGTACTTACCACGGGGTTCAAGTCCCCAACAATCAAAGAGTTGATGCAGACTGATATTTTGACGATTGTACGTTTTATTTAGCCCATTCAGCACGTATACAAGACAAGATGATCTAGAACTCATTTATATCCCTACCTTCTTTTGTGGTTTGGTCCAGTGTTGGTTCATGTAAACCCATTTTCCCTGGTAACATCTGGGGCATATCATCGGATATGAATTGATGGGACGAAAGGGTGGTCTTTCGCCCTTATCACTAATTTTTGCCCGTTGAATGTATTTTTTTGGGAAAATATTGGATTTTTAAATTTTTTTTACTGTAAATTCCACTAATTTTGGTACTTTTTTCTGAAATTTTCGCTTTCAAAGAATTCTTTTTAAAACAAAACAGAACCGAAACAAAAAAAATAACCTGGTCGTTATCAGCCCCCACTGGCCGATGGCCCCACAACCCTACTGACCTCTGGCTGTTGTGGGGGCGTTTGTATGGAAGAAGGGTCTGTCTTAGATCCTTCCAGGAGTTCAGGTGCTGGTTCAAGGCCAATAGACAAAGTGACAGAAACTGAAATTTTTGGAAGTGAAGATAGACTAAAATCCTGCCATATTTTATTGACAGCCTGTCTAGGACCTTACAGAACATGTAAGGCCCTGCGTAGCCTAGTAGATTCTTTACACATAATAAGCTCTCCTTCATATTCACAGTGAACTACGAAAAATGACGGGGTTTTCAAAGCTGAGCAATGCCTTATATTTGAGCACATTCTTCTCGTGGAATACCCATCCAAAGCCCAGTTATACCCAGGGCCACACAATCTAGGTGATTGTCAGTGATCCTGGTTTGGGCCTTGGGTCATGAGCGCAGCTAGGTCATGAGCCATGAGGAAAACATAAGCTCATCATTGTATTATTTCATCATCCATTACATTCATTTATATTCATGAAGTACTTTCATCCATATTCAATCTATTGATCTCAAAATCTTAGTGTAGTGGATGTTATTGTTACACTTGTGATAAAATGGTTTAATGGTTAGTTTCCTAGTATTTCCTCAAAGAGGTTGTGAGGTCAAACCCATCTTAACAAAAGTCTAAGGCATGTAGGCTGGGGGGATCAAGGGCTTCAAAAGGTCAAATTGGCCAAATCTAAAATCTGATTTTATTTTTAATTTTAATTTCCATCTTTTGAGTACATTAATAGTTGGGGTACACAAAAAGAATGTCTCACCTCAAAATCACTTTCAAAAATTTATTTTGAATGACCGTTACACTTACAAAATCATTTATCCAATAAATTTATTTTTTTCATTAAATACTTACATACTTCTTGATTAAAACGGTTGTGATTTTTTGTAATTTGGATGATTAAACATATCCTTAAGTGTCCTAAAAAATGACTTAAGAAATGTGTCCCATCGCACTATTTTATCAAAAAGGATTCAACATGACTAACAATATTTGTTCAAATTGTTCCATATTTTGATCACAAATAGAATAAAATATGTTCTATATGATGGCACAAAATTTTAGTATGATAAATCATCAAATTTTGTGGATTTAATGTTAGAATCTTGGATTTTTTCATAAAACAGGTGCATTGATAAAGACAATCAAACTAATTTTATTAATTACACATTTACATTGCGTGCAAAAAAAATGACATTATTTGATTTTTTTATAGGGTTTCGACACTCTAAATGAAATTATGTCATTCTAGAATGTCAAAGTAGTCCTGCATTCCTTTTTGGTTTATACTTGAACAAGACATTCAAAATTTGTTCAATTGATTAGAATCATTCATTATAATATTTATTGGTTAAAAGCCTAAACATACATATCCTCCTTTCATTGTTTAGCATCTCAAAACATTCATTTTGCTAAGTCCTTGCTTTAAGATTCAAGACATAGGACAAATGGCTGTCATGGTTCCTATTGTGGTACCTCGACCGTGAATGCACCCTTTTGATATTTTTGTCTCTAAAATCATAATCTTCTATGCCTATATAATATATGTGCAACCTAAACAAAATAGAAACCAAATATGAAATAAGATTTTCTATAAATTTATTCCATTTTGGTATTTTTGTCTTTAAAATCATAATGGTCCATCATTGGCTAGGATGTATCCTTTAACACTTTTAAAGTGGAAACCTTTGCCAATTATAAAAATTATGGGGGAGATACAAAATAAAACTAACAACATTTTATATATATGTAAATGGTTTCTAGTAACATAGTTTTGCCATAAAAAATGCCCATTAGATGTTAATAAAAAAGTTCATACTTTATCTTATTACAACAAATGATAAACCTCATTCCACTCAATGTTGGTTGCTGGATGAAGATATCAACCTTCAAATCACAAGACATCCCTTTGGCAAACATGAAATACAAATGTTTGCATGCAACATATTTTCCTTTCTTTCAGATAGAAAATGACAACATAAAACAAAATTAATGTAAATACCATAGTTATGACATTCTTGGTGCGGGAATGTTATGGAAGCCCAAAGAAGCACGAATTTTAATGAATTTTAACCACGTAAATTCGCGAATTTTAAAGTGCAAAATGACAAATGTCATTACTATGGTAAATACAAGTAGGGTAACATCAGATTATGACATCATAAACATTGTCATGTACCATGGAACCAACAATTGACATCATTTACACACGTCCAATCCTAAGTGGAAATTTACATCAATGTGATGTAAAACTCATGCATCATTAGGTTAATTGACTCCCATTTGCAATCATGAAGTTCACCTAATTAATTTCATCGAATTGACTTCCCATCACATTTTGATGGGGTTTGTTGCGCCCTAGGTGGAGGTTTTTGGTGTTGATAAAAGATCATCACCCCTTTCAAATGTAAATTCTTCAATAAATCCTTAGGTGTCAAGAATAAACATCTTGGTAGACAAAAATTGACTTTTTCAAAACACACAAGTTCCAAGGTTGTCAATGCATCTATGCGTGTCACAACGTGACAGATGCATCTAAAAATAGATGCACTCCTGCATCACGTTAATATAGGGTAAGCCTACATTAACCTAAGGTCTAGGTCAAAAGCACTCTTAAGTTACCGGAATTAAGCTTATGGGCGACCGAAATTGAACATGTTTCGATCATCATAAACCCTAAAGCGATTTTAAAAAATTGAGTGTTGTACACAACCAAAAGAAATTTCAATCACCACAAGGTATGGCAACCCAATTTTTTCAATCACCAAACCTTACAACAACTAGAAAATTGACTTATGGTGACGGAAAAAAAAATTCAATCACCACAATGTATGATGATCGAATTTTTCCAATTGCTAAACCTTGCAACAACCAAAAACTTTTGGTCTTTGCAATGACCAAAAATTTGTGGTTGCCCTTCTTTACAGCAATCGAAATTATCCAATCGCCATCGAACAATGGCAGTCCTCGTATGGTGACCAATTTTTTTTGGTCACCATTTAACACACCCCCAACATCAAATGGTGACTAAAATATTTTAATCGCTAAAAGGGGTGCAATCATCAACTATTATATCAAAAAAACAACCCTTCTTCTCCCTTTTGGGCAACCGAAACATTTTGGTCACCATATGATGGTGTGGGTGTGTCAAATGGCAATCAAAATTCGTTGGTTGCCATCCGATGATTAGGGGTATGTCAGATAACGACCAAATGTTTTTGATCCCCATCCCACACACCCCCATTATTCGATGGTGATCAAAAAAAATTCGGTCGCTAAAAAAATAGGGCATGTCACATGGTTTTGGAAAGCCCTTGACAAGGGCTTTCCAAAAAGATGGCATAAGTTAACCTTCTATGGCGACTGAAAAATTTTAGTTGCCAAAATCAATGTGCAAAAGGTGACCAAATTTTTTTTCACCATCCAACATGCCCCCACCATCGAATGGCGATTAAAAATTTTCAATCGCCCAAAAACGAAAATGAAGGTTGTTTTTCCAAAATGATAACACACACCGACACCCCTTTCAATGATCGAATATTTTTGGTCACATCCAATGGTGGGGGTGTGTCGAATGGTGAGTAATTTTTTTTAATCTCCATCCAAAAGATTACCATTGTCCAATGGTGACTAAATATTTTTGGTCACCACAACAAGGGCTTTCCAAAAACATATGATGCGCCCCCTTTTTGTGGCAACCAAAAAGTTTCAGTTGCCACAAAGAAGGGTGATCAAAAGCATTTCAATCACCACAGTGTTCACAACCGAAAAATATTTGGTCACCACAAAGGGGACCAACCAAATCTCTTCAATCGCCCATCCTTGTGGCGACTAAAAGTTTTTCAATCACCATAGGGGGGTGACCAAAATGGGACAAGGTGTGGCGACTGAAATGTTTTGGTCAGCATCCTACCATCACTATTTTTCAAATGGTGATCGAATTGTTTTAGTCACCACAAAAGGGGGGTTGTCATATCTTTTGGAAAGTTCTCATTGAGAATCATCGAAAGGTTTTCACAAAAACGTGTGACATGCCCCCTTTTATGGTGATTGAAAAAACTTTGGTCACCATCCAAGAAATTATGATAATTGGATGGTGACCATTTTTTTTTAAGTTGCCCATCCTTGGGGAACCAAAACAAGTAGAAGAGGATTTGTCATATTCCTCCTTTTTCAATTTCCATCCAACAATAGTGACCAAATCTGATGGCAACCAAAATGGTTTTGGTCGCCATCTGATGGCGAGGATTGAATCCATTTTGTTTGCCACCCAATGGTGGCAAACAAATTTGGTGGCGACCAATGGATCCCCATCTAACAAGGCTGAATGTATTCAACTAGTGTGAACAAATTTAATTACCATTTGGTGAAAACCCTCTTTTTATTTTCTTCTTCCTTTACCACCATTTGGGTTCTTTTTCCTTGTTCTCTAGTTTTTCACCCCCCCACCCCCCCCTTTGTTTTGCTTGTTTTCTTGCTTCTTTTGTCCTCACTCCCCCTTTTTTTTTTTCCTTTTTTTTCGTACACCCTCGCCTTTTATTTTTTCTTCTTTCATCCCCTTTCATTTTTTTTCTTCTTCTTTTGGTTACTAACCCCCTTTATATTTTGTTTTCCTTTTTCTTTCATTTTCTCCCTGTGTTTTTTCCCTTCTTTTTATGTTCCCACCCCCTAAATTTCCCTTTTTTTTCTTCTTGTCCTTTCATTTCTCCCTCTACTTAATCTTGCCAATATTTTCCCCTTGTTCTTTTTTTCATGTTTTTTCCCACTCTTTTTCATCTTTTTTCCCCCCTCCTTTTATTCTTAATGCCATTCCATGCTCTTCCCTCCCATGCCTTTTTAGGTGACTAAAAAAATTTGGTTGCCATCAAACATTAAAGGTGTATCAAATGGCGACTGAAAAGATTCGATCACCATCCAACATGACCCCAGCATCAAATGGTGACTGAAATTCTTTGAAGGCCCAAGAGGTAAAGCAAGGAAACATGGGATGAATTTATTTTTTCCCAAAATGATAACACATGCCCCCACCCCTTTCGATAGCCATTCAACACACCCCCACTGTTTGATGGAAATTGAATTTTTTTAGTCAGCAGGAAAGGGGATGTGTCATATTTTTTGGAAAGCCCTTAACGTTGTGGTGATCGAAATTTTTTGGTTGCTACAGGATTGGCAACCAAAATTCATTTTGGGTCACCATTTGTAACAAAGGCTACCCAAATGTCAATGAAAAGTTTCTTGCGTCCGTCCCATAGTAGTGACATACGTTCAATTCGATTCAAACATACGCGTATTATACGTTTTTTGGGGCTCTTTTAAAAATACTTGAAAATACTTGATACAAAGGCCAATTTTCAAGCCTTTGTATCATTATAATGTTTTTTTAAAAATACTTGAAAATACTTTTTTTTGAGCACCTTCGAAAAATACTCGTATTTCATATGTCACTACTATGGTCTGTCCTAACATACATGACAGACTTGTCAAAACAAACATCAACATGACATTTGATGCAAAATGGCCACATCACATTAGTTCTGACCACCCTAACAATTTCATTAATTGTGATATTTGTACCTAACATCATTAACCATATAGTGGGCAAGGATGGATGTTTGAAGATAGATGCTCAAACTACACCTTCTACACATCTATGGACATCATTAGTACAAAACTAGACATTATGATCTTATGACTCCACACAAGTTTAAGGTTCAAATAAACCTAAGTATGTTGGGGCTAGAGTCCCATTTTTTCCCTATGCAATGAATGCCTTACACTTCTTCCCAAAAATCACATGAATTGCAATGCATTACACCCTAAATATTGGTCTTGTGCATTCAATATGCCATCTTGCTTGAATACAATTTGTTTCCCGAACTTCTTATGTTTTAGATGGAATTCCCTTAGTAATGGATGCCATGTCTACAATAGACTTGGATTGAAAAGTTGATGGAAGCACAACATGTTGTGAAGAATCAAAAGGCATTACTACACAATGATGAGGGACAAAAAAATTATCTCTATCACTATGATGTATTTAAATCTCCAACAAACCCTGGTGGTGTTCCCAATTTTCACTTACAAATCCCAAACCTTTCTTCCCCTTCAAACCTTACTATTTTATCCTAAAGGGAAGAGGAGGATGCAAGGTGATTAAAGGTCTTTGCCATCTTCTAAGGATCCCTTGACCAATTTGATGTTCACAAACATAGTTTATTGTTGTTTGGACCATGTCTTATGCTTCTTCCCATAAGGTAATCCTTATACATTGATTGTTGGACAAGTTCTTAAATGATAATGAAGTCATGAATTGTTGTATCATAAAGATCAACAATTTTTTTGCCAAATTGCATGAACCATGTATGATGCACAATTTTTGCCAAATTGTAAGGTGGCAAGTTGGCATCATCTTGCAAGTCAATGGTCTACAAGAAGAAAATTTACACGTTATATCTAGAAACTATGGGACACCATAACAACATATAATTTGACATGGGAAATTTCAATTGGACAATAAAACATGTAATGAAAGGATTAAATAACAAGGAAGTGGAACTCACTATTCTAACATATTCCCCTCATTAACAACAATGAAAATGCCAAATCATTTGGTTGATGTCCTTTTTAGATGCAACATTAGATGATAACCAGCAATCATGAATTGTTTAATACTTTGCTTTTGCAAAAACTATTGTTGTGGCATTCTTGTAATCATCAGATAATTGTGTGTGGTTATCACAAAATTCAAGATAGATTAGTTTCTTTGTATGTCTATCAAAAGACTAGACCTAATGATAAAGACATGTACATTCTTGATTCTCCATTAGAAGCTTAGGGTCACCACTTCCAATCATGAATTGTTTAATACTTTGCTTTTGCAAAAACTATTGTTGTGGCATTCTTGTAATCATCAGATAATTGTGTGTGGTTATCACAAAATTCAAGATAGATTAGTTTCTTTGTATGTCTATCAAAAGACTAGACCTAATGATAAAGACATGTACATTCTTGATTCTCCATTAGAAGCTTAGGGTTTTGATTGCATTAAAGCTAGCTTCAACACAATCTACCATGAATCCTTTGAAATCAACATTTTGCACACCACGTTTTTTCATGACCTTACCAAGTGCATTCCACATTAAAACATTTGTGAATCCACATCTTCAAATTGCAATGGTCAAGACTCAACAATAAAATAGATCATAGACATGGTAGCCCATGGTTGTACACATTTGGAATGGTCAAACATCAACCATGCTCATTTGAATCCCCTCCTAGTTGCATACACCTCATAATGTCAACATCATTAAAGGATCATGTGTGGACATCTTGAATAAGAAGCTTTTAAGACTACCTTGCCTAGGGAAAATGTTATCTTGGATGTAATCATAACAACATCACCTTTTAAGCTCTAAAATTTGATCAATGGAACCTTTGCCTCCATTACCAAGCTTTAGATTGTTCACTTGGTTTTCAATGTTTGGAGAGCTCAAAAGGCAAAACTCTTCCAATAACAAATCAAATTTGTCCCCTTGCAACTTGGATTGTGATCCATGACTAAGCCCAATAATCTTTGACCCAAGAAATAATTTACTAACCAACATGGCGATGGCTAAAGGGGTGGCAATTGGTGTCTTCTCATACTCTTGCCTTATTAAATTGTGTGCCATCTCTTTGCTCTCTCTCAAAGGGCTTGTAACAACTTGATGCTCATGGGTCCCAAGGAGGATGCAAGCTTGTGTCATGGTTTGGAACGATGCAAGACATAGTACATTCTAACCAAACAAGTTGCAATACAAAGTGGTGCAAACTTATAATGTCTACAAATAAAGGTTGTACCAACAACAAAATTTTCTCCATTTTCCAATGGATTTTCTACAACTCCCTCCCAATTAGTTTCATTGTCAACATTGTTCCTCATGTAATAATCACATTGCAAGTTTTGGCAAGAGCTAAGAGATGATGATTGTTTGAATGTCAAACCATCTCCATTCTTGATGTTTTTAGTTTATAGTTTATACCAAGGGTGAATGTCTTGTTTCTTGTCCATGTCTTGCATTAGGCCTCCCAAGCCATAGGAATGTTTTGCTAGTGGCAACTTGAACATGACATTTCCATCAAACTTGGAAGGTAGATATCACATTATCATCTTGTAATTGGCATCATAGTTGAGTTGTCACAATTTGCTCTTAAAGGCATCTACAAATGCCAATCGTTTCAAACATTCAATAACACTTGAAATCTCTTGAATGTCAATGTTTAACATCTATGAAAGAGTTTGATGTGACAATGATAACTTCAAAATAGGATTTGAAACCTCTTATACATCTTCATCTACATAATCACTCAATTCAAGGATCACTAGCTTTATTTTGACATTAGCAAATTTTAATGCTTCCAATTCAAATTGAAATTTATCCTTTTCTTCTTCAATAGTTTGGTATCTTTTCAGTGAAAGGTGTGACTCTTTTCCCACAAAATTTTCAATGGGCTCTTGTAGAATGTCTCATGTTACCTCCCCCACATAATTCAAAAACTATTTTATCGAAAAGAATGAAATTAATCTAAAGTTTGAACTTGGTCGAAAGGGTCAAATCATGGACAACAATTGTTGCTTCTTTCACACATAAGACCAATGGAACTAACCCATTTTCAAGGAAGATTTCAACATTCATTGCACTTAATGGAAATCATGGAATAAAAGAAATTGTGAAAGTGTGAAATTGATGGAAGAAGTATTGACCAACAAAAACAAAACAAAATGTGAACAACACTAATCTACACACACAAAAGAAATTTGCACAACACTAATCCACACATAGGTGAATGCATCTAGTGGATATGTATAACACATCACCAAAATTAAATGATGGAAAGAAAAGTCATAATTGACACCCTTTGTTTAAAAATCATTTATTAACAACTATTTTTTGAATTAACAAAGTTTAAGAGTTTAGAATGGTGTTCCAAGAAACAATTTTGATGTTAAATATTTAAAATTATGAGTTTTTAGAGCTTGGGTTATTGGAAAAAATGTAAAATCAAATTCTAGAAGAAACATTCAAAATGTTGTCAGGATTGTGGCCATGGTTAGTAGGGCAAAAATTTAGAAGTGATATTTGTAATTGACAAACAAGAATCTTTGATTTGCACATTAATACAAAAGGAGTCAAAAGCTTTAGCTAGATTTCATGTTAAAAGGTTGTCATCTCTTTATTTTAGCAAATTAATGATTCCAAACCCTATTTTCCAAAATGCATGTGTGAGTATTAACACCAAAATCCCACCAAGAAATTATGGCCATCCTTTTGACAATGTTCAAATGTCTTTTGTATTAATGACTAAATGAATAATCATGTATATTTATCCATTAAAAAATATCATTTTCAAATGGGCCATTGGCATTTATATGGGAATATAAAGCGAAATTTCGAAATTTTGTTTCATATGTAATTCAAAGTTGGGTTTTTTTTTTAATGCCTTTGCAATTAATGGAAGGTTTCAATTGTGAAATAATTTTGGCCATGGAATCCATTATTGTGTTTTCAATTGTGTATATGTTATATTGTCATGGATCATAAAGATTTGATAAATAAGATGCCAAAAGAGAAAAAATAATAATCATAAAGTCAAAAAGTTTAGATTTCGGTTGTATTTTGTTTTTGATTGCACATATATTATGTAGGCATGGACTAATGATTTTAAAGACAAGAATGATAAAATGCAGAAAAAACAAAAATAAAAAACCAGATTTCGTATTTGGGTTGTATTTTGTTTTGAATTGCACATATATTGTATAGGCATGGACCATGAAGATTTGAAAGAAAAAGAAGTCAAACATAAAAAATAAAATGAAAAACCAGATTTATGATTTGAAAGACAAGAATGCCGAAATGGGGAAAAAAAAATTAAAATTAAAAAAATGGAATTTCAGATTTGGGTTGAATTTGGTTTAGATTGCACATTTATTATGTAGGCATGGACTTATGAATTTTTTTTAAAGGAAGGGAAAAATGGAATAAATAAACATTTCTTTAAAATCATATTTCATATTTGGATTATATTTTTTGTTTAGATTGCACATATATAATAATATAGGCATAAAAGATTATGATTTTAGACACAAAAATCCCAAAAGGGAAAAAAACATTTAATCAAATTTGGCCCTTTAAAGGCCTTGGCTTTAGGCCTTTCCCTTTGCCCCCCTTTTCCCCCCAACCTACGTGCTTTAAGTTTTTGTTATGATGTGTTTGAACTCACGACCTCTTTGGGGGGAAGAAGAAAAAGCTAACAACTAATCCATTTTATCACAAGTGTAATAATAATATCCACTTTGTTTTTTCTTTTTTTTTCCCCCTTTCATTTCTAGCCCTAAACCTTCTTCCGGACGTCATAAACCACTACATCCCACCCCTCTTCCCAACTTCTTGTTGCCTCACTTGCTTGACATTTTTTTACCTACTTGATGTTGTTATGAAGCTTTGGATACCCCAAGGAAGCAACAAAAGCATTGGAAAACATTGTATTTTACAACTACAAAACAATAGGTTAAAAAAAATATGGCTCAAAATGTGGTCTAGCCCTAAAGAATGGGTTGGCCATGCAGAAACAAAAGTTAATGGGTTGTTGGCATGGTAGGACAAATCTATTTTGGCATCATTGGGTGAAAGCAAGATAAAGTATACACAATGTAAACAATGTAAACACTAGGGTCTTTGAATAAAACATACATAAAATATCTCACATTATGGAGATAATATAATTAGTTTTTAGTATATTGTTTGTTAACTAATGTTGTCTTTGAGTTCAAAAATTAAATTCATAAAATCCTTTTTTTTTAAGTACTTGCAAGTACTTGAATTGGACCTTCCCATTTCTAGCAATTTGACAAATAGGTTTCAAGTACTTAAAAGTACTTGAAATTCATTTGCAATTTTATTTTTTTTCAAGCACCTTAATATTAGTATGGAGAACACTCTAAGATTAAAAAAATTTGTCAATCAAGCTCGTTTTCATAGCTAAAATCATCCCCAACCCCCTAAAAATTTATGAAAATTTGGGGATACTTTTCAAGTATTTTTTCAAGTCCATATTGTATGACAAAATCATTTTGGGATGCTAGAAGGAGGCAGAGGTGTTGGATAAATTATAATCTTGATTTCAATAATTTCATATTTTGAGTAAGCATCAATTTTCACAAGTATGCAAATTAGACTAATATGGTCAAGTATGTTGTTGAGTTGACATGTGTCCTTAATTCTCATTTACACTTTTTGAAACTTGTTTAGGTGTAGGTCTAACTATCTAGACTACCAAATTTTGTGGATTCATTGGGAATTGACAAGATTAGGTGATTTGGACCATTCATTGTATTGCGATGAAGCTATGTGTGATCTAGACCATGAATGGACAATTTGAAAAGAAGTGTGCATGCGAATTGAGTCACCCTTGCAAACTTGGTGTAGGTTTGGGGTATTGTGCTTCTAAGTGGCTTGGTCATGGTTGTCACTATTTCTTCGCTGAAAAGTTCATAGTGAACTTGTTTAGGGAGTTTTTGCTCACAAAGTTTTCATTTTATGATGTAAGTTATTGACAAAGACATGTAGATCTCACCCATGATCAAGAACACTGAAAGTCTAATGCATTAGAAGGGGCTGCCCATTGAAATTTGGAGGAACTATTCAAATGTTGCAACAGACACTTTAGCAAGAGGCTTTTTTTGTTTCCAAGTTTGAACTTAGAAATGGTTTTTCATTTGGGTTGTGATTGTTTACAAAGAAGGTCATTTGGGATTTCTTAATGCAATGCTCATGTTAGTGTCAGATTAAAAAAGGATGACCCATGTCTCCTTTGCATGTATGGATTACTACTGGATTCTACAAGGGAAGGGGGCCATCTGTGGTTGTGTTCCAAGTTTGTGAACATGGGAAGGTAGTGGAACAAAACTTTTGTTCAAATTGATGTATGCACATTGCACATTTGTTCTAAGCATGGTTTGTTGGGACATGATGCAAGATAATTTGGTTGGTGAAATTTGAAAGTGTTTTAGGTTATTGTTTTCACACTTCCTTGCAAATGGGCAATAATAGGACCAAGTTGAAAAGGTTGTCTGCTGTTGAGAAGAAAAGGTGGTAGAAAAGAAAAGAAGGATGGTAACACAAACAAATGCAAAAGTAGT
The DNA here is from genome assembly GCA_963920785.1 of Sphagnum contortum. Taxonomy (NCBI): domain Eukaryota; kingdom Viridiplantae; phylum Streptophyta; class Sphagnopsida; order Sphagnales; family Sphagnaceae; genus Sphagnum; species Sphagnum contortum. The sequence goes on from OY987278.1 coordinate 17,627,463, forward strand.
TGTTATCCAAGAGAGGTAAATAATGTTTTTTACTATCAATTTTTACTTCATTTCATTTTTTAAGGATCATTGATTGGGATGTCAGCCTTCCATAAATCTAGGTAGTCTCTTTGATAATCTAAACTTGAGCAATAATGGAGTGGCCATACCCTAAGGCCCAAGGAATGTAACCATTGTATGATCTATATGTCCATTGCTTAGATTTTTTTGATCAATATGATTACCTTAACATGGTTGTGTTGAGAATTCAAGCTCAACTAGTTAGGTTTCATTAGTTACTGGAGTAGGAAAGTAACTAAGTTACTTTCACAAGGTTGAATTACTTTCGTTACTTTTTTAGTTTAAATACCTTGGTGTTGATGGTTTGGCTCTCTTTTCTTCATTACACAAGTTTGTGTATTTCGTGTGACAAGAACCTTGGAAAGTTCTTGATGTTGTGTTTTGTGTTGTGAGTTTTATGTTGTAGTTTCCTTTCAATAAAGATTTATGTTTGCACTTGAGTAGATCTCCTATTTGTTAACATGGTATCAGAGCTTAGGTTGTTTGGTGAAAAAGTTGAAAGAGATCTAGAGCTAGAAAGTCTTTAGAACTAGAGCTTGAGAGTCTCTAGTAATATCATAGGAGTTTGTCAAGTGCAAAAGAGAAACGGGGAAAGGAAAGAATGTGAAGAGAAAGAAAAGAAAAGAAAAGAGGTGAGAGGAGATCAACATATCAAAGTTGTGGAAGTCAGATCTTTAAAGCTAGATCTAGAGCTACTGTGAAAAGATCTTGGAGTGAAACTTGGAGAAGTTGTAGAAGACTATAGGACGCTTCTATTCTCAAAGTTTCAAAAGAAAAGGATATGTTTTGTGAGAGTTGTGAGCTTTTGAAAACTCTGTGCCAGATCTGGTTTTTTGGTCATATCTCCTTTATTTAAGCTCTTTTGGGTTTGCAGCTTTGGGATCTTATAGATCATATAAGAATATATGTCTGAGAGAAATTTCATGTCATTTGGATATGTATTGAGAGAGATCCAAGCATCTGAAGTTTCAGTCTTAGTTTTGAAGTCAGTTTCTTTTGAAAGTGATATCTCCTTGTGGTCATCATCAATAGAGCTAAAATTTTGAGAAGATATAGAAGACATATATTTTAGGTGTCTCCCGAAATCTCAAGTTTTTTGGAGTCGCTGAGAGCGAGTTGTAAGTCATTTTGTGTTCAGGTCCTAGTTTGAGGTGACTTCAAAGAAGTAGCAAGATCTTTCAATTCATGAAGTTAAATGAGCTGAAATTTTGAGAGAAGGTAGTACACATAGGGTTCGATGTTTCACCGAAATTTTAGAGCGATCCAAGGTCGTATGTGTGTGGAGTAGGCTTTGCAAAGTTGCTATGATAGAAGTTGTTTTGAGAAGACACCAAAACAAAGTTTTGAAGTGGAGCAAATTCAACTTGGGAGAGCTTGAAGGAAGGAGTTTGAAGATTGGGAAGCGCAAATACCTTATCAAGACCTTCGTACAAAAGTGTGGTATGTAATCATGTACTTAATACCATACGAAATATTATACGAAATACGTACCTATACGTAAAACCTATGTATAGTATAAACTTTCGTATAATACTCAAGACATACATACATACGCAAGGTTCATCTTGTTCAGCCCTAACCCTAACCCTAATCCTAGAAACCCCAAGAAGACATTGAGTGGTGCCTTGAGAGATGGCAGACAGTCTTTCTCAAATTGCAATTGAGAAACTAGACAAGAACAATTTCCAAATGTGGAAATTTAGGATTATGAATTTCTTGATGGGGAAAGGCTTCTAGGAATTCATAACTGGTGATGAGAAAGAACCTCCTCTCCCAGAAAACCCCACACAACAACAAATTCAAGCCAATAAAACTTGGCATGAAAAAGCAAGGAAAGTCTTGTATTGGCTTTCTATGAGTGTGTCCGATTCTATGATTGTGCATATTCAAGATGCAAAATCACCCAAGCAAGCTTGGGATACATTGGTGAAGATGTACAACACCAATACACAAGCCCGCAAAATGCAGCTCAAGCAAAAGTTGCATAATCTACCAAAAACAAGATGAACATCAATGACTATTCTACAAAGGTGAAAAACCATGCAGATGCTCTTGCATCTATAGGAGCCCCTGTAAACGATGAAGATTTAGTGGCCGTGACCTTAAATGGACTTGGAAAAGACTATAGTCAGTTCCATACCTCAATTGCAATTCGAGAAACATTTCCCAACTTCCAAGACTTAATAACACTACTTATAAGTGAAGGGATGAGAATTGTTGGTACTTCATCCAATGGAGGATCACAAGAAAATTCCTTCTATTCAAATACCAATAGAGGTAGAGGTAGAGGTGGTAAAACCTCATTTCGAGGTCGACCCGGAAGCTTGCATGGTGGACATCATCAACATGAAGGTCAAGCTCATGGAGGTGGACGAGGAAACTTTGGAGGAAAAGGAAGTCGAAGAAGTCATGGAGGTCGTGGTGGAAGTCATCGAGGTCAACAACCAAATAGTGATTCAAATTGTTATTACTACGGGAAACCTGGGCAAAGAACTGTTATCAAAGGGAGCATGATGCACGAAATGGAAAGCTGCAACAAGGGAATTATGCATCAACTAGCAATCAAGGTGATGAGCAACTGTTTGTGATGCAGCACATGGCAAATTCAATGATAGGAGGTGTATCAGACAACAATGTCTGGTATGTGGATTCTGGAACTTCAAACCACATGACTAGCCATGGAGAATGGTTTAGAGACGCAAAGGATTTGAAGACACCAGGATTTGTGGAACTGGTGATGACACTACACATCCCATCACACAAGTTGGCAAGGTGCCATTGTCCATGCAAGATGGGCAAACAAAGTACCTGAAAGATGTACTTCATGTTCCAACCATAACAAAAAAATTGGTCTCTGTAGGCCAGATGGTGGAACAAGGTTTACAAGTGACATTCAACCCAAATGGATGTTTTGTGGAAGACATGAAGAACCAAGGCAAATTGATTACAAAAGGGGAAAGGAATGGACGAATGTTCACCTTGGATGTGAACATGCCCGAGGTGAATTCCATGTTATTCACACATGGAAAAGGAACTGGAGACATTGGAATTTGGCACAAGCGAGTTGGCCATGTTAATCTCCAACGTTTTAAGCTCATGGAGAAACAAAAACTTGTTGGAGGTTTTCCCAAATTTGGAGCAGAAGAGGTGATGTCAGAGGTTTGTGAAGCATGCCAATTGGGGAAGCAAGCTAGGCATCCTTTCCCAGCTCAAACAACTCATGTAAGTTCCAAACCTTTGGAAATGATCCACTCAGATGTGTGGACCACGAAGACAGAATCCATTGGAGGATGCAAGTACTACGTGAGTTTCATTGATGACCACACAAGGAAGGTGTGGGTCTACTTCATGAAACACAAAGGTGAAGTGTTTCAACATTTTTTGAATTTCAAAGCAATGGTGGAGAAGGAGAAGGGTGTGAGCATCAAATGCCTATGGTCCGATGGAAGGGGAGAGTATTTTTCAAATGAATTCAGTGATTACTTGAAGGAGCATGGGATTCAAAGGAAATACTCATGTAGTTATTCCCCACAGCAGAATGGAGTTGCTGAAAGGAAAAACAGGCACATTGCAGAAATAGCACGTGCTATGTTGAATGAGAAGAATTTGCCAAATTACTTTTGGGCTGAAGCGGTAGCAATTGCAGTCTACATCATGAATTGAACACCCACAACGGCAGTTCATGGCATGACACCTGAAGAAAAATTCACAGGCAAGAAACCCGATGTTTCACACCTCAAAGTGTTTGGTTGCATTGCATACGTGCATGTTCCTGATGAGAAGAGATCAAAACTAGACCCAAAAGCTGAGAAATGTATCTTCATTGGATATTCCTCAGAATAAAAGGGATATAGATGTTTCAACCCTTCCACTCGGAAGTTGCAAGTGAGTAGAAATGTTGTGTTTGATGAGATGGCTAGTTGGTACTCACCATTGAAGGTAGCAAAAGATGGAGAAGCTAGAAATGGTGATGTTTCATCAAATGTGGAACAAGAATCACAATTAATTAATGGACCACAAGAGTCTTCAATTAGTGGGTCTAGTAGCACTCCATGGAAAGGAAGATTAAGATCTTCAAACATTATACATGGTAGTTCACAAACACCATCTAGAAATTCTCATGTAGATGGTGAATCAAGTGAATCAGAGAAGAGTGAAGGTGAAGAATCAAGAATCACCTCAGTTACTACTCCTGGAGCTCGGATGTTCAAGAAAGCTTTGAAAACACCTGACAACAACATTGGAGTACGAAGATCCACACGAGTCAAGTACCCTGTACAAATACTCACATATGATGGCTTTGTAGCTCATCATTACGCATACATGGTGAGAGTTATACAAGAGGTTGAACCCACTTGTTTTGAACAAGCGGCTGGACATCCTAAGTGGGACAATGCCATGGATGAAGAGATGGCGGCTTTGGATGCGAATGCTACTTGGGAATTGGTAGCTTTACCAAAAGACAAGAAAGCAATTGGGTGCAAATGGGTGTACAAAGTCAAACACAATGCAGATGGATCTGTGAGCAGATACAAAGCAAGATTGGTTGCCAAAGGTTATGCCCAAACATATGGCATAGACTATGAGGAGACCTATAGTCCAGTTGCCAAAATGACAATTGTAAGAGCAATCATTGCTATGGCAACAACAAAAGGATGGTCTTTACATCAAATGGATGTAAAGAATGTTTTTTTTCATGGAGATTTACATGAAGAAATGTACATGGAACAACCACCAGGTTATGTGGACCAAACACATCCTAATTTGGTTTGTAGGTTGAAGAAAGCTTTGTATGGCTTGAAGCAAGCACCTAGAGCTTGGTCAGACAAAATAGGTCAGTATTTTGTCACAAGTGGATTTCAAACATCCAATGCAGATTTTTCACTATATGTGAAAAAGACAGATCATGGGATTGTAGTCATAGTTATCTATGTTGATGACTTGATTATCACAAGAGATAGTGATGCAGACATCTCTGATTTGAAAAAGCTTTTGAAGCAAAAGTTTGAGATGAAAGATTTGGGAGAGTTGCGTTATTTCCTCGGCATTGAGGTAATCCATTCTCCGAAAGGGATATGGTTACTACAAAGGCAATATGCCCTGAACAAATTGTCTGAATATGGGATGACGGGTTGTAAACCCATTTCAATTCCATTGGAGCAAAATGTGAAGTTGAGTGCAGATGAAGGAGACCTCGTGGAGGATACCACTATGTACAGACGCATAGTGGGGAGTTTGATTTACATGACCATCACAAGGCCAGATTTGAGTTATGCAGTTGGAGTGGTGAGTCAATTCATGCAAACACCACGAAAGCCACATTTGGATGCAGTGAGGCGCATATTAAGGTACATAAAACAAACCTTGCAGTGTGGAATTTTTTATGAAGCCAAAAGCCAGTTACAAGTACATGGATACACGGATGCTGATTGGGCTGGCAATGTTTCTGATAGAAGATCAACCAGTGGTTTCATGTTTTCTTTTGGAAGTGGTGCTGTTAGTTGGAGCAGTAAGAAACAACCAACAGTTGCATTATCAAGCACGGAAGCAGAATACAGAGGTGCAGCAATTGCTGCATGTGAAGTAGTTTGGTTACAAAAACTACTCTCAGATTTGGGACAGTCAGTGGATGCTCCTGTTGTCATCTATTGTGATAACATTAGTAGCATACTACTTGCTAACAACCCGGTCTATCATGCTAGGACAAAGCACATTGAGGTGCACTACCACTTTATTAGAGAAAAAGTTCTAGCAAAAGAAATTGACCTTATTCATGTCAGTACCGAAGATCAAGTTGCTGACATTTTCACAAAGGCTTTAGGTACAGACAAGCTAAGGAAGTTTAGAAAAATGCTTGGTGTACTAGAAGTGGATTTGAGCTTGAGGGGGAGTGTTGAGAATTCAAGCTCAATTAGTTAGGTTTCATTAGTTACTGGAGTAGGAAAGTAACTAAGTTACTTTCACAAGGTTGAATTACTTCGTTACTTTTTTAGTTTAAATACCTTGGTGTTGATGGTTTGGCTCTCTTTTCTTCATTACATAAGTTTGTGTATTTCGTGTGACAAGAACCTTGGAAAGTTCTTGATGTTGTGTTTTGTGTTGTGAGTTTTATGTTGTAGTTTCCTTTCAATAAAGATTTATGTTTGCACTTGAGTAGATCTCCTATTTGTTAACAGGTTGGACTTTAAAACATGCTTGTGTGCATTACCTAGTGGGATTTATAGCATAAATTTTGGTCAATGGTTAGTTACATAAAGTTTTTAATTAAATACAACTACCTTGTGGCATGGGATGCTATCTCTAAGATCATCATGAAGCTATGATCTTGTCTCCCATCTGCATTCCATCAAATGCCATATTAGGGTTACTATTTGAAAAAATATGCATGATGTTGTCAAGGTCTAAATTCTAATTCTATATGTAATATGGATACATATTACTTTTGTTGATTATTAAAACCCTGATTGTTAAATATGTTATGATCAAGAGAACCTTGAGGTTACATTTAGGTTAGGGATAGCTTGTCTCTTACTAGTCCTTTTTTTCTATAATTTTTTGTCAACATGTGGAGTAGGCATATATATGTTCTAACCTACTAGTGTGAACCCGGTACATAATGCACCGGTCGAGCTCCCCCCCTGCCCTGTTCTTCCCCGCCTTGTCCTTCCCCGCCCATGTATGTAGATTCTACTGGGCAGATCGCAAGGATTATACTTTCCTACATGAGGTGCAATAATGTCCTAGGTAATCAATTTGTGTTCAACCTCTTCTTCCTAGGTTGTGATTTGCTCAGCCAGCCCAGGTTCAAGAGTAAAGGTGTAAGCATGGGGATTGTCACTGAAAAGGAAGGTTCTCCAACAGTTGGAGGAGATAGGGGTTTGGTGGTTTGCTAGTTCATACTCAACAGTCATGACCCTTTGAAAATGGAAACATTTTCCTTATTATACTATCCTCAAATATCATTGCAGCCCTTAACTCTCTCCCTCTTGAACTCTTGCTTGAGTTGACAACATCACCTCTCATTTTTTGGCACCAAATCCTTTTGGAACAGCACTTCCTCTGCTCCTGAGTGATGAACCAGGATTGAAATCCCCAGCTGCTCTTCTTCCTTTTCGATGTGCCTGGTTTTGCCTTTGATTATCCACTATGTGGGTCCTCCAAGCCTAATTCCAAGCCAGGGATTGAACTGCTTCTTGCATCACATTTGCCAGATCCTTCATCCGCATAAGCATCTGAAAAATCTGTGACACTACAGTTTAGAACATTTACCTGCTCTTGGGTTCTTCTAGAACCAAGTGCAACACGTCTCCTTCTTGAAGGAGACTTGGCAAGAAGCTCCAAATCTGCACATTCCTTGGGAGTCATTGAGTTGATCGTGGAGTCTGTGATTATGGGACTCTTCTCAGCATCATGAATCTGTTGTAGTGTCACCTTGTTCATTCCAGGAATAAGTCAAACTTGGCCTCCAAGATCCTCATCTGCATCTCTTGTGCATCTTGTTTGACTTCTTGAGGTTTCTGCATAAATGTCTACTCACATCTCCCATTCCCAAGATGTGGCTCGCCATGCAATCACAACAGAAAGGCTCTGATACTGTCATGACCCCTTCTCCCTCTCCAGCAAAATTGATTCGTTTCCTTGACAGCTCTCATACACACTCACGAATGCGGCTCTACCACCACCAAGCTTGGTTAAGGCAACTCCAGTAATGCCCACTCCCAATTTGCAGCTTCTTGGCATCTGTCATGGTTCCAAAACCAAAAGCACTCCACTTGCATTTACCAATTGCTCCCTCATCTGCTTTCAATTCAGTCCAGCGTCCTTGATAAGTTGTTGCACTGATCTTCACTCCATGAATCGCACCTCTACCTACATCTTTACTGTAGACTCAAGAATTCGCAAGCTAAAAATAGGCATTCAAAAAATTTGAGGATCTCTAAAAAAAATTGCAAACTCTCAATTGTGGGACTCTAAAGAATTTTATTCAGAGGATGTCGAAATTTCAGACTCAAAGAATTCGAGAGAATTTCTGCACTTGCAGACTCAAGAATTCAAGAATCTCTGAAAAAAAAAATGAAAATTAAAATTAAAATTGGCAGACATCCGATCTCGATCCTCAAGCAAATTGGTTCATTAAATCCTTGAGTCTGCAATTCAGACATTCTCAAATATTCTTGAGTCTGCAATTTAGAGATTCTGGAATTCTTGAGTGCACAATTCAAGGATTGTCACATTCTTGTGCGCATTTCAAAGATTCTGGAGTCCACAATTCAACAATTTGTGAATTCTTCTGTGCCCATTTCAGAGACTCTGTAATTCTTTGAAAGTCTACAATTCTTCAGAGACCTAAGAAAATCGGGTTCACTTGAAAATTTGCCATCTGATCCCAGATGATTGCCACTACAAACAAATATTGCAATTCTCACAATGCAATGCTTTCAAAAAATCAATCTGGAACTCATGTGATTGTGCAGGAAATTCTCAGATTTCTGACAATCAATGCTTTCAAGCTTCTCTCAAGGTCTGGGACTCCTGAGCCCACCACCTGTTCCTCTGTTCTTCGTCTTCGAAATCAACTGAATTGATTTTTAATTCTGAATTGAATGGACTGACTTCTATGCGTGCAAGAATGGGCTCCATTGCCACAAAATGTTCATGCTCAATGCTCTTGAATTTCCCAATATATTCTTCCTGTACTTTCTCTAGCAAACTTGAATTCAGTATCTGATTCTGTTCCCTCTCTTTGCAAAATGCAAGATGCCATCAATACAGCACACTTCATCATATATGAACTTGTGATTGTTGACAAAATGAAAATTCCACACTTTCAGGATCCTCGCAGTCACTCATTTGTAAAATGCATGTGCACCACATTTTTCAACATGCACAGCAGCAGGAGAAGAAAAAAGAAGCCAATGGCTCATTGTCTATGGACATTCCAGGATTCTTCTAGAATGTATCCTGGAATGTAGCCATGGCAAAGCTGCCAGACTAAGCCTCCTTATATTGTAGTTCAATCAGAAACACTTTGCAGGTATGACAATATTACTTTGCTATGGAGGCTTGACTTTTCGCCTCTTCAGCATCATCTCTGGCCATTGCTAGTAGTTCCTCATGTCGGACTGCACTCTTTTCAAGCTCTTCTTCCTCTACCTGACAACACATGATGCAGTGAAATTCATGATTGATATGCTTTCCAGCACAACAACGATATGACAAAATTGGAGCAGATTTGTGCCATTCTTTTCTCTTTCATCAGAAACCATGTATCATCATTGTTGTTTTCAGCTCTGGCTACAGGGTCATCATGATCAAAACCTTGATTTGATTGAGCAGATCAGCAGTTTCACGAGAAGCTTCCTCTCTGCAACGATCTTTGAACGAAGAAAACTTCGAAGGTCTTCAAATCTGGTCTTCCACAGTCACACACCATTGTCAACATTCCAAGAGGAGATCAAAGCAACAGCACAACAGAAAGGTGTGATTTTGATCGCGACAAATCTTACTTCTGCTTAAGAAAATTGGCCTGCTCTTGTTTGATGTATCCTTCGACCATACTGCGAGCCAATGCTCCATGGACGTTGTCTATCTTGCTGAGCTCAAGTGACGCATACCGTTCCGGGTCCTCGATCTCCTCCTGCGAAGTGTTTTGATTGTCCATCTTTCTCTAGGATCAAGAATACCTTCTTCGCAGCCGGCGATTACAGATACAGAAGGAGAAAGGGCATGTGACAACACTGGAACTTTCTCTCTATCTACGTTGAACCTGAGCTTGGAACAGTACCAGCATCCCATACCTCCAAGCATCTAATCCCAAGTGACATGTCTTTTCCCTATGACCGGTTTTGCTACATAATTGTCATGTCAGACACACACAAAGACAGACAGACACCATGTTTGTAATTATATATAAGATTATTGTTTAATTATTAAGCTACAAAGAAGTCGAGAATCCTTACAAGCTTCAAGAGCACAACAATAAGATGCATCTGGAGCAATTATAAAAGACAATGTAATTGATGTGGATCAAGACCCAAATGTCGTGTGTAGTATTATAAGTACTTCCTTTGGATGTGGGTTGCGTAGATGGAGAAAATGTTCTTCAACTACCAACAAATTTGTGGTTAAATTACATACTATTTTACAACAATTTGATAATGAAGAGAAAAAAAACATTGTACAAAGGATTGTGGAGCATGAAAATTTTAAGGCACTTCTACTTGAGTACATTACTTCTAGCAAGGGATTAGAGAAGGCCTTACAAGCTTTAGGTAGCATGCAGGAGGCATATGCCACATTAACTTTTGCAAAACAAGGTTAGAATTCATTGTTCAAAAACGTATTAATAACAACAATGGTGTCCAATGTTGTTAATACAAGTCAACAACACATTGCGAAGACCATTGGGGCCACTAGGTACATGGTTCGGAAAGTAATGGAGTGTCGTGTACATGTGGATGAAACAAGAAAAAATTTTGTGGGGGGGATTGCCTTGAAAGCATCACTATGATATAATAAGCGAAGGAGATCGTGAAGTGATTCTAAAATGGTGGGAAACAGTTACAACAATTTCACCTATATAAAAGGATTTCAAAAGGAGGCACATCAATGCCAAGGTATTTGACAAGCACCCAACACATTACTTGCAAGAATTTCAAGTATATGTCACTAAAACTTACAGTATATGTTTAAAAAAAAGTTTTGCAGTTCACATATTTGTAGCTAATGATCATTTGCTTGGGTAGGAACTACAAATAATAATCTTATAAATGAAAATTTAATGGATATATCATTAATTCAACAAAAAAATTCTAATTGTTCAAAATACATGATAATGTTTTTGAAGTTGCTTTTGTTTGTTGGATATCATGTATAAGTGTTGATGGATAGGACCTACTTTGTCCCTTCGTTATGTGATCTAAACTATCCATTAGAATATACTTGCAAATGTTTCAAATATTATATTGGCAAATATGTGTCAAGTTATGTATGTTCATCCTTTAATTTTTTACTTAATTAGTTAGTTGGATGTTTAATGTTTTTCTCTTTGTGTGTATGCTTCTACTAGTTACAGATCATGGTTCAATACCTATAATTAATCTATTTGTTGATGATATCTTGGCCTATTTAGTAGCTAATTAATTTGTGATTCTTTACTTGGGCAGAATCACTAAGTTATTTGACTTTTTGATTACTTCATAACCAATGTTTGTTTGGTATACTTGTTACATGTTTGGTTTCCTACCTCAATACTTGTCTAAATGTTCTTTACTTACATGTGTTTTTGTGTACTTGTTGTAGGTTGTGGAGTTCCTTGTCTACTTAATTAATTGTTGGATTTGGTTGCCTAATAGTGTTTGAGCTACTTGCATGCATATTGACCTAGTTCTAGTTTTTTTGCAATTACTTAGGTACTTGGCTAATGACTATAGGTCATTTGTTACTTTGCTAATTGCATCTAATATATTGAGAGTCATCACTATGTACTTGGTAAGGTTTAGAGTTACATGGGTACTTACTTAAGGACTTGGTAGGTCGAAGGAGTTACTTGGTAGCCACTTGGTTATGTACTTGGTTACTTTGGTAACTAGGTGTTATTATCCTTACATGAACATGACTATGTACTTGGTAGGTAATTGAAGTTACTTGGCTACTTGGTCAAGGATTGTATGTACCCAGTTACTTTGCTAACTAATGGTAGCCTACTTATGTGCATGATTTTGTACTTGGCAAGTGTTGGAACTACTTATGTACTTGACTAAGCTACTAGTAGTTTCAACTAGCTACTTGGTTTAATGTAACAAATATCCTTAGTTGCTGCACAATAAAATATTTATGCCTAATTGTGGGGTTACTTAGCTATGGTATTAGCCACTTGTTTACATGTTCTGGTTGGCAAGTATAATACTTTACTTTTTGAATGGTAATTTGTTATTGTTTATACTTACTAATTATACTTGTTCCAATTGTCAAGTTAATGTTCTATTGTTTTAGTGATAATTTCTTACTATCTACTTGAATTACTTCTACTTGTAATGGGTACTTGAGCTTTGTTGGAATAAAGTTTCATGCTGGAATCTTATTTTGTGCAATTGGACTTCTACACAAGATTTATGAAAGCCCATGTAGAATGTAAGTGGGTTTAAGAGTTTTTGAAAAGCTAAAGTCTTACTATGTAAGGAGGCTTCAGGAGTGCAACATTTGCGGTTGTAAATATCATATAGAGATGGTGGAATTTTGACACAATTTCAATAATATGCGAACAACCTCAAAAGGAGTACATGGTAGAATGTGCCCATGCAACTGTGATATTTGTTTTAATGAAATTATAGGGTAGTGTAATGCTAAATGAACACAGTTTTCAAGTCTCACTAACATGTGGAGTTCCATTCTATGTCCTTTAGAGCCTAATTTTATTTGGCATAATCTAGCTTGTTTGAAAGGCGAGTGCCTAGATTGTGGCATTGATATGTTCATGACATGCCCTTTTGAAGAGGATAAACATCTTGTTCTCCATATGCAATGGAAGTGCTATGAACTTATGGTTCATGGTAAAACTCGGGCTTGAAAAGACAACAAAATATTACAATTACAATACAAGGAAACTACAGCAAAGATGTTCTTTGATTACTTGCGGCCAAAGTTGAAAAGGTGCTTCACAATTATGTTTTTAAATTCCAGGAGGAGCAGTACAATATATGTTTAAACACATTTCCACCTGCTTCTATTTGTTAGAAGTGGATTTTGTTGAAAATTACTCTTTACAAAACTTCAATGAGGTGCAAGAAATGCACTTGCATTCCTTCCAAATAAGATTTTGGTTCACATATGTTACCATTGGAACCAACATTCTTAGCTAAACCCACATCCACCCAAAAAAAACTCCTAGTAGAATATCACTATTACATCTTAGATGACAATGAGCATAATACACTCTTTGTTTAGCATTGTTTTGAACTTCATTGGGCACATTTGACCACTAGAGGGATTTGGCCAAACGAACATCTAGTTTGGTCTAATGGTTGTGCAACACAATTCAAATCACAGTGAACGTGGTACCATGTTTATAGGTAAAACACTTTATGACTCCAATAGGTTTATCATGATTTATAATATATCATGCTTTACTTTGAGCAATTTGTTGAACTAAAATTGATTTTTGTTTCTTAATTCACATAGGTATCAAGAAAAGACACAAAGTATCACTTTGCTTCATGCATGTTGCATGGTCTAGTCTTATTTGGATTTGGCCATGATAAGAGGGTTCATGATGGAACATGCGTTGTATTAAAGCAAAAAAATTGTAAGGAACAAATGAACATGGAATCTAAAATTCAGCTTCAATGCGTAGCCAATGTAGTTGTTTTTTATAGTAAAAAATAATCAGAGGAACATGATGTGTATCCCAACACTAGACGAGAGATCATTTGATTCTACCATATGGTGAAGCCTGATTATGTATATCACAACTTTAGCCTTGGGCTTGTGACCAAGACAAGGGCTTGCAAAGGTGCAGGCCAAGAATGAAGCCCGGGAGTCACATTTCATGTTCCTGGGAGTGTAGGAAAGTGTGAAGGAATGAACCCCCACACTCCCAAGTGAGTTGCCACTTTGGGAGTTAAAGTCCAAATGAATTCCCAAGTTTTCAGAGGGTAATTGCAAAGGTCAAAACTCATTGGATTGAAGAGTTCCTTATACCATTACAAAGATCCTAAGACATAGATGTTTAAAATAGGCTCGTATGACCCATTTGGGTATTTAAGACATAAGTTATGGCCAAAAGAAAAGCTAAGAGTTAAACCACCAATTTGACTTTCGACCACTAAAAGTCAAGAATTGCCCTGATTTACTTGCGTGCAAGTGGCGTGCCACATACCCTTGGAAATTTTTCAATGAGGGCTACAACTTTTCTTTAGACCTCAATTAAAGGTCTACAAAAGAAGTTATAGGCCTTCAAAGTCGTAAGAGTCCCAATTTTGAGAATTTTGGGACTCCCAACTTGGGAGTCCCATGAAAAAATGACATGTGGATGCAAGCCCCGTGGCTAGGCACAAAAAATACTATAAGGGGGAAGGTGGTGGCTTTCCCCAAGTCCAAGCCGTGGTAAGTCTTGTGAATTTGTGTTTACATGTGGCTCGTCCGTGCACCAAAAGTGCTCCAACTACACACTAACCAACTTTTTGTTTGGTTTGTGCAAGTCTAAGTGAATAATTGACTCGCTTGTCACTCATCCTAGTCCCCATCCCAAAGCTTCAACACGCCTTTCTACCCCCAAAATGTTGTGAGTCAGGGAGCATACCCCAACTCCTTATCCTTCCATTATTTTCACCTTTGGACTTGTATTTGAATCTATCAAGGAATTTGGGGGTGCATTAATGTAAAACACAAATTTTCTTGGGATTGTAAAAATATTCATGGGTTTAAGTTAGTCCATTCCATTTGCTCTATTTCACATATTGTTGTTACTTTACTAAACATGAAGTAATTGGTGTGTTTTTGCCCAAAATGCATGGATGACAATGCAAGATTTTGTGAAAACAAATTCCATGTGCAACCATGGACACTAAACACAACTAAACCCCACAACATTTCTCAAGCAAATTTTTCTACTATTTTTACCATGTCTAAACTTTTAATTTTGAGCTAAAATTAGGTGACTGCACAAGGCTTTGTTGCCACTACTATGATTCCAAGTTCAATTTGTTTGGTTCCTAACCTAGAAATTTCTTATATGGAATAGGCCAGAGGCTTCATGGTTGGTGAACAAGATGATCGTTTAAAATTTAAAAACTTTAATTTTAAAGATGACAATGAAATAAAGGTAGCCAAAGTTGAAATTGGAAATAACTATGTGGTTGTTACAGATGAACCAGAGAGCGGGGATGCATTTTTCATGGTTCTCTACAACAACCCATTACATAGGTGCATGGAAACATTCAATGATGAATGGAGGAACATTTGGCATGAGGGCAACATGTTTTAGGGGGGACTATGGTATAAGCAACCAACAAGACCAAGCGTTCAAATCCCTTCTTACATGTTGTTTAGAAATGCTAGTCTTACTATCACCTATTTTCACTTAGTGATCAAATCAAAATTTCCAATGCTTCCTAATGCAACAAGGAAGGGTAACCCAAGATTCACTATGCCTCTGCATGTTAGAGAAAACTTACTTAGTATCATTGAGGAAAGGCAATCATATTGTCCTAATTGATGTACCAAAATTCAAAACTGTGAAATAGAATAAGAAATTGGATTAAAAAAATCATTTGTATTCTTAGTGTGTTGGTTATACTTGTTGGTCAACCTAGTTTACATGTTTCATGTTGGATACTTTAGATTAAGGCTTGGATATGGCAAATCTTATAATCTTTGCTCAACAAATTTTGAGGTGGCTTTAGCAAAGTATTTTGTTGTTTTGATTATAAGGGTCTTCAATCGCATGCAATTTCAATTATTTTTTCAGCTCTCTATTACTACACATTATACAATACATGAATTCTCACATATGTATGAAAATGGTTGTTTACTACATCTATTTGTTGCAAGCTATTTTTTTCTAGTGGTTGCAATATTTAAATGTACTTTACATTAGTGGGGCTACTTAAAATTGGGGCATCGGAAAGAAGGGCTACAAAAAACTAGTGCCAACTTAGGGTTGGTAAGGGTATAACTTTGTGTAAGTTGTACTTATAATGCATTTTGGTGTAGAAAATGAAATGAGTTTACATGCCTGCACCAACTATTGTTTAGGATTTATTAAACCATTTATGTTGATCTTGCTTAGCGATGCTATTAATGTTGCCTTGTTTTATTGCTTTTGTAAAAACAAAGTCAACTTGGCCATATTCAAGCTTTGTCAAGTATGGTGTTTTTGCATTCCCTTCAATTAATGAATTTTTGTTTCATTTACTCAAGTATGGGTAGGCAAAGGAAACCAAAGTTTTCATATTATTTATTTGTGATGGTGTCGTATGCATGGATTTCCATGCATTGGATTGGTCAGACTAGGTGGATACAAATTTGGCACAATTGTTAATTCTTGTAGCTATGTATGTGGCCAACTTTGGGCTTAAATTTGGCCATGTGTTTCTATGTTTAGTGTTGAACTTTTGTGGGTGGGTTCACCTACCTTTACATAATGCATGGTTGTTAGTATGTTTCCATTGACGATTTTTTTAAAGATTGTATTATGGTGGCATAAAAGGTAGGAAATGGTGGTTCTTCAAAATGCAGAGACCAAAAGAGTATTTAGGTATGGTCAATGGTGGATGTTTCAAAGATTGTAATATTCGAAAAGAATTCTGATTGGCTATGGATGTGTTGATTACAAATATATTAAATTTTACATCTATATTAATATCATTAAAAAAACTATAATATATATATTGGGATATGTAAGCTACAAAATGTTTTTTTAAATTATTCACCGATATAGATTCTATCAAAAGATTGAAAAAACAATTATATTTATATAGATATATCATGTGATTATAATACCTACGATAATTGGACTCATATAGATCAAGTGCGAAAAATCCATGGATAATTATGTAGAAGTAGTATGTGATATCTACCAATTTGATAGATATAGGACCAAAGTGAACCAAGCCCCATTAAAGCACCATGAGGGATGGATGGTAACTAATCACGATTAATTTCTTTTCAATTTTGTGATGTAGCCATGTTCTCAACCATCAACAAAGGGAATTTAACCAAGGTACGAGACAAACATGTAGGTGAATTGTTTTTGAGAACTTTACTACTTTTTAGCTACCTATAGGAACACAGAGTCTAAATCTGGCAAACTCAATCCTTTTCCCCTACTTTTTGGTGAATTATTTGAAAAATAATATTTGAAATCCCTTTGTAGAATTCACAAGCCATTTGTAGATTTTGCAACAATGCGGAATTTCACGTGACAAAAAAACTTTTATCATGACATGGGTTTTCTTTTTGTTCAATTTTAGTTTTTTAGCTAACCATGGTGGTTAGTTAAGTTGCACTTTTAATTACCTATGTACTAAAAGTTGGCAAATGGGTTATTAGTAGGTAGGTATTAAATTATGAGCCTTTTATACTTAGATGCATAAACCATCTATTTACCTAGTCATCACATTTTTTCCTACCTATCTATATATATCTTAAATAAAGTGAGTTAGCAAGGTAAAACCTTGGGTTTAAGGTTTAGGGTTTAAGGCCATGTGATATTCATCCATAACTAAGTCATGTCAAGCATCCATATTTGGATGTTGCATTGGGTATTAAGATGTTAGATAGATTAAGCCTAAAGTAATATCATTAACCCATTACTTCAAATGTCAATGATATATCAAGGTGAAATAAATGTAATAAGTAATCATGTACAATGTCAATTATTTTTTCACCTTAACCCTAAACTTCATTTAGTTTTTACTAGAGTGGTTATGAACATGGGTTAGCCAATATTCTACACATGTAATCATGCATGTAGGTGAAATGAAAATTGTGTGTCTGCACATTCTCACTTATTAAGTTTAGACACCAACTACCAATTAAGAAAGTACCTTCCACTGCCCTTCACCCATCTTTCTCTTCCTTTTTTTTTGCTTTAGTAAATAGGGGTTTTGTTTCTAAACCTATGTCACATTAAGCTTATTCTAAGATCTTAGGAAGTAGTTTTGAAGCACTGTTGCAACTAGGACATTGTAGAATTGGTAATCCAAGGAACTATTCAATTAGTTCATGTGACTTTTATTGTTCATATTTTTGAGAATTGTTACAGTACTTGTAG
Source organism: Sphagnum contortum (assembly GCA_963920785.1). NCBI lineage: Eukaryota > Viridiplantae > Streptophyta > Sphagnopsida > Sphagnales > Sphagnaceae > Sphagnum > Sphagnum contortum. The sequence goes on from OY987278.1 coordinate 17,645,296, forward strand.
GGCAAGTCTAATTGTGAGGTTTTATCATGTCAATTGAGCTTAATTCAAGATCTTAACAAATTAAAGTAGTAGCTTTGAAGATTTGTTGTTGGGGCATTATAGTTGTTGGGAAGGTTTGTAGTAAGTAGGGCAAGTGTGTTTGTGAGGTTTTATCATGTCAATTGAGAGCTTATTTCAAGACTTAACAACTTTATACAATAGTTTTGAAGAACTGTTGTTGCCAAGGCATTGTAGTTTTTGGGAATTGTGCATAGTTCATTGTTTTTTTGTTGTAGCATTGCATTCATGTGAAGTAACTTGAAGTCTTGTGAGGGATCTGCTAGGTCTACTAGAACTGTGTAAATGGGTAGAACTTTTATGTGACTGAATTGTGCATTCAATTGTGAAAGAGTTGAAGAATGAGTAAAAGTTAACTTGAGAAGGAACTGGGAATTATGGTTAAGCTTCAAGAGATAGTTGAGGGGAGCAAAGAGTCGTTTGAAACGAAACATAAGCTTTGTAATGAAGGGATAGATATCAAGAAGGAGCTTGACGATTCTCATATTTTAATCACAAAATGTGAAACATTGTGTGGTAAGAAGAAAAGGCACAATGGCTTCAAGTACAAGAGTTGTGGTGATGCAGGTTGATTGCTAAAATCCAAGAACTCTACCCTCTTGTTTATCAAAAGACGAAAATCACCAACAATTCCATATCTATCAATTTTGCTTGTGGTGTTTTGGCTGAAAGGAAAAGTTCAAGGTGAATTGGGTTAAGTTTACAAAGCAAGTGTAAACAATGGGTGCAAGAGGCCATAGGATTGGGTCATAGTCAAAAAGTGGCATTAACAAGCAATCTAAGCTTGAACATTCTATTATACCAACTTTGATTTCAAGGGGACTGTCATGTTGGAAGACTATTAGTACAGTGGATAGGAGCACAGTCACAAGAAGTGAAGACAATGGACCACCCAAGAAGAAGATTAAAACTAGTGATGCCTAGTCCCCAATCAACACACCAAAAAAAATGTGGAATGTTGGAGAAATTTTGGATGCAAAGGTTGCAATGGTTACATAACTACAGACAGAGCTAGATGGATTAATGGCAAAGAAAGACCTAATTACTCCTACCATCAAACTTGCATAAACTAACACTGAACAATGCCAAGTAAACTTGGAAACTACCATGGGTTGCATGGATGGGATGAAGAATGACATTGAAAAGTTGGGGATTGTACGTTAAGTGTTGTTCAAGGTGCCTTGAAGGCAAAGAATAATGGTTTAGAAAAAGAAGGGAGAGGGGGGGTACTTCTTAAATTTACTAAAATGCAAGTTGGAACACATCTGCATCCTGATATTGAGGTTGATTCACAAAGGTCCAACTTTATCTTGAGCATGCCCAGGGCCTTGTATCAAAGCCAGAGGCATTTGCATTTGCAAAAAAGGAATATCTTAGAATTATGTCCAAGTTCTATGTTATTTGATTCTAAAATTTCATCCATGATGTAGATCTTGGAGGATGCCAAAAACATAGTTATGACATTCTTGGTGCGGGAATGTTCTGGAAGCCCAAAGAAGCACGAATTTTAACGAATTTTAACCACGTAAATTCGCGAATTTTAAAGTGCAAAATGACGAATGTCATTACTATGGCCAAAAAGCAGGTCTCACTTTTGCAAAGTTATGAAGTCAATGGCAGTGACAATAAGTTGATTGTTTCTATCCCTGAACCCATCCCACATCATTTAACATGAACAATAGAACCTAAGTCAATAACAATTAGCCCATGCCCTATGTGTAGTCAGTTTTTTCACTTCAAGGACATATTTGTTGCTTCTTGTGGGTGTACATAACACCATTGGTGCCTTAAGTTCCTATTGCCAATTTCTAAAGTTTGTGAGCACATTAACTATGGTGAGAAATTTGATTATAAATGGTGCAAAAACATTGGGTTTGTGTTGGGAGATGGCAAACTAGAGTTAAAACAAGGCCTCCAAAGGCAAAAGGTAAGTTTTCAACAATATGGGTTTCTAGTGTTTTTATAAAGGTTGCTACGATCTCTGGGCATTATTTTTTTCAATTTTTTTTACAATCTTAAAATTTTTATACTAACCAGGTATTTTATGGTTGATTAATTACTTTTTTTTTTGGAAGTGTTTCATGTGCTTTTGAAAGGTTTATTAGAAGTTTCTGATTAAATGGAAGGCCTATCTATGTGTTTATATTCACCCCTGCAAACAACAACACTTCAATTAAGAACTCCAATTATAAATAACAGTGCAAAGAACCAGCATATTTACATAGTATTATTTTCATCAGATTCTAACAACTAAAATTATAATCAAAGATCGCCTGGCTTTTGTTCGTACAATGAGCTCTATGCATGTGGATCATGCATTGGGTTGAAAATTTTGATGATTTTGTGGGAAGAAGGATGTTAACAAACAATAGCTAAACAATGTTTATATTCAGCTTTCTGAGGAACCAATTTTTTGTTTTTTAGACATGCAGAAATAACAATAGCAAACCATTAAGGCCATGTAGACCTCAAGTTGTTACACTTGTTGAACTTTGGAACTGTATATGTAATGGCATGCTTATTTTTGTGAACCTCTTATTAGGGTGTTTGCATTTGTGATGTGATCGAACTTAATCAATTAATGGGACTTATGATTAGTGCACACAATGTTATACAAGTTAGATTTGATCAATTTGTCATTTTGGAACATCAAACAAGCAAAATTCTATAGTGAGATCCCCTAAGAACCCTCTAACTCCATGGAATATATAAGTATTTTGGCAATTCTAAACCCAACTCGGGGATTTAATTCTATCTAAGTCCTTATTCTAATTTGTCATAGTTAATTTTTTCAACATTGCAGACTTCATGGAACCTCTATACATGCAGCACCTTGTGGTCAAATTAATATTGTCACTTATAATTTAAATGTCGTAACCTACTTGCAACCTACTTGCATTTGTTGATTTTAATTTTGACACTTTGATTTGGTTATAGTTTACAAAAATGTGCAGTTCACTCACTTCCATCCAAAGGGGTTTTGATATTCATCAAGGGAAAAATTTAACAGCCATAAAGTAAACCAAAGTATATCAAAATGGTCTAGCCATGTTATGGTAGCAAGTGGCATGGACAAAAGCTCCTATATGTAGTAAGTGTAGATCTTGAAAAACTAACTAAGTGTTTCTATCATTTAACTTTCAAACAAGTTTGGTCATTTCAATTCTTGGCTTTGTGTCAAAAAGTGCATGCACAATAAAATAATTTCACATAGCCTCTATAAACAACAGAAAGCTTATAACCACACATGTTTTTGCCCCTTGTAATTTTTATAATAAACATATACATGTACACATCAAATTGTCCAAGACAAAGTGATATTCCCATATGATTTCCATGGAAACACATGTGTAAGAAGCATACCACATAAAATTATTAACACCAATCCATTAGTCATTTGTTAGGATTGATCTTTATATAACTTGACCAAAAAAACATGTCTTTCTACAACAAAAGACAAAATAAACACAAGTTTTTCCTAGCTATCATGACACATTTATTGCATCTATTGCTTCTACATACAAACACTGCATTTGAAGGCCACACCTTTGTAGATATTTGTAAGGACATACATGCAACAAATTATTCTAACATTGAATATGGATGATGATTTTGAGAATCGTTGTTTATAGAATTATACAACACCAAGATTGCAACACAACATCTAGAATAAGTAAGAACCACATTTTCAAATTCCATCAAAAACAACTAATTGCACCAATAAGTTCCAACATGGAAAGAACTAGGAATAGTTATATCATTGAGCCCATTCCTAATGTTTTAGCTTAATTTACTAACAGTTTGTAGCTAATGCATACTACAAGATTTACTTCCTAGATACAAACCTTATAAATCACCTAGTCCATGCATCTAAGTACGTTTCTATCAATCCTATACATGGGTATTTCATTTAAAGACTACCTTGTATTTATGGGCAACATATGTAGCTAGTTGAGTTGCAGCATCGACATTATCATCAACCTTCTTCCTCTTCCTATTGGCAATGGAATCTTGTTATTTTCTACTAGGGGTTCCCACGCATCCACATATTGTTGCATTCCTCCTTGGAGGACTTGTATCAACAGCACCATCAAGATGCTTATGTCCTGGATGTCCTATAAGATTCCTTCTTGGAGGAGTTATATCACCAACATCATCAAGCTCTTTTTGCCTAGTACTTTTGATCTCAATGGAACTTGCATTTGGTGTTTGGGTACGCAATATAGTATTTTTGACATTGATGATTTGGGCAAAGCAATATTACAAATGACACTCCAGTACCTAAGTTGGGTAAGGAGTCTTTTGTGTATCCTTTTGAGGCTTGAGGTGCCTCTTGCACTCCACTCCTAGGTGTAGATAGCTTTGTGCTAATTGGGTTGGGATCACTTTGTACTCCACCTCTAGGTATAGGTGGAGTTGTGGCAATTGTGTTGGTGTCATTCCCAAAAATTGGATTAGACTAAACAACATCAACATTAGTGCAAATTTTTGTTGCAAGTTGTGATTTTTTTGGATTGCCTGAACCATTGTCAAAGAAATCAACTTGGGATTGCTCCTTGTAGCCTTCTAAATCCAATATGTTTGGGACTTTGTTGAGCATGTCATCAAAATCAATTACATCATTGAACCATACTAATGTTGTTGTTGCAAAATAAAAACAAGAAATGACATTAAACTCAGGATTCGCTAATTATCATGTTATACAAAACTTGTTTACTCAATCCATGTAGCCTTCAAAGCTGCAATTTATAGTCTCAACCTTCCTTTCCTAATTTGATCTACTTGTACTTGTCCTAGGAAACATTGACGTTCCCTCAAGTCTAAATAGGTGGTAATTTAAAAACTATATAGCATATACGTACAAGTAGAAAGAATGGAGGTACAAGTAACATCTATTCATGACCTACAAGTAAACTTCATCTTTACTTACTAGTCAAAAATGACATGAGGTACTTTCATTTACTATGTAAAATGAATCACAAGTAGCAAAGTATTTCAAGTAAAAAAGGGACGAATTGCAATGAGGTTGCCACTTGGACAATTGAAGAACAAGTACTTGCCATGCAAATGGCAAGTAAATAAATAATGTAAAATACTTAACTAGTATGCACAAATACCTAGTATATGGCAACAAGTGATAATATTTAAGACATGCAAGTAAACACTTATGCCCAAGTAATCTAATCCACTATGACCTACTATTGTAAACTAATTCCAAGTAGAACAAGGAAACTCAAAGTAAAAAAAATGTCCTACAATGTGGATTGCCACTTGGACATCTTGAACATGTACTTGCAACACAAGTAGCAAGTAACAATTAAGGAGAGGGTCTACATGTACTTCATTATAATGATTTACTGCATTCACAACTCTACAAGTAGGGACATTAGATAAAGTTCCAAGACCCCATAAATAATGGTAAGCACTATTAGTATTTAATTCACATGTGCATACTGGATCACAATCAAATGTGATTCCAAAGGACTTGGACATTGTTCCTATGGCTACAAAGGACCTAAACATTGCTCTAGAAGGCCCTCCACATTAAGCTTCACTATTGTTATATATTTTTAAGTACTTTGTACATGTAACTAATTCAATTGTACCATCATTCTACTTGAGAGCCACATGAAAAACTTGAATTATGCAACTTATTACTACACAAAGTGAATTACATATGTGTAACAAGTGAAGAACTTAATTTACAAAACTATGATTTGTATAATGCACATGTATAGAAAATTAATTTTCCTCGCAAACTTTGAAACTACTAGTTCAAGTTAGCTTAGGGTTTAAGAAAATAATTTAGTATTTACAATGTGTAGGAGGTAAGGCTTTGGCAAAGCTTGTGGTAGCACTTCATAGAGATTTGTCAGCCCTCTCAATCTTTGAACTATCCAACAACACAATGATTTGATTGAAACCCCAACTGGTGAGCGATTCTTGTGTGAAGGATTCCCCACACCCTGGGGTCACACACTTTGTTGCTTTCCTTGCGAAATATACAATAATACAAAATGGGTGATAAGTGCACTTGCACGAGGTCAACACAAGATTGTTGCAAGAGAACCATAACCCACATATTGGGCATGGATTAGCAAAAAAAACTCCAATTGTATTAAAAACCAAGGTGGTGGGGTTTTCTGTTGGTAATGGCATGGCATATGCTCCTAAACCCCTACACATAAGTTGGATTTGGTGGCCTAGACTTTGAACCCATTACTTCATGTGACCACCTTTCAAATGCATAACATCAAGATCCCTAGAAATAGAACATAGCTTTTCATGCACATCTTTGAGCTCAATTTCCCCATCCTTAATCATGTTATGTTCCCTCTTCACCAATAATTCATGAAATTGTAAATTTGCTTAAACATCCCTCAAACTTGTAATTAATATGGTAACAATGCTTCTTGTTTTGTCCAACTTTATTGGATTTGGGCAACCTTGACACTTACTCTCACAAGCAACATTATTCTTGTATAACATTTTACAATAACTTAAGAAAATCATAGTCATCAACATTACAATAACATAATGTACTACCAAATATTTTTGTATCATTTAACATAAACTTATTCATTTTATGACAAATTGAAAATTTTGATGTGGAAGATTGTTCATTATGATGGTCTCTTTGTATATGCAAATTTTCATGGACAAATCCTTATTAAAACTATTATTTCTTAATCCTTTTCTTATATTGCAGTGTTTGTGACACACTATTGCAAATTTAAAATGTACTTCAATTGATGATTGAATTGTTGATATGTGCAAAAATTTCACAACATTATGACAATTTAGGATGTTATCCACCTTAATTACAAATTTCCATAAAAAAACCTTTTCCCAATTTATTGATAAAGACACATAAAAAATGTGTTGTAGTGAAAATTTTCAAATTATGATTACTTTTTGTCTACACTATACCATGGAAACACCCGATTCCTCAATTCTAATTTTTCCCCTTCATTCTTTGAGGATATTAAACAATTACCACCCGAGTTAAATATTCTTTTGGACCCTATTGCAAAAAAAATTGGTTCTGGAACTTATTCCCATGATATGGCCAACATCATGGAAGACATATATGAAACCCCTTCACCCACTTTTTGATGTTCAACAAGTTCATTAGTGTGAAAATGTGGATAGAGTTCAAATGTTTTTTAAGAACCAGGTCTTCATTGAAAATGGGATCATGGATTATCCCTTTATGCAAAATGATTCCCAATGCAAATTATTAAATCTACCTTGCAAATTGACATAGCTAGCATGAGGAAGGAGTTTTATGTTCACTATCATTCCAGTCTCAAGTTTTCTATGTCTCTTTAGAAAACATTCATGGTGAGATTGAAAATGTTGCACCTAAAAAAAGAATGTCTTGGGGCTCTCCATCAAGATTTGTGAATGAATAATTTGAGGCTGTTTTTAACAAAAAACTAGTCCTTTTACATTTGAAAGGTAAGCTTTTCCACATCTTAGATGACAATCATTGACTTGAAAGTTGGTTGCCTTACATTAATCAAATGCATCTTGATGATGAAACATGGCATGTGTGTCCAACCACATGGGTCTTTAATGCCGAAACTAGGAATAGAAGGCGCCTCAAGACACTTATGATAATGTCAATATGTAAGGATCTCTTACCTTCATTTTTAAAAATTCATAATGTTTGTGTCAATTGTTACTTATTTTTCCATGTTCTTAATATATTATATTTTGTTTGCCATTTTTAAGTCCAATGAAAACATTCATGTTACCCAAAAGTTTGTTCACACAATCTTTAAAATCAACATGATAGGGATGAAAAATCTTAAGGAATTTGTCAAATAAGCAATACATAGACTCAATGAACAAAGAGGAAGGGCAAACTTGGTAGTCTTTGACACAATTAGGCTTTGTTAAAATATTATTCAAGGTATAACTTTTTCATACATAATCTTTTTTTCCTTTCAACTCACAATTGTTATGTTGTTTTCAATGGGTCATCTTGCATATCTATTGCATGTAGTGTAAGATTATGGAGGTTAAGCATGATGTTGTAGAATGTACAAGTTTGAGAACCCAAATACTCTTAATACAACTAGGTTGGAACAAGCAATGGCCAATACTAATCCAAAAGCTAGAGAAACTTTACAACGTAGACTTGTGAAGCTCGTATGTATTGCTGATCCAAAATTGGGACTTGAATTCCTTCAACAAACCAAAATTCACTATTAAAAAAAAATTGATCCAAAAATGACACAAGATTGATTATACAATGTTGCCATTTCAAAGGCAAATGCCAAGGACTAGAAGTGCCAATGGCTCAAAATATGGAATGGTAATAAAACCATGAAGGAAGAAATCATTTTCCCGCTAGACCATACAAAAGTAATGATGCCTCAAAGACCCTTGGTGTAGCAAATGGACATGGTGGAATTAGGTATTTAATTTGATTCAAAAAGCCATACCTTTTTCATTTTCATTGCTAGTTTCTTAAACTTCCCAACTCGAGAAATTGTTTATTAATTATGTAGCTTTGACGAGCTTGTATTGACCAACTTCATCTCCATCATGAAATTCATGATGACCATCACATTGCTATAAAAGATGGAACATTAGAGACCATGGGAGGGTAGATTAACAAATGGAGACTTGCCCATTTTCAAAATGCATTCATTAAAGAATTCAATGACAAAAAAAGCCCTCCTTATTGTGGTAATGAATGGGATGATTAGCTAAGAAATGAAAAAGCCGCAAAATGAGTCATTTTTAAGTTAATGTATTTTGTTTCAATTATTCATTGTTTCCATTAACATGTAAAATAAAAAACATTCATTACACTAAGTGATTTTTTCCTTTTTTTTCTTTCTCTTGTAAATACATCAAATTTGTTTTCATGTCTCATGCAAGGATGTGTGAAGAAAGATCCCCCTTTCTTCATGGCATGGAAATACTCTTACAATGTTTCCATGTACACACCTTTGGTAAAATACTAGTATTTTAACATTGTTTTATTCTTGAATTTTGTACTTTCACATATTATTCTCTAACATAAGAGTTTGTAATAACAACTACAAAAGTCAAAAGTAAAACCCAACAAAAAAATACATTTCAAAATACATATCTACACAATTATTGCCTTTGTAGTGACCTGAAAATAAAATCAAACCATATGGAATTGAAAACCAACACAAAAAAAGTACAAAACTTATCATACTAGTTTTTTTCCATCAAAACTCTTCTTTAATTCCTATTATGAGCTTCTCTTCATACTTTAAACTACTCAATGTTCTTATCTTCATAATAATGTCTAGCCATTTTCAAAACTCCTCTAGAAATCCTTCTCAGGTTCCTGCCATAAACCTCAATTCAAACTCTTCATAAGTCCTAACCAACTCAACTTACTTTGTTTTGCTACTCCTTTGTTCACCTTGTCAAATATTGACACTACACTTTGGTATAGTCTATCCAATAGGGACAATATAGTTCTACCCTTAACATTACCCCCCCTATACTCTGGATTCCATCTTCGAAATCTTGTGAATGGTAAAGTACAAAAATGTACTAACCAGAACAATTAAATATTCATTCTACTACTATGAATGGATTAAATGTTCCTTTTGATTCACTACCATAGTTCCTATACTACAACATGCACACCTTAAGATGTGGATTACTCCCTTTCTATTACAAATAACCCTTCATTCTAAAGCAAGGTTATTAAAATTGATGTGACGTGCCATTTTTGTGTGAATTGTCATGTCAATGTCAATTGCCAAAAGTTGAACTTGTTTTTGTTTGTGTGATTTTCAAATAGTTACATGTGGTTTTGACTAAAGGGAGGAAGGTACGAAGAAAGTTGCCAATCCCAAATAGGGCAAAGTTATCAACTTATTATGATGGTACAAAGGTACAACAAAATATATTTCATTTTTGCATCATAGCACCTAGGCTAATGATCTTTATGCCACCTTACATTTCACAAGTTCAAAAATCAGATTTCTCCACCAATTTTGAATTTTCAAATAACTTTGGTCAATATCCTCCATCCAAAGTTTTGCCCAATCAAAATAAAGAAAAGAAGTATTGTAATAGGGTACCTTTAGATTGCTTTGAAGGATAACCTCTTGAATAATTTGTTGTAGATAATTATATTATTTTTGGAAATACAAAATCATTTCGAGATTTTTGAGCAACCTCAATAAAAAAAGTCAAACTTTTGGTTGGCTTTAGCCCACCGAAAATCCTTGTGTCAATGGTTCAAATCCATTTCTAAATAGGAATATCTACAAAAACTCTTACCCAAAGTCTTTGTAGAAGTAAAAAAGTTTTTCATGTACTTCAGTCCCTTGGATTTATGCATCTAGGTGAAATTTTTTGGTTCGAAATAGACGAAGTACTATGATATGTCAATTTATCGAGTCAACACTAACGTTCACCATCCGTTCCCATAATAAAAATAAAATAACAATCTTTTTAAACTATGTAGGTAAATGTAATTATTAGCATTAATTATCAATTATAAAAATTTATATTTCATCAGTAAATCATTTTGCAACCAAATTTCAATCATTGGACACTAACTGAGGTGTGGACCAATTGCAACCAAAAATCCTAACCATTGAAATAATGACCGTAATCAAATCGCCATTTTTTAATAGCCTAGATTTTTATTTATTTTTTGCATTGGTGATTGGATTTAAGTCCTTGAACTACAATTGGGGTTTAGACATGTCGACCAAAAAATCATGGCCATCTATATAGGTCAACCAAAAACTCTTGGCCATTGAGATGGTGACCAAAATTTCATCACCATTTTTAACGATCCAAAAATTTTCCTTTGTTTTTTTTTTTTTTTTGCCACATTGGGGACTTGATTTTGGTTGTTAAACTACGACCATGCTCTAGACATATTGACCAAAAAATCTTGGCTATTGAAATGGTGGTTGAAATGTTTTTCACCATTTTTTAATAGTCCAATTTATTTTTTTATTTTTTGTTTTTTTTGTTGCACTAGTGACCAAATTTACATTATTGGACTACAATTGAGGTCAAGGTAGGTTGACGAAAAAGTCCTAGCCATTGAAATGGCGATCAAAATCTAGTCGCCATTTTTTAACGATCCAAGTTTTGATTTTTTTTTTTTTCCCCACATTTGCAACTAGATTTAGGTTATTGGACTACGACCAAGGTTTGAATAGGCCAACCAAAAAATCTTGACTATTGAGATGGTGACTGAAATCTAATCATCATTTTTTAATGGTTCAATTTTTTTAAAGTTTTTCTTTTCTACATTAACGACTAGATTTAGGTCACTAGATTACAACTAGGGTCCAAACTGGTTGATTGAAAAATCGTGGCCATTGAGATGGTGACCAAAATTTGGTTGCCATTTTCTAACTAAAATTTTGGTTGCAAATTAATTTTAATTCTTTCTTACATTAGCAATTGCATTTAGGTTGTTGGATTGTGACCAGGATCTAAATAGGTTGACCAAAAAATCTTGGCCATTGATATGATGACCAAAATCTAATCACCTTTTTTTAATAATCTAATTTTTTTCAATTTTCTTTCCTTATTAGTGACTAGATTTAGGTCGCCAAACTATGACCAACGTGTGAACCAGTTGACCAAAAAATTATGGCCGTTGAAATGGAGACCAAAATTAGGTTGCCATTTTTTAATGGTCTAATTTTTTTTCCTTTTTTTCCCCACATTGGCCATTGGATTTAAGTTGTCAAACTGTGACCAAGATGTGGATAGGTCGATCAAAAAATCTTGGCCGTTGAAATGGCAATCAAAATCAAGTGATTCCAATAGTTTTCTATGCTTACAATTTGTTGGTTTGCAATTTCTCCAAATTAGTTAGTTTGCTTATGAATATTCGAACAGGATTTGCATCTCTATGGTCGCACTAAATGCCAACAAAACATATTTTATGGGCATTAGAGGATGTAGTTTGTACATCAACTAATATGGAGTATACCATTTAGCTACCTTATAAGCTATTTTGTAAGAAAAAAATACAATAGGTAAATGTTCATCACAATTTGCCTTATTCTCACTCATTAACTTAGTCATGAAATTGACAATGAACTTGTTAGTTGACTTTGCCTACCCATTTCCCTATGGATAATAGGTGGAAAAACTAACGTGCTTCAAAAAAAAATGATCAATTGGATATTTAATAACGTCATTAATAAAACGAACTCCTTGATTTGTTATTAGGGTTAGTGGACAACCAAACCTAGTCAAAATGTACTCATAAAGAAATTTAGTTATGATAACTATAATATTCATCTGAAGTGACTTGGCCTTCACCCATTTGGTAGCTTAATCTATGGCTATAAAAATACATTTGTTACTTGTGAACCATCCTATTGGTTTGATTAACTTAATAAAACCCAATCCCCATTTTATAAATCATTCTTTGGGAAGTAGTTATCAACTTAGCTAGACTTTGTGATGCTAAACCTCCAACTTGTTGGCAAGCATCAGAAAATTTGCAACATTTAGTAGTGTCATTAAACAGTGTGGGGCCACTAGTATCCTACATTTAAATTCTTCTTGATAATGATGCCTACTACAAAATAGCTAACCATAAAACCTTCATGGAGCTCCTACAATATCTTTTATGCTTCATATGTGGTTACACAACATTGAAATATGTTGTCTTGACCCATCCAATACCTAATTCCAACCTATATCGTAAAAGGTTATGGTCTTTTACTAGCCTTTACTTCTAGGTAGTGGTTACGATTCCAAGCATCTACCCTAACTACAAATAATCCTTGACTTCTTCAAACTAGACCAACTATAATTGAAACAGAGCTACATCTATGGTTTGATCAGGTATACTTGTCAATTTTATAATGTCTAATAGTTCAAATAACGCATCTCCAACTACATGTGTATGTTTTGGCTTGTATATTATTGTGAATTCATACTCCAAAAATAGAAATATGTATCTAACAATATGACCTGAAACTGTGGTTTGTCCACTATATAAACCATATGTCGCAACCCTAGCCTTCGGCTCGCGACCAAGGCAAGGGCTTGCAAAGGTGTGGGCCAAAAGTGAGCCTAAAAGTCACATTTCATGCTCCTGGGAGTGTAAGATAGTGTGAGGGAATGAACCCCCACACTCCCAAATGATCTCTCACTTTGGGAATTGGAATCCCAATGCACTTAGAATCTTCAAAAGGCGATTGCAGGGGTCCAAAATCATTGGATTGAAAAGTTCCTTGTATCATTGGAAAGCTCTTGGAACTTAGATGCCTACAATGACACACATGACCTATTTAGGTACTTAAAACACAAGTTATGGCAAAGAAAAGTTGAGAATCAAATTGCTAATTTGACTCTCGACCACTAAAAGTCGGGGAATCACCCTGATTTCCTTGCGTGCAAATGGCGTGCCACATACCGTTGGAAAACTTTCGATGAGGGCTATAACTTTACTTTAGACCTCATTTCAATCAAAGGTTTGCACATAAAGTTATGGGCCTCTAAAGTCGCGAGAGTCCCAATTTTGAGAATTCGAAACTCCCACTTGGGAGTCCCGAAACAAAATGGCATTTGGGTGCTGGTCTCGTGGCCAGGCACAGAGAATACTATAAGGGGGAAGGTGGTGGCTTCCCCCAAGTTCAAGGTGTGGTGAATCTTGTGAATCTTGTGAGTTTGTGTTTGCCCATGGCTAGTCAATGCACCCAAAATGCTCCAGCTATGCACTAACCAATTTGTTGTTTGGTTTGTGCAAGTTTGTGTGAATAATTGATTTGCTTGTCACTATTCCTAGTCCCTATCGTGGAACTCCATCACGCCCCTTTACCCTCAAAGTGCTGCAAGTCAGGGAACATGCCCCAACTCCTTATCCTTCGATTGTTTTCACCTTTTGACTCATCGTTGGGTTTACCAAGGAGTTTGGGGGTGCGTCACCATATCCCTATGACCAATATAGGACACAAATTTATTACCCGGAAGGTAATGTTTGAATGTATGAAGTGTAAATACAATTACTAAAGTTTCATGTTTTATGGTATTGTAGTTTCTTTCTACTTTGTTTAGGAATTTAGAAGTGTAAACAACAGGTTGATCACATTTCCTTATCAAATTATGTGCTAGCATAACACCTAGATGCATTTTTATGAATATGAAATTCTATATCCCAATTAAAATATTAAGAATAAGTGTTTTGTTATATGTATATTTTATCAAATCCCAAGTTGTTGACACTTTAAGGTTTACAAAAAATATTATCTTCCTCCTGAATTCAATAATTGGGGCCATTATGAATGCAAAACTCTTGATGAAGCATCTATAAAATTGAGCCATTCCATTGAATACTTGAATTTGTTATGGATTTGTTATCACAACCATGAAAGAACTAAACAACAAGATTTCCAAACCACATGAATGAAAGCAAGTTTAATTCCAAGTCTAGATTGCAAAACAAGAAAAACGAGAATAAAAACACGATATGTGCAAAATAAGTTTCATTTTGTAGTTAACTTAATGCGCTTGTGGAATCGATGTGTCCCACTTTATATGATGATGTGTTAATTCTAAAGGTATGCCTTTTAAGTCCTTATACATCCATGCAAAGATGTCTTTGTACTCAATCAATAGCCCCCTTGAAGAACTCATGTTCTCTTCAACTAGTTGGGCATTCACCTTAATTGTTTGTGGAATGTCCTATGTTCCTAGGTCGATTTTCAAAAGTTTGTTGATCTTCAATTAAGGTCCATCCTACAATCTACAATTCCTATATTTTGACCTTTAGTAATGTTTCATCAATTTGTACCTGATTGGGTTTGTGGTGATAGTAATTTCAAGATGTACCTTATCTTCAAAAGCTACTTAAGGTTGTCTTTTGACCATTGTTTCTAAACTACCTCTATGGTTTACTCCAATCTCTACTACAAAATCTATGGTATTTGTTATTCTCTCAATTTGGATTATATTGACTATAACTACATTCATAGGATCTAAGGGTAAATTAATTGTACCAATAGAAAAAAATTGAGATTCACTTGCAAACATCGGGTCTCCTTCTTCATCTATGATACATTTTGATAATCAAATCATTTAGGTACTACATAGGTGGTTGTTTTGTCAATAATGGGCTTAGTATTAGTCTATGGTTTATCTTATTTTAGTCTTTGCCACATGTATTTTTTCAAGTCTAGTGCAATTTTTTAAATAATTGCCCAAGGTTCAATGTATAACTAATTTCAAGCATTTGTTTACTAATATTCTAAAATATTTTCTACATATATGAGTTTACTTGGAGAGGAAAAAAATACTTCTTATGGTTTTGTTGGTTCTATAGGTTTTGTTGAACTTGGCATCCCAACCCAATTAGTAATCCATTATCCTACTACAGTAGAATATATGTTGAGTCATGGATTAGTTGCCTAAATTTGTTGTATGGTTTTCACCATAGACTTTTTCAACTTCTCCTTTGCTTCACAATCAACTTTCATTTTGTTCTTTTTTGGTTCTCGATCTTTGAATACTTTTTCTTCTTATGCTTTACTTCGAGCAATCACATGAAATTCAATCATGTTAATTAAAGCAATAACAACTTTTACCCTAGCTATAAGGCTTCTTTTTTGCAATTTTACTTCTTTTGTCTTTGAACATGGTTTACATTTTGTCAAACTTTGGACAATTCGTCAACTTGTGGCCCACTATCCCACAAATATGACAAGGGTAGTTTAATGGTTGCGAAGGTTTACCACCTTGCATAATAGCTTCAACAGTATTATAGTGGGTCTTTTCTTTTTACTTCTTGACATCTCCATATTATGGTTTATACAATGACAATTTGGATAGTACATACTTGGATTTACGAATATGTGGTTTCCCACAACCACAGTCCTTGCCCTTGAAATTTGTGGTACACATAATGAACTTTGTGCTTTTGGTACAAAAATACATTTTTCACACATCTATGCAAATTCCTTGTGTTGTTGTAGAATGTTTTGTTTCATCCGTGTTGTAGCAATATGCAAAAAAGACTATAGTCCATGTTGGAACATGGTCATCAAAAAATTGTCAATTTTAGAAGTCTATGGGTGAAAATGAGATACAATGGACCAACACGATTACTTTAGAAAATGACTACATGTCTTTTTTCCCAAATTTTTTTTTTCATATGAATGAATTTTGGATTGTGCAATTTTTCCTTTTTTAAAGAACCTCCCAGTCCTGATTTTGACATTGTAAAACTTTTGTGGAGGTTCTCAGAGGTTCTCTAGGTGGGGGTTTGAACCTAGTTCTTCCAATTTTTGAACCTTTCAATTTTGACTCTAACACATTTTTTCAAATTCAAAAACCTCCATACTCAATTCAAAAATTGAATCTAATTCCATGTACACATTACACATGCCCCAATGCTAGAGATTATATGGGTACAAAGTTTTACAACAAATTAAACAAGGGTCTATGTAGGCACAAAGTTCAAAAATTAATTTAAATTAAAACTTAATTATACATTTGATTCTACTTATTAATTTTTGAAAAAAATCAAAATTTCTACCTAAATATCCTAACCCTATTTTTAAGAATACTTTTTCACAATTCCAATATTGATTCCAAATATAGCAAAAAGACTAATTCCATGGCTCCACTCTTGTGCTATTTTCAACAAGATGGTGTTAACTTGAGTCCATGTCACAAGAATTTGACCTTGAAGCCCCAATTTTTACTTGCAAACTAGATACCCTCACTGCACTGGTTGAAGTCCTCAAAGCCGAAGTAATTAAGACTCATGATATTGTTGATTGCCAAATTCAAACCTAATCCACAACACAAGGTTGCAGTTCTCAACTATGTCACATATAAACAAACTAATCACTTGCACATATGTGATATAAAGTACTCTTTCATCAGTAATAATCATTACATGCCAAAAACTCCAAAATTCAAAAACCCATATGCTGAAGCTAACAATTCAAAATAAGTTAAATATTTAGTAAGTCATTATCAAAACTGATCAGGTACTATGGTATAGAACTATCCAAAAGAACAATACCTGAATGCTATCTAGGCATTTGACAAATTTTTAACTTTCCATGCCACTATGCATGAGTTATGAGTATAACAGAATTTCCAAATCTAGATAATGTTATGAATACAAGTAGTGAGAAGACCAATATCAGCAAGTATTGAACATTAATATAAGTATTACGTGGAAAAAATGCTATATCCTTTTATGTTGTTCATTCTAAATTGATAGCCATTTCAAATCAAAAAATAATGACTAATAATGTTGGGGTAACCAAACTTCCTAATTCACAAGGCCATGATCTGAAATACACATCTTGTAACATTAGCATATTGGGAATCAAATTTTTATCACAAGGCATATACCAATTGTCATTTGGAAGACCATAAACTCCTACCCCCTCACTATGTACCTTCACCTTCAACTCATGCCATCCCTGCAACAAGAATGGATGACTGGTAATAAGTATTCAAAGGAAGTATTCAAAGGAATCTCCGCTTCCCTCTATCAGGTAGTCTGGGAATATACTATCAACCAGTGTGTTGGGCGGTTCTTCACTTTTATGAAGAACCTGTGGTTCTGGTTAATTTTCTTTTAACTAGAATAATTTCAGTTGTGGTTTCAACAAAGAATCAAACCCAGGGTCTTGTGTAATAGTTATATATGAACCAGGTAAACCCTTGAACTCTGGTACCTACCTGGTCCAAGTATTGAGCCCAATACTTTATAACCAAATACAAGACAAGTCTGATCCATAATATCATAACCTGTTCCAGTACAGACCTTTAGGTCCAATCTTGAATATCCAAGGAAACAAGAATTCGGTTGCAACCAAATCAAGTGGAGACATTAGGATAGATGACCAACCAAAGAATCCAGTTGCAAACAATTTGGATGGAGAGACACTACAACAGATGACCAACCAAAGAATCCATTCCACGGAGCTGAATGTGGGGGAGCAATGGCTTCAAGCAGGTAAAACTGTGAAGTTTAGCAGCTACACCACTGTCAGGTGATCCAAAATCACAAGATTATTCACATCTGGCAGAATGCAGTTACACAAACTGTTGTGTAAGGCTCTGTGTAATGGGAACAAAGGAAACAACTGTGTAATGAGAACAAAAGAAACAACTCTGTGAAAGTGACTAGCCTTTACTTGCTACCTTCATCAGCTCCTGAAAATCTGCTGAAATTTTCATGCAACCAAATTATACACAAATCTGCATCCTAAGTTTCTGTCACATTTCCAGATGCAATAGGAAGTCTTGTAACATGCTATGCACTTGCAACTTATAAATCACATGAACACATGACAAGTACAGTTGCTTACAAAATTTCCTTTCATTCATCTATTTCAGTGCTGCTTAGACATGCCCACGATGCACATCCATATGAAGTCTTCTATTCTGACATGCATAATCAAGGTTCTTTTCAATGTCCACTGGTTTGCATAATACTACACATGGAGGGAAAAATGAGGACTGCACAATTTTCTGTACAGCTTTAGATCCCATCACCCAGTCAAGCATCAGTTTGCTCATCAAATGTAAGTTATGTGGAGGAATCTAGTCTCAGGACCTCAACAAAAGCACCTTGATAAAGGGTGACTCTCGCCAGTCAGTGTGCAGTTCGAGGTCGCCCCATATTCAATGCTCCTCGTGCAGTAGCCTACAGTAACAAGATATGTGATTCAGAGAAAATAGGAAAGTATTTCTACTGCCTGTGCTATTAGTGTTTCTGTACAAAAAAGTAAGAACTATAAGCATTCTTAACAATAGTTGCCATGACTGCAACTTCAACAAACAGAACAGGCACCACTCTACTCTAGTCTCAGTCCTGTCATTGGATGTATTCAGTCAGGAAATGATCCAAAGCTAGGACATCAGTCACACAGGGACCAACAGCTGCCAGCAGAACTGTCATTACCTCAAAAAACGAATTATAGTTGAGACGAAGAAGAAACTGCCTCAAGAAAGGTGCTCGTTGACTGCCAGCTAACTTGCTACTCCGCAGAATTGTGTAAAGAGAGTTTGACTTCTTGTTGAATTCCTGCAGTGAAGACATATTCGTCATTGCTACATTTACGCAAACACAATGTTATGAGGTTTTGCTAACCTATACAATCACACAAAGTTAGCAGTTCCATACAACAAACATGATGAAATGACCCACATAATTTCTGACCTCTAAGAATTGTAGCTAGAACAAACTGCACAGATCTCAGACCAGCTAGCATGAACTATTTAACAGACCTCAGTGATACGATCCAGTTCAGTAAGGTTGAGGCCCCCATCTTCCTGCTCAATTATGTGGCATAGCTGGAGGCACAGGTTTATGATGCTATCCAGTATTCGTGACACTGAGCCAATGTCCAAAAATGACTGTGTTATCAATGCTGCCAGATACCTGCACAATATGCAAATCAAGGTGCCTCAGCACCATAAATGAGTTGAGACTATTACTGCTTAACCCCCTATGTAGCACCAACTGCACATATGATACCAATTGAACTATATTCTTTTGACACAGATCATAAAGTTGTACCAAATTGTTGCACAGAAGGAGGGATGCAGTGACCATAGAACAAGAAATATCACGTACTCTTGGTGAAATCTGGCAAGTTCAGTGAAGTCCTTAGATGCTTCCAGCCGCTCTTGCAAGAGCTTCCATTGTGACTC
This sequence comes from Sphagnum contortum, assembly GCA_963920785.1. Lineage (NCBI taxonomy): Eukaryota > Viridiplantae > Streptophyta > Sphagnopsida > Sphagnales > Sphagnaceae > Sphagnum > Sphagnum contortum. Next base: position 17,665,027 of record OY987278.1, read on the forward strand.
AATAACGTCCACCTACCATCCATTGTCATAATCCAAAACCTTAGCTCCATCATCCACCAAAGTCAAAATAACAAGTTATTCAATTAAGGTCAGAGATTGCAATTATAAAGTGCGGAGCATGCCTGAATGTAGAACTGAAGGTTGGTGATGAGATATGTCATGTGCTGGCGGACACGCCACATGGGCATGCGCTGCTGCCTGCTGTCTCCCCGCTGTTGGGCAGAGTCTGCACGATCTTGCTGCATTGCCTCTGCCCACGACTTTTCCAGCTCAAGCTGAATCCGTTTCAGGCGTAGCAGATACTGGAACACTTTGCTGTACCTGACTTCCTCACCCACTATCCCCATTACTGCCCTGATCTCACTTGAACTTGTAATATTAGTTCTGATCCACAAAGTGGAGAAAGTATGCTTAATAGCACCAGGCCTTGATAGTGACCTTCTGAGTCTCAAATGCTACAAGGTGTATAGATGAAGTCCTTACTTTGCCAATACATCTCTGGTGAAAAGAAGTTGAAGGGGCCAATCAATGCTGTACTCAAGGGTCAAGCCATCCCAACCATCATAAGGTGATGTATCACTGGAAACTGAACCGTCAGTGATAGACCTTGGTCGCTTTGGATCCACCTCATTGTTGACTGCTGCAGTAGAAGTCAATTGTGGCATCCTGCATACATCCACTTACCCTCTCAGCATAAAGCTGATTCAAATCCATCATTTAACAGAAAAGATGGATCAGAAGGTTCTCAGACCTTCAGGAAACATTACACCTACCTTAGTATTCAGAACTTCTGTGTTCTTCCGTTTTACAATGACCTGAATGGATTTCAGAGATACCCAACAATACTACAGCAATTTCAGATATGACAACAATTCAGCAAACAGGAAAATGAAAAAGAAAGACCCAACCTTTAAAAACAGAGAAAAGACCAAGGAGCAGTTTAAACAACAATGACAGTCACACACACATATAGTGACATTCAACAGCAACATGTATGGTAGTGACTAGCCATATAACATCCCCACTGGATTCATCTGCTCCAGCAGTGGGTGGAGGTCAATGTCATATGTTAATCACACCAAGTATCTGTCACAAGACCTGTGCTAACAGGAAGACTCAGCCATTATGCTGGCTAGCTCAACAAAACATTAAGGAGGAAATGTCCAATGAAACCTAGAACAAAGAGGAACAGCAAAAAAAGACCAGACAACGAAAGATGAAGAAAAGAGAGAAACAACATGGTAAACTTTAAGAGCATTCAAAAGTTCTTGTACCTTAGAGAAACTCTGGAAAAATACTTGTCATCATCCCCAATGGTTTTAGTTGCAGCCTACAGAGTCCCAAAAAAACACACAATGAATGCACATTATGACAGCTCAAAGCAGCTTCAAAGTTTGTCAGATTGGAACTCTTGTTACCTTAACTGATGACTGGTACAAAACAGACACTTTGCACAGTAGAAGAGTATCTAATACCTGCTGAAAAGGGACCTTCAAATCAGCTTCGGCAGTTGGTGGGCGTGGTGGCAGACGCATAAGGCTACGGCTCTCCTCTAGAAAACACTGCAACCAAAGGTGTATTTGACATTGAAACAGCAAAATACCAGTTGGTGTATTTAGCCACGAAGAAGGAAGGCAATGCTGCTTGAAAGCCAACACAAAGTTCTCCTTTCTCTTAGAACAGCCACCTGATGCATGCATAACACCTGCACATTTGCTTGTTGGCTAGTCACTCTAGAAGGAGGTTTGCATCAAGCTCAGAAAAAGAACTAATTTGCAGATACTCATAGCAGGATGCTGAAATACTTGCCTGGAAAAAGTCACCTTTAGCCAACAGGAAATAATCTTTCAGGGCCTTCAAGTGGCCAATTAGGTCCGCATGCACTACCACCAGCTGCATCATATCACTGTCACGTGCTGAAAAATATTTCAACCAAGGTAATATGCCTCAAGAAGGACAAGAGAATGAACTAATGGGTGGCTTTGGTTTCATGACTTAGGCAAGTTAGCCAGAATTACTGCACCTGCCAAAGATGTGCTGCAGCAATAGCCCGAATTGAGTCCACTGCCCGCTCAAAAGACATCTTATGGAAGTTAGAAGCCTTCTGCAGTCCACAAAAGGATACCACAATGAAGTCCTAATAGCAAGTGATGACCAAAAATGTAACCTCCAAATCAACCAAGAGAAATATCTACCTCCAAACATACAACAGAGTAATGCATCTAATTTATTCATTGCCAAGGCTCATCCTTTCTTTTGACATCAATTCAGAAACCTGACTGTCACAGACTCTCCAGTGTTCATAGAGACATACTGAAGACTTGGACAGTGATGAATTCAACAGATCATACCTTGAGATCACGGAGCATGGAAGCAATGTTGTTAGCTTGTGCAGGGGAGAGAAGCTCAGGGCCTTGATAATCACTACTAGGCTGTGCTGAGAATTTGGTAGCCTGTGTTGCTGCATTTGGTCGAGTGAAAGTCTTGGATGCAACCCCATGAGATGATGAGACATGGCTCCTGAATGATAGGCTAGGATTTCGCAGTACTTGAAGTGCCTTCCCTACAAACAGAATTGACTCCGCAACTTGAAGAGTGATGTATTCTGGCAGCATTTCCTGCTAAGCCAAGACATGTTAGCAGCTGTTGCAGGTGAAACTTTAAAATCATGTAAGGGGTTCCAACAGGATATTTACAACCAAAAATGCATTTCCAGCCACTGCTTTTGTTCAGTGCTCTTCATGTCTGCCTCAATTTGGCATTAAAAAATGTGACTGCAAAGGTGGCCAGTCTTCATTCTGAAATGAGACAAGCTTCACAGGAAGAGGATGTGAAAGGGATACGGACCAAGGACACGCAAAAGCCAGAATGCCAGTGTGCCAGATGTGCAGCCTCTGTTGGATGTTCATTGTTGGCTGTCCCTTCTGCACCCTGCTGTCTGTAGCAAACCCACTTACTGTCATCCCTTGAAGGGTATTGCAAAACCATGTACACAAGAACCGATGAAGCTCTTATACACAGAAGATGATAGATAAGGTTTTACCTGCTCACAAAAAACTCTTGATGCTGATCTTGCAACAAACCATACACCATCCATGCTTCCAGTTGTCGATACATCACCTGATGCCCATGCCACAGCAGCCTACATTCAACCCACCCCATTCCATCTGCTTTTGAAACAATTAATGGATTTATCCACAGAAACCACAATCCACTACTCCTTTGTATTTCTCTACAGATCTAGAGAGTGTGTTGCAGGTTGAAGACAGATATACAAACCGCTGCATACAAGCTTGCAGCTCAGGGACACCACAATGACATTTGGCATGCAGCAAATTCAACAAGCGTCCCCCACGTAGCTCCTCTCTCTCTACTTCCCGTATAAGTGCATGCAGCGGTGGCAGCAAGCCTTCAAACTGCATTCATAAGGTAAAAGTTGTAATAATCATGATGTGCAAATGCCAATGTCTGATGACAAGTATAACAAGCCCAGGCCTATAGCATGCAGCACTAAAGCATGCAGAAACATATAATCTCTCATCCTGCAAGTGACAGATAGAATATTCAAACAAGATACCAGTGGTTAAGCTCACTTTCAACATGGTGCAATTCAGTGGTCATTATATATGACATTACAGAGGAAATCCCACAATAACACACTGAAGGTACCATTATGCCAGTTCTGGCCAAACCAAAACTAACATGACTAGAACAAGTAGTAGGGTTTAGGGCTTTAGGGTTTCATCATGAGCAAGGCACATAGGCTAAATGGAAAATGGCAATGGTATCCTCATTTCAGCTGCAACCGACTTATGAGGGTAAGCTACAGCCCTGTACAACCAAGCATCCAAGCCTAAGGTATGGAGAGGGATTACATAGAGAGTCTGGTCAGGGCCTCCTGCTGCACCCTGAACATATTCTTGGCTAGGTCCTCATTCGAGCATTTGACAATTGATGAAGGAAAAGAACATGTTATCTTTGCCTTGGTACTATTACCTGAACAACAATTTGTATTTTGAGCATGAGCCCTGTGCACATGGTGGGGTAAGTATAGGTGGGATAGACTGACCTGATAGAGGCCTTGAGTGACTGAAGCCAAAACAGGCACTGGGTCGCTCATGAGAGCTTGCTCCACCCGCAGTACAGCCGATCTATAGACTGCAAGAACTTCCGCAATCCCATTCGCCAGGGCCCGACGATAAACACTTGGCTGCTTTGCATTCGACCCATCTGTGATTTGCGGGCACGAAGAGTTGATCCAGCTCAAATTACGCGACTGCAGGCAAAAGTTGTTGAGCTCCCGGTAATAGAAACCAAGGCGAAGAAGCTTATCCAACACTTCCCTGCAGCAAAACAAAAACACTGAAAGCGATAAGAATAATATTAGCAGCAGCAGCGAGAGGCGACAGTTTTCAGGATTTTAGGGTTCGGTGTGTACACAAAGGAGAAATGCGAACCTTTCAGAGTACTGGAGGAAGGACAAATCCGGAGCGAGGCGGAATGTGCAATCGTCGTCGGTGGTGGTTAGCGTAGTAGAGTATTGCTGGGGACGTGGGGAAGAAGAGCAGCCGGTTGTTGAGGAGGAGGTGGTGCTGGTGGTAAGGCCGAGAGCAGAAGCCTGCTCTTTCACGTCCACGAACACATCGCCAGTGCAACCCACCAGCGCCAGCAGTAGCTCGTGAAGCATTGTGAGCTCCAACTCTCTCGCCTTCCGTGACAAACAGAAGCCACAAGATTCAGGTACATTCTCCCGACACCATCGCCAGTGCTCTCCACTAGTTTTCTGCCTGCCTCTTCTCCACAACACAACAATAATGGGTTACAAACTTTGTGGCAAAACCCACCCCCCACTGGAAACCCAAAAATGGCGCCATACTGCTACAAACCATAATCGTCAAACACACGCAGTAGTGTTGTTCGGGTATATGTTCTACCCGTTTATACCCCTTTTCATCCATTATGTGCAGCAGGGTAAAGCCCTAGGACTGGGGCTTTGCGAAAATAAGGGACTTTTGGAGTGAGCCTATAGAGCCCCAAATTTCTGTAAAGACTGCGGAAGTGGGACTTCACATGGGGTAAAATCTGCTGTCAATTCTTTTTTAAGTTTTCCCCGTGGTCCCCAGGGAGTCCCCAATTTCTGTAAAGCCCCAGTAAGTGGGCCAAGAGAGCCCCAAATTTCCATAAAGTCTCCATAAGTGGGCTTTACATGGGATAAAAACTGCTTTCAATTTTTTTATATATTTTCCCCATGGTACCCAGGGAGTCCCCAATTTCCGTAAAGCCCCAGTAAGTGCGCTTTACACAAGTGAAAAAAACTGATGATTTTTTTTTAATGAGTTCATCATGATACCCGCCATATTCCTGATACCCATGGACATGATTTCAGTGTTGTGCAAATATCGTACCTACTACTCATGTTCGACAGATCTTGCTAAAAAAATTAAATTTTTTGAAAAATAGGGGGATAGGGCAGCAAATATTTCAGAATTTCAACAATAGCCTCTGCATATGCTGAGTTCACTAATAAGTTTCAAAGTTAACTTGTGATTTGAATTGGGTTTGATTTCTTAGAATTTTGGCAAATTGATGTTGTTAGTTTTTCCTTTTTTGGACTGGCCCTCTTAAGAATTATTTAGGTGTGCTTTACACTAGGAATCAGGGCCAATGTTCAACCTAAATCCAGCATTCCTATTGGTGCAAAAAGTTGAAATCAGCCCAAGGGCTTTAGACTAGGAGTCAAGGCTGAAAGAGAAAAAAACATTTCAATCCGCCCCAAGTTACTAATAAATGCTGAACTTTAGGGCCTTGTATTGGCCCCAAGGCTCAAAAAAGGATACCATCAATTTGAGAAGCCAATTTGCGACCCCAAAATGCTCAAAGTTGGCCCCAAGTTTTTTTGGCCCTGACGCCTAGTGTAAAGCGGGCCTTAGTGTCGAACATGAGTTGTCAGTACGGTATCAGAAATGAAACCTCATAACAATGGTTCTCAGGAAGGTTCTCAAAAGATCTACAATCATGGCTCTCAAAAATCTGGAACTGATTCTGATATGTAACCATAGTTCCCATAAAATCTAATAACCGTTTAGATAACCTATCATGAAACTGTGGGTTATTTCGTGAAAACCACTGTTTCTTCAAGGCCTTTTTGAAGTAGGAGTAGAGCCTTCCCATATACAAATATAATTTGTTTCTCTTACTTTCTTTGTGCAATGGATTACTCCATTTGTTTCCCAAATAAATAAATAAATAAACAAATAATCGCACCAATCTAAACTAAGGCTTCAACCATACATGAGTAGCCAAACCCACCTAATAAACCAGTTTAATCTTATTCAAAATTGCAATCATCAAGTTAGTATCATTTCACTCGTGAAGAAATATTATTCCACTAATATTGGAAGATGAATATGTCTATGCCCAAAATTCCACTCCATTGCAAGCAATGTTACACATGCAAGTGATGATTAAATTAAGGGTATCTCTTCTTTAAAGGCATTCATTTTGTAACTACCACATTGACTAACATGGTTGTTCATTTTGGGAAGGTCAAAATAATAAGTGTCAAAATTATTTTGAATAGGTTAATGTTCGTGTAAAAACTTGTAGGAATCATAACTTAATAGTTTTGGGACTTTCATTTGTGAGTCCAAGAAAACTTATCATTTTTATGTGAGTTTCAAAATAAATTAGAAGGAAGAGAGTGATGACTTTTTCCAAGTCAAATGAATGAAAACTAAACTTGATAAGTCTAGTGAGTCTTGTGAGTTTGTGTCAGTGCACAACTTGTTCATGCATGTCTTGATTTCAAAATGCAATAATCATCTTCTTATTTGGTTTTTTCAATTCAATATGGCTATGAGTTCACTTGATGAACTCATTCTAGACTTATTTAAAAACTTTTGGAGAGCTCTCTTGTCCTTATGCATGGAATTAAAGAGCACATCAAAAGCTTTTAAATGTTTTAAACTCATTGTATTGAAATGTTAGCTTGATACCTTTGGCAATCTTTTGAGGGCATGTTCATAGATGTCCCAATCCATATCTTAGCACACTTTGTATTGTACCTAGGTATCGAAATCAATTAAACTATATTAAATATTCTTAATTCTTTTAGGATGCATCATGGCAATGGCATCTAGCAACAAGTGTTCAAGAATCTTTATTAGGAAGGTTCTTGGAAAAGAATATATAACCAAACTAAATAGTGGAATTTGGACAAAAGAATTATGTACATATATTTGGAGTTCAAGGTGAGGGTGTGAATGTTGAATTGTTAAAGGTTTGATTTTTGTCATTGTATTATGATGCATTAAAAGTTTAAGTCATTTTACAAAATCTAATGAGGATTTCTAGTATAACTATGGATGAAAGCTTTTGCATTTGGGAATTGAAATAAGTCTTTTCAATTTGTTTAATGATCATATTATTTTATTCTAATTTGTCAAATTTTACTGTTCTTGAATGTGAATTATTTAATGCATTCACGAATATCATTTTTAAGGTATATGTTAACAAGAAAAAGTACAAATTTCAAATGTATGTTTTGCTAGAAGCATGCATGGGTTATTTTTGTGTGCAAATAAAGCAATGTTGCATTATGAAATTTGTGTACAATTGATTGAGATTGTTGAAAATAATGACACTCATGTTTCTAGGGTTTTTGGGCATCTTGAAATTAAAGTCAATGAGGCGTTGTAGCATTTTTTCAGAAATTGATGATTAGTTGTACATTGTATTGATATGTTTAGATACTATAATCAATTTATTTTTTTATGTCACATTTTTCACCATGAACATTAAAGAAGAAAAAAACTAAAGTATTTCATCATAGATGTTTCTTATCTTTACAAAAACAAATCACCAAATAAAGAGGGAGATTTATTTTTTGAAAATTGTTGCCACTTTTTTATTACCCAAAAAATTGTTAATCATTTTGTTAGTGTTTGGAAAAAAAAACTTTGGACATTTTTTCTATAAACTATCATTAATAAATGTTAAAATTACCTTTGGATGTTCATTGCCTATTCTACTTCAAAAAACTTATTACAAACATTGATTATATAATGTTGTGTTGACTTTGGTAGTTTTATGAAACAAACATTAGGTTGATTTGTTGGTTGTAGCAATATGATGTAGTCATGGATGCATAGTTTTTAGATAATATTGGTATTTCAAGGTTGAATTTACTTGTTTCTAAATGTTATTTGGGCAATTACAACAAAATCATGGTAAAGGTACATGCCCTAAAAGGAACCAAATGATTATATATGACATTTTTCATTATTTATCAGAAAATTCATTACATTAAACAAACTTAATTGAAAAAATTCCAACAATCCAAATTAAGATAAGTCATATGATGCTAGTGATTTTTCACACATCTACATTGTTATACATCAATATTTTTGTTCAAAAAAGAAATATTTAATGTTGAAATAAGCTTATATAGACTACTTGATATTATTTTTGCAATTTTATTTTTTGCACATATGATATACATTTGGGGCTGCAAATTTCAAGCCAAATGAATACAAACAATAAACCAAATGGTCCAAAAATATATATATGGTAACCCATAAAAGGAATTTTATGGCTTTCAACATTTTCATACAATTTATAATTTAGTTAAGTGCATCCGATGAGCATTAATAAACATAGATGTAGGCATTGTTTGTTGGTAAATAAAAGTTGAAATTGGTTGTACTACTTCATACATTCATTTTTCTTCCTTAAAAAAAAATTACAATTAAAACAATTGACATAATTTTTTTGAAGGCATCAAAATGAAATTTATATAATATATAATATATTTTTAGATATTTTGATCTTGTCAATACAAAATTACTCTTATTGTAGGCACACAACAATACATTATGATTATAATGTGATCAAATTATAAAAACTCAAAGTGGAACTATACAATCAATTGTTAATTAAACTTTGTTTTTGGTACTATTACCATAATTGAGCCCACTAACAATTGTAAAATATGTTTTAAAATAAAATAAAATCTGAACCTACATTTTCATCACTCCTTTTTTCATATTCCAACTTCATGAAAGCAGCCATTTGTCACATGCTTCATAATAATGAACAAAATATACACTCTAGAAAGACATGTAAATAAGAACCTATTTATATCTTAAGATTGTTCACATTGGACTAGTGTCCTTTTTTGGGACAAAATTTCACCAATTTTTGACAAAGAAATTGGGAATTTTTGGAAGTTTTTTGGTTTTTCAAATAGAAATTCGACTACTTTTATTAAATTTCACCAAAGCTTCACCAAATTTTCAATGTCAAAAAGATAAATAAAAACATTGAACTAGACACAACTTATAGATTCAAATTCAAAAGTAAATAAAACAACTATCAATGTGCATGTGATATATACCTCATAGGAAGGTTTCATAAAATGAGATCACTCGGGAAACAAACTTGGTTTTGATTAAAATCTTGAGCTTTTGTGGGAGCACACCACTAAACAAACATGCCTTGTGCCACTCTTGTTACTTCTTCCCATTCTTTTTGGTCCATGTGATAGTTTTTTGCAAAATAAATTGTGTTTCCTTGATGGACATAGTGGTTAGGCCACCACAAACTTTACAATCATTTGTGGCATGTTGGCAAAACTTAGACATTGCATGCCCCCAACATGACCCCACAAAAGGTGTTGCCAACCCCAACACTTCACATGAAACAAAAGAAGTCAAATCAATGGTCATGGTTGAAAGATTAACCCCCCTTTGTCTTTGACATATGCAATAAACCCAAACATTGAAGCCACATTTTGCAACCATTTCACAAAACTATGTTACTCCTAGAGAATTTTTGATGTCTTAAAAACCAACAATTACATGAAAAGACTCCCATTGGTCATTCAAAAAATGAATAATCGTGACAAACGTGTCCATTCTTACTCTAGACATCCATAGATCAAAAGACACGGTGCAAGAATTATAAGACTCAAGGGATGAAGAAATGTACATTTCTTTGGTCTTTTCAACCACCCTAGGTAAGATTTCATTGACCAAAGTTCACCTAAATCAAAAATTAAGATGAAAATTTTGTCTCACGACCAACCTCCATGGAGCTTCAAGAAAAGACAAAGGCATATTGATAATTCCAAATCCCTTTCAAATTGTTTTTGGTTAAAATCATCCTTGATGCAAGGCATAACACTACAAAAATAAAAAAAAGTTGTTGATGGAGTGGGGGAAGACCTTTTTTGTAGATTGCTTTTCTCCTTTAAGACCTTTTTCTTGTTGAATCCACATATTCCATAAGTGTTGATGAGTGGTTTCAAGATGCATTCAAAGAGCAAAAATTTAATTTACCATCTTGTAGTTTATGGTGCCCTTTTAAAGTCCTATAACCAAGACAATGGGATTGCAAAAAACACATTTTAATTGCTCAAGTTGGTTTGAATTTGAACTTATTTCGGAAAAAATTGTGCTCATAGGTGCAAAGAATGCCCATGTTGTGGCATCATGACTTTTGACTTTCCAAAATTCTTGTTGTTTTGCCAACAAAGACCATTGGGTTATAGCATTTGTGGTGGTAGAATTTTATGTTGGTGTTGTGCTTGTAGTTGCACTAGAAACTAATGCAAAATTGCAACAAGTGGACCTCCAATGGAGGTTCATGGGATAGGCAACCTTTTCAAAAGAAACCAAAAAAATTTCCATGCCTTTGACTTGCAAAAAAACCACCCAAAATATGGACAAATCCAAAGAGTTTGTAATAGTAATAACGTAAGACAAGAAGACAAAAAGATCACAAAGAACAAGGTGATGGTCAAAGGAGCTACAATAGCAGCAATGCAAGACAAGAAATAAGGAGATGGTTAGAAGGGCTACAACAATAATGTAAGACGAGAAGACCACAAAAAGACCATGAAAAGACCACTAGGAGCAAGGTAATGACCAAAAAACCTATAACAATAGAAGGCAAGACAAGAAAACCATGAAGAATAGGGTGATTGCCAAAAGAATTACAACATTGGTGTAACACAAAGACCATGAAAAAACCATGAGGAGTAGGGCAATGGCCAAAATACTAAAATAAAAAAACCATGAGAAAATGATAAGGAGTAGGGTGATGGCCAAAAAAACTACAATAACAACAATGCAAGATGAAAATACCACAAAAAAACCATGAGGAGTGGGGTGATGGTTAAAAGAGATGCAATAATAACAATTCACAAGATGACAAGACCATGAGAAGACCACAACAAGTAGGGTGGTGGCCAAAAGAATTGTAGCAACAATAATGCAAGACGAAAAGACTATGAGGAACAAAGCAATGGCCAAAAAAGTGGCAGCAACAACAATGCAAGACAAGAAGACCATGACAAAACCATGACCTGAGCACAACGATTGCCAAAGTGTAATAGCAGTAACACAAAATGAAAAGACCACAACAAGACCACAAGTAGCAAGACAATGGATACAAAAACTACAATATTAATAATGCAAAAAGACAATACCATGAGAAGACCACAAGGAACAAAATGATAATTAAAAGAATTCCAACAACAATAGAATACAAAAATACCGTGAGGAATAAGGTGATGGTTAAAAGAACTACACCAACAACACAATACAAGATCATGAAGATTAAGGCAATGGCCAGTGGAGCTATAGCAACAGCATATGATGATAAGACCATGACAAGACCACAAGGAGTAAAATGATGGCTAGAAAAGTTGTACCAACAATAGTGCAAAACAAAAAAACCACAACAAGACCATGACAAGGCCATAAGGAATAGGGTGATGGTTTAAAAAGTTGCACCAATAGTAATGCAAAATGAAAAGACCACAAGGATGAAGGTGATGCCAAAAAAGTTGCATTAACATTAACATAAGACAAGAAAACCATGGGAAAACCACCATGAACAAGGTGATGGCTAAAAAAGGTGTAGCAATTGTAATGCAAAGGTGAAAAAATCATGAGGAGCAAAGTGATGGGTAAAAATTTACACCAATGTAACAATGCAAAATGAGAAGACCACAAAAAGACCACAAGGAACAAGGCGAAGGCCAAAAAACATGCACCAATAACAACACAAAAAAGAAGACCACAAGGAGCAAGGCGATGGTTAAAATAGCTACAACAACAACAATGCAAGATGAAAAGACCATAAGAATTGTAATCCCAAAACCCCTAAAACCCTAACTATTTAACGAAAATCAAAATCAAGTTTTTTCAACAATCTAGTTTGGTCCCAGTTCTTCTATCCAAACAAAAACCGGACCTAGTTCCAATTCCATGGATTTAAAAAATAAAGAAATGAAGGGTTGACTCCTATGTGGATTTTTGATCGTGGAGGAACCTTGGTTTTAGCTCCAACCCAATTTTGGCATTGAGACTTAGTTTCGATTATTTGGAATTGGATCCGACCCTGGATAACTGAATAATTGCACAACATTAGTCATAATTCAAATGTCGCAAGTTTCAAAATTGTTATGTGACATGAAGAATGGTGACCTCTATTACAAAGGTTACAACAAATCATAATGAACAAGCTTAAACATAATTTCAACAATGCACACATAAATCAACATATATTATGACACAAAACATGCAAAACATTCTCAAATGAAATTGGATTCATAACATGAGAAAACTTATTTGGACATGAAATAAAAACTAAATTAAGTTGCCGATTTGACTTATATATGTGAAATCATAATTCTTTTGTAGCTCTGCATCTACACCATGTAAAACATGTGTACCATAAAGCATCAATATTCATGCAAAAAATGTTCAAGTTCTCCTAATATGGTACATGAATTCATGACCTAAAAGGTTCAAGTGTTCCAAGCACCTTCCAAATGTTGAAATTACATTGATACACCAAATCCATAACCCTCCCCTACCCAACCTTTCCTACCCTCCTATCAGGTATTTGCAATGGAAGTTTTGTGAATAAAACAAAAGTTGCATCTTTGAACTTTTTGGAACACAAAATTGGGAATATAAGTTGTGCTTCCTTTTAGGTCCACATCATTTAGATTTGGATTAAAATATGTTTAAGTTAAAACATCTTTGGGTACATCAAAATTATTTTTTATAACGTGGCTAAGTGGTTCTTCACCTTAAATGGTGCATGTTGTTTTTTGGAGGTAATCACTTTCTACCCACCATTTTGTGAGACTATTAATTCTTTTGCTTTCTTATTTCATGGTAAGAGCATCTTCACCATAGCAGTAAAATGGCTTATACAATATATTTTAAATAAAGTATAATTGTCAAATAGTGTGAAACCCACTTTGGCCTATAAAAATGGTCAAAATAGGAGTGTCCTCTAACAAGGCATTTAAAAGGAAAATGGTCATTTTTATTGGCCAGTCATAATGATTGGGCCAAGTGATGATTTTTAAATATCATAATACTTGGCAGCTTTGGCCAAAATAACATTATTTTTAAAAATTCTGAAATTTTCATAAATTAATTTTCTCAAAAAGAAGTTGTGAAGGAAATTGAAGAATATTTTAAAATATTTGATTTTCAAAATGGAATATTTAAATTATTATGAATTATTCAACAGATACGTGTTGAAGCCACCCCTTTATTACAATAGTCTCTCTGGTCCAACTTTTAATGTTTATGGGTTGGAATGCCAGAAGGGTTAACACTTAATGTTGAATTGACAAACAATAATACATGTCCAAATAGAGGGTGTGGGTGGAGATGCTTTGAGGATGGAAGAGATCCCATACTAGAGAAAATCATGGGCCTCTCGATTAATAATTATGAATATTTAATCATAAAATTGGATGAATTAAAATATTTAAGGATTTTTTTGAATTTTCTTTTGACGCTAGCTTCAATGTAGAAATCAAAGAAGGCATTGAAATGTATTTTAATGTGTCACCTGATGTCAAGGTTGTGATATAATTCCCACTTTGCAACCTTATTGAATTTCTTGAATTATCCAAGCCCTAACTTTCAAGTTTTTCAAAAAGTATATCTAAATTTTTTTTGGAGTAGTGTGAGTGAATGCTATGAAGTATTAAATCTCACTCCTCCATTTTAATTTGATTTTGAATGGTATGTAGGTATAGAGTCTAATACCCAATCCATCTGTTTGCATGGTTTTCTGTCTTGCAAACTTTTTGTGTAAGGTTGTTTTTTCTTTTGGTGAAATAGCCACACTAGCAATTATTCACAAGGGGAATTAGCCAAATTTGGCTACACGACAAAGAGGAAACTACAAAACTTTTTAAATCCTCCTATAATTTGGCAACGTGGAATGCATATGTTAAGATATGGTGATTTTCACATTGAATTTTTTTTGTTACCACAATGTAAAAATTCCCTCCTACCCCCCAACCAAAACACAACTCTGGTGGTCTTGCATGCTTGTTTAGTTTCAACATAATGTATTCAGTGAGGTACACAAGATGTTAGGACCAATTCCTTTGTTCCTTCTTCAAGGACAACAGCTAAAATCGTAGAGCCCAATTGCTGGAAGTGAAACCCATTAACGCCAACAAAATGAGGGAATAGTAAATCAATTTGATAATTCATAATTCATTACATGACAAATTTCTGCAACTTTGTAGCAAGCAATATGTTCAACTATATATACATTATCACAAATCAACATTTGAATGCCACATCGATCCCCTAATACCTATGTTATGCTGTAAAGATTGCAAATTCATTGTAACTATGAAGCAAGCCCTATATTAATCCATAATTCACATTAAAATCCCAACTTGATAGAATTGTAGAGGACTTCAAGCAAAATGTTTCAATATTTATTATTTAAAAACTTGGATAAGAAATTGAAAATTATTGCTGATGAAAGTTTAAATTCTTTAGTTTAAGGCAATTTTCAAAATTGCAAGTTTCTAGAAACTTGAACCAAGATGATGTGCTCCATGTATTATGAAAATTTGGTGGTGAATAGAAAGCATGCATATGAGTGACATGTGAAAAAAACATGGTTCAACAAGGAGTTGAAATGAATGAATAATGAACAATTAAAATTGACCATTTAAGGGAAGTCTGGAAGAAAACATCGAGTAAGCAAACAAAAATCTTCAATAATTTGGGACATTGGGTAATCAAAACTTTTCATTGATTTTCACATTAGTGCTTGCCATCTTAGTCTTTTAGTGTTGCAACCTTTGAAACCATGATGACGAGCACCGCACTCATTGTCATGGTTTTCTTAATTGTGTAACCTCCAAGAACCACAATGACAAGCTATGGTTCCTTGTGGTGTTTTATTTCCAATTGTTGTAGCCTTGTGAATTAAGATGATGAACTCCAGTTCATTGTCCTAGTATTGTTTTTAGTGTTGCAACCTATGAAACCACAATGACGAGCGCCATGCTTGTTGTTGTGGTTTAAAAATCTTTTGCAACCTCCAAAAATCACCTTGATGAACATAATTTGTCGTCTTGGTTTTTTCAGTGTTGCAAATTTTGAAACCACAACAATGATGGTTGTGCTTGTCGTCATGGTTTTTTTATCGTGCAACCTCTAAAATCATGATAATGAGTTGTAACTCATTGTCATGGTTTTTTTTCAATTAGTGTAGCCTTGTGAATGAGGATGATGAGTTGTAGTTCATCATCTTGGTTTTTTTTGCAATGTACCTACTTCCCAAACCAAGATGACAAGCATAACTCGTTGTCCTAGTTTTTTTTTTAATGTTACAACTTGTGAAACCACGATGATGAACACCATGTTTATTGTCATGGTTTAAAAAAATTTGCAACCTCTAAAATCTAAGACGACGAATGTAGTTCATTGTCCTAGTTTTTTTAGTGTTGCAATCTCTAAAACCACAATGACAAACATCATGTTCATTGTCGTGGTTTGCTTTTATTGTGCAGCCTCCAAAAGCCACTACAACAAGTTGCGGCTCATCATCATGGTTGTTTTTCAGTTGTTGTAGCCTTGTGAAGCAAGATGACAAAGTTACAGTTCATTGTCCTAGTTTTATTTTCAATGTACCAAGTGGAGTTCGTCGTCCTTGTTTTTATGTAATGGTGTAATGGTCATGTTGCAACTTGTGAAACTAGGACGATGAGCGTAGTGTTTGTTGTCATGGGTTTTTTTATTGTGTAACTTCTAAAAACTAAGATGATGAGTTGTGCTTGTCATATTGGATTTCTTTTTGTGTTGCAAGTTGTGAAACCATGATGATGAATGTTGTGCTCATCATCATGGTTTTTTTTATTGCGCAACCCCAAAAACCAAAATGATGAGCTATATTTGTTGTCTTGGTTTTTCTAGTGTTGCAGGCTTTGAAACTACAATGACAAGTTGCGTTCATTGTCATGTTTTTTCTTTCATGGTTGTTGCTTCTTGAACTGGATGACAAGTTGCTCATTGTTTTGGTTGTTTTGTTTGTTGTTGTTTACAAAGAAACCAACAATAACCTAAATGATTATCAAGTTGTCATGGTTTTTTTCTTTGTTGCTACTTGCAGAGACACATAAGGTGGTTTTTAATTTCTTTAATGGTTCTTGCAAAGATGCGACCTGAAATTTTTTTTCTTCAACTCTTGTTTCTAAGGAGTGGTGTTCTTCTTGGCTTGTGTTGCTACTAGGTAATTATTTTGGAGTTTTTTCTTTAGTGTTGGCAAGGGAATTAGAAATTAATCAGTTAGTGTCCTCATTTTGTTTTGGGCATTTTGGGCATTTTGGTAGATGCACATTTGGAAGAAATTGAAGAAAAGTGCATGAAATTAGTAAGCTCTAACTGAATTTGCAAATGGTATTGGAAATGCATGAAATGATTGGACATTAAGTGGAAGATGCAATTGCATTGACTCCAAATGGGAATATCAAGGAGCAAGTGTAAGCTAATGTTGGGGTTGGGGGTTTATCTACGACAATGGATGTTAGTACAATTGAGGTTGAGTTCGAAAAAACTATTGACATGATAGAGGAGCAAGAAATTGTAGCTCCTTGGCAAGAAAATGTAAATGGGGATGCTCAAATTCATGCTCAAATTGATGGAGGTGACATATTGAACCTTATTTGTTATAATTAATTGGCCCACCCATCCTCTCAAGGAAGGTGGGGTTTTTTTGTCAATTTTTGTGTTGCAATATTTTCATTAATTATGCTCCTTAAATCCCACCTTTTCCCAACCTTCATTCTCCATGTGAGAGGGGGGGGGGGGGGGGTGGGGGGGGTGGGCCATTTTTTTGGTCAAAGTTTCTAAGCAATAACTGAAGGCTTTGTAAGTGATTTTCTTTTATAGAATTAGCTTCATTTCTTATAATTTTGAACATTGGGTTCTGATAATACCCTCATCCCATGTTTTGATCTTTTATCTTTCTATGCAATACCCTCATTGAACATGGGTTAACCTTCATCCATAATGTTAATTCTCACATTAAGTTTATTGTTTTTCTTTCTTTTGGTTTCAAATGTGGTCCTCCCCCCTGCCCCTCCTAGTTGCCATAGAGGGTGTCCATTGGGCAAGGGATGGGCCCAAATTTGTTTATAGGGTTGATGGGTTCAATGTATTTTATATTGCCAAGTATGATTTGGTACAACATTTATGGGGTGCGCCACAATATGACCATGGAGCTAAGCAAGTCCAAACATCCATCTATTCGAGAGGAGGGCCTAAAACATCAAGATCACCTAGTTATGAATGTGCAAGTCTTGAGCAACCCTTTAGCCCGATTTTGTTGAAATGAGCAAAAGGCAATTGCTAGGGCTAGGAAACACACAAACTTGGAGTGGGATAGGTTATAGGTTGATTTGCAATACACACTTGAGATTTTTAAATTGACACTTATTAAGCTAACCTTTCTAGCCAAAAATTTTGGCTTCTTGGCATGATTACATGGGGTGTGGGATCCATCCCTTTCAATGTGCACAACTAGGTGGAGCGCGATGAAGACCCTGTTGTTGTGATTTGAACAACTCAAGTTGAGTATGTAAAAGCACTCAAAGGCACTTAAATGAAGCATGATTGAAAGTTTGCATCTAATAAGATGGTGTGGTGTAAAGAAATTAGCCTTCTTATGCAATGCCATAATTTTTAAATGATTCATGATTGGCAAAATTTTAATAATGCCATATTTAATTTTATTTCAATTCCAAGTTTTAGGTTTCATATGCAATACTTATTATGTTGTGTTGTTTGTTTTAAGGTTCGAGGCACTACTAGGGAAGTGTTTGTGGTTGATGTTATGGAGGTAACATTGGCCAATTGTGAGATATTCACGCAATGGCACGCCCATGATGCAAAGGTTACATTGGTGTAATATAGGAAGGTTAATGGATCTCATCCCCCTCTAGTAATGACACAGATAACCCATAGTTTATCCCAATTTTGATTAGGGTGTTGTTTTGGTCTTCAAGATTTAGGGTAGCAATTTATCCTTGAAGCAACCACATATTTACGATTATGACATGTTCTTGGTGGGTTGTTTGGATTTGAGCATTTTTTGTACATTTTTGTAACACATGTCATTTATGTTTTTTTATTTAAAGGATTTTACTTTCATTTTACATCATCTTGTGTTAATAATTAGAAATACATTCTCACATATTCTTATATTGTTTGATGAAATTATCAAGAAAATGATTTTAGTCTTGTGTTCAAATGAAAAAACCTTTTTTTACCACCAAAAATTAAAAGTTCAAATTTAGAAGGAAAGTAGTACCTTCATGAGGGTATTTTGTAAACACCATGGATTGAATTATTTTGGTCCAAGCTATTGGTAGGGTATTGATTATGCCCAAAATGATTCAATGCACATGCAATACCCCTATTAGGGTATATTAAAATTCCTTTGGTTCCATAACATATTTAAAGAATCCTAAAGGGGTAGAACATAGCCCTCACAAAACTTAGAAGGAACGTAATACCTTCATGCTCATGTAATTTGTGTACATTACGGATTGAATTATTTTGGTCCATGCTACTAGAGGGGTAATGCTTGTGTTTAAAACTATTCATTGCATGTGCAATACCTCTTTTTGGGTATATAAAAAATCCTTTGGGTTCCATCATATATCTATTGAAACTTGGAGGGGTATTGCATGGCCATACCAAAACCTAAAAGGAAAACATTACCCTCTTTGCAGTAATCTACAAACACCACGGGCTCAATTATTTTGGTTTAGGTTATTGGAGGGGTATTTTTCATGCCCAAAACTATTCAATTCACATGCACTACCCCTTTCAAGGTATCCCTTAAAACCTTTGAGATCCATAACATATCTTTTGGTATGTTTGAAAGGTATTGCATAACCTTAACAAAATCTAGAAACAAAGTAATATCCGCATCATTTGCGATAATATTGTAAACCATGAAATAAAATAATGTTTAAAAAAAAAACTTATTCCATGCCCATTATATCATGCAAGACATATTGATTCAAGTAAATGAAAGTATTACAAAGTTCTTCACATTGATGGTAGAAGGTCACTAACTTAAATAAAGTTATGGAGTTTAAATGTAATACTTGCATCATCTTGGGATATTTGCATTCACCATGAAACTTGGAAGGGGTATTATAATTACACAAAATTTTGTTTGAATATTAATTAAGTATATAATTATTTGATATACTATAAAATAAAATTTACATAAAGTTTTAAAATTACATTGATTAAGCATACATAATATTAAGTATTTATATTTCAAAATTCAATTAAAACCTTGATTTTAAAACCATAAACCATGAACCCTAATTGAAGAAAATCAAGGTTTTTGGTGAAAGATTTTTTTTTGTTCCAAAAAAGAAAAGAACTAGGTCATTATTGAAGCCAAATTTTCAAACACAAATTAAATGAAACAAAAAAAAAATTACATAAAATTAGTATTCAATTACATGCATTAATAAAATATACAATGTTAATAATTTATTTTTGGGAAATATTTAATTTTATTTGAAAATTAAAAAATCATAAAAAATTACACTATACATAAAAACAATTTTTAAAATATTAAACTTACATTTAATATAAAATTTAAATAAATTATTATCCTATTTTAAATAAATATTAAAATAGTATATGTATTAAAATGAATAAAATTATAATATTTATATATATATAGGGTTAGATTAACAAGTAGCCTACTAGCCTATTATTTATTCTAGGCTAAGTTGTATACTTTAATAAATGTCAACACTTTAATCAATCATACAACCTTGGCTATGAACTTCTGTTGTAGCTGGCAATTCCTCCTTTGTTTATGCTTACATCCACACCTTTCAAGAATGCTCATTTTAACAAATATTCAATGTGCGTTTTAAATGTGTATAAAGTAGGAAATAGAAACAATGTCTATTATCAACAAATGGTCATTTAAACTTCATGTTCACAAATAATAGATAAATAATCACAAAAATAACAAAGAAAATATTTTGAAAACTAAAGTTTAGTTTGAGCTTTAAATAAAACGCATTTGATTATGAGAAAATTTCCACTATAAGGAAGGACTTAATTTTCTTAACTACACCACCACCCACATTGTTTGGCAAGGTTGTCAAAATTGACGTGACACACCGAGTCTATGTTGGGTGTCACGTTAACATCCGTCCTAATGCATTTGATTGCATTCGTCAAGGTGGACACAAGGGATTTCGGTTGCCATCCTAGGTTACCCTCATTCATGATGGTGACCAAAATTGGGGTCAGTCACCACAAAGTGTGGTGATCAACATTTTTTGGACACTATAAGGGGTGGAGACAAAAACATTTCAATCATTGTAGTGTGGGCAAACAACCTTCGATGACCATAATTTTTTAGTTGCCCATCTATGTGGCGACTAAAACTACAAAAAGGGGGTAGCGCGGGGGGGGGGGGGGGGGGGGGGGGCGCTATCATATGTTTTTGGAAAGCCCTCAATAAAGGCTTTCCAAATAGATGCGACAAGCTAGACTTCTATGGTGATCAAAAGTTTTTGGTCACCATAAGGACCTTAAACCAAAAATTTTGGTTGCCACAAGATTTGGTGACCAAAAAAATTCAATAACCATTCCTTGCGACAATCGTAAAACAATTTGTGGGCCACAAGATATGGTGACCAAATGTTTTTAGTTGGCACAAGGTTTATGTCGATCAAAATAGGTCCAATAATAATGTTTAGTGATAATGTCCGGATTTTGAATCAATTGATAGGGCAAATGATTTAAAGGTTTTAAGACTTACCTATTATTATGACCATTAATGAGGCTACTACCTTAATTTTTTTACTATAAAATTTGCAGGGGATATGGTGTGATAATGTCCTAAATGAAGCCCTATCAACAACAACATCCATAATTTTGTTGTTAGATATTATCAAGGCTTCTCATTAGATGGTCAATTCCCTTTGTGACCAATGATGGAGACAAGCTTTTCCTAGCAAGCTTTTCAAAGGGATTCATGGGCTAGTTGGTAACTTGAAACAAACTGTGTTGTATGCACGCCCGAAATGATTCAAGTGATCAAAATTAAAAAACCGTAAGGGATGCAAAAAACCTAAGGAAAATGATGGGTGCTTTCAAAATGGAGTGGAAGATTGGAGAAGAAATGTGCGGTTGGGTGGGTCTTCACCATTTTTTGTTGATGATGATTTTTTTGTGGCTTGAAAATTTGAACTTGGCTTGTCTCAAGGCATTTTGTGCATATGTAGTAACAATAACTTTGTAATGCACAAACAACATAACTTAACCTATTGCAAAATGAACACAAACACACGATGGCTTCAATTTTCAAAAAAATAATTGAAATTTTAAAAAATAAAACTCTTATGTCTCATGGTCAATGGAATTATCACAATAATATGAAGATATTGCATTTACATTTTAAGATTTTGTTCAATACCATCAATGTGACCAATTTTGCAATACCTTTATTTACTTGTTATAATATGGACATGGCATGATATATTGAACATGGAATAAACATGTTAAAAAAGATTGATTTATTTCATGATTAATGATATTATCATAGCATAATGAGGGTGTTACAATTACACTTCAAAATTTTGCTCAAGTAACCTTATACCATCAATGTGGCTAATTTTTCAATATCTTCATTCACATATATTAACAATTTTTCATTGGTCCATTAAAGAATTATTGTCGTTTATGATGTTGAGAATATTTTTCAACTATATTTAATGTTTAATTTAAAAATTTACCATGTTAAGATATTAGGCAGATATTATATCTCTAGAAATGCAAAAACTTTATAATTTCACACATTAATTAATTAATTATATCTTTTCTTGAATTAAAATATTTTTAAAATTAAAAATTGATAGTTTATGCACCAGTTATATTTTTTGAATCATAATTAACCATTCATTTATTCAAATAAACTTTCCATGTGTTTTAGGTTTAATAAAAGATTACATATATATATATATATACACAAAAGGGAATACACATTAAAGTGTCACAAAATTAGTGATCAATATTGGCATTATTTAATATGTTATTCCCTAAATTCCAATTTACATAGAATAAATACTCATGTATTAATTAAATATACAATGTTGATAAATTATCTTTTGAAAATTTTATATGATTTTTTAATAAAAAATCATAATTTTTTTGCATTATAGATAACAATGGGTTGTTATATATATAATTTTTTGTATTCTTGAAATGAGTTTACATCTTTTAAAGGGAAAATATGTAAATCATTGAAAAAATGTTATGAATGAACTTTAAAAAAATATATATTCCACAAAACTTAAATTTTAACATTCAATAATAAACCTTACATTTAGTCTCTATAACTTTATTCAAGCTCTTCCATAACCTTCTACCATCAATGTGTCCAACTTTGCATTACCCTCATTTACTTGAATTAATATGTATGGCATTTTGGGATACCTTGAATGGGGTATTACAAGGTATGAAGCTTTTTAAACATGAACAATACCCCATTGATGGCCTAGGTCGAAATGATTTAACCCATGTGGTTTTACCTCTAGGTTTTGGTAGGTTTATGCAATACCTCACTCAATGTAAAAATATATGTGATTGACCCCAAAACATTTATAGGATATCGAATAAGGGTATATTTGCAATTTAATTCCATCCTTCTAGCCTTGAGCAATACCTTTAAAATAGCTTAGGCAAAAAATGATTTAGCCCATGGTGTTTTACATAATACCCCAATTTTAAGGTATTGATTTCCCTCTAGGTTTTGGTAGGTTTATGCAATACCCCATTTAATGTAAAAAAAATAAAATGAATTGATCCCCAAAGCATTTTTGGGATACTAGATAAAGGTATTGCAATTTAATTTCATCCTTATGGCCATGAGTAATACCTTTTAAATAGCTTAAGCAGAAAATGAATTAGCATGTGGTGTTTTATATAATATTCCAATTAGGGTATTGATTTCCTTCTAGGTTTTGGTAGGCTTATGCAATATCCCACTAATTATCAAAAAAATGTGATTAACCATGTAAATGGTTAAATATAAATTGAAAATTGACTCACATATATATTAAGTCCAAATATGGGTATAAATGTCAAACCTTTCTTTATTCCCTAGTCCTCTTTTTATGGGTATTTAAGTGTTCCATCTTTGTTTCATGCTAATCCTTCATCCAGTTGATGGAGTTCTCGTAACCATCATCCATTTAGTGAAATACCATTCATGGGTGTGTGGATTTGTTGATTTGAGTCAAATGAAAGTGGTGAATGTTTGATGCAACTCCTCAAAAAAATGATGCATGGTTGCACAATTTGATGCTTGCACTTGTTATACAATTTACGGTGATTTCAACCATTGTTTCATGCAAATAGGCTAGGGCTTGATTTATGGGGGCGGATGAACCTTTCAGCACATCGACATTGTCAAAATAACTATCCTCATCCATGACAATAAACCCCCCAATGTTTTGCCGACTTCATCAACTGAATCTTGGTTGTAATCCTCATCATTGGACACACCATCATCTGATTGTAAGTATGCCAAGTCAGCAAACATGCATTTCAAACCATCACAGTGAGTTCCATAATACATGCCACAATATTCAATGATATTATTCATTGTAAGGTTGGTACAAGTCAATAAAATAACAATTTTATGCTTGCAAAAGTTGCTTCACAATGCCCATTTGCAAGTGCAACTTGTATACTAGGTGAAAAGGGCATGGATATTGTAAGTAATGCTAGGATGGTGTTAACTTCACACTACCAAACATTGTCACCATCATCCCCCTCAAAGGTAGGTGGGATCACATTGGTGTGTGGAATTTGATTAACTTTGCCAACACTTACCACCACAAATTGCACCATGACTTTGTTTTTTATGAACCCTCACCTCTTCATTTTGACTTGATGCATATAATGTTGTGCCAATGTCATGGTTAGCTTCCACAGTAATTAGTGAATACAACACCCACTCAAACCCTTGGTTTCAAAAGAGAACCAACATTTCATAGCCTCATAATAAGACTTTATGCTAGCTTTTCATTCAAGTGCGACATTCAATGAAGCCCAACCATCCAAAGCTTTGCATGGACATGCACAACATACTTTCAACCCATGATGTAATTCAAATGTGTGAAAAGTGAACATGTAACTTGTAATGCATCCATAATAAAAAGGTTTAATAACATGCCATACTTGGAAGAGGGGCCTTTTATTTATTGAGTTGGTAATAATAAGTTCAAAAATATTTTTTCCAAGCAACACCATGTTGTAAGATATCAAAACTCTCCACCACCATCTCCTTCCTGCATGCCTTAAAATCATCAATGGTTTCATTTGGGTTGATGGACATGAACATCATTGTGTGGAGGTAATCAAATATGCACATTTCACATTTGAATCTTTAATTTTCTCCACAAAGCACAAACACCATGTTTTCAATACATGCCATGTGTAAAGGAAAATTGCGACATGACATTGACTCCACACAATCCTACCATGGTACACCCAACATCAGTGTGCTTACCATGAACAATAAATATGTTGTGAAATCCCCATGCTAACATAGTACCAAAACATAAGACAATGCAACAAAAATAAATTAATTAATGTACAACTTACTGTAATGCTTGGAGTTCTTGTGGGGCATCATCCACAATGAAACATAATGGTTTTCAATGTGGCATATGTGAGAGAAGCTTTCCCTGTAAGGCACTCAACTACTCCATCAAATTTTCACATGTTTGTCGACTTGTGATAACCTAATCAATTAACAACCTTGTGTGATGAAAATCAAATGCCATCGATGTGAAGAGGTGGTACTTCACATTATTGGTGCCAAACATGGCATCCATAAATTTAAGCCTATTGTGACCGAATTGGAACATGGTTTGAAGTTGCGTAGGTGTTTGAATCCTTATGGTGAAAAGGACTTGAATCCCTTTCACCTCATTTGTAGTTTGGAAATAAAATACATCATTAGGATGAACACAAACCCATGACTGAATGGAAAATGTTGAGTTTTTATGTAAGTGTCAAATGTCCCTCTTATGCTTTCAATCCAAGTAGGTGATATTTTGGAGTCATTGAAATCATCCTAGGTCATCCATTCACTTGCAATCTTGCCCACCAAATTTCCTTGTGTTTGTCATAACTTTATTTCATGGTGTACCTTAACCCTAATTGGGTCCATATAAACTCTTTCAACTTGTGACATGTACGTGGAGCATACATTGACATCCATGACATGGACCTTGGTTCACATGCATCGTGAGTAGGATCTCCATTGGTTGAATGTGAGTTCAATGGTAAAAATCAATTTCCATCACATTTGGTTGTACCTAAAAGCTCTTGATGGAAAAATGGGTCAAACAACCATGCTTGATTGACCCAATTGTGGTCCTTTGGCCCATAATCACATTCATACCTACAAAACATAGTTTTCACTCAATCAAATCAAAAGACATAGGAGTGACTAACCTTAGAACTCTCAAAAATGATTAATGGAAATGGTTTGTAGGTTTTGAAACCATATTAAGTATGTATGACGTGATTTTTTATTATCAAATTTTTTACATCTTCTTGAGGGGACAAATTCTTGGAGATGTTCCATTCGACCAGAATTTGCATATCCCTTCATTCACCTTGCAAAAACTCAAAGGCATGAGCATGGAAGATGCATGTGGATTCAATTGTTGCCTTATTTTGGCCTTC
This sequence comes from Sphagnum contortum, assembly GCA_963920785.1. Classification (NCBI taxonomy): domain Eukaryota; kingdom Viridiplantae; phylum Streptophyta; class Sphagnopsida; order Sphagnales; family Sphagnaceae; genus Sphagnum; species Sphagnum contortum. The sequence continues at coordinate 17,691,123 of OY987278.1, forward strand.
ATGTTTAAACCCATTTTTCCATACCAAGTCCACATTTGAGAAAGGTAACTTTGTCAAGTTTTGGATTTTAATGGATTGGGACAATGGAGTTCACCCCATGCTTTGAATTGCCAAAGAAATAACCTTGTAATAGGAGTCCCCAACTTGTGAAAACCCATGATACCTTCACAAGTTTATGAATTTTAATAACCCTAATAAACCAAACCCTTGAACCTTACAAGTGAATGTTATCACAACCCATAAACAAGCAATAATTTACAAATGGTAAAAAAATCAAACAACTATCTTATGGCTATCTAGACTTATGCTTAAAAAAAACATTCCTTATCTTCTTAGAGACAATCAATTGAATATCTCTAAGGCTCTCAATCAAAATGTGCAATACCCACATGCAATTGATACTTTCATGACCACCCATATGCAAGGGGGAACAAAATTCTCTAAGAAAAAAAAAAGAAAAAAAATAAAATTTAGAAAGTGTAGGTGAGTGGGGATGAAAGTAGCACATTTCAAATTTATAGGTGAGTAGGTAGATGAGGAAGAGTCTACTTTTAATTTAAATATATAGGTGAGTAGGTCGGCGGGGGGCAGTAGGTGTGTGGGTCGGAAAAGCTTCAAAAGGAAAAAAAACAAAAAGAAAAGTAAAATCCCGGGTTGGGGGCCAGGGAGAAAATAAAGTTGCAAAGAAAAACTTAGACCAGGGCTGAGAAAGGGCAAAGAAAAAATGTCAACCTAGGATGGCACAGGGATAGAAAAGAGAATCATATCAGTGCACCATCCATCCACGTTGGTGCACTGGTGGGTGCTGGTTCACTCTGGCCTTGTTTTGGGGGTCTCATGGGTCATTCAGTCATAGCCATCACATAAACGTATCCAATGTCATTACTTAAACACAAATGGAAAAAGGGACGACAATGATGACGACAACAACAACGTTGTTTTATTGAAACTAGTGGGTACCCGTGACCTTCCGACACTGTGAAGTCCCCTGGTTTCTTTAAACCAAGAGAAACACACACAAAGGCGCAAAGCAGCTAATTTTATTTTTATTTTTATTTTTTTTTGTGATGAAAATCCGTTGAAAAGTCCTCCATGAAAACATACATGGTGAAGCGAGCATTTTGGAAAATTTCCAAAAAAAAAACTAAATCACCACATTTCCAAGAGGGGAAAAAAAAGAGTTTTGAAATCGCCACATTTTGAGGAGAAAAAAAACAGGTTTTGAAATTGCTGAAATTTGTGGAGGATTTGGGCAGATTCCAAGCTTTCTTCTTTTGAAACACGTTTATGTAGGGTGTGCTAACCCTAACCCCCTTACCCCCAAGGAGGACGGCCGGATGGACAGACACCTAAAATATTATACATAGTGGGTACCCGTGACCTTCGGGCACTGTGAAGTCCCCCGGTTTCTTTAAACTTGGTTCATATTTTAGTTTTTTCTAGAAACTTTTATCTTTTTTATTTTTTTATTTTTATGTGTTTTTTTTATTATTTTGTATAATAAAAATAAAGTGTTTATTTTTCACTTTTATATTTTTGTTTATTTGGATGCAAGTTTGAAGTTTGGAGAAAGAAGACACACCTCATTCTTTTTCAAGTAAGGTTTTTCTTCATTATTATAAGTTTTATTTTTTCTTATTGTTTATTTGGTTTCTTCATTTTTGTAAATTTTTTTCTCTTAAATTTTTTTTACTGTATTTCCCTTTCCTTGTTTCATTTGTTTCCATTCCTTTTTTGTAATTTTTGCATTTTTACTTTTTTTCTGTTTATGTTTGTTTCATGTTTTTATTTTTTCAATTCTTATTTTGTCTATCTTCATTTTTTTTTTCTATTTTTATGCATTTATTTATTTATTTAGTTTCTATTTTCTTTTTAAAAAAATTAGTTTTTCTAATATGTTTTATAATGAAAATAATTTAAAAAAACTTTTGTATTTTTGTTTGATTAGATGCAGGTTTGAAGTTTGGATAAAGAAGACAAACCTCATTTTTTTTTCAACTATGGTTTTTTTTTCTCTTTCTTTTGCTCTCTGTTTTATTTCTTATTTTTTGTCATCTAGTTTTCAATTTTCCTTTAAGATTATTTTACTGTATTTCCCTTTTTTATTTCATGTTTAAATATATTTATTTTATATGTTTTCATTTTTTTCTATTTTTAAGTGTTTTTAAAAAAATTATAATTGTTAAAGTGTTTTTCTGCTTTTATTTTTTCTTTTTTTCTTTTTTGTTTCAACTTTGTTTCATTTTATTTATTTATTAATGTTTTTTTTCTTCTTTTTTAATTTGAAAATTCTTGTGTTGTTTAAAAAGATTTCTTCTCTTGTTTCTCTCTTTTTTTCAACAATTTTTAGTTTTTTAAAATTAGTTTGTAGATTTTTGGCAAATTGCAAAACCACGGGAGTTTTTCATAAACTGCTGCTGCCGCCATCCATCATCGTCGTCCTCCCCTTCCATCATCTTCTTCTTCCGGAATGAGGAACTTGGATGAATGGATGATGGGACGGATGGATGGAAAGGACGACCAACACCGGACAAAACCAAGGATATTATATAAGTAGATGATGATCTTCCCACTTCCATTAGAACATAGCGATTTTGACCTAAATTTTCTCTTTTGATTACAAAAAGAAAGAGTTGAAAATTTATTTCCAATTTATTTAAAACCCATAGGATTTGTGACCATGATTTTGGTACAGAGTCAATTTATTTGTCAATCTTTCGAGAGTAACAATTGAGGCTGTTGATTCACCCGAGTTGTAAGATCATGTTCAATGAGGACCACTCAAGATCTATCCTCACTGTCATGCAAGAAGCATTGCCACTAAAGAGGAGCACAAAAGAAAAGACCAAAGAAAGCTCATCAAGGCAACAAGTAAAGTTATGAGATTAGAACCACTCCTTGGGGACAGCTGCTTTTAAAAATCTTTAGTCAAATAATTTCCAAAGAATAATGCTGCTTTTTAATATATAGTTGAATCTAAATTTATAGAAAGATGTTTAAGTTCCAGGCCAGACAACAACCACCCCCCACCCCCACCAAAAGAAAAACCATACAGTACCGTCTGAAATTTTGGGAATATAGTGTTTATTTGAAACCCTAAAGTTACCATCTAACATTTGGATACCTAGGCCCCCACTGTAGCAGACTTTTGGAAAATCTAAAATCTTTGTCTACAATTGGTGAAAGGGGGCTATAGCCAAAATAATAAAGAAACTCACTCATCACTTTACAAGACACTCATGGTTCTTTGGAAAATCCTTTAAAGATTTCCTTCCCTTCTCTGCCAAATAAAGGAAGAAAAGCCAAAAGGCAAAGGGGCCAAAAACCCCTCACAACATCAAAGGAGTCCTGCCAAATAAACGAAGTTACATGTAGGGTAAAGCCCCATAGTGGGGGGCATTCTCATAATAACCTATGCCTAGGGGTGATTCTGAAGAAAAGGAAATTTCTTAAAAGTGCCGCCCAAACCTTCCCCTGGAGCCAGGGTGAACGGGGCACCTACACTGGTACTTTAGCCTTCTGTACCAAGGCCTCCAAGTGGCTATATTTGGACTGGGAGAAACAGGGGTTTAGTCTTGGGATGGGATATTTATAATGTTTAAAAGCAACCCAAAAGAAGCTTGGGGTTGTCATGGTTACCTGTGCACTGTGCAGACGCTGGCTCACCCGAGGCCGAATGTACAAATTTTCATTTGGGGGGAAGGGAGGGGGCGGGGAGGAGGAGGTCCTTTGTTATAGTATATAATCTTTATTTAACTATTGTTTTCACTGATATTATTTGACACTGTCAGGGAGTTACTGAACGTGCATGGCGGGCAGCCATTGGTGGTTAAAGAGACAAATGAGGTTATTATTAAATGAGCCAATTCCTAGCGCCTAATTTTTATTTATTTATTTTAGCTTCTCATATCATCCATCATCAGCTATTGACTGCAGGCTCCACGCATCCTTTTGTCATTATTGTTGCCGCCCGACTTTCTCTGCCTTGTTCGGCTTCATGCTTTGCCCAGGATACATGGTTGGCTATTCTTGTAAAATATCTATCCACCAAGGTTTAGATTGAGGGCGGCGGCGGCTGCTAACACATGCTTAGAAATCGTTCCTGTTGCCATTTTTCCTTGATATAGAGCTACCTTATTACTGCCTTCGGTTGGAGGCCCATTTGCGGCACACATCTCTGACCCAATGATTAATCGCCTTTCAACCATCTTCTTATAGGCTTTTGGGATTTTTTTGGGGGAGGGAGGAGGGAGTCTATCTTCTAGAAAAGCTTGAAGCCTGGTGTAGGGGTTGGGTTCTGTTTGGTTTTTCCCTTTCCTTCTTTTTTTGGGCACAAATGAGAAGAATTCATGGCAGAGAGAGAGAGAGAGAGAGAAACCCTCACCAGAGAAGGGCAACGCCACCCTGCACTCAAGAAGTTAAACTGATGAAGCCTCTAGGGGGCCTGTCAGAACACCATCTAACAAAATTACTACTTCTGACATAGAGCACGTACTACGTACCTGAACCTGGGTCAAAGATAGCAAGAAGCTTCCTACCCTTAGAAAGGGAAGATCTGATAGATCTCAAACACCTCATCCATGTTGTTGTAACAGAGTCTCTATAAAAGTTTTCCAAATCACCTTCTTAATCCTAATGTAAGGCCAACTGACATTGTTGAGGACCTTGTTGTTTCACTCAATCTAGAGTGTCCAAAGGGTGATCCCTCTTAGTAAGGACCAGATTCCTTCGACCTTTCACAACCTCCTAGGGACCTTGGCAAGAAAGGCAAATTGTTTCCAGTGCAATGGGGGTGCTGGTCTCTTGTTGTTGGGCCCATAGACTAGATAGTTCATAATCCCATGTGGTCTACCCATTAACCAAGAAGTAGATTGGAGCTCCCAAAAATAACGTTTGGGTCATGATAACAAACTCAACGGGAATTCCAAGCCTGTTCATACACTTGAAAGAAAAAATCCCAATCAACCTTATCATATGCCTTAGAAAATCCTAGTTTCAAAAACACAATTGGTTGTTTATCGAAATGGGTTTCTTGACCCATGAAATTGTCTCACGGGTTAAGAAAATGTTGTTTGAAATGTATTTTAATGAAATGGATGTTAATTGGTCTTGGTTGATGATCTCTATTAACACAAGCTAAAGACACAATTGGAGACATTTTGCAAATGTTTTATAAGTTATGTTAAGTAGTGTAAAAGGGTGTTGGTTAAACAATCCTTCTTTTCCCCTCTTTTATGTAGCAAAATGATCATGCCCCTATTAACTTCTAGGGGGGAGTTGACCATTTTGGATTGAAATATGCACCATTTCAATGAATTCCTACCCAAAAACTAGTCACATGCATTAGAAAAACTCCATATCTTTCCCATTAAGGTTAGGGGCTTTGCTCTTGGCCATGGCTCCTAGTGCTGCAAACAATTCACCTTTTGTTATGGGGGTAATCAAAATCTGCTTCAATCAATTAGGGATTTTATTTGAAAGATTCCCAAGAAACACCTCCTAAGCCTCTCTTGAATCTTGTTTACAAGCCTCCTTCGAATAGAGTATGGAATAAAACTCCTTATAGCACTCACCAACCTTGCTTGGGAACTAAGCTTTGCCCTTGTTTTAATTTCAATTCTAAGATCAAGGTATGAAAATCTCAATCTTTCAACAAAACAAAGGATTCTTTAATTGCAACGTGTCCTTTCTTTAACCACTTAATCCTGCTCCCAATTCTAATGTCATCAATCTTCCCTTCTTCAAACACCTTTAAACCTTTTAGGGTGGCTTCTTCCATGGATTCCTTGATTGTTGTGTTTTGAGGTTTAGTTTGTAAGGCCACTTGAGCAACTTTCAATTAGTTCCTTGTTTCTTTCTCTAATTACCTACTTTACTTAACCTTCATTATATAGAACAATTTGTCAAACTTAACAATGCTCTGAAACTTGGAAAAGAAAGGTAAGGTTGCATTCATCTTCTTTCACAAATATGTTGTACCTAAAATTGCTTGAAGGCAATTTAAATATCACTTTTTCATACAATACCTCCAGACCTTCTACCACTAAAAATCTAAACCCACTAAAACGCCACTAACTACCTCTAGTGGTGACAACCTCGGGTCACCACTAGAAGATGAAAAAAAATAGTTAACTTAGAGGTTGTCACAACCCGAGGATGAAAAAAAATAGTTAACTTAAAGGTTGTCACAACCCGAGGATGAAAAAAAATAGTTAACTTAGAGGTTGTCACAACCCGAAGATGAAAAAAAATAGTTAACTTAGAGGTTGTCACAACCCGAGGATGAAAAAAAAATAGTTAACTTAGTTAACTACTGTAGTTAACTAATGTAGTGGAAGAAGTTTGAAAAATTTCTGCTAGTAACCCTTGCAGACCTTCTACCAAAAAAAATTTTGGCACTAAAAACGCCACTAACTACACTAAGTGGTGACCCGAGGTTGTCACCACTAGAGGATGAAAAAAAATAGTTAACTTAGAGGTTGTCACAACCCGAGGATGAAAAAAAATAGTTAACTTAGAGGTTGTCACAACCCGAGGATGAAAAAAAATAGTTAACTTAAAGGTTGTCACAATCCAAGAATGAAAAAAAATAGTTAACTTAGAGGTTGTCACAACCTGAGGATGAAAAAAAATAGTTAACTTAGAGGTTGTCACAACCCGAGGATGAAAAAAAATAGTTAACTTAGAGGTTGTCACAACCCGAATATGAAAAAAAATAGTGAAAGTAGTTAACTTTGTAGTGGTAGAAGGTCTGAATACCTCGTGTCAAACTCTTGCAGCTTGTATCCAAATGAGACAAGGCAATGATTAGATATTCCACAATTGCTTTTAATATCATAATGTATGATAACATTCCCCTCATGGGTTCCACCCTCTTTTGACACATAGAACCTATCTAATTTGGTCAAGATTCTAAGACCCATCCCTCCACCTATTCTCCTAGGTATACTTCAACCTGTCCTTGAAATTAAATCCATCATCAACATCAAAGTTCTTCTTGAATTGATTTGAAGCAAACAACTCTAAGAGAGCAATTATGCTCAAGAGATTAACTACTCACAAACATTCAATTTATCCCTACTAAACCTTACCATATTCCAATCACCAACAAAATCCTTCTACAATCTCTAGGTAGCTTTTGGATCATCTTTGCCCATAGGATGCAACACTCATTTGAGTTATTAGGTGCATAAATGTTTGTCACCCCCATATCCTCACAACGTGGACCCTTAAGCTTAATCCAACACTTTCCCTTCCCTTGGTTTTCTTCACTTCGTCCTCATTCATATTTTGTTATTTATTGTGTACAAGTAAATATAGTTCGTTGGTTTTGTTGTATCCACTCCTATCCAATTGGCTTTGAGAAGGCTCAATGAAGTCGACGCTCCAATTTTGAAGGGGTCACTTACTCTAAAGTAACATATCACTGCAATTCTGCTTGTACTGCACATATTTTCCCCTACTGTTGCACACTATTGTTCTGTATCCATGGACCAAAAACCCCTAGTGTCACACACTGTTGTCCCCTACACTTGCACAACAGGACTTGGGTTCTTGTATGTGAAGTACCATGGTACCTTGGCCACCCTGGACACGTGTTTGTTGGATAATCAATTAATTTTGAGGATTTCATTTTAAGAAATTATAAATTCTCAAATATTCCATCAGATTCTTTATTTTCCTTCTAAAAAAATATATTTGATTTTTTTTTGAAAAATTCAACATTTCTGAAAGTAATATAATTAATGTGGAACTGACCCATGTACTACACCAGGGTCATAAATCTTGGGTATGGTGTCCAATGAGGGAGTGCGATCATAAGGTTGTTTCGTGCAATGAGGTGTGCAAATCATGGGATTAATGTGAATTGGTGAACTCAAATTATATCCATTGGTTGTAGGTATAACAGATTTTCATATCTATATCATATTTTCACCTTCTGAAAATTGGGTTTTGTGGCCAACCCAGTGTAGGCACTGTCTCTAAATTTCAGCCACAAATATTTTTTTGGTATCAGGAGAATATTCCAAAACATGTTCTCAAATGTGCCCTAACAGGGTCAGCTACCCTACCCCCTCAAATTCCATTGCTGACACCCTACCACCACCACCAACAAAGCTACAGTTAATGCATGATTGGCCTTTTGCATTCAAATGCAATAGAGTGATTGCATGCACCAAAAAAATGTTCATTTCTTTTCTTCTTTTCTTTTTTCAGCCATAGAATTGGTACAAAAATCATTCATTGATTCCAATATACAAATCTCTCATTGTTTCCATTGCAGCAAATGGCTAGGTGAATGAAAACAAAGTGGTTTCCAGTCAGTCAGTCAGTCAGTCAGTCAGGCTGTCACCGATCTTACTCTCTTAGTCATAAGTGCACTTTGTCCACTAATTTTGAAGACAAAAATCTCTGTGGCCCACCTTGATGGAGTCGATCAAAGCACCCTTGTTGCATGGCTGAGTGCTTTGGTCTTATTTTATTATTGTGGCTGGAAATAGCTCTTCCAGTCATGTTAGAACTTAGAACTTAGAACAGGCATCCAAGTATACATACAGATGATCATATTTGAAAATTATTAATGATGATGAAAAGTGTGAATGGCAGGCCACAGTACCTACTGGCTTTACTAATGAATAGTCAAACTGGCAACATCATCTTGCATCGTGTTAAATTTACATCTGTTCTGAAATAACTAAAATTCAATTGCATGTGCATGTCCACCAGGAAAAAACCCTTTTCACGTAGTTGAGGAAGTTGTTTTTTGCAATAGGAGAAACTAACCTATTCATCATCCATGATAGATTCCAATTTTAAGCCTCTGAAAATGAAGCAATTTATTTTGAGGCTATTAAAAAAACTGGGTACCTGTGTACTTTTGCTGGTGCAACGATTTTCTAAGAAATATATTCATATTATGGTGATGTAAAATGTCAAAGCACTGTGCATAAGCCCAATCCAAATTTTTAGATCTACAGAATAATAGTGCTGTCCATAAAGTATGCCGAAACTGGGGGGGTACTGGGCCCCAGTTTCGGCCAAAAATAGGGACCAGATCAGAAGTCAGGAGGAAAACAGCATACAGAGGGGAAGAAAGGGGACCAAATTAGTTTCTCACCAAAATTGGTCCTCAGAAGAGTTTTAACCCGCAATTTTGGATTTGCCTGACCTGCGGCTTGACTGCTGCTCATATTCTTCATTAAATCAAAGCCTTATATCAGAATAAAATCCTGCCAATCTTCTGAAAGGATACCCAATTTCGCTCACTTTACATCGAGACACTCAAATTGGGGACGAAACAGGGTTTAGAGGGTCAAACTAGGGCCCAAAGACAGGGTGACTTTATGGAACTGTATGACCACAAGCATTACCAGAATTCCTCCTGGGTTCTCTGCAAAGCAGAAACTGGAGAAAAAGAAGAAGAAGAAAAGTAGGTTCTGTTCTGTGGCATCATTTGACTCAGTTGCCAGTTCTGTCCAATAGGTTTCTGGATTATCCAGTTGTCCACATGAATATGGAATTTGGACTTGTCATATGCGTTTTCTTGTGTCCACTTCCCATTCAATAGTGGACAATGCAAGATGCATGAGCATGTTTTGGACGAAATCTGTCAGTTGTCCTTGGGACCACAATGTAAGGATGCTCCAACTGGCCGGTATAGTGCAGATCTCCATTTGTGGAACTGGATTATTTTTCCACAAATTTTTGTCAATTTTCCATCAAAATTTGGAATTTTTTTCGAGAATGTAAATTTCTGGTTTAAACTATTTTTCTTTTTTAAAAAAAATTCCAAAATTTGGATATCACAAATTTGGAAAAGAAAAAAGAAAAAAAGCAAAAAGGAGGTCTGAAAGCCACATATAATAAGGAGAGGAAATTTGGTGATCACTACTCCCATTTGTAGGCCAGAGTGAACCAATAGCCACCACGACTATCCATTGGAAGCCTGTTATGACTTAATTGCCCCAACGGAGTTCACTTGGGGATTTCACCATGGTAAACTATCTTGCAAAATATAGGTCATATAGGTAACTAGGTAGGATAAATAGGTGGCCACAAGGTAAGTAAATGCAAGTACCTAAGTAACTAGGTAAAGGCTAGTGGGTTTTCAGAAGGTAGTAAGAAAAGAAACCATACTAACCACCATGGTTAGCTAGGGAACTGTAATCCAATAGAAAAGTGTTTCTTGCCCACCCACTACTACCCATCCATCCCTCCTAGTGGTTCACACTGGCATCCTGTGCTTGAGGTGCAATTTGTGGCCCATTTTGAATATTCCCTACCCATTGATTTTTTTGGGGCAAGTTTTTGCAATTTTTCAGCCTTGCCAGATTTTTAAACTTTTTTTTTTTCACAGATTGCTCTCATATGTTTCAGCAGGTAGCCAACAATATAGAGGGGCGATTAAATTTTTTTACTGGTTTATAGCCTGGCTAAATATTGTTGTAGATGATTGCCACCTCAACTACATCGAAAAATTGGATTGCAAAATAAAAATTATAAATGTGATGAAATACATACCTTTAGTTCATAAACTATTTGTTTGTGTATCTCCTGTATGTTGAGGAAGGTTTTGATTTTTTCCTCTTTGAAGATGGTGAAAGGGTTGGGGGGGGTGGAGGGGGTTTGGGGTTTAGTTCACTCTCATTTCACATTCCAATTGACATTTATAGATTAAGTGACCTCCAAAGTGCTAGGGCTTTCTATTTATTACAAATCACTTCCCACATGAATACAAAATTTCTACATTGGGGGCCTTTGAAATGTGATTTTTTTTCCTTTCAAAATGAGCCAATCAAAATGTCTTGTTTCCAAAAAAGCTTGAACTTAGGAAGCACCCCCATTTAATTAATAGAATATCAATAATTACCCCAACAATAAGAACCTATATGTGTGTGTGGATTATGGAGAGTAATATGTTTCTAAGTTGAAGGCAATACTTTTATATTGGGGAGTTCCAAATTTTCAAAACTTTTCCTGAATGGGCAAAACCAAAGATCTCATTGCAAAAATAATAATAAATTCGGAATGCACACCACCTCCTCCCCAAAATATGGATTACAATACATCACTCAATGTCAATATGTTGTTAATTAATGGCTAGTAGATTGTTCCAATATGGGTGTCCACACCAGTTTGGGAAAAGTGTTGTTTGCATTAGCTCATCTTTGCGTTCTTCATCTTACTGCATTAACCCCCTCTACTTATGTTTTTGTTTCCTTAGCAAATGATATGCAACACAATTGGTCTTGCTTCAGATTTGTTACCTTTTTTTGGTGATTACAAAAGGAGTGTGGAACATTAGGACTTTCAATGTAGTTGACAAAGTGTGTAAACTTGTTTATTTCACTTCCTCAAGGTTTTTTTACACTTTAATCCGATCTTTGTATTCTAGGAGTTCTAATGGGTTTTTTTGTATTTGTGGAATCCTTCTTATCAAAGGCACTCCATGACAACCTTAGCATGATCGCTAGCTTCTTATGTTTGTAGATCTTCATGCAACTTTTGTGATGCTTTCACTTTGTTGTGCCTAGCGACCAAACTATTTATTTCATACTATATTTCCATCACCAAGTATCTTGCAGTGTTATACCGAGTTTCATGTTTGACCATAGCTATGTTAGAAAAGCTATTAAGGTCAAGATCCTTTGGCACCACAATGGGTCATTTGGTTCATTTTTAGGTCATTCTGCCTATTTCTTCAAAGGGCCTATGCCTTCCCTTGATGGTCTGACATGTTGCCCTTGTTTTTTTAGGATGTTGGGCTTTGATCGTTCTTGCATTAGTTTTTCATTTCCAACAAGATGATCACCCTATTCTTCTTGATGCAATGGCACATGTATAAATTGGTATTTAACCCTTCTAGGTCGCACTATAAGATACCCATGCAATGTTACTTCTGTTCAATCACATGTTTTGCCTTTCGAAAGTCTAGTAATGCAAGCCTATCTTCAAAGGCAATTTTCTTTGATGGACCAATTACACAAGCATGAATTTACTTCGCTTCTAATAGATGTTCCTTCGAATGTTTTGCGAGCATGTCTTCACTTTTGAGCACGTCCAATAATAGGGGCTTGGTTATTAATGCATCCTAATACCCCTTCATTCCATTTATCCCTCACCCATTTTCTTACAACATTATGTATTTGTCTTGGTCTACCACATCCTACAATTGCACATCTTCCACAATGCCAGAGTGATCATACCATCGATGATTTGCTTATTCATTTGTTATTTGCTTGTGCAAGAATGAATGCATTACAACCCATCATACACTTCAAAATATTATTGTAGCTATTGCATTGGAGAATGGAGTTCACATGCAGAGAGAGGTTTCTCACCTTTTTATTTGCCACACATGAAAACAAATGGATATTGTCATCATCAAAGATAGTTTTCAAACCCAAGCGGAATTGTCATTGCCAATCCGACTCGTATAAAGTTGGTGCAACATGTTTCAACGATGACAACGCATATAGTGAAAGTTATCGTTCAAGACAAAGCACAATCCTACTCAGAGCGAATGCTAGAAAATGATTTCATTCCCCTTGCCATAAAGACCTACAATTGTCTCCATCCTCATTTTGATTATTTTTTGACTTCTTGTGTACATGCTAGTATAGCTTGCCATCAGCAGACCTCTTTGGTACCCTTGATTTTTATATCTCATTATAGACAACAAGTGCCGATAACCTTATAACGTGCATAAGTCGTTGTGATTCTTCAACAAGTTACCATGCTTAGTCATAGTTCTTCATCTCTTCCACACATAGCAACTAGTACACCTCCATCATTAATTGATTTGTGGCAAAGGATGCCCTTTTAACATTATGTCTTCCACTTCATTACTACTACTTTGATGGTCTTGGTTTTCCTTTTGTGTGTTTACACTTGCTTCATCATGCCTTGTACTTTTTGTGGATGGATTTCCATCCTTGTTTATATATATATATATAAAGGATTACATATTTTCCAATATAAATAACCTTGTATATATTTGGCATGAAATTAATCTCTTAAAACATGGTGTGTAGCTCCATATTTGAGAGTTAGGGGAAAGGGCTACTTGTGAAAATCATATCAAATATCTTTCTAATGGGTTGTTGCCCAAGCACATTCAAGAGGATTTAGGGAGGGGCTTGTCAAGAAACCATGTAAAGAGGGTTACCAAAGGGCCCAAGCTCACCCCAGTCAGCCTTCCTAGCGTAGCTGGGCTAACTTTGGAAATTCATTAATGAAATGATCCAAGAGTTCCAATAGTGAGTTCCTTTTGAATTTGCTACCCCTTTTTATCGATTCTCACATTCATACTCTCCTTCCAAAACTTGCTTAGACAGCATTCTTACTTTAAGAATCACATTTTGGTTAAATTTTTTATTATGAGTAGCTATCTTACTCGTTGTGCGCGCTATGCTAGAATGCATGTATTACTCCATGTCAAATGATTTTTTGACTCATGAATCTTCAAATCCAACTTGGGCAACACTTGCTTATCCTACATCAGCTCAATTTAGTTTTATGCTCTCATCAACCTTTGCTTGATTTTGGTTGAAAATCTTATTCAAGAACTATGAGTTTGTAAACTTTGAATCTAATGGTTGGATTTGTAATGAAAAAATTGGACCAAATTTTAACTAAGGCCCAAAAAAGAGATAAAATGCTTGTAAAATGGTTGATTTCCAAGCCTGCATGCAACACCAAGTTGTCCCCTGAATAAAACTGGATTTCACTAGAAGAAAGGAAGAGATGGGTCATAAGGTAGCAATTAAAATCTAGGAAAAAGCTGGCAGGTAGAAAACCCAATAGAAGAACCGTCAGATAAGGAGTGGAGTTAGGAGACTTGGGACGACAATAGAGAATTTTGGCCACAAATCTGTCATAGAAAAGACAAGCCATAAGTTTCTAATTCAAGCTTAAAAATTCCTGCCTCACAAAATTACTACACCCCATTGGTAGCCCCTTTAGGCCCTATCATTGATGCACCAGGCTCAGTGGAATCCCCAACATGCATACTTTTTAATCTACATCCTTGGGTGACATTCAATATTGAATAAATTCCCTTATCCAACTTCTCTTCCATGCCACTAGAAATATTTCATTATTATTATTATGAGTGTCTTGTTCTCGTTCTTGGTCTTTTCTCAAAATATATAATTTGGGGAAATTATTTGTCAAGTCTTATTTGCATAGCCAAAAGTTTAAAATACCACCAATACCCAATATGACCACATACTTTCTTCCTTATTAGTTTCCTTCTTTCCAGGTCATTTTTGACATTTCCCAATCTTTCGCCCTTACTTCTTGGGATTCTCACGATGTTCTTTCTTTCCTTTTTCACTGCCTGGCCCTTTATTCTCATCAAATGACAAACTCACTCATCCCATAGTCATTTATTTGATTAACCACAAAGTTGAGCCTGCAATCATCCTACCTATATATATATATATATATTATGCTACATCATACTTCACTGAGTCAAGGTGCATTCACACTTGGCGGTAAGGACTCTAGTATTAAGTCCCCTAAAACCAAGCTAGTCATTTAGAACCTAAACCTATTTACCACAAAGATTTTATGTTAACATTCACTTAATATGAAATAATCACCCATTTAACATTGGGTGCCACCTAAGATGCCACCTAGATTTTCACTTAACACTGACGAAACATTACATATGAATGCACCTTCATTAGTCCTGGATAGGTCTAACATTGTGACAACCAACATGGCTACTGCATGTAAGACTTTTTTGGCAGGCACTACTAGTGCCTAGTTCTAATATGCCCTCATGAATCTTCTTCTTAAACCTCACAAACACCCAGTTGTTACCCTTTACATTAAATGCCCTCCCTTTTCCAACCCCAGTTTTTTGGCGGCCTTTTGTTGTTTTGTTTCCTCGTATGAAACTGAACATGAAAACCTGGACTAGTCTTGAGGTCAAGCTCCGTACCTACATGACAAAGTGCTTCATTTTTTGTTCATGTGCCTTTGTCTTCTTCTCTTTACATGGGTGGCTACAATACAAGGCAGGTTTGGAATGGGGGGGGGGGGCGTTGGCTACATACACAAAAATATACCGAGCATCATCAAAGACCTGATGATTCTTTGTTCAAGTAGCTGTTTACATCAGTGTATTGCTGGTCCAAGGATCAATATGTAAGGGCTATTTTCTCTGTGTGTGTGAGAGAGAGAGAACAGGGGATGGGGCAGAGCTTAGAGTGGGGCCCATTACCTATCCAAATTCATATTCAGTTAAATACATTATTGCAACACTCAAGGAAAATCAAAGGGGGGCTGTTGCATATGGTGGCCTTATTTTGGCCAAAAGCTGCTGCACAGATGTTTTACCTATTTGCCTTTCTTTTCAACTGTAACAAAAACTTGATCCCCCCGCCCCCCAAAACACAGTCCCAATTTTACTCTGTGCCCCTGTCTAAATTCATAAGTAGGCACTTATTAGTGTGTTTTTAAAACAAAGGCTATTTTAGAGTTTACTGCTGCAGGGCCCAGGGGTTTCACCCCCAATTTTAGTCATTATTCATTAAGACTTTTACACTATAGAACCTGCTACGAAACTTCATTTCCTATATCAGAGGCCTCAAACTTCCAGTTCAATTAAATGAACGACAGGTTCACATACTTTAATTTGTGTTAATTTTGGGCTTTTCTTAGTTCATGCCTCTGGCCATCAAGGCTGATCACCTACACTAGTACCATGGAAAAATGTAAAAATCCTAAAAAATATTTGGGGTTGCTTATAACTGTTGTTATAAATATCTAATTCTTCGCCTACCTAAAATGGGGGTCTCTGAGTCCAAATTTAACATTTCCAGTTTAATTATCTTCTCTAAGAGGCCACACCCAATCAAGATAGTGAAGCTATGAGTGTAGTAGGTACTGGTTCACCCTAGCCCCTCTCATATCTCTTTTACTTTCTGATGGAAGATACTAGGTGGTGGTTTAAGGAGCTAGATTAGAGGTAATTGAATTTCGTTGTGTAATTCCAAAATTGTTCTCCATGTCACTAAATTTGAAGATGATGAGCTTTTTTTCTTTCACATAGGTCCCTGGCATAGGGATACAAAGCATTTAGAATGGGGATGTGAGTGTGTTGTGATGTCTTCTGGGATAGATCATAAGGCCCTTTTTTGGGGCATCAGCAATTTTGTCTTTTGGGATGGTGGGTATGGACTAAATGTGACCTTTGGCACTAGTGGCCTCCATAGTACCAGCAATTTTCTCGCGACTGACTGCTACTGAAATCCCTTCTGAGCAGGTCGAGACTTAATAATAATAATGCTTTTGTTTAAATCTTCGCCTATTTCGGCTTCACCTGCAGTTTTGGACTGTTGCTGAAATTTCATTATTGGTTTGATTCTCTCCGGCAAGCAGTTTTTTAGGACCTAGGCTAAGTAATTGCTGCAAAACCATACATACCTATTATATCTATTTTGTTAAATTGCCTTGAGAAGCTTGGGCAATAATCTTTTTGAAAGACCATAACCTTACTAGGTAGTACCTGGGCCAGCTCAACACTAATTGAATTCTTTTTCAGAAATTTTTTTTTCAAAGGAAACTAAAGAATCTGATGGAATATATTTGAGAATCTATCATTTGTCGAAATGGACTCCCCAAAATTAATTAATTATTCCACAAGCACGTGTTGAAGTGGTGGCCAAAGTAGTACAGTGTTAACCTTGCTTGCTTGCTTCAGACGTGCAGTACCTGTTTGTAAGATCTGGAACAGCCTGCTTATTTGTGCTGAAAAATAGCCCAAAGATGGCAATTCCAATTGGAAAAATCTTTGTCCTACATATCTTTATTTTATTTTATTTCCCCTATGAAGAAGCAGTGTTGGTGTGTCATCATTGGGTGTGTATCCCATGTAAAGAATACTTACTCTTTATGGAGCAATTGTGTCCCCTCTTTCAAGTACTATGTGTTGTTGACCAATTATGCTTTGGAGTATTAGTATGTAAGAGGAGAAAAACCTTGCCAAAACTCAACTTTTGTCCATTCAAAAGAAGCCTATGTTCCAGTGTAAAAGACATGGAAGTATGAGAATGTCGCTGATCAGTAGTACCCCACTTGCAGGAACACTACGTTTATTTTGCCAAAAGATATTGCTGTGCAAAAGGATTGTTATTGCTACTACCCAAATGGAGCAACAAAGTGTGTAAAGAATAGGAATTTACCCTAACACATCTGGGAATGATATTTCCACATCTTCTCAGATGTTAAGAAGAAGCTTCAGGCCAAATTCCAAAGGATTCAAGAATGAATTCAGTGATGTCTTCAGAAACACTTCTACAGATGTTTCCAAAACAAAATTTCCTCCACAATCACTGTATCCAGAAGACAAGTTCCTTGATGATGATCCAGGGCTTGCTTTTGCCTTCTCTAGGCTGCAGAAAATTTCTCTCATGGCAAATCATCATCACATTTGTAATAGGATTGCCCACATCAATATATGGCACCAAATGAGGTTCCTCCAGGACCCCCATCAGCAAAAAACCAACCAACCAGCTGACACTTGATTCAAACAACCTCACAGGTCTTCTCCGCCTCAACAACAACTCTGGGAAATGTTAAATCTTTTGGTTGTGATCCTCGTGGATCGACATCACTGCCATTATGTCATATGCATCTCATTCACAAATGCCACATGCACTTGTGTCACTGGAATTCAAGCCCAAGTAAAGGAACTGATAGAAAATGAGACAAGCAATAAGATTTGAGCATGTAAAATACTCCAAGCAAAGCACAAGCCCATCCATTTTGCATATGAGAGAAGAGACTCAAGAAAAGTGAGCAAGATTGCCTTAAAATTCATCAGGAGCATGTCATAACTCCAGTGGATCATGTACAGCAGTATGTTGTTGCACAAGCTGATGAGTACACAAGAAGCAATGCTAAAGTACCAGATCCTCCTGAGAACAGAACTCCTCTGTTCAACTTCATATCATCTACTATTGATTGACACTGTATCTTGCACATGACTCCTGACAATCCTCCTCATTCACAACTGCCTTGAAGCCAAAGAGTGAGAGTTAAGTGAGCATTATTGGGGTCAATTACATTTGATAGCTCAGTCTTATCACAATCTTTCCTTCTTCATATCTTCATCAGCATCTTCTTCTCCTTCTTCACTGCGAGAATGCTCACCATCATCATCACCATGGCTGATCTCTCACCTCTAGTTCTCCCCACACACCACTAATCTAGCTCAAGTACCTTATTCTTACAAAATGTATAATCCCCCTCATAGGCACACTCCCAAGTTGCAGCTCTTTTCTAGCTAGTGTTTCTTCTTCATCTTCTTCTTCCGTGTGCAGCCTTCAAGAAGGGGGATCACCTTATTTGTCCTCCCTCTTCTTGTGCATACCAAGTCCCTCAGAATCACGGCTGCTGTGCTCTCCATGCTAATCTACATCGATTTTTTTTGGGTCAAATTTCTACAAAATGGTCTATCTAGCCTCATGGCAACAAGTACTGGAATTGTCAGCAAATTTGTGTGCTTCTTTTTCTCTCTCTCTCTCCTAAACCCAGTTTCCCCAGAGGACAACCTCCTGGCGCTCATGAAGCTCAAAAAACCATCAAAAACAAGGGGCAAGAGATACAACACATCCATCGCAATAGCTCTGATCTCTAGTTTAGTAGACTTGCAGCTAACAAGTGGAAGGGGGCACTGTGTTGATTCCCTGTCTCTGTAGCTCCGCAATGACGCCTTCCATTGACGGTGGCTTCAGCCCTAACGGGGGTGGAGTCCAGGGATTCGCAAGCGCTTCGCTAATCGCGGCATCCAAAATTTCTTTCGACAGATGCGACTCACTCGGGGGGTTGCTGCAAGCCGCAGCTCCAGCAGCTGTTCCGATGTCAGAAGATTCGTAAGAATTGCAGCACAGATACATGGAGGTAGGCAAAGCTTCGTCGGCGAAGAAACTGTCCTGATCTGAGGAGAAGCCTGCTTGTAGCAGCGCGCCTGTGCTTGAGGGCATGGTGGCCATAGGAACTCTCATGGGATGGGGATAGCAAGCTGGAGGATGTGACGACGCATCGTAGCATGCAGCAGGGTGCTGCCAGTATGAGCCGTCAGGCGCTTGCCAGAAGGAAGGAGGACTCATAGCTGATTGTTGCCACATATGGACAGGAGAATGATCCACGGTAGGATAGCCCCAGACCTTCAAGGGTGGTGGTGTCATCAGAGGCTGCGGCTGCTGCATTTGGTGATGCGCATGCGAAGAAACCATGTGCGGTGCTGCTGCTGAAGGACGAGGCTGTATGGGAGGAGGAGAGTTGGTGTGGATAGGAACCAGATACGGCAATGATCCTTCAGTACGCCGGCTTCGGCTCCAAGAAGAAGGATGATGATGGGTGTTGTTGCAGTAAGGTCTTCTGTTATGGCTCCATGAAGCTGCTTCCGCCTCCCGTGCAGCTAGATGTCGTCTATGGGAGCGGTACTTCTGTAAATGGCTGGCAATGTTGTGTCGTGTTAGACACTGCACTCCCATTAGCTCCAAAATCCGCGATGGGAAAGCTTTCTCTACTCCCAACTGCTCAACAGCTTGCACAAACCGACGGTGCAACTCTGGGGTCCAATCTACCTTAGCTTTCTTCTTCCCACCGGAAGCGGTAGCTGCTGTTGCTGCTGCAGCATTCTTGCTCCCACCTCCTGTCCGATGATTTCTTTCGTCCTCCTTCTTTTCCCCGCTACTGCATTCTCCACTATCTGAGCCCGAAACTACTTCTCCAGCAGTAGTGGTGGTGGTGGTGGTGGTACTCTTGGCTACATCAGCAAATAACAGCGCCTCCACCTCTGCTGCATCCACAACATCAACTGCACGTCCATGAAGAACCTCCTCCACCACCCCGTCGCCCCCGCCCCCACCGGAATCCAGACTCTCGGAAGCCGCTGCCTCTTCTACAGCAGCATCAATATATCCCTGGGCTACATCAAAAGAGTCCTGGAAGCTCTCAGATTCACAAAAATCCATACAGCACTGCGAAATACTCTCCCCCCCATCCAACAACCCACCCCCGACAACAACCCCTCCGGCTGCTGCTACTGCTGCTGCTTGAGGTGGCGAAGAATCCAAACACTCAGACACACCTTCTGCTGCGCCGCCTTGCACAAAATCCAAACACTCCGACACATCTATATCCTCACACTCGCCACCTTCTTGTTCGCTATCCAAGCCGCACCCTGCCGATGTGCTTACAAACTCAAAACACTCAGCGATTTGGACGTCATCTACATGAGGAGCATCATTATGGATGGCCACCTGCTCAGGCGCTGCTGCTGCTGCAACAACAACAACCGCATTTGAGCCACCATCGGCATCTACAGCTACTAGGCTCTCCACTTCCAAAGCATCAACGACAACACAGTCGGGTCCCTCTGATTCAAAAACTGAGAAAAGAGGAGGTTGCGACAGTAGTGGAGAAGGAGCATTGTTTTTCTCCTCTACTGCTGCTGCTGCTGCTGCTGCTGCTGCTTGTTCTTCTTCTTCTGCAACAACAAAGCCGCTCTTCATTCCCTCCTGATCTGTGTCCATTTTCCATCTGTTGTGTGCCGTAACACTACAACTGCACCTGCCATATCCCCCCCACCTCATTTTGTTGTTGTTGTTGTTCTTCTTCTTCTTCCTCCTCCTCCTCCTCAGACGCTGCTGCTACTGCTGCTGCGGTACACGCGCCTCGCACAAGACGAGCCTGGCTTTTTCCACCGCTGTGCTAACCATGCTTTCATCCACCTCGTCCAATTCTCGCTCACTTAATCTCACTCTCTCGGAGTCTCTTGTCTCTTACCCCACTGTTGTTGCCTCCGCCTTTTGGTCTCCATCCATCTATCCATTACACCACTCACCCCACGCGCGCACTGGGAAAGACAAGCATGGCTTTTTCCACCGTAGATCCCGCCCCCATGCTTTCATCCATTTCGTCCAATTCTCGTTCACTTGAGCAATGTCACTCTCGCGGAGTCTGTCTCTTCCCCACTGTTGTTGTTGCCTCCGCCTTTTTGCATCCATCGATATCCATCCATTACGCCACTCACAACATGCGCTCCACTCGGAAAGGGCCTTTTTGATACGAGCGAGCGAGCGAGCTAACTCTGTCTGTGGTCGCCCACATCTCGTTCATTCTCTGGTACTTTATCATCCTTTTAGATGTACTCGATTTAGAACTGTTTGGTTCACACTATTCCATTTTTCCAAGCTCCTTCTCACATCCGTGTCAGCTTAGTTCTTGGCCTGTAATGTTCTTCAACTGCTGGCAGGGACCACTAGGCAACCGCGCCGTCCGTCCGTCCAGGAACCGGTTCTGTTTCTTGTACACCGAAAGGGCCCGTCACAAAGTCGCCACCCGGTTGTCATTCATCCAAATTTAGAGCAACAGTGCTGAGTCCTAGGGTCCAGATCCGTCACAGTGATCCATCTGACGGACGCGATTAAAGTAACCGGACAGCCCGCCACCACCACCACGGCGCGGCGGTTATTATTTACAGTGTTCGTCGTTGAGAGAGCTCTGTTTTGTGATTGGGATTGGTAACCGGATAGAGACCCGCCGTTCTCCTGGGATTTAACTTATACCTTCTAGGTATAGCATATATGATCATTTTTCCTCTCTCTCTTGAAAAGATGTTTGTAGGCTTGGCATTCATCACTGGATCAAACAAATACTCGCTCAACCAAGTGGTAGGTAAACCCCAAGGCCTCAAGCTTTATTGTGCACAAAGATGGGAAGTGAGTTTCATGATTTTCATACAGCCTGCGGAGAGGATGGGTATGCGGGCTTTCCAGGCTTTTGTGAGAAATGGGCTAAATTTTCTGTCCCATAACCAGTCCCTCCCTAGAAATTGACGACGTGACGTCACCCAATTGGTGGAGAGGTCTCAGGTTGCAACCCATATCTGTTGCATACTGGGTGGATCAGATGGATGCAGGGGGAACGGCATTCATCCCAGACGTCCAAGTAGTCATCGGTTACGGACGAGTGAAATCGCATCCGTTGAGTCACCAGTTATGTCCCCAAACATGGCTCAAGCAGCTCAGTTATCTGAAAAAAACTCGCCCCTCCCCTGGCTCATTTTTTTTCAGGTACTGGGCTGATCTCACAGGTAGTCCATAAAGTGACCACTCAAGATGCACAAAAAAAGAGCCATGTCTTGACAGTTTTAATTTTGGTTTGTGACTAAATTTGGACTGGAAACACTTCATCCTTGCCATGCTATTTTTGGGTGGGTTTTTGGGGTGGTGCCAATTGGCAGATTGGCTTGACATTGAATGGACTAAAGAAGGGACTCTATTGTTTGTAGGTAGGTGGATGAGTAGGTTCGATTGAGCCTGATTTTCTCTTTGTTTTCCCCCTGACTTGAAGTTCATACATCCTTTCAGGCATTGCCAAATCTTTTGTATGGTACTTCAGGTCATATTGGCAACTGGCTCAGCTTCTTTGTAGATTGTGAACCCTTGAACTAAGCTGAACAAACAAGAGAGCAATTGTTCCTTGGTTACTTTGGATTGTTTTCATCATGTTCTTCCGGCCATTGGCTCTTCTAGCAATGTTTATTGCATCCAAGGACTTGGAGTCATTGTTTTTCCTCTCCATGCATAACTTTGAAAAGCAAGTTGTAGGAAGGTGAGACAATGTTTACATGCTTCACCAGGGTCAATCATTATAGGCAACCAATGAAAAGCAGTCTTTTAGCATCTGAGTTTTTTTACCCATACCATAGTGTGATCAATGTGACCCAGCACCTACCCAATGCATTCTTTGGAGAAAACTTGTATTGGGTTTTCATCTAGATAACTTAGCCCTCATTGGGTTTAGAAAAGAAAATTAGAAAAAAATAATTTGCCACCTTTTTTTCTTTGTTTTCTACTTCCACCCTCTTTTTTTGGGGGTCTTTCTTCTTTGAGCTCATCAATTTGTTTTTGGTGTTCGAAAGGTGCCATGGAACCATCAATACCCTTCTTCTAACATTATCACCCCAAGCTTCAACAATCCTCCAAGTAAGTCTCATACTTGGGCATTTTTTTATTAAACCCTCAGCTACAAACGATGCTGATGAGCTTCCAATGTGTCATGGTCTTATTTCTTGTTTTCTTTAGAGGAGAAGAAAAAAAGAAAGCAAACTAAAAAAACAAGAAGATGAAGACAAGATGAAGAGAAAGAAAAGCCAAAAAACAATAGAGAAGAAGAAAAAAGTCATGGAGGAAGGGGAAAAAAAAAAAAAGGAAGAAGAAGAGTGGAAAAAGAAAAAAGGAAAAAGAAGAAGAAGAAGATTAGGTTTTCTTTCAAAGGTTTTTTTGTCTTGTGGATTTTAAAAATTTCTTGTTACAAAATATTGAATTTTTTTAGTGGAGTGTGTTTGGAAAGCTAGAAGATAAAAAGCATTCATGTTTTGGTTTTTTTGCTCCATTTTCCATTTAACTATATTCCATTTGGAAGATTAATCGTAAGAAAATGCAACAACAATAATTAAGTTTTTAAAGGAGTAAGCAACAATGTGTGTTAATATTGGCATGTGATCATTCCATCATGATAGAGCAAGTAGCAAAGCTCTTAGTGAATGATGAATTCAAGTTGATGAATTTAAGTTAGGGCTCAGGC
This sequence comes from Sphagnum contortum, assembly GCA_963920785.1. Classification (NCBI taxonomy): domain Eukaryota; kingdom Viridiplantae; phylum Streptophyta; class Sphagnopsida; order Sphagnales; family Sphagnaceae; genus Sphagnum; species Sphagnum contortum. The sequence goes on from OY987278.1 coordinate 17,714,736, forward strand.
CTGAAGATAAGTTCAACCAAGTCAAACATTTATCATAGCAAAATGATAAAATTTATTCTTGTCTTTAATTTTTTCAATAGACCATTTATTTTATGGAGATGGATATTGTTGGTTCATTTCATCACCATGTTATCAAAATGGTATGATGTTTAGTACTATATGTTATCTTATGGATTCAATGTGGTTTTTTCTCATATCTTTTGATTGACTATGACAATTTTTATAGTCGACCATTTTCTTCCCTCACACATGATATGTTCCTCATATATTTTGATGTTTTTCACAATGATTATGTGGACTTGCACAAGTGAAGCAAAGTGTAGCATTTGTCTTTTTTGCATGTTTCTTGTAAGCCTTCCTTTAATCATGGGGTTTTAACCATTTTGGCTTGCAGTGCATGCACTTAATTTGACATGTCTCACTATTTGACTTCAGTTTTGGATTTAAAAAAAGTTTTAAAGTTTCCTTATACTTTCATGAGCAAGTGAGGAAGGGAATTAAAGAGAGGGCGCACATGCCAACTATAGGTGTTAGTAAAAAACTTTATGGAACGTGGGGTGTATGCATATAGATTCTTTTGCATGTTTGTTGCATAAGCCAACTAGATGCTACTACTACATTATTAATAAAAACATAGTAAAGAAATTGATGAAATATTGTCCAACTTTATTTTTTAAGGTCACTATTGTTGAAATAGGAGAAATGAAAATAAGGAAAGAGGAGAAAACAAATTTCTTATTTAGGTGTTTTTTTAATAACAAATGAAAATAAATTATATATTTAGCTATTTATTTTCATGAGTAACAAATCATCAATTGGCATTGAAGGAGGGTCTTTAAAGGGTGAAAGTTGAATCAAATGTAGTTTGCACCTATTGGGGAAAAAGGTCTTTTAAGGCTAGTGGAGTTAAGTTGAATTGTAGTCAAACCCAGCATAACCATTCAACTTTTAGAATGGAAACCACTCAACTTTTAATGGAAAATGTAGCCAAACCCACTATTGCTTTTGTTCAACTTGTTTTGAAAATGTAACTAAACCAAGAGCTGACAATTTTGGGATTTTGGGATTGAGTATTCAACTATTTGAACTCCAAGTAGTAACTAGTAGAATATGTGATTCTGCATAAGGGTTTTCAAATATACATTGGATTTTGGACGGAACTTGCAATATTTGCATATGGGTGGGCAAATATGCATTGGTTGTCGCATGAATTTCAAATGGCATTTTTCATTTGTGGGTATTGCCTTTTGGGATTCGGTCTTCAATTATTTGAAATGCTAAATAATAAGTGTCAAAATATGAAATATCTACATACAGACCTTTTTAAATATGTTCTAGAATTTTTGGACCAAACTTGCAATACTCACATGTTGGACGGGAAAATAGGGGCTGATTTTTTTTATTATCAAACTTATAATACCCAAATTTGGGTCACAAAACATATGTTGGTCGATGTGGTCTATTGCATTTGAAATGACATTGTTTTCGTATGGAAGTATTGCATTTTGAAATTAGGTTTTCAACCATTTCAATTTCGAGCAATAATCGTCAAAATATGTTATATACACATCTCATCACTGAGGAAATTGTAATATTGGAATAGGTATTAATGTGTATGCAAATCCCCTTCCCTCACCTCATAATCTTGTATATTGTTTTTCCAAAAATCCAACTTTTGTTTAATTTTAATGTGTCAAGGATGTGCAAATTTTCATAAATATCTATTTTTTCTCTAGCTTTAAATATATTGTCTCTTGTTCCGTTAAATTAAACACCCATTGCTTAATTAAATTAAGTACATCATGAGTTAAATGCTCCAAAATTGTTCATATTCAAGATTAGTAGTTTATCTTTATTAAGGGCTTGGATAGGACTAAAATAGCTATTGATAAGGTTTAGGCAATACTTATATTTTATGTTATAACTTCATCAATCAATGTTGACAACAAGCAAATGTTAAATAGGTATGAGAGTGGGCGATAAGTAGGTAGATAGGTTGGGGTGGGTGAATACATTGGGAGATAAATAGGTAAGGTGGATAGATAAATAGGTGGATAGGTGAGATGGGTAGGTAGGTAGGGGGTGTTAATTGTTAGATGGTAGGTAGGGCCAAGAAGAAGGGTAATACATAGTTGAGGTCAGAGTTGAGAAAAAAAAAATTAGAGAACAATAAACAGAGAAATACATTATGTAAAATGTCAGCGCCAAAAAGTTTGGTTATGGTATTGTGATTCAAGAACTAGACGAAAAATCTGAACCTATATACACTAGTGTTGAGTATGATATCATGCTGATTAACATAGGTTCGAGAATTAGATTAAAAATCTGAACCCCATACACACTAATGTTGATGATGATACGATGGTGATTAACATAGGTTCAAGAACTAATGAAATATCTGAAACCATATATGTACACATGTAAGAAACCATAGATGCTCTTGATTCTTACATCTTTGGCAGGGGATACCATAGTGGTACCTACAGAACACTGAAATTTGGGCTCCACTCACACACCATGACCCCCAGAAAGTTGAATGGAATAATATTATCACAAGCCACGGCATCCCCAAATGGGTGCAGTGGGGGCTACTGGGGTTTTTGTACGTTATATGAAGATGAGTGAGAACATTCATTATTTGTCGGTAGTTCAAAAGGTGCCACTTGCAAGGACAGGCAGTGGGTTTTCATTCCAAACTGACAAACCAGTTACATAGGTATTAGGTATATGGGATCAATGCAGAATCATAGTCCGAGGAGAAAAACCCTGCACATTAAAAAAAAAATGGAGGACGGGAACCCATCCATCCATCCAAAATACAAGGCAAATGAGAGCACCAGTAGACATAACCTAAAGAAAAAACTAAAGCAAACAATCAACGAAAAATAAAGAAAAACCCTAAACCCTATGTAAATAGGACCCATGGTTACGAAATGACTATGAACATAAGAAAGAAGACCTAAGTAGTCCAAGTGCTACTTATCCCCTATAGCTCTTAGTATCATGGCAGGAGTTTAGGTATCCGCTCCCTTCCTATAACTCATTTAGCTGCTGCCAATCTTGGGGAGAGTGATGGGGTTTTAGTCCATTCCAAAAAAACCAAGCAGCATTTCTTCAAGCCATTTTGGGTGTCATTTGAAAGGTTATGTAAAGTGTGGTCTTTTTGCAAATGTGGTTTTGATGGAAGACATTTGAAAGTTGTCTCATTCTTGCCACTCATAATAAGCCCATATTCTGCTTACTTTTGTCACAAATGAGACAATAGTACAGAGAACCCACAATTCCCATATTGATAATGAGTTGTGTTACCCTATCCTAATGGTGACGATTTTTCCCAACCACATTCAACCTTTGGATTCAATATTTGTAACATAAATTAAGGGGAAAATGGCCCCAAAGGTACCTACAATGGTCAAATTGTGGCTTCGCCTCCTCCTGAGAAAGCCATGTTCCGGATGTGGAAGTATCTAGTACCTATCCCAAGTTCCAACCCCTAACCAACATTAATTTGTAGAGAAGAGGCAAGCATATAGTACTACCATAGCCTAAGCTCAGTTTCTACATTCACAAAGCAAATAAATGTTTTTTTCAAAAAATAATTTTCTTTTTAAAAATTTAAAAAAATTATGTATTTTTCTATCATCTACTATGATATTGTGATATGTAGTGAAATTATTCAAAATGTAGCCTATGATAATTATGATGATTTTCAACATGTCAACTTCATATTTTCACAAAATTTCATTTCCCTATTTTGAGGATTATTTAATGACAAAACTGACCTTAGGGTAGGGTAGTTTATAGTGGTGTTGGGCAGTTATTAGACACCGTACTAAACCCCCGCCTAGATAACTGCTGGGTCTTTCACGAAACCCAGAGATTCTTAGAGGGGTTTGAAAGAACCAGAACCAATGTTACTAACAAAATCAAAGAATCAGCAAACACTGGTACCTATAGGAGGTCTTGTTGTTTGAGAGCATGGAAACTGGTGATTTTTTTTCTTTTTTTTTCTTAATTTGTTCTTCAAAATGGAAATATTTCATATTTTTGGGGTTTTAAACCACCCAATTTTGATTTTTTTTTTTTGAAATTTTTGAAAGATTCCCCAGATTCCACCTCAAGTTCTGAAATGTAGCCAAAAAAATAGAAGGATGCTAATAATATTTTTCATTCAAAAATTTTATTGTCAAATCTGACTATATCGTCTTATAGATGATTGGCACTTTGGCTAAGAACCAAAAGTCCGAATTCCCAGGCCCAGAAAGAACAAAACCCTGATGGACCTACGTCTCCCCAGACAATATTGCTATATAGCTTTTGCCTGCTAGCCTCTCAGCATCTAGTTCATCCATAAGATGCTTGGAGGCTAAGAGGAGGTCCACCCACACCGCCTATTTGTGCCTCTACATATGCAACATAGAGTCCTAATTGCTTCACCAGCCCCACCCGTAAACATGCAAAATTGGACATTATAATGTGAGAAATTATCTAAATGCTACCACCTAGGCCACTCATCATAGCCAGCCAATCACAAGTAGTTGGCCGAATTATTAAGGCTAGCCAATCAGAAGCCATCAGCCCAATCATTATGACCAGCCAATCAGAAGCAGTCTAATTTTTGTACTGGGCATTGTGGAGGCCAGCCACTATATCATGTCCAACTATACAGGCCCAAACCCATTTTCACACTATTTGGAAGGCTATACATCATCCTAATTACAGTGTACAGGCCATTTTACTTGTGCTCTAAGAGTGTAGTTATCATTTGTGGGGTAACTAACAAATAAACAAATAAACTTTTTATCAAATGCATGAACACCCATGCCACAAAAGTCATGCAAAATCTCCCATCCCACAGGAAAATTGCCCATAATCCCCGTTTTAATTATGATCAGCTTGCCCCATAAATAGTTTCCTTTCCCTTAATATCACCTCCATCTAATGCTTCCTCCACACATGATCTGTAGGTATTCAATTAAATTCTACACATAGTTCAAAAAATCATAGTTATGTTCTAGTTTTCAATGCCCCTTATATTTGTCTTGTATTGCATATTGTATCACACTTGAAAGTTTGAAGACATGTATCAAAATAGTGACATAAAAATGTCGGACCTTCTTGGAGGACATAACACACCATTGATTAGTTCACACCATGTGTTCACATCTTAAATTTGTGTATTTATTAATTAGATAACTTGTTCAAACTAAACTAGATGCACATGACCTGCAATGTGAGTTTTGTAGGAAGAACATTTGGCATGTTCAAATATGTTGAACATTTACAAAAAGGTTTACACCGTCACTAATGTAAATGCGTGAAAAGATGATGAGATACTTTGTTCAAGCATGGGATTTTGATAGTAATCACTCAAAGATTTTTCAATACTTGTGGGATGGGCTGCTAGGTTTTAGGTTTGTAACTTCCATATCCAAACATCTAAGGCAACATTGACCTTTGTAAAGGTCATGGTCATTTGTGTAACACAATCATTTTGCCATCCTTAATGTGCAAACTATGTGTACCCTCTCACACACATGTTGATACACGGCCGCGACTACTATTTTCCAAGTAACATCTGGTAATTCATGGTTTATACATAGATCAACATAACAAAGCATTTTGGCACATTCAAAAATTCTTCCTTGCAGATTATGCTACTAGATGAAAATGTTTTATCAATGATTATATTTTAAACAATTCCCAATAAAAACCATTGTACCCCCTTGGCTCCAATTGTGCTCATGTTCCCATTCAAAATAGTCTTGCCCTTCCAGATGATGCCCAATATCTTCCTACTAATGGTCCCCCCACACATTCCTATTAGCTTTACCATTTCTATATTGCAATGATTAATTCTTGGAAACCGATATCATATGAAAATTTAACAAATGCAACCTTAATTGAAACACAATCCATTTATGATAATGACTAGTTGACCACCTATTAGTCCTCACCACTAATGAAGGAATACATTTGCACACATCTTCCTTTTACAAGTGTGATTCTAAGTCGCACCCTTGTGCATTAAAAATTTACAAATCCACCTAAACTCAATAAGAACATTATCTACCATCATCTTTAATAAAGGCAAACTTGAATCTTTGATCTTCTCTTAACACATATGCACATGGCTATTTATCCCTCCCCCCCCACCTTCCCAACAATTGTTATGTATTAACTTCAATTTCATTGAAACGATTAGCAAATAACCCACCCCTAACTAGGGGCAATAGCCTTTTGGCGAAAAGATTCTTGTTTACAAAACAAGACATTGGTCTTCTCTTTCTCTTTGTAACACAATCATGACTCAAAAGGTTCATTTGGGGTTTACATGTGCGAGACTTCACAAATGATCGTGGCCCAAATGTATCATTTGAATAACAATCATTATCATGTAAATGTAATCAAGTAATTATGGAGGTTGCAATTGATCATAAGATCAATCATTTATTTAATTATTCAAAAACCATTTTTCTATTGTATCCACTTGAGGATCTAAAATAGTTTAAAACAATTCACAACAACAAAAATTGATGATCCAAAAACACAACATCACCCAAATATCTATTTATTAAATAAGGTTATTTTGTTTGTTTTGTGTGAAATTTCCCGAGTAACCTTAGCATCATTGGTAAGCCTTTGATGATTAGGGGTGCACCAAGGTGGTTTTGCAATGTTTATACCTTCAATGCACAAGTTTTTGAATATTGAACAATTCTGTCATTTAAAATTTTACAAAATCAAATCTAAAAGTTTTAAGAAAAATTGGAATGCATTTTCATATTGCTAGAAAGCCTTCAAATTGTAGGATTTTTGGAGGTGATTTCATAAATTTTAGATCTAAGATGTGGGATGCATTGAAAATTGAGTGTATTATGTCAACTAAATTACAAAAACTGGTTTTGGAAGGAAAAATTAATTTGATAACAAGTTCACACTTGGACCAATAATACAAACCATATTATATTACATGAATGATGGAAAACATGTACGTAAATTGTAAAGGAACTACAATTCCCCATATGAAGACCCATGGGGATAAACATGTCCATATTTGACTTTTAAATGGAACACGTCACTTTGAGTGGGAAAAAATGGTCAATAGTTTGCTGTTGATGAAAGTGATAAGTTTTGCTTAACTTTTAATTTTATGTAGTTCAAATTACTTTATTTTTCTTGTTTATTTTTACTTTTGAACTCAATATGCTTTTCCAACATCAATGATATGAAAAGGTGGAGGAAGAATTGTGTGAATCTTTAGCACACAATGAAAGGCTTTGTGCATTAAAATGCACCCAAGTAGAAATGTACTAGTTGTGCATGCATCAAAAATGAAACTTGAATGATGTTGTAAGTTGTTAAAGTTTCATAATAGAAGAATGACATAAAAACAATGATCAAGACATAAGAAAAATCAATCAATTAAGAACAAATGAAATAAAATCCAAAAAAAATAGTGGATCGTATGAAACCAAAAAAATGAAACTAAAAAATTAAAAATTAAAAAAAAGAATTAGGATCATATGAAATCAAATAAAGATGAAAAATCAAGGTGTTAAAGTTGAGTACAAAAAAGAAAAGGCATTAAATGAAGGTTGAAGAAGATGGAAAGTCTAGGAAATTGAATTTGAAACATATAATGAGTGAAACAAAGATCGAAAATCCAAGGAGATCATATCTAATAACTAAAATGGATGAAAACAAAATCTAACAAAAATGAAAAATTTGTAAAAACTAATTGTGGGAAAACAAAAGATAAAATAGCAATTAAAGAAGACAAACATTAAAGGAAGTTGATCCAATGATGAATGAATGAAATGAAGGTTGAGGAAGATATTAAAACTAAGTCCCAAAAGCTTAATCCAAGAAAGACAATAAATGAAATGAAATCCAAAAAACTTTGTGAAAATCAAATGAAGAAGTCGAGGCTTCCTAAAAAAATTAATGGACAATATAAACATTAGTGAGCATGTTTAAACTTTCACTAAAGACTAAGATACATTTAATTAAATGTATTCAAATATAATATGTGTTTGTTGGGCAACATTTATATGCAACATTGAATGGCCTTCACCATGGAAAAAATGTTATTTATCAAGGTCAATTTTAGGCACACTAGAAATCCATTTATGACACATAGTCAAGCTTGTCAAACAATCTCCATTATAAACTCCCAAATTTCAACAAAAACATAACTTTCAAATAAGGCACATTCCATAATTCCTTACAATTGGAAAAACAAGGTGCAAGATTTTTGGAATGGCTAGTACAAAGTGACTCAAATGTAATTTGCACAAACAGTCAAAAGTCATTAATGTAATTTTGAAACAAAATTTGATCACATATTCATCATTAACTCAAAATGGACTCAACCATAACCCTATGGCAAACACAACTTGCCTTACATTATATTTTAAATATCCCCATGGGGATTACATCCAAATGACATCTTCCTAAAATTCCCATAACTATTACCTCAAGATTGGGACAATTTGGTGTTAGGTGACTTTGAAGGCTCAACATTCCTAGGAAATCCAATTGTGTATGACATCACTACTTTGTATCTCTTATCAATAGCTTATCCATGTTGTGTCAAGCTTGTTAATCAAACATGATTTGCCTTTTCAAATCATTTTTTAAGTGATCAAGACCCTTTTGGCAATTTGTCTCTTAATGTTTCAAAGTTTTGAAGTATAAAAAAAATCCTTTAAAAAAAAAACCCCCCAAAGTTGTGTAGCTCTCATTAATACTTCCTTCTAGAATGTTATTACATACTCATTTGAGGAGTACACAATGAAAGCTCTCATTAGGCACTATAAATATCTATGGGAACATCCTATGAAATCATTTTGTTATAATATAAACACAAGAAAATAAATTCAACTTTGATAAGTTTTATTATGAAATCATCATACCCTCCATTGAGTTTGATTTGGTATGTTAACTGTAAAGCTTGAGGAATTGTAGTCAATAAAGTAAATAACACATATGTTTTTAAATGGTTGGTGAACAATGATGAAAAACATACTTTTACTAATACTTTGATAGATTATTATAGAACTTGGCAAAGTTGAAAGACCATTAGTGATTTTAATATTTATATATGGCTCCATGAATTCAAAAGTACCAAAAATCCAAGGAAAGTTATATTTCATTATATAGTTGAAACTTTATTTTGTAACACAAAATGTTTACTTTCAACTATTTGCATTTTAAAATTTCTATTCAAATGCATATTAATTAACCATGTGGTTGTTCAATATCATTGTAATAATTCAAAGTTAAAAAATTCATATTGATCATTGAAATTCTAAAAATATGTTTATTTAGTTTAATGTCTTTATATATGGTAGGTGTCTTAGTATATTTTTAGTAGATACTTAAATAGTGTGGTAGGTGTCACTGCCTCAAATGTGTGAACTATGTAACTAATCCAAGTGTGAACATGTTCATGACAATAGAACCCAATTGTGAAAATATATCTTAAATTTTAAATTAATGTACAATGACAAAAAAAAACGAAATTAAATCTCTCCAAATCTTATAGGTTTAAAATTTATAAAATCACCTCCATAAATTCCTATCATTTAGGCCTATCCAACAATACCAAATACATGCTCCAACCACCCTAAATTTCTTATTGCTAATTTTCTGGAATTTCAATGAGAATATTGTTCAATATTCAATAACTCTTGCATAGAAGTCTAAACATTAGTAAATGACCTCCATGCACCCCTACCCATCAAGGGCTTTCCAATGGTACCAAGAATGCAGTGAAGGGACCATGGTTTGGGAGATCTCAATATGACATTTACGTCAAACAAATCAAAACAAACAAACAACCTTTATTAATAGATAAATTGGCACTTGCTTGTTTTACCATGTTTACAACCAACAACATGAGATAGTGGTTTGACTCTATTTTTAAAATTTTCTAAATACCATAGGTACACACAAATGTTGTATTTTATATCTTTTAAGTGATGGTTACTTTATATTTATTTAATATTATTGGCAACTACTTGGTTTACCATGTCTGCAATGAACAATATGAGTTAAGGGTTTGGCTCCTTATGTTTAAAAGATTTTGGATCCTATAAGTACACATATCATGGGTGATTTTTTATGTCTTGTACGTGCAACTTTTAGGATTGGTAAAATATATATATTTGTATAATGACCATTGGATTTTAAGAAAAAAGTTTTAAAGTTCTAATCCCAACATGTTGGGCCATTACTAGATAAAACTCTTTAAGATTCTACACATACAATCTAAAATTCATTATTCCCATGTGGTACATTATCCAATGGTGATCCAATGGAAAATTCTTAAGCATATAAAATCTAAGAACATGTCTTCATCATAATGATATTGAAGAACATACTATGATGACATTTCTAACATTATTCTATGGTTTTTAAAGGGTGGACAAGAGGGTCAACTTGAAGTAGGACATGATGGAAAATGAGCAATAGAAAACAACTAGATGACATGGAAAAAATGATGTTTGTGGTATATAATTTGTGTCAATGAAATGGTCTTGAATTTGGCATGTAATGAAATGTTTGTGAATTTGGAGAGTTTAATGTCAAATATAACAATTGAGGAAAAGAACCATGATGTGTCCCATTATAAAGAGGTGTTAACCACACTAGGAGTAGGCATGGGATGTGTAACCAATGTCTGGTTTTTGATGTTTTCAATGTCAAGATTTGTATTAATGTTGCAAGTTTAGAATATTTTGACATGATGCCCTTTGTAATGTATTATGGAAGAATGTGGAATAATTTGGATTGAATCTATTAAATATTTAAAAACACACATAATGCATTTTAATTCATGCTTTCATTTTTTTTCATTTTTGAAATAACTCAAAATGCGTTCAAAATGACATAATCATGTCCAATAATAGTATAATATGTCATGAAAAAAAAGGTATTTCAACACTACAAGCTTCATAGATTTCTAATCCAACACATTTTATAACCAATCATACTCTACCACATCATTATAGCAAGAATTCCCATTTTTTTTAAGGGTCAAAAGCAATTCATCTCACCTTGGTTATATGTGAAGGGTTGGTTCATGTTAGTGTGGAGGAACCTAAACCTAAGTTATCATAAAACACAAAAAAAATGAGGATCACAAAATAGTTATGAATTTGCAAGTTTATTATGATGGCCAACATGTTCTTACAAAAAAACATGTTGACCATATGATTGGACAAAAACAAACCATGATTTGAATAGTGATGAAATTGGCATCTTTTGTCATTTGGGATGAACACCTTGTGCAAAGCTTTGTGGAAGAAGGTCACATCCATGTGCTTTGATCCACACCAATGACCAAACATGTTATCAATGATGAATATTTTAATTATAAGAGTATTTTTGTACATGTGAAATTTGTATTGGTGTTATTTAATTAGCAATTGAAAATTAGTTTCCTTATTGAAATGAACTTGCTTATCCATTTTTTCCTATACCAGTTTATGAATTTAATGGGATACAATAACAATGCTTGACTATGCATCTACAATACCTTTCTAGAGTTGGTAAAGGCTTATAATTCTTTAAATATGTGGAGCTTATGTCTCTCAAAAGGTGCAATAGAATGCTTATGCATGTGTTTATATATGTAGTTTGATTTAATAAAAGCAATGAAGAGAATTCATAGCTAATGGTTATAGTGATTGATGGGGTATTTTTTATGATCATAACCAATCATAGTTATGATTAGGCAATGTTTGGTCACATAGATAAATAATGATATGCCAGATTTCTTTGGAATTCATTATATAACACAAAGAAAAAAATTGGTTACAATGGATTGGATCAATTTTTTTTCATGAACTTGGATTTGATAATGTTGCCATTCAAGCATATGAATGCATAGGGAAATCATCTATCAAATACAAATAGATTGAAAAAAATATTTTTTTTTTGTGCAAACACTTATTGTTATTTGGGTGCAGTCACAATAAAACAAGCCAAAAATAATGTTGGATGAGCCCTAAAAATAATCAAGATTGGATAAATATTTATGTTTTACCATTTAAAACCATGGCAATCATGGCAAGTTGGTCCTTTCTCATTCATATGAATGTCATGGAATTCAAACCAAAAATTCATGTGATAAAATTTTAAGTTTATATTTTGATTTAAGACCTTTGAAAATGAACACCTATTGCATCAAATTAAATAAATTTTGCAAAAGAATATCAAAAAGACTCATAATGAGAAAAAATTAAAGAAAATAAAGACCTTTTAGCCACATTCAAAAAACATTCATCGCCAAAAATATTTGAAATTCTAAAACTTCAAAAATATTTTACCACATATAAATGGGATATAATGTACATAATGTTTTAAGAAATTTTTTATTTTATTATTAAAAATTTTTAAAATTTTAAATCAAATTTTGGTTATGATTTGAATTGTTATCATTTTTAAAGATGAAACACATAATTTACAAGGAATTGATTTATTTTCAAATTTTCACATTTATTGAAAAAAAAATTTAAATCTCATCTACCTAAACAATTATATGATTTTTTCATAACAATTTGCAAAACATATTATTAAAAAATTCATTCATATGAAAAAGTTTTTTTTGGGCAAAATGACATGTAATCCTTTTCTAAAGTAACACCATTGGTTCGTTTTATCTCATTTGTGCCCATTTTGTATTAATTTGATCTGCAAAAATTGTCAAAATGAAAGGTTCTTAAATGTTTGGTCAATTACATGTTTATGTTGTTAGAATTGTGGAAAAATTGATCCATTAACTAATTGTAAACCTATTGTAGGTCAAGATTTTTTTTTGTATTTTAATTTTTATAGTTGATGTTTTGATTAAACTTGACATTTGATTCCAATATAATTAAATGGATATCATTATGATTAGATATTCATTGAATGTCACCACCACCATTTTCAAAAGGTAATAACTAAATAGAAACTTTGGAAGAAACACCAAATATCTTGGTCAATTTATTCAAAAAGCTTTCCAATATGAATAACAATGTTTATTTTTAAGGATGGTGTTTCATTTAATCACATTCTACTTGTTGATATAAGTTATGTTTGTTATATCATGGAGATCTTTTTAATTTTCAAAAAATTGGAAAACATTATTTCCAACTGTTCACAAACAATTTGAAGTTCAAATTTCATAATACTTCCAACTCTAATGATCTAATTTTGCTTACCATGACCTTAACCTTGGTGAGGTTGGGGCAAAGCAAAAAAAAAAGGGGGTTAGGAACAAACTAAGGCAAGAAATAAACCGAAAACATTGGGGGAATGAAAAGGAAGCACTCTCAAAATGAATTCCTAATTTGGGAATTAAAAGTCCCAAAATGTTCAAAATATTTTTTCAAAGTTTAGATATGGAAATTGAATTCACATTTTCCATTTGGAGCTAAGTATTAGTGTTATGTCCAAAAGAAGGGTTGTGAGTCAAATTGGTAGTTTAACTCCCAAGCACAAAAATGAGAAATAGGAATTAGATTATATTCAATGAGAATGCACAAAATGGCCTTAGTAAGCTCTCAACAAAGATGAAACAAAAGAAATATGATGCCCCTAAAATTTAGGACAAGAATAGTCCTAACTTTGGGACTCCCATTTTTGTGGAAAAATGTCTTTTGGATGTAGTCCCATTGGAAAACACAAAGTATATTATAAGGGGGAGGGTGATGGCCTCCTCTCAAGTCTAGATTGTGTGAATGTAATGAGCCCAAGCCTAGTTTGTGACCCAAATTTCATTCCATTTCCACTAATTAGATTGGCCTACATGAGTTATTGGTCTATGAAGCATTTGTGAACTTGTCACAACACCCTGGTCCTTGTTTTGAAGCCTTGGCACACTCCTCTTTCCTTTGTGCACAAAATTAAAGAGTGTGCCCCCAAGTTTTTCTCCCTTTTATTTTCTTTCCTTTTCTATCCATCTAGGGTTCATCTCCCAAGCCTTGGGAAGAACTTAGGGGTGCATCATTGCTTGTTTATTAAGAACTTATAAACATTATTTATTTTGATGATGTAAAAAGACAAATAAAAACTCTTTGAAGATTGATTTGATTAATTGTTCATCAAATTGACTTATAGAGAATAAATGTCAAGTAAACCCATAGGGTGTTCCCACCCATGGGCTTCATGCATCATAAAATAAAAGGCAATGGTTATCATGACCTTAACCATACATAGATACCAAGGCAAAGGTGAGGGATTCATATTCTTTCAAAATGGGAAGGATCTTTCACCTACTTGTATAAATAGGTAGAAGTACCCAATACACATAGGCATGATCCCTCCCACTCTTGATGGGCGGGTATAATTAACATGTCCTTTTTTTCTAAGATTTATGAATATAAGGTGCCCTCCAAATATACTAGGAAATTCTCCAAGTGTTTTATGAATATAACAAGGCAAGAAGTGAAAGTTTATGGAGTTTGTGGAATAAATGTGAGTGGAAATAAATGTGGGATGCTTGGGCTTGTTGTTCCATTTTAGGTGAGTTTTTTTTGTTGTTCAGCTTGCATTAAAAGTTTAAGCCCTTTCTATAACCATTTGAATTTTATTCAAAGTTGTAGTTTGAAATCTAGTCCAATGTATTGAAACATGAATGGGATTACAAATCCAAGCATTGAATTTAATGTTTATAGATTCAAAAAAATTCAGTAAAATTTTCAACCAAAATCAAGCTAAGGATGATAAAATAGATAAACTAGATTTAACTCGTACAAGATTAGTAGGTGATTTCCAAAAGGGATTTTTTTTTAGATGCAAAGTGCCAGAATGGTTGCCTTCAATTGGATAGTGGAGTATATGTATAGGCTAATTTTGAAAGGAAAAATGTCAAGCTATGTTTTTTTTATAGTAGCATTTGGGCAACTAGTTTTTTTTCAATGAAGCCTATTTTGCTACTTTGTTTTCACAAATGTCCTCAATTTGGAAATTGTCTAATTTTGAATTTTAAATCATTGGCAATAGTTCACCTATGGATTGCATAGCTATGGCAACAAGGCAATTTTATATGTAGAAATCAATACCCTACAAAAATTAAATCTTTATTGATCACACCAACCAATGACCATTCCCCTTGTGGGAATTAAACCCCAACCCAATGCAGCAAAGGAGACATGCACCTATATAGCAATCAAAACTCACACCCAACTTTCAAACATCCAATCTTGACACCCAAACCATATGAGCAACTTTGACATACAAATTTTTAAAATATGTGAATAGAACCACAAATCATTTTTACGCATCTACCTAAAACCTTGTCATGATTGCTTTCCACAATGGAATTGCATCATCATATGCAAAATTAGACAAGGCAAAGAAATTTTAACTAAACATCCTAAAAACACATAAGTCAAGTTGAATACTTATCTTATTTAGCAACTTGTTTTTCATGAATGAGATATTGATGAATATTATTTCATCTTCAATAGACCCCAACACACAAACCATCGCAATATCCACCAATTTAATGTACTAGTTGAATATTTGATTCAAAACAACAAAAGAATTTATCTTCTTTCACAATTTGGAAACTAAACTTAGTTTTGAATGTTTAATCATTACCCCCTTTGCATTGTGGGACACATTGAGCTTAAAAAATGAAAACTATACATAAAACAAATATAAATCCATAAAAGGCATAGATATTCAATATGGTCATAGAAGAACTTGTAGTTCTTCATATATGCAACTTTAATCTTCTAATTGTTCAAACACCCCTTGTAGGTGTTTCTCATGCTCTTGCATTGTAACATTAAAAATGATGATGTCATCTATGTAATTTTGAACATTATCCAACATTGTTAAAATCTTATCCTTAATTCTTTGGAACTTTGTAAAGGTATTTTTCAACCCCAATGGCAAGAACCACCATTGATAGAGATAATCCTTCCCATGTTCATCAACTCCTTAAAATTCAATAATTTGTTTGTCCACCTCCTTAATAGATACCTTGTTGTACTCAAACCTCAAGTCCCAACTAATGTTTACCTTAACATGCCCAATGGGATCAAAGATCTCCTTTGGAGTTGGCATGACATATCTCTTACCTTTTTGTCCAATAGCCAAATACATCCTTCTTGACATATATCATGATAAATGGTGCATACTCATTTGCTAATCATTTACCGATATAACCTCCAACAAAACTTGGGTCCTTGAATGAATCAAAGACCTATCCTTGTTGTTCTATTTGTAAAACCTTCAAAATATGGTGTATCATTAGCCAATTCAATCCAAATTTCATGGCCTCTATGTGACACCAAGTTTTTTAAAGTAAAAACAAAGATGTCCTTGTATAGGCCTAAAGGAATTGGTGGATCTTGTTTTTTTCCTCTACAAGAATTGCAAGTCCAATATTAGGTTCCCAATCCTCTTTCATGACCACAACCTTGGGGGCACTAGTTGGCTTGCTAATAGCATATGCGTCACCTATTTGATGACTAACAAAACCTACAACCACTTGGATGTTTTGTTTGGTGTAAATTCATCTAGTTTTGCCATAATCGATTGAAGATTTTCATTTGTTCCAAAAAACTTTTCCACCCCTTCAACAACCTTGGCCACTTCCTTCCAAATAACTTGTATTAGATGCTCCTCATTTCACATTTGCCATGGGTGTGTCTGCCTTGCCATTCTTATGTGTTCACCCATCTTTGCCTAAACCATCCCAGTAATCAAAGATGATGTCTTGGGGACACCATGAATTGAAGTCAAACAATTGAGGTCCATGGCTTGATTTTGAAATGGCCAATGAAATGCCTCACTTAAATGTGGCATGGAAATAATGCCCATAACAAATATTGTAGCCCATTTGCACTCATTGGCATTGGGTTCAACCAAAATTTGTTGAGTATCCCAAATTGGGAGATTGCCAAACAATGGTCACAAATTATGAAATGGTGTTGAAGCAACAATATAATGGGCATCTCTTAATGTGGGTGCAAAGTCCTCTTGCCATGTTTGTTGCACATAATGTTTTGCTACATGTTGTAAATATGCATTAAGGCCCCACCAATTTGTGCCTCTTGATTGATGTTAAAATTTGATTCTAACCATCTACATACCTTGTTCCTCCTTCAACATTAGGGAATTATCCTTTGCAGAAACATTATTTTAAAAGTGTTTTCCACCAAAATTCACAATTTCAAAAAATGAACCACAACCCAAAAAATTGAACAAAATTGGGCATCATGTTATTATGGTTCAAAGGTTTCCTCCCAATGAAATGTATTGGAAGTTGTACATTTTTACCATCTCCTAATTGCCATTTTGGTTGGTAAAATGCAATTTCTTTCCAAACATCCAATGTGAAACTCACCCATTAGCCATTAAAAGGAAAATTCTCATTTGCAACTCAAAAATAGTTGCAAAACTTACAACTTGTAGTGATCATATCATATGACATGGCATCTACTTGCACAATGGCCTTGACTTTCATGGTGGAACTATTGATGGGATTATTTAATTACAAATTAATTATATATATAAAAAGATTCAAGATGAACACAAAACACTACACCAAAACATGGCTTTCTAATTGGAAATATATCCAATCATGTATTCATATTTGAACATTTCCATTTGTGCAACCATGGTCATTGGTCATAATTGATTACATGATGATTAAATCTATGACTACAAAAGTTAATAGTTATTTTGACCTTGTTTGATTAGTTATAAAAGTGGGACAGAAATGAAGAAGGATAGAAATAATACTATCATGTACATACATCATGGGTAGAAATGAACAAGGCCATGTACTTAGTGATATGTGAAATCTATATTTTTATTGTAGTTTAATTCCAATTACACATATTTAGGCCAACTTATCCAAGGTACTAGTCTACAATGTCACATTCTCACTCAAGAAGCCATGTGGTGGTTGACAACTTCTTAAGATTGTTTCAATGCAACAAACTCAATACTATTTCAATGTAGTTGATAAGATAAATCCTTTCATTTTTTGCATTTGTAGAATCCTTATTAAAATTTATACCTATCCCCAACATCAATTTAAAAAGAAACAACAATTTTTTTAACTAGCTTATGCAAAATATCCAACTTTTAGATATTTTCTTTTCCCTCAATAAATATCATGCATTTGACTTGAAAGACCAAGCAATCATCCCATAGAATAGATTCAACCCAAGGAAACTTAGCTGCCCAAAAATCTTTAAAAACATGAAACTTGTCGTAAAAGCTCTTAAGGTTTTTGGATTGAAAATTTTGTGCACTAGAGCCACAAGGTTAAAAAACAAGTGGCAAATCAAAAAGGGCAAATGTGGATGAGTTTGCAATGTTATTGTTTTGAGTAGAAAAAACAATGTTGAAAACAAAATTCTAAAGGATTTTCAATGGTGGCATTACAACAAGTAGACTCACAAGTGAACAAATCTTGAACATAATTTCAAACTATAAACCTTCAACACAAAGCTCAAGATGCAATGATAAAATTAAGGGGAATAACCTAGAAAAGATCAAAGATTTGTTGTTGGATTTTGTAAGACTCTTCTTATATTACATTGACAAAAAGAAGTTGCAATCACATCAGTTTCAAAGTTCTCAAATATCCTTCATGTTGTCAATAATTATATTGCCACCCCTCCCCCACAATCCATTTGCATGATTATTGTCGCAACAACAAACTTTTGCCACCAAGCTCACAATGATCTCATGATCCATTTGTTGAAAAACCACAAATGTTCAAGCATATTGAAACATTAAAGGC
Organism: Sphagnum contortum; assembly: GCA_963920785.1. Classification (NCBI taxonomy): domain Eukaryota; kingdom Viridiplantae; phylum Streptophyta; class Sphagnopsida; order Sphagnales; family Sphagnaceae; genus Sphagnum; species Sphagnum contortum. The sequence continues at coordinate 17,733,499 of OY987278.1, forward strand.
AATGACCATACATGTGCTACCACCATCTTCAAGGTTTCAAAACACAAGGCATAAATAGTATTGAGCTCATTGTAAGGGACTTGAAAAAAAATGAAGAGTGTATTACTAGTTTAGGGGAGGGGGAGCTCACTAAGCAACCTACCAAATTAGGTGGTTGTTATTTGGTGATCTACAATAATGGATGGTCACAGATTGGCAAAGCCTTTAAAAACCAAATCCCTCATGCCATTTTGCAAGACAATATTTTACATCACCTTTTGGCTTAAATCACTAGAAAACAAAATTGTGATGCCCAAGGTTGGATATAAAGTTTTACAACACAAAAAGTACTTTTCATGTGACATTAATGCATGCATCCTAATATGGCATTATTATGATCAAGTGCGGTATTCATTTTTTAAAATCACCAATTTAGATGTGGTCCTTCAAAGCAAGAATGAAACCTTGTAATTTTCAAATTTTGTGAATGTAAGGATCCTTGAAAATAGGGAACAAATTCAAATAGATTCCAATGTTATAACTCCTAGTTTGTCTCATAAATGAACTTATAGAGTGACCTACTACCCAATGAATTTATAGAATGACCTATTTATAATGGATGGTCACATATAGAGTGACTAGTTACTTATAATTCCCATAATCCTCATTGGTGCAATCTTGGGTTCGGGTAATTAAGTGCACCAATGAACCCAACTTGAGGCCTAATGCATGCATTTATTTGATCAAAGCCTCTTCCAAATCCATGTAAAAACTCACAATCAATAGACCATCCAAGGCTCTCAAAAAGCTTGATGTAGTTCCCCTAAAAAAACATTAATATTTTTTATTTTCACTATCCACATCCATTTAAGATTTAGAATTTTTTTTGGCTTATCATGCATTTAGCTCGGTTAACTATAGCTCATGTCAAAAGACGTTTCTTCTTTCTAGGATACCACAACTATTGTGATTACAAACAAAACCTAATTAGGTGAAAAATGACCAAAAAAGTAAAATAAAAATTAAATATTTGGATGTATTGATGTTAGGATCATTGCGGGAAAGGACTTAAAGGCCATGGATTGGCCTACCATCTTTGATATTTGGAACAACATGAGTAATTGCAAAGTTTCTTTTTAAAATATAATTTCAAATTGTTATTTTGAGATTATTTATTATAAATATTTAATTCTAAAATTTTCGATTTTTTTATAATAATTTTTATAAAAATTCTTATCAATTGGTTTTAGAATGAAATTCTTACCAAACATATGTTCATTGAATGAAAAGAAAAACTTAAAAGAAAGTGATTGGCATAAAAATCATGCTTTGGATAGTCCCAAAATTGATATGTTGTAACCTCCTCCTTTGGGTTGGATGTATAAGTTTTCAAGAGGAGAATTCATGGCAAATAATATGCGATAAAGTGAGGAGATATTGAGAACATGTTTGGGAACTTGGGGACATGTTAAAATTCAATGGGAACTTGATGGGAACACAACATGAAGAACAAAAATCTAGCACCCCAACCCTCCCCAAAAGAAAAAAACCTAGCCCCTAGTGCAAGTTGCCTCACCTTGGTTGCAAGAATTGTTTTGCACACCTACGTTCTTGCCATTTTTGGCCTACGCTAATGGGTAGGGGTAAAACTATGGGTGAATATAATAACAAAGGAAAAAAGAACAAAAACATTTTAGACCAATCACATTTTTTGATCCTCATGGCCTAAGGGATTTTGTGCTTGGCCCACCGCAGATAGATGGGTCCAACAGGGGCCGGTTGCAAAGTTCATTAAACCATGAAACATTATCATAAGTTGCCACTTAAGATCTCATATCGAATTTTCTTGGTCCCTTAGCCCTTCAAGTGTTGTGGAAAACGAACTTATACTCTGACAATCCTTTTCGTCTGACATAGATTTTCTATTTGGATGGTCATGGGCTTTTAAGATCTAGTATAAAGGGGGCCCAAATACCTCTCTAGATACCATGAACAGTTGGCATGAAAAATGGGTGAGACCTTCCTCCTATTGAAAAATGACTGCACCAACAGTAAGTACAACACTGGTCTGGACTCTGGACCTCTTGTCCAAGGATGACTCGCCATTACCTCTCTCCATTTGGCCTACCTATAGACTACTACAGTTAAATGTCAGGTGACATTGTTCTTCTCAAGAATTACAATTTTTATCCTTCAGCTCTTGTTATTGAGTTTCCCAATGTAACCTCTGAAGGCTCACATGTAGTGTCGCCTTCTCCCCCAAAAGAAGTAACATGGTGAAGCCTTAAGCATAGAACTTTTGCATGTGTTGTGTCACCTTCTCCCCAAAAGAAGTGACACGGTGAAAACTTAAGCATACTACTTTTGCATAGTTGGCACCTTCTGCCCTCAAAAAGGAACATGGTGAAAGTCTTGAGTGTAGTACGTAAGCCTAGTTGGTGATGGATTGCTGTGCTTTTCTTTCCTGTGGTGGGCTCATGCATTTGAGGCTCTATTGTTGCTGCTAGTCAATATGGCTGGCAATGCATTTTTTCAAGTCGGATGCCATCATCCAAGAACTATCTAGCTAGCTGCGGTTGGCTGCAGTTGGGTGCAGAAAAATGATGAAGAAGCAATACTGAGGTGTAGGGGAGGACAGTGGCATGAGTAAATACTTAATTGACCATGACAACTTCAACCCCGTATGTGCCAGTTACGTGCTTTGTTTTCATGTCAATACATGCATTATCAACTCATGATGGCTGCTTGATCTTCGATGGGATAATTTTTTTGGCGGGATGCACTGAAGACTATGTGATATGCCATAGTACCTTTGGCACTTCGACAGATATTTGTAAATTAATTAATTAAGATTTGAAATTTTCATTTCAACAAATGATATTCTCTCAAGTATTCCATCTTTTTTCTGGATTTTTTTGAAAATATCAACATTTCGGAAAATAATATAAGGGGTGTCAATCTGAGCCAGGTACTACAATGTTACAGAGCATGCCAGGTATAGGCCACGATGCCGTTGTGGTCAATGAGGCGATTGTGAGGAATTTGAGCAAAGCCAAAATTTCCAAACAGGAAGTGAAACAGGCACAATGGCCTGTACCCGGATTTGCACAATGAGCATGTCGATTTTGAACCATGGTTAGGTCAAGTACACCTAAGAAGGCCTGTCCATATTGTGCCTTGTAAGGGGACTAAAGAGAGACAAAAAAGATATATGAAAACCATTATATTTCATGCAGGTGAAATTTTGATTAAGAACCGGATTGGTTTCTGGAGGCATGCTGTAGTCATGTTGTGAGTGGATGAAATAATCAAAGTGATGCAGTTTGATGGTTGATTCAATGTTTTTTGTGTGTCTCTTCACTTATTCAACAACTCCTATATATTACATGTGTCTATGTATTTGGTGCTCTGGATGACTCCTTTTGACAAGACATTGGTCCTTTTGATGAAGGATGATAAAAATTTCATCCATGGTCTTAAAAGGTAAAGCTGTAACCCCCATCCATAGATTGGACAGCATTTGAATGTTTGTGGTTTGCACGCAATTTGTGAGACTTCTCCTCCTTGGTAGGTGTAAAGGACAGAATTTTTTCATTTATTGGTTTCAGCGGTTAGCCCACGCCTATTGAACCTTCCAGGATGAGCTCTCCAAACAACATGTACCAGGAGTGGGTCCACAGGCCTCATCTAGTTCACATGTCATGGTAGGAAAACTTAGGATAGAGGTAAACATTATGGGGCCATTGCTACACCAATGTTGCCTCTTTCTATGCCGCCCCAAAAAAGAGAGAAAAAGAAGGAAGAAAGAGGATATTATGAATAACAAATTCCTAGCTAGCATCTGTCATGCACAGCATATTTGGTACAGTTTCCATAAAACTTTAGAGCCATGGGTAGCTACTCCCTTTAATGACAACATGGAAGCATGGGGAAAAAGCAAAAAACAAAACAAAATAATGACAACAGAATCAGAGCTTGAAATGTGGAAGGTCCCCAAATGGTTACAGAAGTTGAAGTGATAAAAGATTGAGACTGGGATGGATACAAGTCCTGATAGGTATCTATTATAGTTTGTTGCAACTGGTAGTGGGCACATTGGCACAGATGGGGGCATGAGCGGAAATCCTGATATTTGCTTGCAACTGGAAATGAATCAACTGGTTTTGGGTGGGGGCAGCCACATAACATGCTGTTGTGTGTCTCTGTATGTGTCTGTGTGTTAAACAAAGGAATGCTGTGCATTCTATGAAAGAAGCATCATCACATTTGTCTGGTCTTATTGGCATTTTCCATTATACTTAAACTTGTCCTCATTGCTTTGTCCAATACAGCGGAGCCCAAATATAGTAATGCCCAACTTGATTTTCTTTCACCACCTCAAAACCTACTTTTAGTTGGGGATGGGAATCATATTGCAGGGAATCATATAGCTGCTCAGACTCAGGGTTTTTCTTTGGATGCAAAATTTTGGCAAAATATGAAAAAGAAAAAGGGAATTTTGTTTGCAATATTGTCATTTCTTTGGAACAAAATCGCAAAATTTCTTTGGAAATTTTTAGCCACATTTGGACTCTGATTTTAATTTGGTAGCATTTTTTACTATTTAGAACCTGTTGCCATTTAATGCTAAATCCCTCTTTGGGATGCTAGCCAATGATGCAACATGCAACATCAGAAAAATTGGAAAAAAATATCACTGGCTAGGACCTTTATCACCCGCAATAACTTATGTGATAATTTTTGTTATGGTCTTTCTTGTCACCTGGCACTATACCCATCAGCTCGTTGCTCTGGGGAGTAGCCTATTGCACAGCAGTCATTGCAAGCTCATTGGTTGCTTAGTAGGTAATGCTTGTTATCCAGCTTCTGTGCAAAGGTGCTAGAAAAATGCAGGTTCCCAATGTCAAATTTTGATTTTTTTAAGTTTCTTTGTGGGGTGGGGAGAGATATCCAGAATGTCTAATGAAAATTTGAAACAGGTACTTATCAGGGACCTTATAGGAAACCAAAATACATTGGAGGATGGGCAGAAATCCAAAAAATAAGATGTTGAATTTTAGGTTGCGCAAGGTAGCTTTTCTAACCTGTGTAACCGGCTTCTGGACTGCATTGTCCAACATGTCACTTGCTCATTGTTCCACAGGAAGGGGGTTATAACACAGAACTTTCTCTCCTCTAGTTTTTAGTCACTTTCTCTTGGGCCAGAAACCGGTTACGCCCAATAACTGGTGAGAGGAGCCACTTTATCAAAATAGTATCGATTCAGGCCTCAACTATATTTGGTAATCCAGCTCCTCTCGTCAGTCCCCTAATACATAACCTATTTATCAAGGCTATTAGTTCTAATGCTTATTTTTATCTAGATCTAAAGGATGCATAAGTCCTGCAATCCTATTTGTCTAGAGCAAAGGCAATATGTACCCCTTTGCCTCTTATTTTTCTTCTTCTTTTCACAACATCATCCCCTTATGAAAATCACATGGGTGGACCCTTCTTTGATGAATAGAGAGAGAGTAGGTACGCAGGCAGACTGAATGATTGCTTAATCTCAATCCAGTAAACCCTAAATGAAGGATTTCTCATATCTTCTTTGTAAACTCGTCACCCCAAGTCAAGTGAGGTCAGTGAAATGGGTTGTGTGTCACACAGGTGGTTAGGTCAATGGCACATGGCCCATGCTAAGAAAAACTCCAGATTGAAAAATCTCAAAGGTTACATTGCCACCTGCACGCCATATTCAAGTGTAGCAGCCACAAGTGTCGATTAGCCTAGTTGTTGGTTGACATGTGTAAAAAGTGTTTGGAAAGCAGCAAAAACCTTGACATGAGATCACAGCACTTTTTCAGCAATTAAACAAGTTGACAAATTGCAAAAAAGCAAACAACAGTGCAAATCTGTTTCTTAATTGAGTGGGCATATGGAGGCAGGGCTCAACATTGGCAAATATTATTCTGACTCTCGACAAATCCCTTTGAGTACTCATAATACTCTAGAGATCAAATACTAAATTCTCACTGTCAACAAATCCTTAGAGTACATCCAACACTATGCTGACTCGCAACAAATCTAGTGAACAGGGAATTTACTCACTGTTCTGATTTTCATGAATCTATTGTTCATTTTACTCTGAAGCTTTTTCCCGAAGGTACCATTGGCTAATAAAACAAGTAGCTAGTGAGCATGTACTAAGGCTTTACATGCTCACTAGCTACCGTAGTAAACCAACACAACTTGGTTTGTTGCAAGAGCACTGGGCTTTCCTTTTTAATCAGAAACGGTTCAAATATGAAAGTGTTCCCCAAACTGAGGGGCTGAATGAACTCTTCATTGCTCCCTACTCTCTCCCTGAGAGGACCTCAGGAGCCAAACAAGCCTGGCTGTGAGGAGAATCCTGCTTGACACTTCTTTCCAATAAACAGCAACAAAAAAGCACTCTTGAGTCTCAACAAGTACATTTCAGTACATCAAACACTATTATGACAATCAACTGTTCTGTGTTATGGATACACACACACACACACACACAAAAGGAGGCTTGTCCTCACTTTCTTTGAAGCTTCTAGGCAAAAGAGGATTCGTTTTGCTAAGTGGGTGTTAAAATTCTGATTGTGGTCTGTGTGTCTACCTTCATTGGCATAGTTGTACTGTGCACATAGAGATCAGAGACAAAGATAGGATTCAGGAGGAGAAAATACCCTAATGAGTGGTTTTTTTCTTCCCAGAGAACCCGCCCCTTCTTTTTAATTGTTCAACAATGTACTCTCCAGATTGTAACAATAAATGATGGCCCTGTGAAACTCACTTTCAACTACACAACCCACTTAAATAGAACCCCATGTGAGTAAAATATTGTTTCAATTTCACCTGACACATTACCCATCAATGGCAACATAGGATGCGGAGACAACCTTGCTTTTGGAATTGGAACACATTCCTCCCTTGGCAAGATTGATTGGGAGTACATAGGATATAGGTCAAAGTCGCGTAAGGGAAAAGAAACACTTCCAAATCTCTCAAGCATGGATTCAGAAAGACTCAAGTTTCACACACAACCTCTAACACATCACAATCAGCAAGCTGCTTCTCCAGTTACTCAGCACATTAAAAAATTGCAATATTCTTCATTGATATGTATAAGAGAACATTCAATGTGTCCATTGTCACATCGTCTCTAAACCACCAATGTCTTATTTCTTTCCTGCCCACAAAAATCCATTGATCTCCACGCATTCACTAGTGCTCTTTTTTATGCGATTTCCTTCACAAGTTTCATTGTGTAGCATTCATTATCTTCATCAAGCTCATTGCCTCACCATCAACAACCTAGAAGAGGCTTCATAACTTCCCCTCATCAATAACCCCAAAATAAGGAAAGAAGCCAACATTGTTTTGCTTTGCTTCACTCTCCTTCCCTAGGGATCAACCTAATTAGGTTTATATGCCCTTTGGTCTTACACATCTAATTAGGTGTAACCTATCCCTTACAAAATAAGTTTGTGCCTTCACACATTTTTATAATTCAAGTTGTGTGCTTGAAGACCTTTAGTTTGCAACAAAGGTTTCCCCATATCTACACATTAACATTTTATAACATACACACCCTTGCACCTTCATCAACTTCCTACATGCCTTCATCTTCCTCGTCACTCAAGAACTTATAGGGGCCTTGCCATCTTGGCTTCAACCCCTTTTTCTTGCCTAGGCATCTCATTTTTACCCAAAAATCAATGGCACTTAGGCCTACAAACAAATGGTCATCCTTATGCATATTCAACATTTTCTTTTCATGATTATGAGCTTTCGCAACATTCGATTCAATGCAACACAACCACCATGTGAGTGTGGGAGCGGTGAGCTTGTGAACATTGAGCTAAACTTTTGTGAGCAACAAAAAATCTTTGAAAAATATTCTTGTCACATAAGCCAAAAAAAAATCTATGGAAATAAAAATATTCCATCCATGTTGGACAAAATATTATATTGATGTGGAAAGAATATTCCTTTAGTGATATAGAATAGTTGACGAAGTAAGTAAAATATGTTATTGGTGACAAAGATATCATAACTTTTGTTGTAATTGTTTACAATTGAAACTTATAAATGATTTCCCTTAATTTTTCAAGATAATGTTTTAAAATTATTATCGAACATTTAAATCAGTCTAATAACTAATTTGTATTTATAATGTTTGATCATTCATGCCAAAAAAACTGTTGAATGAACAATTAACAAATTGTTTATTAAACCAAAATAGTAATATCCTTCGCAAGTTGTAGTCAAGGAACTAAACACATATGGTAAAAATGAAATTTAAATTCCTGCATAATATTTCACACTATTGTAACAACATATTTGCATTTCACATGCATGTGTTCATTATTTCTATTTTAAATTTCAACAAACTTAACACTACAATTCTTTCCAATATCAAATTCATGGTTATTACATATAACCAAAATATGCACTTTAAAATACATTAAAAAAACTCCATAACCAATAAACAATTCATTTCATCATAATTTAACACCACCAAAAATTCACACAAAAGATGAACATAGAATTCACTATAGAAGTTTGTGCTTGTCTGTATTACTAAAAACATTAATGCAAATTACAATGTAATCTCATGTTTTGTGAAAACAAAATCAGTCCCAAAACAACACTTAAAATTTGTGCTATATCAAAACAAAGTATGTGGTTTTCTACCACAAATACCTCCAGCTCTTCCTATTATTCTCTCAAAACCGAAAAAAAATACTCAACTCCTTGTCTCATTTTCTTCTCCTTTTGTTCTCCAAAATTCTCCCCTTTTTGATCCATCCCAAGTCGCATCACAATGATCCAAAACAATAAGAATTCAAAATTCAAACTAACAAAGTTCCTTGATTAGTCCCTATCCTAACTGCCTTGTTCATTTCAAATCGCATACTCAACTTATCCCCTTAACATTACCCTTTCTATACTTTGAATTCCATCCCCGAAATCCTTGTAAAATGACAGAAATGGAATGATAGTATTTTATATCCTTGTAAACATTTGTTTCCCCTACCACAATGTTATAATCCCAATCTACACAAAAACCAATGGTTCTATATTTACATTTTGTTTTACAATTCTAATTTCCTCCCCCATTAATTTAGTTTGTGGTTATATGTCTAGATGTTGTATCTTGGATATCTCTTCTTCTAGTGTTAGAAAAGCCTCCACCTTTTCCTATTCCTAAATTCCCTTTGGTTCTTTTTCTTTTTGACCCCCTCCTTTAAGGTCCTGTGGTATCTTTGGTTGTATCTCCTCCTCCTGAGCTACTCCATTTCTAAGGTTGTATGATTCTTTAATTTATATTTCTTCTTCCCGAACTGTCCCACTAGGCCCTACTTTTATTTCTTCATCATGGCCCAATACCTTTGTACTTGTTGGACTGCCACAAATGAAATCTGGAATTTTTTTTTGATAAGCTTCCAACTTGTACTTCAAAATTCTTTCATTAACTTTTTACTAAGCTAGATTCTTCTCCAACTCCTTTGTAAAATATTCCTCTGCAACCTCCCACCATTCCTTAGATTTTGCCTCAAAGTCCATATTGTTCTTTGTTCTCATTAGTGTATAGTACTACATCATATGTTCTTAATCCTCTAGTTTTTTCTTGATACCAATTGGATCTAAGTTTTTCCTTTGTTCTTGAGCCCTCTCCAACTGTGCTTGTAGGTGTTGTAGAATTTTTTGATATTCTTTTTTGTCTTCCATGAACTATTTTTTCTTTACCTCTGTTTTTTTTCTTCTAAGCTCCTGAAACTAAAATAGAGACATAATCTTTAGATTTATCAATTCCAAATATGTCATAACATTTTCCTTCTCCTTCTTTACTTTAGTCGATGCTTTCACCTAACTATTCAAAGCCTCATGTTATTTCTTATGAAGAAACAATGTTTTTGTCCATTTCATCTTAGTGGTTTCCCAAATTTCAACCTTCTTTTTAAATTCTTCAATTCTTCATCATGCGAATTTAACGGTGTTGTGCTACCCTTGAATTCCTCAATCTCTTCATATAATTTCTTAATGGGCATTTTATTTTTCTGCTTAGTTACTACCCTATTATTCGTCCAAATTTCCACATTATGCTTATACCCCTTCTGGAACTCTTTCTCTTTATCCAATTCCTCATGTAACATTGCCTTCTCCTTCTCCCCTGTAACTAATATAGTTTTTAGAATGTTTAGTTCCAAAGTAAAATTCCCCATGTTCAAACTCACAATTGCCATGGTTTGAAATAATTCAAATTGTTTTATCTATTTTCATTACTTCTGCAACTACCTCCACCATAGACTTTGGTGTACTTGTCTGTGTCATAGGATTTGCAAATCCTCCTGCATATGAACGCAGGTCATGTACCATTCTTTTCTTTAATTCAAATTCAAATGGGAATCCTTTTGCAGATTTTGGTTTATTAAGTGGTACATGGAGTTTTGCTAGTCTAAACTCTTCAAAAGCAAGTTGTGTCTCCACTCTTTTTATTTATAATTCAGCAGCTTGTAGACCTTCATGTGTTTGATGTTGTTGTTGTTGTTGCTACAAATGTTATTGTAAATGTTGAAAATGTTTTGGACTTGCGGTGGTCTCCATCTAATCTTCACATACATCCGCTTCAAAGTGCAAATGATCCTCACCCTCTAGAAACTTTATGCCACATTCCCTCTTAACTCCCTAACTTTGCTCCTACAGTTGTCTCTCCTATGGGAATGTCATCTATGGTATTTCTTGCCTCTACTCCCTCAATTATCTCTCTTGTGGAAATGTCATTTGTGGTATTGCTATGTTTGTTTAATTGCCTAGACCACTATTGGTATATAAATGGTTCCACTCTGACCCTCATCATTTTTTGTGTTTTCAAATATGTGTTTTCTTGTTCCTTCTTCATTCTTGAGGTTGAGGCTCCTCCTTCCTCAACTCTGTTCTTCCTTTTGAAAGCCCTCCTCGGAGAGTCTGATGTAGTTTTCTTTCTATTCTATAGTGCTATCTGCATCTCCTCTTTAGTTATTTAAACCTTGGTCAGTGGTTTCTTTGGATTGTCCTTTTGATGCACAAACAGATACTAAAAGATTTTTGCCAATACCAAGGTAGATTGACAAGTATTTTTCTTATCCCCCTTACTTTCCTTAACATATTCATACCACCTATCCAACTCACTGCATAGACTATTGAATATAATTTGTGCCCAATCTACTTGTTGCCCTTTCTTTGTTTTCACCAATGTAATAACATTTTTGTTGCTAAAATATTATACCTTCTCCCTCTAATAAATGAAAAATATAATGACAATATATCTAACAAAATATGGTAGACCCAATCTCTTTGCATTCCATTAATTTGTAGAAAACTTTGCAGGTGCAAGTCTACAATTATGTAATGCTTAAACTGCTAGTGATTTATTGACCTGTCCTTTTGGTTCTCTACATACCCTTCCATACACACTCCAAAAACATCTATAATTAGTTGTTTACTAATTACATACACCTTATCCTTACGCCTAAAGTAGATATATGCCCCTTTGATCAAGAATGTGTTCATAAATTCCAACATTACATCGAGCATCAGTGCTTCCCACCCCATTAGAAACAAAGGCACAAGTCATGCTTTAGAAGCCCAATCTTCTTTTGCAACAATATTCTTCTAGTTTTTCATCTATTTTATATGTATATCATAGTTTTGTTTTGTCTGATTCCACATAAAACATTCAAGATCTGGAATTTTAATACCCATTTCCAAAATTGTAGCTCTATCTAGAATTGCATGTTTGTTTTTCGCTACCACTTCCACTTCACGTTGCTCCATCTCCATCAACCTTCACTGTGCTTCTACCATTGTCTTCACCTTTGTGGCTTGCTATATTATCAATTGCAATTTTGTGAATAATTATTCTTCTTGTGCAACAACATTCTCCTCCCTTATGTCCTTCTTCACTATCTATGCCTCCATAAAATGATGTTCCTAATTAGCTTCGTCTTCTTTTGATTTTTCAATGCACACTAAATCTATTGATGTAACTCCTAATCCTATCTGCTTTCTTGCACGTCAACGTCATTTGCTTCTATGCAAAAACTCAACTACAAATGTTCCAAGTGTATTTATGTCTTGAATTATCATCTACACAAACTGTATATTCACATTATACACCATCCTTTCTGCACATTTCGAAGATGATGATGAATGTGATGACAACCTTATAGCCAACAGTTAAATATTCAACATTCCTCTCTCTACTCTTCTCAACTCCTCTTCTACTTTTGTTCTTTTCAACAATTTTGCTCCTCCTCTTGCCTTTGTTTGTGTTCAGTCCTCTGCACTTCCTTTTCCCTTGTTATTCATTGTAGTTTTTCAATTGCACTCATACTACTATGAACTCCAAAACTTCAAAATTGTGCACAACTTCCAACAACAAACACAAACTACTTTTGATGGTTACCTCGTTTTTACTCATCCTTGAACATCCTACCCATTACATTCATTTTTTCATCTGCTTGCCATCTATTAATTAATGCATGATCCTTGAAATTAATACAACCCATCATTACAAGTTGGTGTGTCCCTTATACCGTCACGTGGAAGCATTTAGCATCCTCGTTATGAATGAACGTTGTAGATTTCATCTTTCGATTACTCCACATTCGTAAGCGCACGACATTATTTATATTGACTCCACTTCATTCACCCTGTACACCTTTTGCTAACTATGCCCATTTATCTATTGACTATGGAAACACATCTAGTGATTGTACCAATTTCTCTATTGATTGTGCGAATACTCCTAATGATCGAAAGAATATTGTTGTTGATTCAACTTATACGCTTGACATATCATTTGTATATTTTTGCATCCCAAATCCTGCACTGTTGCAATATTGATCTTTTGGAGATAAAAAATAAAGATTATGTTCACCATTGGATCTATGATCAATTCTTTATCTTCATCATTCTTCATTTGTGGTTTCTATCGTTGACATCTTTCATCATTATCTTTTGTGTCAAAATTTGCCTCTTGAATTCCATCTCCATTCTTTTCCCAATATATTGGCGTTTGTTATGATTTTTTCTAAACTTTAGATTCCATGTATTTATAAGGTTTGAGCTTATTCACATTGACCAACACAAGGTTAGTTTCAAACTTCTCGATGGTTACCAATATCACAATGTTATTTGGCAACACATATTGTATTCTATATAGTCTAAACCATTTCCTAATAAACTTCCCTAGGCGTGACTTATTACCCTTTGGAAACCACATAACATAATCACCAAAATTAAATTGTTCTTTAAGATTCTTTTGTTGACTCCATAATGTTCTATTCCATTGTTAAATTCCTGCAATTTCTACAACCTACATTTTAGCTTCTTGTAACTTTTTGAACTTTGTAATTCTACTAGTTAAAATTTTCATTAGAGTATTATTTTTGTCATCTTCACCAACAATTGGAACGATGTACTTTGAGGGCAATAATGGATGTAATCCATACACTAATTGATACAGTGTATACCCTGTTGTTATTTTGTATGTAATTTTGTATGAAAATAACATTATAGACAAATCTGTTTCATTTTCACTCATCCCAATCTGTTTTATTTTCACTAACTAACTTGGTCAACATTGTCTCAAGTACCTTGTTAATATATTTGAAAATAATAAGTTGTAGAACTAACATGTTTCATCAAAAAATGATTTGTTAAATACTTAATGGCATCATTAATAAAATGAACTCCTAATTTGTGATTATAGTTAAAGGACATACAAACCTAGTTAATATGCATTCATACAAAAAAATTGTTGTGACTATTGTTAGATTGGTTTCCAATGTTTTTACTCCCACCCACTTAGTAGCATAATTTGTGGCAATAATAATATATTTGTTCCTTTTATATCTTCCTGCTCGCTTAATTGGCCTTAGCACCAATAAAAAAACAACCAATAACCACCAATAATCATATATTATAATTACTTTGAATTGTTAAAAATAATCCAGGAAATAATCTACAATATACAAAAATAACTTAAAATGAAATAACTTACAATAATTTAGAATTGTCAATAACAACATAAGGTGAAATAACCAAAAGTGGCCAAAATTAATTGATAACAATCATAAATAATCGTAAACAATGTAGGGTGGAATAATCTAGATGAATAAAAATTAACCCTATAATAGTTGAAATTATCCTAACATAATTAATATTATTATATTAAAATAATATTAAACATTTATTAAACATTTTTTTTTCAAAAGAATGGTCATTGAAATGTTATTAAATAGTGATATTCAAAAAGAAATTGTTCAAATGATTTTACATTTTCAAAAGGAAATAAATGTAATTATGTACATTATTGAATTTTTAAAAAATTCAAAATATTTCATTTAAACAAAATTTCAATAATATATGAATTTTCAAAGTTTATGTTTTTGTAATGTTTAAAATGAACTATTTGATAAATAGAATGTAATGTACCATATTTTCACAACAAGTGGGGTGGTTTAATGGTATAGATGTTTGCCTCTATTTTAAAGGACAAGGGATCAAATTTCACAAGTGGTGTGTGTGTGGTCAACAATGGTAAGTTAACCAAATATTCTTCTATCTAATTTCCATAGAGTAGGTCCTTATGTTGATTACACGGCCTACATACCTGGGTTGGGTTTTTAACCTATCCTAAGTAATGACACATGTTAATAACTCATAAGCTGAAAATCACGAAATTATCAATAATATTATATATTAAATAATTTTAATTTAATTAATTTCCATGTTGCCTAGTTAATTAACTAGCAAGTGAATGGTTTGGTAGATTTATATTTCATTTGAGAGTAACTTTGTTTCACAAAGTATTAGTGAAACAATTCATTGTCCATAACAAATGGTCCATATTCACTAGTGGGTTGACTAATTTCACCATAATAAAAATGTCCAAATTCATTCATAATTTAGTGAAATCCATAGTGAATTAAAACACATTTAGGTGTAATGGAAGGTCATAATTCATCATGGTAAAAATGTCCAAATTCATTCAAAATCTAATGAAACCCAAAATGAATTAGAATGCATTTTTGTGTAGTGGAAAATCATGCCAACATCTGAGTATGAACTTTTAATTTTCTTTCCAAAACTAAAAACCTTATATGAAGAAGACATAGGGAATACTGATGGTATAAGACCATCAAATATGTTATAACCCTAAACTTGGGTTCATGACCAAAATAAGGGCTTGCAAAGCTTACACACCAAAAATGAAACCTAGGAGTCACATTTCATGTTCTCAAGAGTGCAAGAAAATGTGAGAGAATGAACCCCCACACTCGCAAGGGAGCTCCCACTTTGGGAGTTGAAGTCCCAATGGACTCCCGAACCTTCAAAGGGCCATTATAGGGGTCAAAAGTCATTGGATTGAAAGTTATTTTTATCATTAGAAATTTCTTAGAATGTAGATGTTTAAAATGGGCTCACATGACCATTTGGGTATTTAAAACATATGTTATGGCCGAAAAAAAGGCCGAGAGTCAAACTACCAATTTGACTCTTGACCGTTAAAAGTTAGGAATCACCTTGACTTCCTTGTGTGCAAGTGGCGTGCCACATACTGTTAAAAATATCTCGATAAGGGCTACAACTTTGCCTTGAACCTCATCTCAATTAGAGGTCTACACACAAAATTATGGCCCCCCAAAATTGTTAAAATTCCAATTTAGGGGATTTCAAGACCTTAACTTGGAGTCCCAAGACAAAATGACATTTGGGTGTTGACCCTATGGCCAGACACAAAGAATATTATAAGGGGGAAGGTGGTGGTTTCCCCCAAGTTTAGGTCGTGCTGAGTCTTATGAGTTCGTGTTTACCCATGACTCATCCATGCACCAAAAATGCTCCAACTATGCACTGACCAACTTATTGTTTGGTCTGTGCAAATCCGTGTGAATAATTGATCCACTTGTTATTCTAGTCCCATCTTGAAGCTCCAACACACCCCTTTACCCCCAAAGTGCTACAAGTGAAAGAGTGTGTTCCAATTCCTTCTCTTTCTGTTGTTTTTACCTTTGGATTCATAGTTGAGTCCATCAAGGAGTTTGGGGGTGCATCAAAGTATAAGAACGTCAAAAGAGGAACCAAGAGATCTCAAAGGAGGGAAGGATAACCTTAAGAAGGAGGCTGGTGGTGAGACATGCATCAAAATAGACTCTAGAGCCAATAAATTTTGTTGTGTAGGAAGTTAATTATTAGGAATATGCATTTACAGCCACAAAAACAAGGGAGTAGATACAAATTAAAGAACATAAAACTTTTAAAGTTCAGCAAGATCAAACTGAGCTTATATCAAAGTTGTAATAACTTGAACATACTTAAATTACATTAGATTTATAATCACAACAACAACCACAAGTGACATCAAAGTTGCAATCACAGGAGCAAACAACAACACATCATTAAACAATTGTATTTCTATCAACAATAACATTAGAAGAACAACAAGATACTCTATATACAACAAAGAATCAGACGTTGCTTCAGTTTAAAATACAACATCCATAGACAATGCAAATTGTAGTATAGATAGTTTAGACTATAGTGTAGTTAAAGTAGCATTAGATTTTTAAATCACAAGATTGGAAACAACATTAGATTTAACTTTCTTAACAAAGTTTTGATCCAAAATTTCGAGACAAAATTTAGAGTACGGGTGGGGTAGTGTTAAGGGAGTAGTTACTAATGGTAATAGTTAGTTAATATATTTCTACTTACTTAATTATCATTGTAAGAATTCCTAGCTGGATTACATAGTTTTTATCACCATTTGAATTTGAATAGAACATAAGATTATTTTTCTTGAGGAATATCTTTGGATGAAAGGAAGAGATGGTATCATTACAAGATATTGAGTTTTGATGGAGTATGAAAAAGAGCATTTTGATTTCTAGAAAAGCGCCACTTCCATAGTTAGAATTGTTGTTTTGATGTTTGTTATCATACTTTCATTATAGGATTTTAATCCTGAAACTAGATATAAATAGATCTAAAAAATAATTATTATTAGTATTAGTTTCAGAACATGTTTTAGTCCAAATTATATTAGAATATAGGATTATAATTTATTTATTTACCATGTTTGGTGTGACATTTGATGTCAATTTTCTTCTTCCCATTATAGAATAAAAGTTTCATGATTATAAACACATGGTAGAATTAAAAAGGATTTAGTTGGGCAATAAGGGTGGAGTAAATGCAACTTTAGGTATAAATCGAGAAAATTAATAGTAGAGGAGGGGAAATGCAATTTGATTATACAAGTTGCAAGAATGGTGTTAGATGGAAGAGGTTGAAAATGTGAATGAAAATAACAAATAATTTGAAATGGTACAAACAATGTAAGTTGTATTAGTACGTGCCTACTTATTATTATCTCATTTCGTAATGGGCACATGCCTCTTTGTGGTGAATGGGTAGAATATGGATTGGCAAATACTTATTGATGGTTTATATGCCACTAATTTGGATTTAGTTTAAAATTTTAAATGGTTTAGAACTACATAAATTCATATTAAGGAAATATGAAATATAACTTGAAATATTGCATTAGCATTTCATGTGTTGTATTTTTCAAGATAAGCCAACATGAACTTATTCCATCATGTTTCTTTTGTTCAAATTTTTGCAACAATTTTATTGCCAATGTTCATTTGAAAGTTTATCCATTTGATTTATCAAACATTTTTTTCATCCAATAACATCGTTCATCCACAACACGTGGTAGAATATTCCTCCATGTCACAAAATATTCTATCCCATATGTTAAATAATATTCTATTGACATCACCGGGATATTCTTGAAAAGATTCATTTGGGTTCACTTGTTCACCCTCACGTGTTCACTACTCATGTTCACATGCTCACAAGATAACATCCCTAGGCCCAATGCATGTCGATTATAATATCTTCATTGATTAACCATTGAGGTGGCAAATTATTCCACGGTGCTCCCATTTGACATAATTTCAGTCAACAATTCTAAATAGTTGTTTACATTTGGCCTTGGGTTTCACCATATTATTATAATGACAAGTGAAAACATGGTGCTTTCACACACCCCACACCTATACTTCAATAATATGACATGGTACAACCATAGATCTCAATCACTTACACAATTAACAATTGTTCACAAAGTCATAAGACCATGCTTGATCATCTTCACCAACCTTTTTGCCATCCAATTGCACTATGGGTGACCAAGTGCCATGTGTTAATGGTCAATGTTGTGAATCTTACATAGTTTTGAAAACTTTTTAGCCCATCTTTTGTTGTGAATTTCAACACAAAATTTGGAACCCCAAACCTAGAAATCACATTAATTTCCAAAAATTGAACCATTGAAGAAGCTTTGTGGATTCCTCACAATATTGGTTTTTGCATGAAAACACAATAATAAGATCTTTAAATTAATACTTACATTTTAAAAAAAGAGTTCAAATTTGTGGGAATTTTATATATGTGTGTGATGTAAGCTTATTGTTGATATTTGGTTCAAAAATGTATTTTTCCTTCAAAATCATAAATGTTCATTTTTTTCACAATGTTTTCCCATTTTCTTATATGTTAAAGAACATGGATGTATATTATATATGATATAAGATCAAGATGTAATCAAATTTTTATTTATATCTAACACATGATTGAAATCTACATATAAAATTGCAAAGTTTAACAATACAAATCAATGCAAGAAAGTCATAGGTTAAATGCAATATGTGAAAAGGACTTTGACCTTGGCACCTCCTACCTTTATTTTTATGACTGCATCATCATTCTACCCACTTCAAAGAATGATCTATCGCCAATAGTGTGTATTCGTTATTTCTTATGGTTTCAAGTAATTGTATAAAAAAAAACATAATAAAATAATTTGCACATAGGTATGTTTTATGACTTTTCAGTATTTGACTTTATCACTCCACTTTCCTTCACTATAACTTTGGCATTCAATGCATTAACATATCACCTCACCCATAACATGACAAAATGGGTTTTTTAAATAAAACAAGCCAAAAGATATTTGAAAAGAAAAAGCTCAGTTTGTAGATTTAATTATACATGGATTTGAGTAGATGAGATGAGCTAGTATTTAAAATTCCTTCCTTATTATCAAAAGACAACCCAAATAAATATGGTGCCCATCATTGACTAGCATTCGAGAATAACATAAAATGTTTGCAAAAAGGTGTTTGTTACTAGTGATAATGATGTCCCTATTTCCTTCTCCTTATCTGCCCTCTTCAAATAGTTAGCAAGTTTTAATAATGTTTCAGCAATCCTTATTGGTTTGACAATCCTTACTGGTTTGGTAATCGTTCATTTAGGGTAATAACTATTTAGTAAGAATTAACTAGTAAGCTATCTCCCAGGGTTCAATAGGATGTATCATGAGGTTCAATAGGCTACTCATCTTTTTGCATTACTACTATAATTAATTGTCTTTTACATGTGTTGCTACTAAGCAATACTCCAAAATATCATCTGATAATATTCTTTTATTAATCAATTTATGCATCGGATTCCGAACTTATTCCACCCATAAGTAAATATTTCATAACATTAATATGTTGAAAGTTTTTCCTCACATTATCCCCTCTTAAAACAACAATGTCCTAACATGGTCTTCTTCTATCAAAATTCTTACACTAATTTTTTAATTGTGGTATTGGTCAAGCTTGAGAGATGTTTATCAAAGTTAAAAAGTCATCGACTTCATTGTCAGTTTGGACTTTTGATTTGGAGCTTTCATCTAACAATAATTCTCGAAAAATCATGGCTTAGACTACATAGCTTGAGTTCGATGACCAATGCATCAAATGTGAAAAGGACGATCTTGGCTCATTCATTGCATATTGGAAACTGGCACGAGTGTGATAGTGGTCAATCATGGGAAAATGTTATTTTTATGGAGAATTGTATGGTTCTTGATGTGGGCTCCTATGTTCTTCTACTTTGCCTACCCCTTTTTGGTTTTTCTCCACATACTTTTCTCCTTTTTCTTGTTCCTTCCTTCCAACTTGCTATGTAAATTGTGTGTTAGAGTTTTCTACACATCATCTTGATCTCAATCTTCCTTTTTTGTTTCCACTTCCTCATATTCCCCTTGTTTCAAATATGTGAATGTGCAACATTGAACTCTATCACCATATCTCACTCCTTTTGGTAATATAGTTGCACCCTTGACAATTGTAATTCATTCAACACAACAAATAGCTCCTCACCTTGATTTTGAAGCATTTGATCATATGTGGGAGCTTCAGTTGAATTTTCCATTACTAATGCTTTCCATTTAACTATCTCCACTTCCTATTTATATCTTGCTTCCTTTATTGCACTTATTTTTTTCCTTTAGAACCACTAGTTGAGTTTGCTCTTGAAGCTTTTGTTTTTCCTCTTATAAAAATTTATCATGTTTTTAATTCTTCTTCTTGTTGGTTTCCTTTTTTTTCTTCCATGAATTGCACTCTAGATTCATGTTTTTGGCTTCCTAGCTTTCCTTATTAGTATGCATCCTCAAAAAGTTTCATTTAGTTACTTTAAACACTCCATGACATTTTCTATCTCCTCCTTGTTTTTAAATGTAATTGTTGTCACCTTCTCCACATGTTCAACTACATTCATCTTCATTTCTTCCACCATTTGGGTTAACGTGCTTTCCATGATATCATAGTTTTGCTACATGGTCGTCAAAGTTTTTTTAACTCACTCCACTTATGTTTTGCCTTTGTTAACTCATGTTGAGTTTCATAGAGTTCTTTTATGCATATGTTTTTGAACAATGATGAATCCCATATTATTTTTTCCCAATTCATGCCATTAAATTTCAAAATCCAAGGGGTCAATGCATCACTCATCACATTCCCTCTCCTGCAAAACCATACTTTGTAAATGTTATATTTCTAAAGTTCAAGTTTGTAAAAAAATTTCCCCATATGCCCTTTTTATATCCCTTGCCTTTTTAGCTGAAACATGGACAAGTTCTACCATTTACATTTCCATGGAATTTTCTTGGTTTGAAATGCATTGCATTCTAACTAGCTTTTTAGTGAATATTAGTTGATAAGTTGACCCTTGTTTAGCATTTTTGGTAATTGGTAACAACTCAATAGTGATGATCAATTGGTGTACTATAATCATGCCTTCCAAATTCAACTAGTGAATGATGTCCATGGCTCTTGAATTTGGTTGGTCAGTGATGTCCATGACTCCCAAATTCAACCTTTTTTCGTCATTATTAACATCACCAACATCCTTACCGAGCTTCTTGGCTCCCTCCTTAGATCCATCCCTTAAATACATATCCTACATAACAACATCAGTTTCGATCTTTTATTGGGTCTACATGTTGATTTCAGTGGTTATCCCCTCTTGGACTGTTCCTACCCTTCGAAATAATTCCACATGCATGGGTTTCTAAACAATAGGTCTAATCTCTTCCTGTACTAATGGTGCCACTAAATTAACACTTATTGATGGAATGGGGGGTATTTGCAATGTTTTTTTCTTTGTGATCTTTTGGCAATGAAACTATCCAATTGAAAGTTCTTTGTCCTCTTCTATATGTTCCAATGTGGCATAGTGTTTTGCTATTAAGGTGAAGGCATGGCCAACTAAATTGTTCCCTACCTTTCTTGCCTCTTTTTGGATAGCAACGATTTCCTTATGTAGTCACACCTTGAAACATTCCGCCCAATTGACAATCCCTCTTTCCACATTCCTCATGCAAACAATAGGGTTCTAGAGATATAACAAAATTTTCCCTTATCAAAATGTTACAACCTCTACCAATGCAATCGATTTCAGTTGCATTCCGAAAGACCTAATCTTGGTGATAATGTACCTCGGATTTTGCTTGTAGTGCTCCTCCTTTCCTCGTTCAAAGTAATGTCCCTATTATTTGTTGTAAAATTCCCTTGCTAACATAATGATGCCTTTTGTTGGTAGCATGAAGATTTGTGTATTAGCACGACAAATAATGTTATCTCCTTGCCCTACAAAATACTTCCTTTAGTGGAAACCCTAAATCCACAAATGATCTCCTTGATTTCAATGAATTCTTTGTAGATTTTATCTTTTGATCTTGAAAAAAATCATAATTTCAAGTCATATCAAACAAATCATTATTTTACGATTTTTGGTATAAATTGTACAATTGTTTTTACTACATAGTATACATTCTACCCCATTTTTATGTGGTATTCTTGAAATGCTTGGAATTTAAAATCATACTTTCAATTTTTTAATCATAATTTCAAGTCATATCAAACAAATCATTATTTTATGGTTCATTTTTTGGTATAAATTGTACAATTGTTTTACTACATAGTATACATTCTACCCCATTTTTATGTGGTATTCTTGAAATGCTTGGAATTTATAATCATACTTTCAATTTTTAAAGTTTCAAAGATTAACATTTAAAATTTGTGAATGTTTTTTTTATTGTGGTTAATAGGTTATTATCATCTAAGTTTTCTTACCATCAAATTGATTTTATTGTGAGTCTTTTTGAAAGTCTTTTGCAAAATTATATTTTTATTAAGACAATAGTTTTTCACCTTCAAAAATCCTTTTAATTAAAAGAAAAACCAAAAGTTGGATCAAATGGATTTTAAATTTGAGTTTAATGACAATCATATGGTCAAAACAAATTTGCCATGCTTATCTATGATTTTGAATGGTAGTTTCTAATGTTCGAAGCCCTTTTTGGGTCCTTTGTGTCTTGACCATTTGGGGGATCAAGTCACCTCCAAATCAAAATATATTCCATTTCTTGAAAATAACTTCATAAAAATGCAAAAGTATGTAGTTGTATGTTCATAATAGACCTATTGTGAGGGAGTTTTGATGCTCCAAATATTTGGGACATTATGTGTCCCATTTTTTAGAGTCCATTTTGAAATTCCCAATAATGATGGAATTTCAACACAATCCTCACAAATAACTCCATAAAATACTATAGGGAAAAGGGTGGTGCCTTGTCCCAACTCTGAAACATGTGAATCTAATCTGAATTCAAGGCAAGTTTTGTGAAAAAAACAATACGTAGATTGATGATATTTTTTACATTGTGCTTATAAAGCCCATGGGTGGGAAACATTCCCAAAATGTGGGACCAAACTTGGTTATCAATTCATCTTAGGCTTAAGATTTAAAAAATACCTCCACCTTGGGTTTTAGCCTATATTAACCACCCTATTCTTAACAAAATGAAAAGCAAATTCGTCCATCATACTTACATGTGCAATGCAAAATATTGAAATTTGTATATGTTAAACTATGAGTTTGGCATATAACTTTGTTTTATGCGCCTCAAAAGCATTAGCCATCCCCTTAGGAAGGGTAAAGCTCAAATACATAATTAGTGTAGTATGTTTAAACCAATGTTGGCAACTTGTGTAATTAGAAAAACATTTGGTTATTAATTTAGTTATTAATAACTTATTAACCAATTTTGTTTTTTGAAAATAGATAACCTACCCACCTTGTGCATATCATTATTAGAACTAATAAGACCCTTATGGATTGGTTATTGAAATTTCAATTTTGATAACCAACTTAGATTTTTAGAATTTTCGTCCAAGTAGGTTGTCAATCTTGACACCTTACAATTATAATAACCTACATGGATTTCTCATCTTACAAGTAGGTTACCAATCTAGATAGGTTAGTGGAGGTGAAATGGGTTGTGGCCTTAAAGGAGGTGGTCTAGATGAAAATTTCAAAAACTAGGATGGAATGGTAAGGAGGTAAATGACAAAAACTAAAGATGTGAGATGTGTGTGTTTGTGTCGATGAGAAGTTTGTTGGCAAACTATTTTGCAAATTTCATGTGACATTGAAGTTGGTTTTGATAAGTAATCTTTGATGACAAAAAACTTAAGAGGTGATGCACCATCTTATCTAATGAGGAAGTAACATTTATTGGAGGTGTCATTTTTTCAAAACGGAAAAGAATTTGGTAGGAAATGATGTTAATATGAGAAACGTGTGGGAGACAACAAGATAACAAGAAGCTTCCCACCTTAGTGGGAAAGAAGAAATCTAAGGATCTTTGGTTTTGGTGTAGTAGGATTTGGGGTGGTGTGTTGGCTTGAATGCAAAAAACATATAATCTTCCAATGTGTGGTTTTTGCAAAGTTAGTCATGAACCTAATAAAGTTAAATAGATGATCTAAAAAGTGGTTGTTCTAGGAAATGATGAAGATATTAAGAAAAAGTAATAACTAGCCAACACTAGTCTAAACTGATGTTCGAAGATTCTCTCTTTTTGAAACTTGGAACCAAGGAGGGTAGAGTATATATTTATATGTCGATGTACGAAGATTCTCTCTTTTTGAAACACGGAACCAAGGAGGGTAGATTATATATTTATATGTCTTTGATCGGCAAGTCTTAAAAATCAAAGTACTGGTTTTGACCGTTAACTAATGGTTCTCAAAAATCGTAGGCTTGGTTTGACCCGTAGTTAGGGTCTTATAAAAATTTAAAAATTAGGTCAAAAAACTTACCATCAACCATTTGTTCTTTTATGAAACCAAAGGTCTTTTGATTAAGAAACTTTTCAAAAACTGCAAATCAAAGGTTCTTCGATTTTGAGATTTAATTTTTTTTGAAAATGACGGTTAGTAACAAGCAGTTGTGCATGAGAGACTCTGTCCTAAATGTAACATAAGAAAAACACCATCAGTAGCTCTAAGAAAAGCAAGATTTCCAAACAAATTCAAACTCAAATTTTACTAGAATTCCCTAGTTTACAAGTTCTTTAGTCAAGTTCAAGTTCACATCATTAATTCAAAGGTCTACCTCTTATTGCCAGACCCTATACCCATCTAGGAGGAGTTTCCACAATGGCTCTATCCCAGGCTTGGGACAAAGCCAACAAAATCAAAGAACCACACAACATAGGTTTGAGTAAAGTCTAGAATTTTTTAACAACGATAAGGTAATCAAAAGTATAACCTAAATAATTTTCCAATTGAATAAGGTATGTATTTACTACAAACACATAGTACCATGACAACTTCAACATTAAATATATTATTATAAGAATGTTGAAAATTTCAAAAATATATCTTTCCAAGGAAAATCATTATTGAATCTTCAATTTTAAGAAAAAATTGACACTGAAATGTTGAACTTGCTGTGGTACTATTGGAAAAAATGCATTGGGTTCCAATTAGATTAAAAAATGGGAGCAGATCTTTAGGACAGAGGTGTAATTTACTTAGCATCTATTAGCCTTCTATTTTACAGAAATTCTATGTGTTCCCTCGCAAAGTTCCAAAGTTCCCAACGAAATGGGCAAACCGTGAAACATGAAAAATACAACCAGTGCTCGGTTTTAAAAAACCGGGGTGCCAGTAGCTTTGAAATTGTGGGACCCCAGATTTTTTTGAAAAAGAGAATCTACCCTCACTACCAATGGAATATTCCTTGAGAAAAGGGGTATGATAAATGTTATGGTCTATTTGTTAGGAGGTTGGCCAACATGGGCTGCCGAGGTTGCACTTGCTCATGGAAACTTGGCCACTATGAACCGGTTGCCTTGCTATGGGAACTGTGCAAGGCAACCATTGTTGGCCAAGTTCCTACAAGTGACTGCAAGGTAACGACTGTTGACTGGTAGTGAGCTTTCGAGCTACTAGTATGTAACAGAATATTGTCGGTCTTTGGCTTCACTGCCCCAAGGGACAAGGACCGACATTGAGCCCAATCTCCCCACCCGCAACCAACCAGTTGCACCCTCTAAAGAGATAGGATATGTAGAGAATATGGAGGACAAAAGATTGGATAAATAATATGTTGCATATTTGCCGACCCAAGGGGGGGGGGGGGGGGGGGGGGGAGAGCTTTTGTTACAAACCCTGTTTGAGGTGCCATCAAAGTCTATGGGAAACATCAACAATTGGATGGTGAGTCACTTGGCCATTGCTCTCTATCTATGAAGGAAGGTAGTTTGTTTTGTTTTGTAGTTATGAGATCCACCAAACCAGGATGCTTCAGATTGTGTCTTCCGAAAGCTCTTGACTAGGATGGGTGCATGGGCTTGGTTCCATGATATTTTGACTTGCAGTGCAAAAGTTCTTGAATATTGAATGATTTCTTCACTGAAAATTAAATTAAAATCGTAGCTGAAAATTTTGGAGGAATTGGATTGTGCCTTTGGTGTTGTTAAAAAGATCTTGATGAGCAGGACTTAATAGAATTTATTTGGTAAGATTTGGATTCAGAATGTGGGAGATATTGATTTTTAAGTGATTTCTGCCACTGAAAATTCCAAAAATAAATTCCAAAAAACCAGGTTTTGGAAAGAAAAATCAGTTCAGGATGTGGTAACACTTGGGCCAACGGCACAGGCCACACTAGTTATCATGAAATTGAGATGTGATGGCCACCAATCAACAGACACTTTCAAAATGATGACATCAGTAAGAGGAGAAAAAAGATCCCTATTGTTTTAATTATAATATTGTTTGATGGTACACTATGTAGGATGCTAAACATCCCCTAGCGGCTTTGCTGGTGTCAATGTGGCATCCTGCAAGCCACTCGCACGGTTCTGTTGCAGGGTTTGAATATTGTCGGCAGTACAAATAGGTCGAGTGGATGAACTTCACAACAACCCAATGCATGGATCTAGGCTACTTATCAGTACCAGGCAAGTTTTTTGAATGCAGGACTCATGAATAGTTGCAAAACATGCAGGACAAAAGTTCCTGCAGGACATGCAAAGACAACAAGGGTGAAAATGGACATTGGCAATAATTGGGGGTCTGTCAGGCATTTGAAGAGAAGAGAATAGAAGAGTGTTGTCTCTGGAAGGGACCGAATGGTTTCAAGTTCTCGATGGTGTAAGACAGTACACCAATGAATTGCAGCATCTTTGCAGGGTAACGCAGTTGCTGTTGGGAGTTGTTGGGATTCATGTGCATTGGATGGCTGATTTTTGGTCAGGTCTGGAGAGTTTAACCCTTCAACATTACGGAGGATCAATTTTGGTCTGCCCTTCTCACAGTATTGCTAGCTGGGAGCACTGGTTTCAATTTAACACTCATGGGTTGTAGTCACCACATTGGTGAGTAGGACTCACCTTTGAATGACAGTTTCTTGTCTTTGGTTGTTTGTTATAAGAATTTTTTGTGGGTTGCCCGACATGATAAGTAGCTTTGTCCTGGTTCTTGGAGGCTGCAAAATAAAAAACCACGATGACGAACGTGGTATTCGTCGTCGTGGTTTCAAAACTTGCAACTATAAAAAAACACCACGATAACGAGCTGCATTTGAGTCTTCTTGGTTTCGGAGGTAGCTACAATGAGCTACAACTCATTATCCTAGTTTTGGAAGCAAGAAACATTGAAAAGAAAAATTCAGGATGATAATCATCCTAGTTTCAGGGGCAATAACAATGAAACAAAAATGGTTGGAAAAAAACACTTACCTTCAAAGCTTTGCTCCTCCTGATGGTTTTCAAGCTCCCACTTTTTGAGTTGCTCCCTCTTCGCACAACAAGCTCCACAAGTTCCTCCCCTCAAGCTCTGGAAGCACAAACCTTAAACCCAATTAGTCAAGTCTTTGTGGTTTTTAAGTTCTAGCGAGGGAGGGGAATGCAAATGGGTGGTGGGTAGAATGGGCAAGGTAGATGGGTTGGGTGGTGGAAAGGAGGTTGGAGGGGTATGTAAGAGTTCCCAAAAAAAATGGGTTCAAGGATGGCGAGACAAAACGAAAAAGAAAAAAAAGGCATGGGAGAAAAAACAATGAGAACTAGAGGAAAAAATGAGAAAAAAAGGCCTAGTTAAAAAAAGGCAAAAAGAAATACTGACCAAGTAAATTGACCCTTGGGGGACAGTTTCATCCCATCCATGAAATCCCAAAATATGATTTTTTGGATGGTGCATTTGGTGGGTGTTGGGTCACTCAAGCCCCAAAATAAAACAAATCAAACCTTGTAAGTCTCTACATGACATGCTCTTAAGGTGCATTCACACCTAATGTTAAGTCAATGTTAAATGAAAATCTAGGTGGCAATTTAAGTGATACCCAATCTTAAACATGTGATTGTTTAATATTAAGGGAATGTTAACTTAACATAAAATCTTCATGGTTAATACATCTATGTTCTAAATGACTAGCTTGGTGTTAAAGGACTTAATACTAAAGTTCATAACACCAAGTGTGGATTCACCTTTATCTAGGAATTACAACTTAGGAACTTAGGGCTAGTAGCGCAACTCCTCTCCCAAGTGTGAGATTTTCTAACATTTAAAGTCTTTTTACATAAGGTGTCCAAAATTATGAAATACATCATATCAAATAGGAGTTTCATAATAACATTTGAAACATGTTTTAGGGGTTAGATAATCATGAAGAGGGTCCAATTTTTAAGGCTAAAAATATGTTGTGTGACCTTTCCTACAATAATATTATTTCCAAATTATTTTAAAAACATCTATGCCTTAATAAAGTTGTTTTTGGTTCAATTTTCTAAGAATGTGGTATTGTAAAATGTTTTCTTGTGAAATTCTTTGCATTAATTATCTTTTACCATGTCAAGTTACTTTTACTGATTACATTTAGAGGATGTCTATTGTGGAAAAATGTTGGCCTTGCATCAAACTTTATACTACAATACGTAGATTCAAGCACAAACAAAAACATGCAAGTTAGTTTTGTTCATTATCAAAGTTCATTTTCACCTTCCCTCTCATTTGGATAAGAGCAACTCCACCCATATTCAACATTTGGTACTACAACATTATTTCTCCCATCCAAGATTACTTATTTACTAATTCCAAACCCCATCCATAACTATAAACCTAAAACACTAAAAGGTAAAAGCCTACTAATAACAAATCACTTTGACCAATCAATATATATTTGACCAATCAAAAGCAAGTGTTATATTGTGTTGTGGCTATTGTTAGTCTCACTATATTGAGCAAATATGTAGCGCTACAACCATTTTATTGAGCTTGTCAATTAAATTTTTATTGATTTTCATATAAAACATGTTGTGCAAAAATGCTAGTAGATCATCTTCATTGTTCACTTGCTTTGCCACACCATACCCTAAATCTATCAATGACATTGATGTGCCAAAATGACAAGTTGCCGTTTGGGTGGAGATCGCTCCCCATTCACATCATTCTTTTCCAACCACCATTGTTGTTTCTTTCATTTATCACATCTTGAGCAAGCACATCCATTGTGATATCTTATCATTTCATTTCCTCTCACTCATGCCCATGTTTGATGCAAGCATTTGGGCTTCAAGACACTCATTTGGTTTTTTGTAGTTTCCTTGTGAAACTATAAACAATTGGGTTGTTGATTGTGCATTTGCAAGGTGGGGGTTTGTTGTTTGTGTTGCTATAAGTGTATGGAACAATGAAACAATGGCAACTTGAGCTTGTAGCTCAATTGCACATTGAATTGAGGGATAACATCGAAGAGGATGCCTTTACATTCACATTTTGAAATCTACAATCATGTTTGATTAACATGTTCACCATGATAAATTTCGACCGTGTCACAAAGTAAACATTGAAAGGGATTGAACAACATAAAAAAAAACAATATGGTGCAATTATTTTGTGCAAACACATAGATGATGAGAAGTTGTTCAAACAATGATATCACATGTGGAGTAGTTTGTTTTTGCATTCAATGGCTTTGGTGATATCACATGATTCCTTTTTTGTGCAAAAATGTGATTGTAACCAGATGAAATTGTCATCACTCTAAAAGCACAATAGCAATTTGCATTATGGCTTTTAGCCATTCTACTAATGTTTGTGATGGATATTACACTTTGAAGAAAGCATGACAATCCTGTCATTCAAAAAAATTGCATGCATGATTCATGAAGTCTTCAAGGATCCATACTTTAAATAGCATATTGAGGCCAATTTTTTTTTATGTTAGTTTGAAATCAATGTTGCTATTTAAGGTTTCCAAGAATGTTTGTTTCCTTAAATTGCATGCATTACAAGTGGATAAACGCCATCCACCAACAAAGTTAATAATAGTTCCTTCATTTTTGAAGTCATTGCTTCCAAGAACTTGTGGATTTGGTATTGTTAATTTGGCTTGCCATGTGGTAACAATGACCTTTTAATGTTTTGGATAGGAACCCACTTGTTGCTAACATATTGTTTGGTGCAAATAATGAGTTTTTAAAATTTGACATGAATGGCATTGAATACCCTCAATACTACTTGTTAGTGGATGGCATTTATCCCATATGGAACATCTTTTGTGATAACCATTCATGAACCTCGAGGAAAGAAGAAACATCATTTTGCAAAACAACAATAAGCGTGTAAAAACAATGTTGAGTGGGCATTTGGAGTCTTGTAATCATGTTAAACGATATCATTCAAATGACAAAATCCTTCACGACTTTGGGATAGCTAGATTGTGGTAGACATCATATATGTGTGTGATTTTTCATAATATGATTATCGAGGATGAATTTGATTTGCATTCAGAGATTGTCCTACGGACTATAAGTTATTTTTGAATGCCAAACTTCTACATTGAAACATGAAACCGACTTCATTTGCAAATAGTTTAGTTAAACATTATTGGTGGGTCTTATAATGCCAATGGTGGAAATGGTTTAAAGGTTGCAACTCAACCAATTGAAGGAAAAAAAACATTAAATATCCCCTAATGAACTTTGATTAAACATCAATGCAATAGATTGTGTGGAGTCACATTTTTTTTTTGGTATAGTTTGACAAGTTTGCTCACATGAAAGAGGTGGAGGACACAACAACATTGTTATCACATATTTATATCTTAGAAAACTAGTCATTGGTGGTTGATTTTGCCAATGACATTAGTGGGTGAGCGAGCGAACATGAGCAAGCGAGCATGTTCAAGTGAGCAAGAAAGGAGTCTTAGACCATATTCCATGTAATGTCATGGAATATTTTTAGTATATTTTTTTGCCACATGGATATTATTAAGTGAGGTGGTAGATTATTTTTCCACATTGCAAAATATTATGTAACGTGACAAAATATTATTTGACAATTCATGGAATATTTTGCCATGTCACATCCATGATTTGTTTTGAGATTAACAATGGCTTATTGACTTTGAACATTAGTTTGGCCAAGAAAGTCGTTAAGAGCAACATAGTGTGAACGTTTGAAAACATTTTTGCTAATTTAACCTAATGCATTTTATCATACCTAATGTAAAAAATGTTTCAAATATTTTATGCTTTTAGACAATAATTGCACAATATTTTCAAAAATGTTGAAATGTGTGGGAATTGGATACTTGAGAAATATTTGATAGAAATTAACCTATCAAAGTATATTAAATATTTGACAAACATGTGTTGAAATGGCTAAAGTATTATACATAAATAAACATCATTTTACAATGATTGAAAAATTACAAAGTGGAAAACAAAATGAATGGGTCGAAACTAATATCTAAATTTATCACATAATCCAACCAGGTACTAGTTATAACAAGGTTTAAGATTGAAAATTTGATGTACTTTCACAAGAATTCAAAAGTTTTAAAGCCCTTCAACAAATGCTAAATGTCACCCAAACTCCATGTGCAGTGATGAATGAACTTTTTCGTGAGTCCACAAAACTTGACCATTTGTAAGGTGTGATACACATGTTTATAATGCACATATACCCCATGACCTCCCAAAGAACATGCCAACATTTTAACAAAGTAAACACATGAACATCCAAGATAATTTCCAATAGTCACATCATATTTTTGGTCATCTGAAAAAATATTGTAAATTCGTCCGTACCTGGGTGAAGGGACATCAACAACAAGGAACATAGTGCATTGGGTAAGTAGGATGTTAGCCTCCCAATTGTTGGTGTGTTGTTGTGTTATTTTGAAGATGGACAGTCGTTTCACCTTCTTGCCACCATGAGTTGTGGGCCAACAACATGCATCAGCCGCCTGCACAATGATGTGAGCACTCATAATAGGCACATCCAAAATGCTTGAACTAAATGATTGGGAACCAAATAAATTTCAAACACAATTGTGGTCAAAGGAAAACCCTGTTTTTTCTAGAGTTGTTACCTCCTTTTGAGTTAAATCAATACCTTCTCGGATGGGCCATATAGTTGGAACTAAGGGCCTAACAACTGCATATTTTCACATTGTCCCACCGACATAACAACTTAAATCATCAAGATAAAACTAATCACATGGTGCTCTAGTGATTCGGTATGAAATTGTACCCAAAACCTTGAATAACATGGAATAGGAATTCCACTTACAAATTTGTAAAGGTTGATTTTTGTTTTGCATTTGAGCCTCATGGTTTTCTAGGGGCATAGAACATTGAACTATAGAACTAGGTGGGTAACGTTCAATCCACCATTGGCCATCAACACAAATATATTTTCTCAATTCCAAGCCACCTCAAGATACCAAAGGTAAACAAGCACTAGATTAATAGGGTGATTACTACGTGCTTACATTCCCAACAACATTGGGGTGAACAACGGGAACTATTATTCATGGACGAGAAAAATTCACATGGTCAAGATGATGATAATCATTGTCAGCACTCAGAGGATATTCAACGGGTTGCTTGGCAAACCCAAATTCCTCCTCCCCCTCGAGGTGCAAAACACTATAAGAGTAGGAAGATCCAAACATGTAATTTGCCACAATATCCACTAGTCTAGTAGGATCGCTAAATTATTGGGCCTTCTTCACCAACAATTCATTCCTATCAAATCCATGATTAGTTGGACCCTTCGCAAGTATTATTCATACAATGTAGATTATTTGAAAGCCTTAATGTAATCATTAAATGTTGTTATGTATAAACAAATGTCACAATTGCCCAATTGTTGCAACCAAATGTTATGCATAGTTTCGGCTGAACTACAAGTGGGCATGTCCGCCCATTGCTCATCGTTAAACTTCTGCATATCAAAGGAAAGGAAAACATTTTTTTTTTGGAAATGTTATAATAAAGAAGGAGATAGACTACAACTAGAAGTTTAGTGATAATGGACATTTTATAATTTTGAATGCATAGAAGAAAAGTGAAGTCATAGGAAGTTCATAAAAGAAATGTTCACCTAGACCATGAAAGCTCCCCATTGTCTAACACAAAAATGCCAAAAGTTCAACCAATTTTTAAGCTCATGCACACCTACCTCAGAAGCATCCCCAAATGAAAGCCACCAAGAACAAATTAAAACATAATGATTGTCAACATCCCTAAGGGATGTGGCATTCTTGTACTAATGGCAAAAAACCTTATGTTCATCTTGCAACTTAGGTTTGATAAGTTGTTTTGTGTGTTTATCGAGTGATTGAATCCAATGGAATAAATACGTGCGCTCTTGTCAACCATCCTAATAGAGGGGTCCCTGAACCATAAACTATTTTGACCACGTTCCAATTGGCTTGTGCATTATCAGTCATGAATCCCTTGAAATTGGGTTTTGGAAACTCATGCTTTAGCATCATTTGATTAAGTTTTGTCCACATGAACTGTTAAATTTCGGTGTCCTCAAGTTGCATATTGCAAACTGTTATGGTCAACACTTTACAATACAAAGGATCATACACATGACAAACCATAGTTGTCCAACCAACAACACGGTTCACATGATCAAACATGTTTTAAATGTTTTACAAATCCCCTCCAAGTTGCATTCATGTGATGAGGCTAATTCCAGTCTTGACACCTTTTGTCCATGAACTTGTCCTAGGAAATAGCACTCCTAGATGCAATCATACCAATTCTTAGACTTCAATTCAAGTATGTTATCAATATAACCACTTCCTGAATGACACTTGAAAAAAACAACAAGGTTATGAATGTTGGGAGAGTTAAATTCACAAAACTTGGCTTAGATTTGCTTTAGTTATTCACCTTTGAGGAGCTCCATTGTGCCGTCCTTGGAGTCATCAAACAAGTAACTCACCAAGGTCTTGCTAGCACCAAGGGAAATCGAGGAGATCTTTGGATCAAGCGTGCAATCCACCTCCTTTGCAATTTTTGTCTCCTCGATAGAGTCTTGACACTTTCCATCTGTAACAAGATGGTTGTGAACACCAATATGAATTACCGATTTTGACATGGATTGAAATCTATGCACAACATAATAGATTCGACCACTACAATCGTTGACACAGAAGGGAAGCAAACGATAGAATTTGCATCCAGGTGAGGAAGCGGATGAAATCATTATCATTTAACTTAAGGTTAGAATATGAACAAATTGATCGCACTAGAATGTTTCATTGTGAGTGGCAAAGTGCACAAAGTTTTCATAATCATCTTGCACACATCTTAAGTGACCCAAACAATGAGCCTTCCTAAAATTAAGCCCAAACACATTTTTTATATTGGTTGTGACTAGTTTACACCAAGCATGGCCATCATACTTTTTTTCCATGCCTTTCATTTGGGAAGGGAACATTCAAATGGATCGGCGACAATTCAAACAAGATGCCCCCATTGAAAGCAATTGACAAAAATTAGATTTTTCATATAGGGATCTTGTCATAATCCAAAGTCTGCAATTCATTTGAGGTTTTCCTAACAACACCATCGTGCATAAGCAAAAAACAACAAACTAAATATTCCCCGCATGGGTGGATGGTTTTAACAACAAAGAATAATCAATTTGAAGAATTTTTTCGACAATTTCATTGACAAAGGAAGGGGTGTGAAGTCCCCACCTGAGGAGGAATCAAATAATTCAATGAAAATAAAAGATAGAAAAACATTAGAACATCAAGGGAAAATGTTGTCAACTTAAAGTTTTTGCTTCATAGTTTTGACCATAAAACCTATGGTTCTTATCGTAAGGATCATCATCATCATCATCATTACCCTTTACTAGCCTAGCCCTTTCCATGCATGTAATGCCTGTCAAGAGTGTCAGCCAAATGGTGCCATATGATCATCGGACCCAACGGACAAAAGCTACAAAGGTAGCTGCCAAGTGGGCACCGAGGTGCCCTTCCAAGTGGGCAGCTCCTTGATGTTAGCCCGCCACTGAGGCCGGTCCTGAGCACGCTCATACAAATGGTATGCCAGATGCCTTAAGGTCCTTGCACACTATGGAAACAAAGGACTGAACATGCGCCCCCTGGAGTGTTTGGCACCACGCAAACGTGAGAATAGTGCCTGATGTGGGTACCTTTCTGCAATCATCCTAGCCATGTGCCCCAACCATGACAACCTTCTATGGGCCAAAAGCCACCTCATAGAAGGTACTTGGCACCTGCCTTTCAGATGTTCAAGGCTGTGGCGGTCAACAATGTCGAGCCCCAAAATCCACCTCAAGCAATTGTTGTATGCGGTCTCTAGCTTGTCCCCTTGTGCTTGCGTCAAAGGCCACATTTCATTACTGTAGATCAAGTGCGGAATGATAAAAGAACTAAAAACCTTCACCTTGGTCTGCATCGAGAGGTGGTGATTCCCCCACACATGGGAGAACTGCACAAAAATGCCAAGCCCACATGCATGGTGAGCATCAACCTCCTCCTCCAAGATGGCTTGGGAGTTGACGACGCCTCCCAAATATTTGAAAAACTCCACTCGTTGCACAGAACCACTCTGGATGGGGGTGTCAACAGGTAGTTGGGGGGCACCCCTGCCCATTGGCATAATTTTGGTCTTGGCAACATTGATTCGCATGGCCATCTCAGATGCCCAAAAATCAACCACCTTCAACATCTCCACCAACTTCCCAGCATCCGTGTTGAACAGAACCATGTTGTCTCCATACAATAACAAGACAAATGGTGGCAAGAGACAAAGGCCTTGAGCCAGGGGTGTACACTAGCTCTCCTCTAGACCAGAACTCAACCTCCGCCCCATAGTTTAACAACACCCTAAGGGCCTCCTTAACAATGAAGTTCAAAAACACATTAAAAAGCAAAAGTGCAGCCACACAACCCTACCACACACCATTGGTGATGGGAAAGATGCGCCCCAAACGACCACCACGTCGCACATCAGTCTGTGTCCCCAAGTACAAGTCCTCTAAGAGGCTGATGAGGTGGGCATGGACACCATAGGTGCGAAGAACTTGCCATCATAAGGATGGTTTCATGATAATTAAGAACCAAGTTATCACCAACAATGCGACAACGGCCACAACCAACCACCCATTATCTCCCTTATGAGGAGGTCGTAGGAATTTTGGTACAAAGAACTTGAGACAAAGTTATTAGAATCATATGATACATTCTTAGATATATGTAAAAACTAGGCTGAAAAAAAATCATAGTGCATAAACAATGTTCAAAAACAACGATCATCCCTAAATTGTTTACCATGATGATGAAGTCTAAGCATCCAAGTGCATGAAATGTCACCATGTTACAAAGGGCACATAAATAATAGTGAAGGAATTCATAAGGATTTGAATCAATAAGAGCAAAATCAAACATTAGGGTAAAAATTAAAAGGTTTGGAGGAACATGAAAAGGAATTGGGGAAATATAATCCAAACAAGAAGCACGCTAAATATGAAATTGGACAAAACATCATACCAATTAAAACCACAAACAAGAAAGTTAAACAATGTACTAACAAACATCAGACTAAAATTGTAAAACTCATATGCTTGTAGCAAAAAATAATGTTTTTTGATGGAATATGGTGCATTAAATAAAATTGGGGATGGGGTGATCACTTTGAAAGTTATTTAAATGGAAACCCAACCTAAAATTTCAACAACTTATGATACATTATGTGAATTACATAAATGTAGTGTAGGCTTGGAAATAAACAAAAATCTAAGGGAAAGTATAGAAAGTCGTTAGAAAACAAAAATATGTTTAATTTGAAAAAGATCAACTTTTGGAATGTAGATGAATGAAAAAGAGGAATGAGCAAACACCAAAAAACTTTGATAGATTGGTGGTGGTAGGACATTAAAAGAACATGAATATCATATTAAAATTGGTAGTCAACTTAACATAAACAAAGTTGGTTGTTTATACAATGTGCATAAATCCAAAAAAAATGTTGTAGAAAAAAGGGGTGGAACATGGCATAACATCATAGGATAATAGGTTCATGCAAATAAGAGGAGGACAACAATTAGATCCAAGGTTAGTAGAAGCACATTGGAACATGGATATGAATGTAATATCAATGATAAGATATGCAATCCATGTTTTGCATTAGTCAAATCGAGTGAAATACTTTTGTGATGAGATCTTAATAGGAAAAGTGAAAGCTAGGGGCAATAATTTTTAGGCAGAGTTGGAACATGTTGCAAAGAAGATTTAATTAATGTTTGCAATATTTGATTCCATTAGGCATCAAGAATTATGGGAAAATATTTTCCAAAAAACAAAATACACAATATTGAGGAAATGACATTCCCAACAACTTTCATATCAGAACAAAAATCAACAAAATAGTAGACATAAGAATTCATTATTATTCATGTGAATGCTAGAGTTAAGTAAAATTTACATAAAATTCATGAAAAGGGAAAAAAATTAGAATTTGTAATGTCCTTTCCAGGTTGGTGGAAATGAAAAAGAATTTAGATTAGGTTATATATATATGGAACGACATTTGTTATAAGGAGTGAAACATGTGTTCTTGAAAATGTGTATGTTTTATCACAAATATTTATGGACCTTGATGAAATCCCTTGAAATTTCGTATGCATGATTGTTGGTAGATTTTATTTATGGCGAAAAAGTTAAATTAGGTTAACTTAAAAGGTTACTAACCATACAAAAAGTCTTTTGAGCCAGTCACAGGTTCATACTATAATTTAAACATGATTGTAATGTCATGTCTAAAATATTGAAAATCAATATAATCAATATTGGGGGGCAAATTAAAAACCCTTGGCCTGTAACATCCATGTGTATTAATATCTTGACATGCGTTTTGTGGAAATCATATATTCACCTTCCAAGCGTACAAGATTCATAACAAAAACATCTCTTCATTAACATCATTTTTTGTTACACATAAAACAAAATTAGATACAACAATGCAATGTTAGTGGCATTCATTATCATGATGGACAATTACATTTATAGTTAGTTCTCAAAGCTATGATTCATAGATATGGTGATAGGCAAGGTCAATGAGATCCACTGTGCTTATAATTAGAGTGATATTGAAAAACAATTATGCCACATAATTTATTATCAAAACATTGAAAATTATGAGAACATAAATTTAACATGATTAAATAACCCTTCAAAAGTGGCTTTATATCCAACTCAAAATATTTAGAATATAAATGAATATGAAAATAATAGTTGCAATAGAAATATGCAAAGTCAATATATTTCCCAATAAAACCTTATTAAAAGAGTAAATATCTAATTTTGAATATTTTTTTAATTATGATTTATAACTATAAATCAAACCCTAATTACCTTTTTGTAAATTTCCAATTAATATATATTTTTATTTGTATATCTATACAAATGTGTGTTCGAAACTACAAAAGAAGATAGTAGTTGACATTTCTTGTAGCCGATGTTGAATTCTATGGAAAGAGAACAATTATTGTCTTTAGTTGAGCATTAGGGTTCAAAAAAGAGAAGTTATAGTTTCAAATGTAGGAAGAGGGTGTGCTCAAGAGAATTCCATAACTCTAAACCACCAAATAATGGTGAATATTAAAACTAGAGCAAATTCAAGATATGGACACATGCATATCCAAATAGTATCCAAATTCATATTTGGATTGAAATGTATAACCAAACAACATTAGTAGTAAGGTAGGTAATGTAACTAGGTTAGGTTACCTAAGTAGGTTAGAATAAAGATGTTCATATATAATCAATTGATGAAAAGATGTTACAGTGACTAAGGGCTTGGAATTTGAATGTGAAGGTGAGAGGTTCAAGTTTTCATTTTAGCAACCTATATATTTACTAAGTTAGGTAGGTTTAGCTTAAGCTAATTAACCATGTTAGGTTACCCAACTAAATATAGGTTTTTAGGTTTCTTAGGCTCCACTTCTAGCGTAGCCTAGGTTTTTAAGTTAGGCTTCCAAACTATGTCGATTTTAATAAAAATATTTATCTTATAATTTTGTAATCTAATCCAATAGCCAAGAAATGTGCAATGAAATTATGTACTTATGTAAAATATAAACATAAGCATGTGTGACATAACATTTTTAATTAATAGCGAAAAAATGAATGATGGTAAAAAAGACAAATTTAATTCAACTATAGTTGCATGTAGTTGCAATGGTTTTTTTAAGAATATTAACCAATCTTGGATGTAGTCATATATGCCATGGTTTGGCATAATGTGAACATTATTACATTCAATTGATTTTTTCTTGATACATTTATGTTTCATGTGTAACATCTCTTGATGCTTTACCGATTGATCATTAAGTACTTTTACATGCATTAGACTAGGTTTTTAGAAGGAAAGAGGTTTATGATGTTGTACACAAATTTCATCCAAAATGCAAGTAGATGTGCCAAAATTATAATAAAACAAGATAACGAACTTCACTATTGTTGACATTTATAATGACATGTATTGTAATTTTTTTTTAAAAGGTGGGAATTAAATACACAACTCCTATAGACTAGAAAGGTAACATCGCCTAGCTATATTATCCCTAATGTGGTGGGAAACTTTTTTAAAAAATAAAACATCTAATTATAATGAACGAGATTTCAAGTTTTGTACAAACGTGTCTTTTCTTGATTGGGTAATCATTAACATGATGACCATTGGATCTAATATAAGCATAAGCCTTTTCAATGTGATATTTTTCTTGTTGTGTCTTAAGACTTGAATCAAGTTGCATAATTTGCACACCTTTTCGACTAAATGACACATTATTAAAGGTGGGTTTCAAAAACCTTCCAAAAAGAGTAGGTGAATCTTGTTGTGATACTCCATGACATTTTTGATTTCATTTAAATAGGTAGTTGTCACATCCCATAAAAACTTAACAATTGGTGATGTGATAGTTAATCTAGGTCTAACATTGTCAATACATCCAATATTTGACATCTTGTTTTAAACCTTAATGGATTTGACTATTAATGAGAATAATTTTAATATCCCAATTAATGTCACAAACCAATTACTAGAATACAAAGGTGTATGAACACAATAGATGAAATTATTGTCAGAAGAAATGAATGTCCATTGTTGTTAAACACACCTTGTCATGCTTGCCACAAGTCTCAGTAAATTTTGTCAAAAAGGTTCAAAAATCACAAGGGGAAAAAAAAACCTTTCTTGAATAAAGGGCAAAATTAGCCCAAGGATGTGCATGTGAGTAGGGTGTTCACAAGGCCAACTTGGGTTGCATTTGTTGGATATCATTACAATTGTAATTGAATGATTAACCACATTTGCAAAACCTTGAAAGTTTGAACAATTGACATGAAACTTCTTAAGCAAGTTGATTTGGGCTCTTTTGTTTTGTTTTCAAAGATAGCATGAGGAATTTGGTTTTCTTGCAATTCAAACAATTGTAATTTTTTTTAATCATGTTGCCCTCCTCTCCAAACTAACCTTAAGACCTTTTAAGAAAAAGCTTCGTAATGTGAACATGACCAAAACATTGTACAAACCACAACAATGTGAACATTATCATTTAAAGTAACACTCCAACATTATTGTTAGATTCAATAGTCCCTCACTTTGTGGGGGCAAGGTTTAACAAAATTTATTTTTAATTAAAACTTACGTGCTTGAAATGTTTCTCTTTAATTGTAAATACTCAACTACCTTTCACACATGTGAGTTTTACATGATTGTAACATATGCTCCTCAATTGAACACCCATTAAAATATTTTTAGGGTTGAATGTGCTTTACTTCAAATAATCAATTCATACATCACATATTAACCTTAGTACCTACAATTTTTGCTAGTTTGGAAGTTCTAGGTCCCAAACTGGGTGGATGCATATTACATTGGACCAAAAATGACAAATGAAAACATCCACATAAGTAAATTTTGTTTGTATTTTTCTAAGCCCTTGGATGATTAAGTAGTTAAGCAACAACATTCCATTAGTTTTCAACAACATTTTTCCATTTTTGCATAGTTCATTGATAGAAATTTTGTCATATGAAACTAGTCATTTACAACTTGTGTGTAATTTGTTCTTGTTTACAACTAGATTGGTCATGTTTGCAACTAACATGCAAATAATGGTGTACAAAATGGACATTTGTATGTACAAAATAATGGCCTAAACTAGTACATATTTAAATTAATATACTCAATAATCTACTTAATTTAACTTATATATCTATGTTACCTATAAATAGGCCGCCTAGTCTAGTATAGGGTAGATGCAAGCTACGATGGCTCAAAAGTGGCAAGAGTCCCAATCCCAAAAGTCCATACAAATGGAAAAATTAACAATAGAATGGAAAAAATGTTAAAAACTAATGTTTAGTGGGCCCTATTGGTGACTAATCAATTAATAAATTCCATATGCATTTTAAAAACTATTTATTATACATATTAGGGGAAAAATTTGTCAATCCAACAAAAAATGACCAAGATTGGGACTTTCAAAAATATGGTCCCAATCTAGTCATTCAAAAGTCCATAGTTATTTGTTCACTATAGTTTTTGTTGTAACTTTTTTCAATTCACATTTTTTTCCCCATCATGTATCATATATTGAATCCTTATAAAAAATATTGAGATGAATCATAATTAAAAATGCATTTGAATGCTAATGCAAAACCCAAATTATAGTCCATATGTCCACTTCAAAAGTCCATTACTATATGGTTGATGTATGTTTATTGAAATTTTCCCCTTAATAAATATTTTTTATACAGGTTGGCAATCTTAATCCATAAATTTTATTATCAAATTAATGATTTTACAATGTGTTTGTGGCATTTGAATAGAATACACTTTGTAAAAAGTTCATAAGGTCGTAAAAAAGAACCACCTTAACTTGCATTTGATTAGTATAGCAAAATGCTAGAGGTATAATGTTACTATATATATAGTCTAAGCTAATATCCTTAATATATGTAGGTTAATATATATACTTAGTTACTTATATGTATTAACCTATACTAGATTATACTAGTTTTTAATTATTTATGCTAATACACCTAGTATTAGTAGGCTACATTAACTAATTTTGGCCCTACCTGATTAGAGCTACAATAATTATAATTATAATCATATTATTTATTAATATCAATATTAATAATTCATGATATTATTACTTATTAATTATCATTACATAAAATTTTAATAGAACCTACCTAGGTGCCATGTGTTAACATTCTATATAAGC
The DNA here is from genome assembly GCA_963920785.1 of Sphagnum contortum. Classification (NCBI taxonomy): domain Eukaryota; kingdom Viridiplantae; phylum Streptophyta; class Sphagnopsida; order Sphagnales; family Sphagnaceae; genus Sphagnum; species Sphagnum contortum. Next base: position 17,775,819 of record OY987278.1, read on the forward strand.
ACCACATATCAACATCCTATTTAATATCAATTTAATATCAAAATAAGCTAAAAATTCCCATGTGCTGCAAAATAATTTGTTGAAACTATAAACACATGTCATAATATGAAAGGGGTTCATTTTATTGCATCCCAATATGCAATTGGCCCTCCATGAATACAATGGATGAAAATGTGTAATGATATTGTATTTAAATGTTAAATGCAAATTGTTGTATGCAATTGAAAGTTGCGTGTGACTTGTCTTAGGTAATTGTAGTAATTTTTTAATTGCATGTGTTGTTTGCAACTAAAAATTAGTTGCAAATGATAGTTGTAAAATGCCGATTTTCTATTAATGGTCCCAACTAGATATCATTATTTTGTACATCACTATCACAAATCCAAAAATGGATTCTTATAAAATATTTGAAAGGACTTCATTTTTAGATTTTCCATGATATGGTACAAGTCATATTTCACAAAATATTTTGCTTAAAAACATTTCAACATGAAATTTCAAAAAAAAAATTCCACTTAAAATACCACAGTTGACAAACCAATCCATTTGTCACAACATTAAAAGTCACCAACTTAATTTAAGGATGTTTAGTTGAAATATGATCACATTTATGTCTTCATGATATTTGAGTTAACAAATTAAAACCAACATCCATTGGATAAATTATTGATGTTGCTACACCTCAAATGGGTTAAATGAACAAAATGATCTTGTAGAAAACTACATTATGATATCAACATTGATCTAGATTTCAACAAGTAACTTTCAAATTAATTTGTTATAAGATGTTCATGCAAATAATGACAAAAAGTCATTAAACTTGGCATATTATAAGTTTGACATAGTCCCTATCTATTTCATTTTTTTTATGTCAAAAAGCTTTGAAAAATAAAATTGAAAACCCATTACCTACACACATGGTATATTCATGTGCATTTGAGATGTTATTCTTCATTGAAAGTTGTAATTTTACAATATTATGACCTTATTTGTAAGATTTAAATGTGCGTTAGGTTGTAGCCATTCACAAAATTTCCCAAGGCAACAATTATATCCAATGAGTTTTTTCCCATGCCAAAACAAATTGACTTACATGATGTTATTCTATCAAATACAATTATGGGTAGGGTAGAACCCTAAGGTGGGGGCATTTTCAAAATGATAGGGATATAGGATGCAATTGAATTATATGGCCTTACATTTTGGCAACATCTTCAAATTGCAAGCTTTACCCATTCTACAACTTCAAACAAAGGCTACCATGTAGTTAAACACATGTAGGTTATGATCACATATGAAGGAGAGGGTTTTTGAATGTGTTGATGATGCTTGAGAATTTTTAGGAGTATATTGTGCATGATCTTGGATGATTTCAATTGGTGGACTATCAACATTCAATGACAACAATGTTTAAATGTACAATGATATTAAACATGCTTTCTCCTACAAGTTCAAACATGAACAAGGGGCTCAACATTGTCAAGGACACTTTTGGATACAACATAATCATTCCTATAGATTGTGTCATTTCCAATCTCTTTTTTGATTGAAAATTCAATCATGTTCGACATGGGATAATTCCAACATTAGTAAACAAGATAAATCATTTACAACTTGAACCCACTATAAGTATAATGAACTATAGTTCAAATGTAGCATGTTGTGTCTTGATTGACATACATGGTATGATGAGCTACAATGTTGCTAGACTATATATATTTTTTAAAATTAGAATTTATTTTTGGTTGAATTGTCAACAATGCAAAATATCACATGGATTCACAACTCAACCCACCAAATATAAAATAAAATAAAATAAAATAAAATAAAATAGATATTTAATTTGATTATCTAAATAATGAAAATAAAAGCATTTTCCACGAAACTATTGCTAGACTTGTGACTTTTATTTAGCCATATATATGTAGGTTTCTATTTCAAAGAAAAGAAAATACAAGCTTGTCATGTCAGCTTTAATAAAGTAAATAATAATTTAAAGATGTCTTAGGAGGGAATTAAACTTTCACTTCCAAATCGATCAACCAAATTTTTAATCATCCAACCACAAATTCACATTGTGACAAGTAATATCATTGCATACATGTAAACACATATATATTTCACATCCTATGCGTCATGATATAATCATGTTATTATGTAATTTAATTAAAAAAAACTTCTTGTTCGCATAATTACATTCAAAGTTGTAATGCCTCCAAAATTTATGTTAATTTAAATTATTTGTTCCATGGATTAAAATTTTTTTTTAAGATTTTGATTTGGGCTATAATTTCAAGTATAATGTCATAATTATCCAATTACATACATTTTTAATGAAATTAATATCACATGTGAAATACATAATTAAAAAAATTCACAAGTCTTGAATTTCATAAATAAGTTCAATGAAAAAAAGTTAAAAAAGAAAAAACATCTAATCTATAAATTTTGTAGAATCTATTAAGTACATTTAATTTAAATGTTGATTAAACTCATGTAATAGTTAAAGGATCCAAGTTGTAAGATTTTGAATGTTGTGTTCAAAAAGTATGTTAACAACAAAGTATGTGAAGGAAACTTGAAACAATGAATAAAATGGTGTCTCAATGAAAATGTGAATGATGAAGACCTTACACAATCTAGTGTTAACTAAGACAACATAGCTCCAACTTTAGTTATGCCAATTCTTTTAAAAATAGTTAAAACATCATGATATATATTTTAGCACAAAGTAGCCAGGCTAATATGTTTTATGTCACGGGTGTTGACACATGGATGTCCACATCATAGTTCAATTCAATCATGCCATTATAATTAAAATCTCCAAATAACTGTCACATACTTAATTTCATGTGTGGTGACACATTGATGTCCATGTGACAATTGGTTGACATAATTGACTCATGCCAATAAAATTACAATCTCCAAATAGACATTACATAGTTCACATGTAACCAATAATGTTCAATGTGACTAAAATGAAATTGTATTTAACCATATCAAACTTGTTCTCTTGGTTAGTCAAAATAGACGTAATTAATAATTTTAGTAAAATAAAAATGACTATACACTCATTATAATCACAATGTGAGGGAGTGGAAAGACATGTTTGCATTAATAATTGTGAAGTCCTCATTCTTTTGCCAATAATGGAGATTGAATTTCCATGAAATCATTAAAACCATCATTAAACTATTGTGGAACGTTGAAACAACCTTTGTATGCCAATTGACTATTCAAGTTTTTTGCAATATTTCTTCCTTCCAATTTTGTTCTTACACTTAATTATAATTTATTTTAAACATCACATTCCTTTTAAATTAGTGCTAATTGTTAAAGGTGAAATTGTAGCCCCTAATCATTGCCACCCTCCAAGGGAACAGTGTCAATATTTTATTATACGACAAAAAAGAAAATTTTCTCACTGGCTTAGTTTACTACAATTACTCGAGTAGTAAGTAAGAAGTCATACAAATTGGAATAAAGGAGGTCAAGGTTTGTTATCTAAGAATATACGTACCTTCCTCTATGTGGTTTAATCTAAGGGGTACATGGAAGAAAGTAAAGAAATGCCACATGAAAAAATAATTAGAATCCAAGAATAGTTATTATCCCCAACCTTGCAATACTTCCACATGCCTTGAATGTTGCCTAATGATGTTTGCAAAGTATCAGCCATTATTGTCCCTCCTTTCACATGCCTATAAGTATTTGGTGGGCGAACCCATCCTTTAGTGGTACCACTAAAAACCACCTCAAGGAATGGTTAAGGAACCAAAAACAACAAAATCATTTTTCTAGGCTCTTTTTGTTAAATGTTTTCACAACTATAAATTATTATTTTTTCATGTCTATCAATTGCATGTTCTAATATACGACTTGAAGTTTATTTGGGAAATTAAAAAAATTGGAAAGTCTTTAAAATTTTTATTCCTAATTAAAATGGCCATTTAAAAAATTGGTAACATCAACTTTGAAAATTCATAACTAAATCATATTTCATCATTAATTGTGAAATAAAATATTAAAATAATATGATTTCCAAATTACATTAGGAAAAAAATCCATAAGAAAAATCTCAAATCATGTTTCAAAATTGTGTTCCTAACCATAAAGTTTAAGGAAAAGAACCAACATTACATGCTTGAACTTTTTAAAAATGTAATGATTGGGAACATAAAAATTACACAATATTTTTGATATTATTGCCTTTTCAAAATCTATGGAACCTAATAAATATATTCATAATTATAAAAAAAAAGTTCATTTAATTGTTTCCCATGATTTTCCAAAGTTTGATGGGTCTAGAAAAATTAAGGTGTGATGTTCCTAATGGTACCACCCAAGGATGGGCTTGCCATGATTGGCTTTGCCTATCATGTGCAACACCTTGGGAAGTGCCTCTTCAACCTCATTGTTTGTAGCCAATTATTTCCTCTTTTAACCCATGCTTATTTCCTACCTCAATACCCTTTAAATTGTAGGTGATTGTTTTGATGGGTTGTCCCTTTTTATTGTACACCATCCAAGAATGGCTATTACCCTCCTATGGCCGCCAATCCCTTAATGCTCGAGAAGCTACCCAAAGGTTGCCTCATTACTTTATGTCTTAGAAGACATGCATAAATATTACCTCAAAAGAACACTCTACTTGTACAATATCAATTATTCTACCTTCTATACTTTCTAATAGGATATAAATGCAACACAAGAGACTCAAGTCCTTCAACCTTAAAATCACACACAAAATACATACATATTTTTCCTTTTTTTTTTCATTTTACCAAAGTCTCAAATGCTATCTAATTCCCCCAACCCTTCCTTTAATCCCCTTTCTCCATACACCACACAAGGTCCACATTGACCCCTAGAAATAGGGCCCTTATTTTAATCCCTTTTAAAAAATCTCTTAAATGATTGGGTGGATTACCATCCAACCACTCACTAACGTGAGCTACTTAATCCCACTAGCTTCATCCCTTAGGTAAAGGATGGTAAGTCTACCACTAGTAACTATTAATTATTAATAAACCTATGGAACTAACTGGTTTAGAAATTTTACCCATTATCAATAACTTACAAAAGAAAAGAAAAGAAGATCATCATGTAATTAGACCAAACACCATGAATCACTATTTTGAAGTAGATTGGAATTCACCATCAACTTCCTTGGCTATGATTCCACATGGCCATTTGTTTCCACAAATCTACCCATGCACATGATAGGAACCCAAGATCTAGAATCAAAGTAATTTTAACAATTTCAAGGATTGTAATTGTATACTTTGTTGGTGATTGGAATTGTCAAGTAGGTACATCCAAGATTCCCTTGACATTCCCACTTCTTAAAATTTTGGTTGTAATATGTTGTGTTCACCTCCTAGTTATCTAATTCATTTAAATGTTTGATGACATGTATAAGTGACACGAGCAAATATTACCAAGAATCTCTTCCTAGCTTTGGTTGGCCCTTTAGCTAGTACTTACTATTATCCCTATCTCATGGTGAGTTCTATAGTCCAAATTCATAACTTTATATGAGCTTAGTGCATCAGAAATGTTTGAAGAGATTCTCAACCCATCTCTTCATAAAGGATCCCCAAATTATAAACATATATTAATATGGAAAAATATATAACAACCAGATGTGATATTTGTCCCAAACATGTTATACAATTTATAAAATTTAAATATCCACATTTTATGTTTGTCATAATCATAACAAACAATAAATAATCCCGAGTAGATACTCACCCTTAACAAAAAAAAATGAAAAATGTAGCAAATTATACAACAACTTCTATTATAGTAACACGTTGAGTTTGAATTTCCAAATGGCCAATTGCAAAGGGTTTGTTTCTAGTGTACAAATCCATCTAATTGATATAGTGGTATGTCCCCAATTTGTCATCAAAATTTTGGAGGAACGAAATGTAACATAAATGCTTTGAAAATATACCTGTCATACTAGAACACACATGATATGATACAAGTGCATATGGAATACAATATCCTCTAAATCTTTTTACTATATTTTTGCAATTATTTCTAATTGGCATCAATGTATGCCCAAACACATATTTTGTCACAAGAAATATTCTAATGAGTTATGCGAACTAGTAGTTAGAAAAATCTTTTTTTTGGGTTGCAACGATTGGCTTGTAATTAGATTATGCTCTATTGATAGTCCCAAGGCTTGATGGATCCTTGGTAGCTAGCCCGTATCCATACACTAAAGTGGATTCTATTCTTTATATTTTTTTACTTATGATATGAAAGCTCAAACTTTAATATTATGGAAAAGACCCACTTGCATTAAGTTGTAGAACTCAAATTCACAAAAGTGCAAATTTAATTTTTTTTTCTAGGGTTCAAATAGGAAATAGTCAACTTGGACCAGGCCCCAAGGTAACCTTTCCAATTTCCAACATGGCCCACAATGCACACACAATCCACTTTGAACATCATATGTTGAAGGAGGCGAAAACATGGGGTATTCTCTTGATCCAAGAACTTTCAGCATATAATTCAAACTTAAGCCATTTTGTCACTGCTCAACTATGGAGTTCTCAACGAACTCTTGGGAATGATTTGAGCAAGGTCAGGAGTATTAGTTGATTGCAATTGAACAAGGGAGGTTGGGTGATCTGACACAGTGGGGTTTTCTATTCAATTCAACAAAATGTGTTCTTGTTGGAACCTAGTGGAGATCTAGTGAATTCATTGGTCCACTAAATAAGAACTAAGGAACTGCACCCACATTTTGTAGCAGTGATGGGACTGTGATTGTAAACGTTTGAATTTCATCAAGACATGACAAGAGCATGCTAACATACAAGAATGGTATCAACCTTCCTGGAACAGCTGAAGGTCAGGCCTTAAATTCAAAGGGCCTGTACCCTAGGACAGGTCTGAAGGTTATTTAAACAATTCTTTATGCGGAGAGTAAGGAAGGCAGTTTGAAGTAAGTCCAAAGTTGAAAAAAATTCAAATGTTCAAATGTGAAGTAATGTTCAAATTTTCAAAAGAGAAATTCCCACAATGTCTTAAAAACCTTGCGAATTTTCATTCAATTTTTTTGAATATCTAGAAAAATTTCACAATTCATATCCCTCTCTTAATTTTTTTTGAAATTGATAATAACTTGTAATAAATCCTTCAAATGTTTTAAAATTAAAATATAATCTCCTCCTTTCTCTCTCCCTTTCTCTTTGCCTCTCTCTACCCTTCAAAAGCCTTTCAAAATTTGAAGACTCTTTAAAGTTTTTCCTTCACATAAACAAAACAAAGAAACACGATCTTGTTCTGGAAATGTAATAACTCCTAAATGCTTGATAAGCAAAAAAAATGAGATTTTTGGAATTTCAAATGGATGTAGGTGATGGAAATTCAAATATTTTCTAGTTTTCATTTTGGGTTGCATGGGATTTCTTTAGAGCTTTCAGATGGCCTAATGACTGAAAATTTCCACGGATACTTGGGTGAAGTTTGATCAATTAATAAATGCATGTATTAGTGGCCTTTAATTGCATAGCACTTGGGATTGCAGCAATGAGAGTGGTGGGAATCATAGATGAGGAGCAAGGGGCTTACATTCGAAATTGATTTCTGACTTTTCTCAAGAGTTCTAGCATTATGATCTCTTTGAAGTTGTCACCCCTTTCCAAGGATTTTTGCATTCAAGAAATTGGAAGGCATCATTTTTACTTGGAAAACCACGTTTTGGTTTGAATTTTGTTTTATGATCATTGTTAGTGTGCTATTAGGATGCATGTGTTAGTGTCATCTCAAAATTATTTGTTTGGTCAATGAAACTTTAGATCCAACCTTGGCTAGCACTTGCTTGGAGCCCAATTTGGCTTTGTTATATTATCATCCCTTGCTTGATTTTGGTTCAAGTTTTTACCAATTGTAATCACATTTGTGGATGGGTAGATTGGACCAAATTTTTAATTAAGGCAGCCAATAGAGATAAAATAGTTGTGAAAAAGGGCTTGGGCCTTTAAGGATTAAAAGCTCATCCAAAGTTACATATTTTCTAAGCCCTTTCTTGTTAATAAAATGAAATATTTACTTATCTTTCAAAAGCTATATTCTTCTAAAGCATAAAAATATTTGCTAATTAGTACATATTTTCAAGGCTCCTATCTTTCACATCTTTCCATATGATGTATATTTGCTGCTACTCCAACACTTGGGGGCAAGTCCCACACGTGATACTATTTGTTAAAACATGAATTGGTATCGGATCTCAAATATTATCTCCTGATATTCTTATCAAATTAGAGGTGTCCATAAAATAAAGGAAACACAGGGTGAATACCTAGAGTTTGACAATTAAGTGGCAAGATTATTTTTAAAGCAAAAAAATGAAATTTCAATAAATGGAGAGTGAAACTCAAATTATCACAAAATTTAATGTAATTTGATGTTCACCTTTTTTTTTTCCCCCTGGTTTCATGAGTGCCTTCATCATTGTTATGCTTACTATTACTATAATAACTTTGAATCTTGTACATTAGATACTATGCTACTGAGTTTCAACATTTTATACCTCTGATTCAATAAAATTTCTTCACTTTTTGAATAATAAAATTTGAGGTTGAAATTTGGGGTAAGGGTGAAAAGAGAGCCCAAATTAGGGTTACTGTCCGGATTTCTCTATTATATGGAAAAACAATTCAACATGTCCTTCAACTATGAAAGATCTCCCAATATTTTGCCCTTCTAGTGAAATGCTAGATGCATTTGGCAAAATCCCTGGGGCCTGTGCAAGGCAGGAGTGTGCATGGGCTAGTAAAGCCTATGGCCAAGGGCTGTAATGAATTTAACACCATGGTTAGATTTTCTTCTCTTTTTCCAATGATAGCCACTGAGCATCATGGGAAAAAGAAACGGAGAAAAAAGGAGGGCGTTTCAAAAAACAAAGCACAAGTGTAACACCATGGTAGACACCAGACACCATGTGAAAAAGGGGGAAAAAGGAGAGTGTTTCAAACAAAATGCCCACTTCAACAGGTGTTCCATTTTTAAAAACACCTGGAAAATAAGTTGGGTGACATGCCCTTATGTTACACTAAAAAAAATCAGAACAGGTTTTTACACATTCAAAACCTAGCAAACCAAACAAAATTTTGCGCCTCAACCCTTCAAGCATGAGGCTCTGTTCATCTTGAAAACTACCTCCTGAGCAGCCTATGTTTTACTAGTGATATATTGCCGGAATGTTAAATTTTTTAAAAAAACTGGAAAAATTTGTTTTCAGAGGTTTTGGAGTGAAAATTGTCGGAATCAAATACGTTATTTTCATTGTGTAGCCAAACAGATGGAAGGATGATTAATATATTTACTTTATTTCTGGTTTATAGCCATAATTGGCTAAATCTTCATAGGGATAATTGTCACTTTTTTTCCACTTTCCAGTGAAATGATCGCCACTTCAGCTACAAACAGAAATTCCTCAAAAAAACCATTGCTCCTGAGTCCTAATAAGACACTAGTTCCTATGAAGGTACAACTTGTACAACTTGTAAGTTGTAGAACCTCCAACTTGATATTTACATAATGAAGCTAAGATCACTATCCCACCAAGTAGCAAATCACAACGCTGCAATATCCTACTCATCAAGGATAAACCCACATTGCTCTTGATATTCGATGCCAATATACAATTGTACTTGGCTCTTGACTCTTGAGGGTCCCCTCAAAAGCAATGAGCTGATTCCCAATGTGTAATCATCCAATTTAACTTATTATTGCATTCCAAACCACGGTCTGTAACATGGCAAGAAAGTCTAGACCTTTTCTTGCCACAATCACACTAGTAAATTGGCACGGAGGAAAATAATCCTGTACTTTGTTGAGGGCCCTCAAGTGACTGAAACTAGCTTGCTGAACTCAGTCACTTGAGGGCTACTATTAAATTGGGGACAAACAAGGATTACAGAGTCAAAACTAGGGTCTAAAGGCAGGATGACTTTAAGGATAACTCTATTGTCTTGCCCACTTCTGTGCCAAAATCACCCCAGGTATTTGAGAGGACATAGGTTAGAGAACTGTGCCAAGAGGTTTGAAATACAGATTTAAAAAATTAAAAGATTTCAATGCAATCACCTTGATTGGAAGGAGGGTGGAAAAGTGAGCATCAATTCACATAAATTGACATTGTTTGTGTAAAAGTGAGCGAGTTTAATCGTCACTTGGGTCCCTCCACCCTCAGCCTCCAAAGATGCCAATTTGATTTAAAAACAAAACAAAAAGTTTTTGGATCAACAAAGTCAATCATGACCATCACAAGGCCATTTTTTGGGGGGTGGGTCCAGTTGAGCATCCGTCCATCATCCAGTACGTCGTCTTGTGTGTAAAGTGCTGCCAAGAATTGAGGGCGCAAAGATTAGGCTATCCATCATTGCCCATCTTGTGCCATAGCCCAAGGCTTTTTGTGCAGCTTTTCTATTATGCTACTGGAGCCACTACTATCTGCTTCCAATCCCATCCCACCTTTATTCCTTTCTTCAGGCCACTTTGGGAAACTCTTATGATTATCCTTGGGATACCCCTTCCCCATGCTTTCTTTAGGCCTGCAAGCTGCCTCACTACACCACTCTTTCAACATAAAATACTGTCATTGCTTACTTAATACCATGCCTCACTTACGTTGCATTTAGAACAGCTCCACCGGCAGCAGTATACTGGTTTATAAATTTCAATTTGGATGAAGTTTAGGATTTAAATAGTATAGTACTGGTTTTGAACCCATAAAAAGGTCCACATGCATATAGTGCTTTCCAAAGAGTTCAACAAATACAATAAACAAATACCATCCACTTTAGTTGGCCAGTCACAATAGTTTTCTCATCATGTGGTAGCATTTTATTAATCCTCACATTTCATCGTCCAACATTTGGGCCAGGGTGATCGAGCACCCATGATGAGTGAGCCCAGCTAGTGGCCATATTAAGACCATTTTATTTATTTTTGATTTGAACTCAGAGACCCTAATTTAATCTTAGCATAGGATATTTGTAATATTTAGAACTAATTTAAATGATTTTTTCCATGGTACCAACATGGGTGTTGGTTTACCCAAGGTCAATATTTCATGTTTATAGATGAGGGCACAGAAATAAATTGCACTCTATTTTGGATGGTCTAGGCATTGGTAGATGCCCACATATGTAGAGTCTGGGTGAATCTCCTCTCCTCTTAGGAATCCTAAGAGTGGGTATGCTCTGGAGCCAATAAATCTTCTTCTTGGCAATTAGACATTAAATTTGGAGCATGAAAAGGAGAACTATGCTAGGCTTATATTTGAAGTCAAGCATCTTGCCTTGTGAAACTATCGCAGGGAGGATGCTGTTGGGTGGGGGCGGTATTAAGAAACTTTCAGCTGGGAGACTGCTTCATGATCTGGAAGTCAGTAGAATCTGCATCATGTCACAAGTGCAAAAAGGGATCATATATGCCATGTGGCTAAGGCTTACCGACCTATCATCTATACTGTGGTGGAGAGAAAATCATGGGTGATACTTCCATACTGGGATCCCTATTGGTCCTCATGGAATGATATCCTACCAAAAAAAGAGTCCGAGTGAGAGTCTCATATAAGTAGCAAATTGTCTTATTCAGTGACGGCACTCTTAACACCCAGGATAATGAGTTCAAGGAATTAGATATCCATAGAACCATTCTACCCACATATCAACTGCATTGGCAGCCTGTACTTGTATTGACAATGGAGTTTGTCAAGGGCTGATCTTTTCATTATACCAGCTACGTCAGTATAAATCCGAAAGTCCAGTTTCCATGTAGGCAATTCTGCCAGCAGCAAGAGGAATGAATAACTGAGAGTGATCTACGTTTCTAAGCTCATTGCTTGCCTACTGCTAGACAAGTAGCTGGGTGATTGATTCTTCACTAAGCTCTTGTGGCTCGTCCCCCTTGACCCACCAGATTGAGAGATTCCCTCTTCTTACTCATCTCAATTGACAAATGGTAGTTCCTTTTCTCAGTCAACTGATAATTGACAGTATCTCCACTTACCATAAAATGGCCAACTAGAGTGAAACAGTACCCACCACAGTAGCATGCAGGATGGGTGGATGCATCATGGTAAGTGGTCAGGAAACAGTTTCCTTTTGAGTTGCAGTTCTTTGCAACTCTTTCTTTCTAGTTCACCATTTGAAAGGCTATTTGTATGTCAATCATTATGGCTGACCAATCCAGTAGTCATTTTCTTTTATTGGCCCTTTTGAAGTCTCAATAACAACTTGTGCATAGTTATAGGTCCAAGCTCAGTTTCACCATATTTGAAGGTTGAACTTCATTCAAGTCCTATATATAAGCCATGTTGGTTCAAGTGAAGCAGCACCCGGCAATCTACCATCCATTGGATGCCCATTATGACTCAGTTGTGGATGTTAATATCCGGTTTCAGCTTGGTAATCCATTCTGTTAGAAGTAAGTCATATATATATATATATAGGAAGATAGGTAGGAAAATAGGTGACTACTAGATGAGAAGATGGTTGTACATAGGTGGTTTTTAGTTTTAGTACCTACCTACCAACAACTGAGCTAACCACCATTAGTGGACAAATTGTCTTAATTCTCCAACCACAGTCTCTAATGGAATGATTGGTCTATTTTTTTTGTCTTTTCCTCCAACCTCTATTCCCTTTTGAAATTGTGAACATTTGTTACATTTTTCAACCTCCCTCTCCTTTGAAAAAGGGTGTACATTTTAAATCATTAAAAACATTCAAGCTGTGAGCTAGATTATTTTTTAATTCATCAAGTTTAGGAACTATATGATGAATTGACAAGTCATTAATCAATGTGGATTATTGTCAAATAATTTCCAATATTAAGTCTATAATCAATATGTATTGCAACATATATTGGAGATTTTCAAGTATTGGGTTTGAATGTTTTGGGATGAATTTCAAAATATGCATTGCTAGTATTGAACTGGGTATTACAGTTATTTGTAAAGTACCCAAGATAGGGGGTTTCAACAAAGGGTGAGAGGTCGGACAGGCCCCTGACACATGATGTAGCAAAATAATAGTGGATGAAACTCTGTCAACTAATGAAATCAGGGGTTGTCAGAGTTTGATCTTGTATTTTGTGTTTTGATGCACACTGCTCCAACAAGGCCAGGTATTATGTTTCATATTTTTATGTGCTTGTGAGAGGGAGAGAGGAATCTTCTCACTAGACTATGAGAGCTAGGTTTTGAGTTGTAATTTTGTTAAAAGCAAGCAGGTTGGTGTATATAGGCATTAGGTTTAGAATGATCACCCAAAGGTCCAAGTAATTCCAAAAATGATTCAACCCAAAGGTTGAAAATAGGAAACAAGATTTTTGGACAAGTTGAGATTGCAATTTGCTATTTATTGTAAAAGTAACAAGCCAATTGGTAACATCAAATAAAATTATGACTAGGACTCAATATAAGGCAATGTAATGTGTTGATGGGTTCTTGAAAAGAATGCCTATATAAATTAAAAGGTGAAAAACTGATGCAAAAATACATGTAGTGTAGAGTGGTTCAAAAACAACCATATAATTTCAAGACTAGCAGTTTGCCCAGCTCCTTCAAGACAGCACTTGGTACTTTGCACCACACTGTTAAAATAGAATAGATAGAAATACACACTGCTTGCATCAAAATGAGCATAGAATCAACCATAAATCTGACATCGAGAGGATGTTACAAAGAACCATTCCTCAAAAACACAAGTGACTGCTCTAGGTTACTGTTCATCCTGTCAATTTGCAAAACACAAATACGAAATTAGTGTTTTAAGTAGTATTATTTTGATATTGCTCTTCAGAGCTCTCTTCATTTGTAACTTATTATAAAAATTACTGTGACTGATATGGTTTAGACTTTAGACCCAAGTTTGAAAATGGCAAAAAAACAAGTGCCTGGGCCTTTTCCATCTAACACCAAAAGTGTCAAGCTCCAACTTGAAGAGGACATGATCCTGTTATGCACGTTCTCAAGTATGTTGACCTTGTTCATTCATCATGTGTGCCCAAATTTGCTACCATTTCCTTACCCCCAAACACAAGCACTCTAGATACTAGAAGCTCTAGCACTCCATGCTACAAGTTATCATAATGACAAGCAGCACAAACTCTATGCCATACAATTTCCTGTACTTTCTCTCTTAATGCTTGCAAAACCTATTCCTCAAGTGCCAGGACTTCTATTAGCATGCCACAATAATCACAGCAGCAACTTTTCTCTTACTTTGGTTAACAGAGTGCTATTAGTCAAGTGGCCTGTTTGTCTGATCATCCAAACCAACCTTCAATCTCAGAGCTGTCGCATGCTCACAGGTTAGGCATCTGAAAGAGATTCAAGTCTTGCAGTCAGGGGACTTGCATGCTGGCCACAGCAAGCATAGCACAACTAAGCCTCTTCCCCAGGGTATTCTTCAGGTACTGCCACTTCATAGGGTCATCAACTGGTAATTACATTGGAAGTTACTGTCAACAACTTCCAGAGCAGCCCTGGTTCTTGTCTTCTGCCAGTGTAAACATTTTGGACTGATGCGAGTACTCACACATACTTGATAAGATGCATCTAGAGTGCCTGAAACTATCCTCTGAATTTTTTAAATTTGATTTCTTGTCAAGGTAAATGATTCCATGGTCCTAAGTTTGAGCAAATTTCTAGTTTTGGTGAAAACTCTGTAACAAACTTCAAAATAGTTCTGTACATACATGACAAAGCCCAACCATGACAAAGGGACAAAGAATCCTACCAAAGTGACACTCTCACCAGCAAGAACTTTTATCACCAGTACTTGATCGCACACAATGTCAAGAGATTTTCCAGAGTCCACCAGTTCACTAGAATTTGTCCTCCATTCCACATACAGCACCCAATCTCCAGTTCTTTAGAGCTGCTACATGGGCATTGTTCAAAACTTCCAAAAGTTCTGCAACATCCAGAATTTCAGATCTTTCCAACAGCAAAACTTCTTTTAGGCTGCTCAATACATCTCCAGAATAACCACAAAACTGGATTACTTGTACTTATAGAGATGGGTTTCTGCAAAGGAGCACTTACCTGCAAAAATCACATATACTGACGTCCAGCTTCTCTGACCTTCTGTAGAAAGAATTCATACAGGGCAAGCAAGGTTTGAGAGACATTCCTTCTCTCATCTCAGGGAGTTCAATTCTTCACAAGCAACGTCCATGCCAACCTGCCATTTGTTTTTATTCCATAACTTCCAGGACCCACATTTGAATGGTCATCACAAGCAGCTACACAGACTTGAAGTGCATATATGAGTCCAGTTTCTATATCATATGACGGAGAGAAATGGAATGTTGAATTTCCATTTATTGAGCTCACTATAGTGCATTGCCATCATAAGAAACTCGTTGACCATCATCTTGCAAGATATCATCTTACTCTAAACTCAGGAGGATCTGCTGAGTTCATGCTATTGTCAATCATGTAAGGCATGTTCACCAGTAATTATTTCACTTGCTCTGAACCATAGTCAGCAGATTCAAGTTAACCAGGCATTCATCTGAAGTGTACCTATTTGTTAACCATATGAGAAAAATTAGACTTTATACCAGACCTGCAATGACCATGAAAGGATCTGTTGGGCAGGTTGCTACTCTTATCCCTGATATTCACCCAAAAAGGAAGTATTACTTACAGATCTTCTAAAAAAGAAACCTCAAGCATGCTGCCTGAAGCTCAATTCTTTCTGTTTGTTGGCATTCCTCATCTCCTCAGATACACCCTAAGCAAGAGCTTTCGCATCATAATTTTTCCCAAAAAACTTCACAAAATCCATGTTTGGATCCATCAAGTACCTGCATCTCAGAAACAATAGGGCAAGATGATATGACAAAGTTTAGAGGGTGCAAAGTATGTAGATATGCACAGCTGAATTTAGTTACTGCAAACTACTGTTCTTGGGGTCTTGAAGCAGTAACATGAGAAGGAGCAAACTATTGATTGCATAATTCTTATGCATGAATGGATCCACTTGCACATAAGAGCATCTGAACAACTACGAATAATTACAAGAAACTATAAAATCTAAAGTAGCCCACACCCCCTTCTGATACACCAACAGAGTAACACTGACACAAGAAACAAACACTGAAACGTGTGCTTCAGCAATGTGGCCTGGGAGCAAGTTATTAACAGACAGTGAGCTAGAACTCAGAAAGTACCACAAATTCATGATTCCTGTCTAAGCATAATTGTATGGAATAACAACATTGTAGACCTGGCACATACATGAAAATGGAGCAATCAACAAGATAGTCATTGCCCTCATCTTCAGTCTTCATGTAATATACGTGATACTCACAAGCCACCTCTTGAATGGCTTTTACACTGCCAGTCAGTCCCACTAATCTGGGATGAAATTCTACACCCAACTCACCAGCAATGCTTGACAATTCAAGAACCAATTGAAGTGGCCCCTGAACACAACCAGTCAAGAAATGTTGGCTGGACTTTGGGCACAAATATGTGCCTAACAACCCCTCTTCTTCCCCATATCCTCGTCACATGAATCACTCACTGGTCTAGGTAACATAGTACAAGTCCAGAGTGCTGGTTCAAATCAAATACTAAGTCTCTAAGTGGTCCATCACAGCCAATCCAAACCCCATTCTAATGGTCTCCAATTTTATTATACTCCACCTATTTTCTTGAGCATATATGCAAACACCTACAAGACTGCAGAGAAAAATCCATCATAACTGGAAGTCAATGGTTATGTCACTTCTGGCTAAACCAAAACAAACATGACGAGAATGACTGCAGCCATAACCTTGTTAGTTTTTTAATACAAAGTATCACATCATCATCATCATCATCATCATCATCATCATCATCATCGTGAATTGCAGTGACTATAAGCATTACTTGAGGCTTGTTCTCTATGTGTACGACATCCTGAGGCTGTCCACCACCTGTACATGTCAGAGAGTAGAGGCCTAGAATGGGTGGCTGATATTCCAAGTTACCTATCAAATATTCTTGGATCCATTGTACTGTATCACACTCAGGATCAATAGAGATAAAAACTGGCAGAATTTGCTCACCCACCTTCTTCTCTGCATCATCAGACTTGACAAAGAGTTAGTCCTTTCTGTGTTTACTGTCTTGAAACATAGTGTGTCTGCTAATACAGTTTACCAGCATGACACACCACCATGCTGTACAAACAATGGAGCCTGACACCTGAAAAAGATGAAATTACAAACTTGAACTTTAATATTAAGCCAGCCTAAAGCCCATATGTTGATGAGAAGAATTCCCATCATTATGAGTGGACATCACAGGCTCCTACCTAGATGAAATAGACATTTTGATGACAATGAAATATCAAAAAGAAACAACCAATATCCTTCTCTGTTCACAAATAGAGCTTGATGTGACCCTGTGGGAGAACACATATGTCTGAAATTGCACACAACTCTCCACAACAAAAAAATGAAAGGCAGCATGGCAATGAGTACAGTCATAGCCTTATGAGAGTCGCTCACTAAGTGTCAGACCATCACCTTCATTGGGAATAGCAGTGATGAGCTGCCTTGACTACCCACTGCCTTTGTCAGCTTCCAACAGTGGGTGTACATAAGTATATAGCAACATGCACAAAAGTTCAGGCAAATCATTCTAAAAATCTATGCCTGAATTTCTGTGCATTTTCAGAAGCAACAGGAGGAGTCAGTCATGATGTTGGCTAGCAAGTTCAAGAGACATAGCTAATAAAAAATAATTCAATAGTATCTTCATTCAAGATGCAACTAGCCTGTGAGGGTAACACATACCTATTTCATCAACAGCCTCTGCAAGCTTTGTGACCTCATCAGGGCAGATGTCTGGGCAGAAAGTAAACCCAAAGTAAATGAGAGTTCATTTGCCAACAAAGTCCTTATCAGTCACCTCTTTTCCATGCTGATTAACCAATTGAAAAGACCTCCAATTGCAGCCTTCCCAACCCCAGGGCCAGTTCTCGCTACAGCAGCCCCATCTGATTGCATCACTGCACCAGACAGATCACTCACGATAAAACCAGCCAAAGAAATCACACTCAATGAACACTGAACAGCAAAGTGAAAGAGGGAAATGGCAGAGATTTCACTACTAAGTTGCTTGTGATGCCTCCCAGAAGGTAAAGCAGAGAATGGAAACTGAGGCCTCATCAGTTCTATATTTTCTGAAATACCTCATTTGCTTTCCCAAACCTTCAAAACTTTAGCACTCTCCTTCAGACCAGATGCACCTCAATTCAACTCCCATATAAAGCAGACAACTAATATACGCAATTTGTAGTAAAGCTTCAATTGGAGCTTTGAGCTGCCATTTTTTCTCCTGATCCCAATACAAAAGTAGCCCAATCCCTGTCACCACCAAAAGTGCCAGACTCACCCATGATACTGGCTGCACAATGCACACGCAAAAAACAGTCCTTACTACCAACGTAGGTGTGACCAGAACACAGAGACACAAATCCTGAGGGTTTAGAGTTTAGGGTTTAGCATTAAGACTAACCTACAAAATTCTCAGTTTTTGAGCTTCATGAGCATGAAGTGGGATGCTTGCACAGTTAGTATGTTTGCAGTGACCAAAACAAAGTCAGCGTTGAGGCTTCAACCTGTATCTCTCTCTCTCTCTCTCTCTAAATATCTCCTAATAACTATGCTTATGAGGCCAGTCGAGGAATCTCAAGCTTCAGACGTTACTACCACCGTAACTTTGGTTAGGAAAATCTGCAACCAGCATTCGCAACATTGACCTGCATTCATATTCTACAAAATCACAGAACGAGGATCAAGGACATATCAGGGCTGATTTTTCTGCTGCTCCTTTCAGGCCCTTGTCAAACTGATTTTGCAATTTCTTCACTGTTCTTAGCAGCCTCTGCACTGTCACAGCTTCCAGATGTCTCATGCGTCGGGTCAAAATGTGGATCTCGTGTTTCCCTCCCTGAAACAAGGAAAGTAGGTACCAAGAATTCCTTGCCAATCAACATTCTCAAACTGTTGCTGATTTCTTTTCTCTCAGATATTCCTGCTCATTCCTAATCGAACAGACACCACAAAGGAACCACATACACTTGACAAGCTCTTGTCTGCATCAATTTTGTTTTTTCACAAACTGTGAAAGACATACAAAGTATTTGCAATTTTGTTAGGGTTTGCCAACTTTGTTAGGGGTATGTTGTGCTTACATCCATCTACGCAAAGAAATCCTCAATGCCATGGTAGGTGAAAATCTCTGGAAACTATTACTCTTGAAAACAAATTGGCAATGTCTTGCCACCTGCAAAAGAGATGTAGCCATCTGTAGAAGCATCTGGTTTATTTTTCCCCCTTCTCTTTCGCAAAAGGTCAAAACTAACCGTACCTGAGAAGCTTTGACAAGTAGAATATCTGCGTGGTCAGCACGACACACAGCATCCGCCTGCCACCACGGCTTGCAGCAGCAGATGGTTGCATAGTTTTTGTTATGCTGTAGCAGCAGCAGAGACGGGAGTGCAATGACATGGGATTGTGGGAAATTTGTTCTCGGATTGTCCTTACGCGGGATTTTCTTTTCGGATTCTCGAGTAAGCGCGATGCAGATTCTCGTGCTTCTCGAATGCAATGCTGTTCATTGAAGTTTGCTGCGGAAATTTGCTCCGAATCCCGAGCCCTGGCTGTAGAGAGATTTTAGGATTTAAGTATTTAGAAGCAGATTCGCAATAATGCAAACTTAGGGTTTAAGAGTTTAACTGCAACTTCGTCATAGAGAAAATTTAGGGTTTAAGAGTTTAGGTTCAACTTCGCAAAAGGGGAATTCAGGGTTTTAGTTGACTGTGCAATTGGGAGCTATGAAAATAGAGACATTTTAAAGAATAGGTAGAGACATTTCAGGGATGTAAGAGTTCAGGGTTTCAAGACTATGAAGGAATTGTTTGAGACATTTTAAGGATATAAAAGTTCAGGGTTTTAAGACTATACAATTACAGGTTATCAATTTCTAAAGTTTAAAAGTTTATCACAATAGTGAAATCTTAGGGCATGAAAGTTTAGGGTTTTCATGAAAAATGTAATTGTGAGTATTTGAAATAGAAACATATTAGAGAATAAGACCATGTAATTTTTTTAGGGTTTATAGTTTTAGTTGATTATGCAATTGCGAACTTTCAAATTTTATAATATTAAAGTTTATCAAAATAGAAATTTTACGATATACGAGTATACGAGTTTAGGCTTCTAATCAATATGTAAATGTGAGGTATCAAAATGGAAACATTTTAAAAAACAAAGCATTTGAATGTTTTAGATGTAAGCAATTGTGAAACATTGAAATTAAACATTTTAGAATATAAAGCCCATGCCACCTTTGGTGGTAGTGCTTATATTATCTTAGTATTTAGTATAATGTTTAAATATTTCAATAATTGTTAATTGATCTCAAGGATGAAATAACATTTCACATGGATATGAATATTAATTTTGTGTCAACAATAATGTTTATAAGCATTTAATAATAATGAAAAGAACATTTCAAGATTTTTTTTGTGTTGTTACTTAAAGTTTCAAAATTTCAACAATCATTTAATGTTAAGGTATGTTCTTTTTCTTGTATTTTTTTCCCCTCTTTTTTTTTCTAGTTTCATTTCATTGCCATGGTTTCATTTTACAAGTTCTATCTACAAAAATTCTACTTGTACAAAAATAATATAATATATTAATAAAAGGAAAAAAATTAATTCACACCTTTTTTGGTTAAATTCACACCCTTTCTTCCACCCTAAACGTGGAAGGACGCAAGTGTGGGGTCTGTGGTCAATCAGGGCACAACTTGAAGGGTGTGAATTTAACCAAAAAAGGTGTGAATTAAAAAATTTCCTAATAAAATCATTGCAACAATGTAATGCTTCACATGTAGTTTTAGAAAACAAGCATGATGTAATAATAAAAAGGAAAGAAATCACATTGATGAAGACATGAAACAAAATGGCAATGAAGGAGCCATCATAAAAAATTGCACACATTTCTAAAGGTTTTTAGAGCATACAACGATGATTATGGTTCACAAAGTTATTCCATATCATATACATTAAACAATAAATGAAAATTTTGGAAAGATTTTTGAAAAATAGTTTTTAAAATTTAGAAAATTTAATTAACAAAAAAAATTAATCATTTAAAAAAATTAATAAAAGTTTCTAAAAAATGTAGTTGGTGAAAGTGTAATGTAATTTAATTCTACTAATCAAATAATAATATAATTAATCACTTTTCTTTCATTAAGATTATAAAAATGTATAATGATAATGTTTTTTAGAAAAATCATTTGGGTTAATGGATATCCTACACATTAATAAACATATGACAAGCAAGAATCAAATAAATAAATAAATAAATAAATTTAAGACAAAAAATTATTTATCAAAAAAAAAAAACGTTTTTTGACGGTTGTTGGAAAACTTGTTTTCCAAGCTTCAAGCTATTCCCTACAAAAGAGGAGGGAGGAGGGAAATACCAACCAACACAAGGCAATGAGGCAACAAAACAATGAGGTAGCAAAACAACAAATTAGGGGGGGATCAGAAAGTACTTCGAGGCAACAAGGTAGTGAAGTGAAGTAGCAAGGCAAGGTAGCAAGGTAGCAAGGTAGAAAGGCAACACAACGAAGTAACAAAGTTGTGCGAGGAGGCGAAGAAGTAGTGCATTAAGGTGAAAAAGCAATGCAACAAGGTGAAAAGGTAGCGCAACGAAGTAGTGAGGCAAGGGAGTGAAATAGCATGACGAGGCAACATGATGAGGTAATGAAGTAGTGCAATGAGGCAACAAGGCATCGCACAAAGCAAAGCGAAGAAACAACGGAAGGAGGAAATGAAGAGGTAGCATGATGAGGTTGCAACAAAATAACGATGAAGCAGCATGACCAAGTAGGGCGACAAGGCAATGTGACAATGCAACAGGTCGAAGCTTAAAACAACAAGACTAAACAATGAGGTAGTAATTCGAGGTAGCACAAGGCATAACAAGAAGACGAGGCAATGACAAGACAAGAAACAAGAGGCAAAGGAAAGAAGTAGATGGGGGAAAAAAAGAAAAAAGAAAATGAGAGTGACAAAAGGTGAGAAATTTTTAAAAATAAAATAAAAATAAATTAACTTTATGATCCAAATCCAAACTCCAAAATCTAAACAACACAAAACATTAGAGAACACATCACACAATGCACAACCTTTGTGAACACAAGTGAAAAATATGCAAAAGGAAAAACTAAAGTAAAAAAATGCATTTGATAAAAACAGTTAGGGTTTTTTTGGAAGTGGTTGTTGGAATGCAACGCCTCTACCTAACCCTAATTTTTTCATATAAGATTTTCCTAAGACATTTACCCAGGTTAGGGGTTAAACCTCAATTTATTTTCATTATTTTTATTTTTAAAAAACTTAATTGGTTATCACCATCTAGTTTTCACACAAGTGAGAACTGATGATCCAGTTTTTATGCAGGGTATCACTTAGTGTGATACCTTGAAGGGTTCAAACTCTGATGTCCAACTGATGCCTGACGAAATTTATAATACCCGCTTAACACTGATATTTTTTATTTTGTCAAGATTGATGAGGATATGTTCTAGTTTGGCAACAACTTCATTAGTAGAATTTCCTTAAATTGGTGGGGGATTATTGTGGCTCTCCTTTTTGTAGCATGTTTAATGGAACCTTGGTAGCACTTATCATTACAAGAATTCTTCTCTTAGAGTTATCAGAATTGTCCAATTTTCCACTTCATATGTGGGAGATATTGATTTTTAAAGAAAATTTGGCAACTGGGAAAATTTAGCAGAATTCCAAAATATTAAAGAAAATTGGATTTTAGATTTTGTTCACTATCATTTGCATAGGCCACATTAATACATGTTGAATTTGGGTTCCTTCTTCATTGATGTATTTCAATTACCTTACTAATGAATTAGGGCCATTTGTTTCTCATATAAATCTTTTGTATACGTCCAATTCCTATTTTTCAAGTTGAAGAAAAGCGAAAATTTACCCCATGAAAAAATGACTATAGCCATCTAAACGTCTATTTTGTAAACCAAAAGGTGTAATGTTAAATTTCCTTGACATGAACATGCATATTTTTTTTTATAATTATTCTCTTGGCAAGACGCTATTTACTAAGCATGTCCGGCGCCTTTTCTGGGCCTTAGCAGAAAACCGTTCTATTGCAAGGTTTTCATTTTTTTTGGTATTTTAGAAATGTAAAAAAAACAATTCTTGGTTAAAAACTTGCAAGAGCAAGTCAACTGATAAGTGGACTAGGCAATGAGAAAATGAGGTGGAAAAAATATAAGAAGATATGAATGTAGTGTAGCAAAATTTGCTCCGAGATGCCCTTCTTTCCTCTAGATACATTGCCTTACCTTGGCAGTCAATTTGGGTTATTGATAGATAGCCTTGAAAAATTGTAGAGATTTTTTTTTTCATTACTTGGATAAATTTTCTAGGTGCCCACCATCCTTTCATTCAAATCCTTAAATTACAAGTTTGAATTACATAACTTGAGTTAAATTTTTTTTATAATGACTTTTCCTTCATCCCTTCTTTCATTTGCTTGGGTTCATTTGGAATTTTGGCAGAACAAGGAGAAGAAATTCAACCTCGAAATGTGAAACTGTTAGATAGTGACTTTGTGTGTAAGTGGATACATCCAATTTGCGTTCCCACTCCTACTAGAGAATGTGCTAGAAGAACTAGACCCTACATTAGAACCATTTCTTGTCAAAACCATCTTCAAGAGTGGGGTTTTTTTGCAGATCTAGTTGGGTGATAATACCATTGAGTACAACAAGAATTCCACTTCTATATCATAACCAAGTTGCACAATCCACACTACTTTCATGAAATAACAACTGGCATGTTTTGGTCAGTTTACTAGGAAATTAATAAAAATGAATTTTATATTGTAAGCTTGGGAACATATGTAGTGTTTGGCAATTGAGTGCAGGTGGTTGTCAAGGTTACCTTACTTAACTTTATGATCACTCCAAAAGGTTTAGAAGACTAGTTGCTAGGTGAAGTAGTGAACCATAAATAGGCTGATCTAGAAGAAGACAAAACATAGTTGGTGATCTAGCGTGCAGGGTGAACCCCTTGGGAGGGGGGAGCGGGGTCCATCCCCTTCAATCATTAGAAAAATTCAAGAAGTACATGGGGGGGAAGAAGCACCAGCCAATGGAGGCGTTGTCCTCCCCAAAAATGCCTAAATGACACCATTCAACCTTAAAGGCGCGATCAATCCTATCTTGAATAACCGGGTCCTTAGTGGACCGGTAAGCGCTAACAACCTTCCAGGTGGCCATGCCGACCTCAACAGTGGCCACCCAAGCTTGTTGGAGGACCTTCCTAAAGGAGTACTAGTTGTTGAAATGCATCCGACACTTCTCAGACGAGAGGAAATAAAGAATGAAGCTTCGAAGGATGTTAAAAGGTTGCCTGACGTAAGAGAAGCCGCCAATGTGATAACCCCGGAGGCTGGGAGGGTCGTTTTCGCACTCATGAACCGCTTCACCCAGCAAGATAAAGGGTCAGGAGGGGGTAACATCTCCCAGTGTCCTCCATTCCTACCATACACTTTTGAAGGCCTCCCACACTTGTTTGGTTGGGGGGCATTCGAGAAGACAATGTTGGGCGGATTCCGTGGTCTCCATGCCATAGACCTTGCAGCATGGGGAGACGCCCATACATTGGAGCCAGGTGCCGACGAGCAGCCCGTGGTTGAGGGTCAACCAAATCAGAGTGCTTACTTTCCGAGGGTGAAAATTGTGCCATATCTTGGTTATGATTTACACGACAAAAGAGTTTTGAAGGTTGAGGTTTTGGATGAAGGAGTGGATGCTAGGGATGTGAGTTTGTTTCCTCGCATTCCTATAGCCCCTCTTGGCGGTGTATCCAAATAAGGGTGAATCTCCCATGGCGGGGGAGTCCTACTAATGCCATTTTCCAGGGTCCCAGGGGAGCCCCTTGATGAATCCAAACTCGAAAATCCAAAGGAGAGGGGTTGGTTTGCTGGGGTCTGGGAGATCCCTAGTGGCTTTAAGGGAGAGCCGTGTCTTTCCTGTGTTAGAACTCTGATGGGGAGGTAGCTCTCGGTGGATAGGGTGACCTCCTACTGGTTAATTGCCACCTAAATGAGTCCACTATGGGAGATTCTTTTATATTCAGTTGCTTAGATCGTGTTGGACGAAATTTGGGTCACTTGGTAGAACCATTTGAGGGTGGGGTTGCTTGTTGGTCTCTTGTTGTTGATCCAGTTCCCTACTTTGGATTGGTTGGGGTAGGCAGTTGGGTTCGAGGGGATGCTGACGGTGATGACCTCTCTTTCGGCTCTGTTGGAGGCGTGATGGTTCATTTGAAGGGCAAATAGGTTTTTCTAGTTATTGTTAGTCGGGTCCCAAAGGTCCCTGAGTTTAATGCAATCAGATTTCGCAAAGGCACTTCCTTCGCTAAGTTCATTGATTCTTAGTGGATTGTCAACCTTGTTGGTGATTAAAAGGTTTCCAAATATCAATTGCCTGAGCACCTCCGCTTGGGAGGCGAGGGCGGATTTGGTCAAGCCTGATCTGACATTCAGTTAGGCTCTTAAAACGTTTTTCCAAAAAGAGTAGTGTCGCAACCCCACTTTGGCCAAGTGTGGGGATGAAACCCACATTCCCAAAGTTGGGGACTTAAAGTCCTCCAAGACTCCCGAATGTTTAGAGTTCGACAGCAAGGCCCAAAAAACCTCGCATTAAGGTGTTCTTGGTGTCATTGAAAAGGTCTTGAAGCGTAGATGTCCAAAATGGCCTCGCATTGATCATTTGGACATCTCCAGCCCAAGTTATGGGCAAAAGAAGGGCCGGGAGTCAAACTGGCAATTTGACTCCCGACCACTAAAAGTTGGGAATCAACCTCTTCCCGACATCCGATTCTAGAGTGCAACACGGCGTTGGAAAGCTCTCAAGGAGAGCTACAACTTTGGTTTAAACATTGTTGCGATCGGACTGTGTAATCGGGAGTTATGAGCTCCCAAAGTCCCGGGACTCCAATCAGGACAATTTCGGGACAATTTCGGGACTCCAACTTGGGAGTCCCGGGAAAAAAAGCCATTTGGATGTTGCCTCGGCGGAGAGCTGTAGAGTATACTATATGGGGGAAGGTGATGGCTTCCCCCGAGTCCAAGCCGTGATGGGTCAAGTGAGTCCAAGGTTGCCCGTGGCTTGTCCCAACACCAAAAGGGCACATAATGAGTTCTAACCAACTTGTGGTTGGTTTTGATGCATATATGAATAAGTGAATAGCTTGACCTTTTCCTAGTCTAATTCCCGGGACTTCTAGCATAACCCTCTACCCCTTTCTAGTGCTGGGAGTCATGAGCGTGTCCCAAGTTCTAATTTTCTGCAACTCTACATAGTTGGACCCTCAAGTGGGTTCAACTTGGGACTTAGGAGCGCGTCAAGTAGGGGGTCTTTTTTAGTTTTGGCACTGCAAAGATCCAATTCAAGTTTGGCATACTTGGACCTCTCTCGTGTACCGGGAGCTATGTCTGGTCAGTTTTGTTCCTTAGGAGTTGCTTCTAGGGTTCTCCCCCAGAGGGGAGTCCCTTCACCAATAATTTAGCAAGGAACGCTTTGGACTAAGTCTTGGTGTCAATAATCCCTAGGCTTTCGTTTGTAAGCGGAAGGGTGAGGGAGTCCCATTTTATTTTGGCCCTAGTGCTTGTTGCTTTGCCTCCCTAAATAAAGTTGCGTATTATCTTTCGGATTTGACCACACATCCTTGGGTTGGGATTCCAGCATGCCGCCAAGTACCACATGGAGGCGAATAGCACTTGGTTCATAACCAAGGTTCTGCCTGTTAGGGAGAAGTTCATGTGCCCCTAGGTGATTAGTTTCTCTTTCAGGGAGTGCATCAATTTGTCGACGTTGGCTTCTGTGGGGGGTCAGAAGCCCACCTAGATGCCCAAGTACCGGATTCCTTCGCCTTTGGGGATCCATTTCAGCCCTACGTGCCCCCCCATTCCCATGTCCTTGTGTTTTTCTGGCCCATATGGTTGTTGATTTTTTCCAATTGATTTTGGCCCCCGATGCACTGTAAAAGAGGTCCAAGACCTTGCGGGCTCTGTCCATATTGTTTTGGTTGCCCCTGAGGTAGAACGTGGTGTCATTTGCATAGGTTTAGTCATGGATGCAGTTTCCTTTGGGTAAGGACAAACCTTCAACTCCATATCTAGGGTCGTCCAACAAGTGGCCCAATACATCTGTTACTAGTATGAAGAGATAGGGGGCTAGTGGGCAGCCCTGTCTGACCGATCTTGTGAGTTTGAAGCTATCATTCCCCTCCCCATTGATTCGAATTGACGAGGAGGTAGATTGGTTTAAGGAAAAGGTCCATTCTATCCAATTTGGGTTGAAGTTTAACTTGGATAGTGCAAGGAATAAAAAGTCCCACTCAATCTTGTTGAAAGCCTTTTTGAAGTCTAGAAAGAGGAACACAAGATCCTGGTTGCTTTTAACTGCCCATTCCAAGGATTCCTGGGCTAAGAAGGTGTTATCCAAGATACTCTTACCTTCTACGAACCTAGTCTGGTTCAGCTTGATACCAAGGGGAGGGCAACGTGGATTTTACCAACAAACATTTTGGCCAATATCTTATATAAACTGCTAAGTAAGGTGATTGGCCTCAAGTTTCCTAGCTTGGAGTGATCCCTTGACTCCGGTATAAGGTGATCATACCTTTATTTATGTGTTCAGAGGTTCTCCCTTGAGCTAACATGACGCGTTCCTAAGTCTCTTGTTAGACCCACTTGAGGGTGTAAGTATGTTGAATTGCGGAAAGTTGGGACTTGAGGGCCGCTCCCGATTTCCAACACTAAAAGGGGGTAGAGGGGCGTGCTAGAAGTCTCAGGATTAGACTAGGAAGAGGGACAAGTATTATCTCACTCGAATCTGCATCCAAAACCAACCACAAGAGGGTTAATTCACATTAAGGAACACCCTTGGGTTGGGACAAGCCATGGGCACTTGGACACACTTGACTCACCAAGACCTGGACTCGGGGGAAACCATCACCTTCCCCCATATAATATTCTCTATAGCTCTCCGTCGAGGCTACATCCAAATGATTCTTTTTCCCGGGACTCCCAAAGAGGAATCCCGAAATTGTCCCGAGTTGGACTCCCGGGACTTTGAGCCTCCATAACTTCTTGCTCAGACCTCCAATTGAGATGAGTTATGAAGCAATCTTGTAGCTCTCCTTGAGAGATTTCCAACGCCATGTCGCACAATATCTGTAGGAGTCGAGAATAGGTCGATTCCCGACTTTTAGTGGTCAAGAGTCAAACCGCCAATTGACTCCCAACCCTTCTTTTGCCCATAACTTGGGCTGCAGATGTCCAAATGGCTCATGCGAGGCCATTTCAGGCATCTACACTTCAAGACCTTTTCAATGACACTAAGAACACTCGAATTCAAGGAGATTTGACCCCTACAATCGAGCTCTGAGTTTTCGGGAGCCCCGAAGGACTCCAACTTCCCACTTTTTGTAGTGTGGGCTTCACCCTCACATTTAGCCCAAAGTGGGGTTGCGACATAACATTGTTTTGTAGGCCAACAATAGAGTGGGCACTACTTCCTTCACGAACTTCTGGAAGAATTCAGTTGGGAGGCCATTGGGCCTCAATGCCTTGCTTGATAACTTTTATAACTTTTTTCAAGGTTAAGTCTTTGGTCATGTTCGCATTCATTGCTTGCGTGACCCGAACTGGGACATTTTCCTAACACTTGTCTTTTGTTTATGCTGTCCCCGGGGCGTAGGCTTCAGAGACGTAGAGGTTGGAGTAGTACTGTCACAACCCCACTTTGAGGCAAGTGTGAGGATGAAACTCACACTCCCAAAAGTGGGAACTTGGAGTCCTCCAAGACTCCTGAAAACTCAAAGCTTGATTGTAGGGGTCAAAACACCTCACATTGAGGTGTTTTTTATATCGTTGGAAAGGTCTTGAAGTGTAAATGCCCAAAATGGCCTCGCATGAGCCATTTGGGCATCTGCAGCACAAGTTATGGTCGAAAGAAGGGTCGGGGGTCAAATTGGCAGTTTGACTCCCGACCACTAAAAGTTGGGAATCGACCCAATCCTGGTGTGTGTAGGTGGAGTGTGACACATTATTGGAAAGCTCTTGAGGAGAGATACAAGTTTGCTTTAGACCTCATCCCAATTGGAGGTTTGAGTTGGGAGTTATGAGCTCTCAAAGTCTTGAGAGTCCAAATCGAGACAATTTTGGGACTCCTCCTTGAAAGTCCTATGACAAAAAGCCATTTGGATGTAGGTCTTGTGGGCAAACGCAGAGAATAATATATGGGGGAAGGTAGTGGCTTCCCTCGAGTCCGGGCCATGGTGAGTTAAGTGAGTCCGTGTTGCCCGTGGTTTGGCCCAACACCATGGTTGATCTAGAATGAAGACTAACCAACTTGTGGTTGATTTTTGATGCAGGACCGAATAGCTAACTAAGTTGTCCTTCTTCCTAGTCTAATCCCGGAGCTTTTAACATGCCCCTCTCACCCCTTTTAATGTTGGAAGCTGGGCGTGGCACTAAGTTCTAACTACTTCCACATTTTAACATAGTTGGACCCTCTTTGGGTCTAACAAGGAACTTAGGGGCGTGTCAAGTACTTTGTTATGTAATGAACAAGATATTTTTGCCTGATAATTGTTCCTTCCTTTGTTTCTAATTTATTTATAGGTGTCATTGTCTTTTCGATCTTATGGAAGTTGAAGAACACTTTGGAGCAGGTGTTTCCATATCTATGCCATTTTGCCGCCGTGTGGTGGGCGTTGCGTGCCATGGAGTCCTGGAAGTGCTCTGCTAGCTTCCCATATAAATTAGATAGGATGTCTCTTACCTGGACGTTTGTCGGGTCCTACTACAGCCATTCCTCAGCCAGTTGGATTTTCATGGCATGCGCTCTGGTCTGGGCCCTTCTAAAGAGGTTTTTTTTCTCGCCCAAGTCATGCGCTGCAGCGCATGACTTTCACTATGGCCGCCTCCAGCCATGAGGCCCATTTTGATCCTTTCGTTGGTGTGGGTGTTTCCCCTTCCCATGCGAGGAGTAGTTTGCTTCTGCTTGTTTCTTTTCCTAGAAGGGAAAGATCGAAATAGTGACCTATTTTACTGGGGTTATTGGGCTACCCCCAAATGGTGAGGACCAGAGGGGAGTGGTCCAAAAGCTTCTAGACTAAAATGGCTGCTTCAATCCTTCCACCTCTTGCATCCAGCTCTTGGGAGACCATGAATTTGTCAATGCGTGAGATTGCGACGTTAGGGCCGGACCTTCCATTGTCGAATGTGTAGTTCTTCGTCGTCATCTTACGGAAGTTGTCCAATTTCCTGGCATTTGACAGCCCAGACTACAGTGTCATGTTATGCTAAGTGACCATTTCTCTTTTATGAATTTAACGCTCCTCGGCTAAACCTCTATGATTGGTTTCCTCAAGGTGGTTGAAGTCTCCTCCTATGATGATGTGGTTAGCGGTGAAGGTAGCTTCGCTCAGCTTCTTCCACATCGGTGCTCTTTCTTTTGATGATTTAGCTCCGTAGATATTCACTATTGTCAAGGATCCATTGCTTGGGAGTTGAATACTAATATATTAGGCCTTTCCTTCCAACAGTATGCCGTTGGCACTAATTTGAGGCGCTATTGTCCTGTTTACTAAAATGGAGGTTCTTGCACTTGTCCTTTGTGAGCGACCCATTGGGATCTCAGGGTTCCAAAAAGAGGCCTCGTTCCAGATCTCGATCCCTCTTGTAGAGTTCGCCCAATCTGCCTCCCCTAGGTGGTGCTCTTGTAAGAGCAGGATCTGTGGCGAGGAGATTAGCAAGGAGGTCCAAGCTTTGATTTCCTTCTGTTTGGAGGAGTTCTTCCCGAAACTTCTCACATTTAGTGAGACGATTATGAGGGGCTTATTATCCATCAAAGGATTGAGTCAGGGTGGCGTCAACGTCGAACGATCCCTGTAGCAGATTGTTTCATTAAGAGTGGTCTTCCTCCCTATTCTTTTCCGAGCTAAGATCGATGGGGGCTAGGCTAGAGGCAGCTATAGTCGGGGTCTGGAGACGCTCCAGATCAAACTTCATGAATTGTTTCTTTCTAGCTACCTGTGGCAAGGCCATGATGTTACTACTCCTCTTTTTGTGAATTGGCCGGTCCTCTTATGCTGCGCTTGATTTCAACAATAGGCTGTGTGTTAGGGCGGAGAATTTTGCCTCATTGGCTAGCGTGCCTCTTCTCTTTGACCCCTCTATTTCGCTCATTCTTGCTGATTCGGTTACACATTCTACTGGAAAGGGGCTGACTTTTCCCTTGACTGAGCTCCTTCCCCCATGTGGCTTGGAGCACTTCATGTGGCTGCAAGTTTGCTCTGGGACCTTTTTTTTTCCCGGCCTCGGTTGTTGCTCCTTTTCTCCTTTGCAGAGTGGTAGTGGCAGTGGTTGAACCTTGCGCTACTTTGTCACTCCAGGATGGAGGGTTGTTGGCGAAGGTGTTCCCCCACCATTTTTGAGCTTTGTTTGTGATGCAAGCTCTAGTCAAGTGCCCAAACTTGCAGCATTTCCGACACTGGTTCGGGACTCCTAAGTATAATATTCTTTGAGCTATGGTATCCTTCGCGAAGGCTCCCTTCGCCATGGATGGTATGCGGATGTAGCCTGCAAGCTTGTTGATGTCATGCACCTCGACTATGATCATAGGTCCAATTGGTCTTTTGACGTGAGAGCCTTCTGCTTTGATCTCCAAGACTTCCCTTATTTTGCTGGCTATTATTGTCAGTGCTTTGGTGTTTCTAAATTCCTCGTGTAAGTCTGGAAATTAAACCTTGATGGTGTAGGAAAGCAAAGCCTCTACTCCTTGGATATTGCCGTTGAAGTTTGGAATGTATCTAGAGAAGGAGAGATTTAGTCCGCTCCATTCCACCGCAATTATTCTCCTAGTTACCTTTGCCCCCTCTTCATCCGCGAAGAGTACTTCGAAATAACCCCTTGTTAGGAGGGTGGTTGAGACAAAAGTAGCTGGCAGGTGAAACTTGAGACATCCTGAAGTGCTTTTATCGTTGTTCTGCCTCTCAAGGTCCTCCCGATCACTGTCATGCGTGCCTTGCGTGAAGCTCCTTTTCGCATCTCGATTACCATTTCTGGTAAAAATTCCGCTTCCAGCTTTAGATCATAATCCACCGGTGATGGGCCTCGGGGGTTTTCATTTGGTGGAGAAGTGTTTCTTGTCTCGTTGCCTGGGGGCATAGACGGAGGGGGGGCATGTGGGTTTGCCGCCAAGCCAAATGGTTTCTTCTTCAATGTTTGCTTCGAGCGTGGTGCTTTTGCTTTGGCAATAGAGTGGTCTTCGCGGACCTCTTGCTTTGGTAGTAGAGTGGTCCTCACAGACCACTTGCCTTGCAGCAATAGCGTCCAAGCCCCCAAAGCCGAAACCCATCCTAGCATTTCCAGATAAAGATTTTGTATTGCGAAAAGGAGGGGAGGTTTGGGATGGTACCTGGATGAACTGAGTTTGTTTTGGAGCTCCAACTATTTTTGTCACTCCTTGCGGTGGGGCAGAGGGAGGGGTGAGGAGCAGTGGCGGTTGTTTACATTTGTGTAGATTGCCATTGCTTCGAGATTGATCTACTTTCGGCCTTTTCTCCAAAAGCGATTGCCTTGCTAGCTAGTATTCCAAGAACAGCCAAGGACGTCGGCAATTTGCTACAGTGCTCTGATTCCTTGGTAGGCAGGACCTTTTGGGGTGGAATGGTTGCCTCGGCTTGAAATGCACTATTGCTCAACGTTGTCGGGCCAGTAGAACCCTTGTCTGAGACGAGATCCCCTAAATTTTACCAAAATTGAGTTTTTATCAACTTTTTACCAAGATTAGATTTTCCTTACCAAAAGTGATTGTTGAATTTTCCTTATCGAAAACATGTTATCGATTTTTATGTATTGAAACCAATTTTACTCTCAATTTAAACTAAGTTAATTTTGTATTGATTTTTTTGGGATGGGGCTAACACCTATTCCACCATTTTATTGTTTTTTTCTTGAAGGTACTTTAAAGATCTATACCTTTGAAGATTGTATAGGGGAATATATTTTGGACCTTTCCTACCATACTTTTGTACGTAGAGTTTTATGTGTTGTTTTTTCTTTGTATGTTGTGAGTATTTTATCTTTTGTATGCAAGGTCTTCTTCCTTGTATTTGCTTCTGATATGTTTCTATAAAAAATTTATGCACCTAGGTCTAAGCATGATAAGGGCATCACATTTGAACCTTAAGGACTCATTCCAAGGACTTCCAAATTCACTTTTTTCTTCACTTTTCCCATGACCTATCTTACATTTCACCTTTTTTTTTCATGTCAAATGAAATAATTTTGTTCCAAATTTTATATATGTTTCAAAAATATCTATTGGTTTCATTTATGAAAGTGAAAATAGTAAAATCTATCTATTGTGGGCCATCTTTTATCAATGGCCCAAAATTTTCATAAATTTGATTTTTTGAAAAAAGTTACATTATAATAGGCCATAAATTTTGGTTTTTGTCACATTCATACATTTCATGCACATAACATATAAGGTGTTGTGATAAAAATCTTGGGCCAAAAAAAGTTGTTTAAACATTCTTTAAATGAATCTTTAAACAATTTTTTTTCATGAAACAAAGTCCTAGATTATTTTTAAAGACTTGGTAGGAATCCTTAAACTTATTCAAATTTGAATTTTATGCATAGAATAATACCTTTATAATGTTTCTATCTATGAATAAAATCAAATTTGCAATATGAATGTGTCATTAAGTTTCAATATGTTTAAGTGAGGGGGTCAAATGAATATAAATGAGATAATCTTTTAGGGTACCCCAACCATGCTTTGACCCGGTTGTCCTATTAAGTTGTGACAAGTCTTTTGTGTTTAAACTTTTTGTTTATCTAAGGAGAATAATAAGGGTTTATCTTCTATTTTCTTGTTTAATTCCTTTCAAAATCCAGTAGTTCACGGAATATCTTTAACATTTGGTAACCATATCATGGATATTAAATCTAAAATATCTAGTTCATTATTATTCCTATTTTAAAATATTGGTTAGAATTATTTGACTCTACCAAAACAAACTGCAAATTTATTGTTGTTGTTGTTTGACAAATAAAAATCAAAAACCAAAATAATTTGTAGCATGCCAATAGTGTTGATAAGATGTATGAAAAAAATTGAAATAGGTTTTGCAAAAAAATGTTCCAGTAGGGCACATAGGTAACCTGAAGTGACTAGAGCAACCAAAGATTGAACTAGAAGTTGTAACTTTTCACAATGGGGAGTAAAAAAAATTGGAAGACTTTACAAAAATATTAAATAAAAAACTATACGACCTATCAGAAATCATTTACTAGAATTGTGATGCATCAAGATTGAATTGAAAACTTCATGGGAACCGATTTGGGACCCTACCAAAAATAAAACTTTTTGGTACCATGGTGACAAGTCCACATGCTAAAAAGAGTGAAATTGATTGATTCTAAAGGCAAATTGATGAATTGCGCCAATTTCAGGGGAATGAGCCTTCTGATGAGGTACAAAGTGAGTAATCCTTGAGGATGAATATTTCGGATGAGGAGGAGTTCCATTAGGAAATTACAATAACCCTTGTTTTTTACATTCGTGCTTCTCTTCAAACAATTATAGCTTGTACTTTTTGTCAAAATTTCGGCCACCAAACAGACAATTATCGTTATTGGTCTAGTCGAGTCTTGCCTACACAAATAATACCAATTGATTATAGACCTTATCCGATGTCAACATCTATTCAAAGTTTAGTCTCAAATGTTCATAATTTGGTTTATCTTTTAACATTACCAAATGTATTTCATAAAGAGGATAGTTATTCCACATGTTTGTGTTTCCCTTACTAAAAATCTCATCGAACAAAATTCAGTAGGTTTTACACTTTCAATGTAGCTTCATGTTTGTGTAATTTGCAAAGGATTTGTATACATTTGAAATTTGAAATTTTGCAATGCATATGTTCTATACATATCCATAGTTTCTTAGCATTTAAAAACCCATCTCATTCATAACTGGCAAAGGGATAAAAAATGGTTGGATACATAACCATCTTTACAACTAATCCGTTGAATTTTAAAAATACATATCCTCCTCAAAAAAATAAAACGCTATGTTGATATCCGGAGGTTTGTCCAAAAACTGGATAACCGGACAACACTGGTACCGATCTTCGCGAAGCACAAAACTTCGACGCAAAGAAGCACAGGACAGGACACGACCGAGCTCCTGTCCTCTCCACTGTCCACACCCATCTCCTTTCACGCCTTGCTCCCAACTGCAGACAACCCACCCACGCTTTGATGATGGCTCTTCTGTCGCGGAGCCTCTGAAGCTCCTGTGGATCTCTCCCTCGCCCCCTCCCCTTCTCTCCCTCTCTTTAACTTCTGTCTATTTTCCCCACTGCATATACATGTATATATATTTTTCTCGCTCTCTCTCTCTCTCCACCGATCGCTCGTTGTCGTAATAACTAGGAGGCGGAATTGAGAAGGAGGTGGTAGCGTGAGCGGTCGGGGCGGCTTCTGTTTTGGTTTCCCTTCCCTTCCCTCAGTTTCGTCGGAAAGGAAAAGGTATGTGTTTTCCGTTCTTCCTGTGGTTGGTTGTTGTTGTTGTTTTTTTTTCCCCCTTTTCCTTTTGTCGTGGGATCAGGGGTATAGGTTTTGAGAGTAGGAATCTGGAAGTCTATGAGGTTGTGGGGTGCGTGAGTTTTGGAATGCAATTTTCGTCTTTGGGGTTGGTCTTTAGTGGGAGGCCCGGGGGGCGGGCAGGGGGGATTTATGCTCTGTCCATTTGGGAGAAGGAAGCTGTTGTTATTATCATGTGTGGTTTGGTTTGTGCGTTTTGCATCTGACAGTTACGAGTTCCGAGAGTTTCATCGCTACTCGGAAGTTTAGGGTTGGAGGATGGGAAATGCAAATCTTGTGATTTCTTTCACAGTCTTCTCTCCTCTTTTGAACGGTTTTTTTTCCCCCGTTTTTATGGGCTTCTCCTGTTGTGGAATGATATTGCTTTGGAGTTGCTTTTTGCATGTGGGTCTTGTTCTCCCCTCTTGGCAAAAATTGGTGCTTGGGTGTAATCTTCAGTTGTATGAGTGCAGTATTGTTTGCAAGGGTGTGGTGTGCATCATGAGATGCTGAAGGTCAGCGAATATTATGTTTTTTAGAACCTAGGGTTATGCACCAGGATGCATTTTGGCTCATCTGTGCTTTGATGTCTGATGACCTAAATGGTGGTGTTTGAGCATCACACACAGAGCTATATCCCGCAATGTCAATTGCAGCCTAGAATTTAATTGCACCTTGTGAATATAGGTAAATTGGATTGTCTCTTGGCAGGTTGACGGTGCAAAATTAAGGTGGTGTGTTAAGGAGCATGGAACCCATCCAGGAAAGAAGTGGTGGCAGTGGTGGAGAGGTGCCTGGTGAAACCATGGAAATCAAGATCAAGACCCTTGACTCACAAAGTTACACCATCCGAGTTGCCAAGAATGTGAGTGTGAGCAGTGTTTGGAAATTATCTCCAATTTCTTTTTTTTTTGGGGAGAACTTCTCTTTGTTTTTTTGTTATGGTGCACAATTTTTGTTTGGTGTTGATGGTTGGAGTTGTTGTGAATAGGTGGCTGTTCCTGCTTTGAAGGAGCACCTAGCTACAGTTGTTGGGGTGCCAGCAGACAACCAGCGTTTGATTTGTCGAGGAAAGGTGCTGAAGGATGATCAGTTGTTGTCAGCTTACAGTATCCTTCTTCACTCATGTTCCCTGTGCCAGAACAAAACTAGTCCACTGACACTACTGGCAAGGGAGATTCAATTGTATTGGCTTCTAATTTCAGAGCCATTCATTTGATTTCACAGTTCCAAGGGCACTCTAGCCTTTTGCTGCACTAGCTAATGGGTCTGGATGATCATGGTTTTTGTATAAGAAATGCAAGTTGCTATGTGGTTGTCAAAGCTTGGTCCTTGAATGAGGTTTGAAAAGATGTGGAGGATGGTCATACGTTACATTTGGTAGCTAGACCACTGCTGCCTCCTGCTGGGACTGGTCCAAGCGCTGCTGGTGCTGAAGGTCTGGATTCTTCACTGGCCCACATCTATTTTCCACTTTTTTTGTTCTGGACAATACCCACCATAGGGACCTAATGAAGTCACTGGGAAGTTGTAATAGAAAAGTCCACTGATAGTTTTATTGCTTTTTTAGTTCCAGTTCGTCCCTTCTTTGTTATTTTTTTTCTTCACTCTTCTCAGTCCTTACATGGGAATTTTTCTTTGCCTTGAAGAAGAGTTTTTCACATGGTCTTGGTTTTCTTAATAATGAATATGGAGATTTCTCACTAATCATGAGAGTTATGTTGTTGACAATTTTCATACTGGTACTTAGGACTGTAGATGATGATTGTGGGAGCATGCAATTGTAACAGTTTAGTTGGTGGATTTGCAGCTTCATCAGGCCCATCAGATGTGGTTCTTGCACAACCAAGAAATAGGGCTGGGCATGTCTCTCACAGTCTCTTGATGGGGACCATCAACATTCCTGATACAGGCGAAGGAGCAATGCCAGACTTGAGTCGTGTATGACTTTACCACTGTGACTACACTGTTCTGCTCCTCATATTTGCTTCTGCATCTTTGTATCATCTTGAGTCCAGTAGTTCCAAATACACTTAAATTTTTGCTTAAGAATAATCAAGAAATAAGTTGTTTCAGACTCCACAGTTTAAAGGTTGTGGAAGCTTTGGACTGAATCTATTGGTTAGAGTTTTATGATAGATAATCTGTTCCCTACTTTTGGTCTTTCTGGGTGTAGTAAATGTATTGGTAGCCCTATGTGTACTAATTGCACACCTAGTATATTTAGCAAATTTGTAACTCCTTTCTTTCCTTGAAGTTTGTTTTATTTTAGTGTCTTTTGAAGTCCAACACTTGCTGTATTATGAGATTATCCCTAGTTTGTAGGTTTGTGGAACATCTTTTTGTCCTGGACTTTCCAGACATTGAGAGTTGAATGTGCTCTAATGTCACTTCTGGTGGCAGCATATACCATAAATGTCTTGTAAGTTAAATTGTACTTCGACTGGATTCTCTTGTAGCATCTTGGTTAGCCATTAACCAAAGTCCTAGAGGTCTTTCCTCTGATATCTTTGATAAATACACTCAAGCAGTATGCAATACTTTGACATGATCTATACTCCTCATGATCATTCCAATGTCTCTATTACTTGTGAGTTGGGCATTATCAATAGTCAGTTCTTGAGGCATTATAGTTCTAAATTTTTCTTGATTTCTCAGATGGTCAATCTCATTATCCTTCTGAAGAATACCCTCTAAAGATTCTCTTTGAGATGACAAGAGGTTCAAAAAGAGAAATTTCTTTTGGGAATTTCAGTATTTGATTTTTGTTTTGTCTTCTCCCTTTTGTCTGCTATACTCTGTACTTTCTTCCTCATGTGCCTCCTGTTTTGTTTTCCCCCTTTATGTTTCCCCTTGTCCAGTGTAAGGTGCTAGCAGTATTGTGGCCAAGTCTTCTTGTTACTTCCAGATTTGCAACACAAATATTGTATGCAGGGTTTTGGGCACAATGTCCTATACCCACTATAGTGAGCTGATGAAGTCAGTGGGTAAAGTCACGATAGAAATGCCACTAACATACATGGTACTGCTGATGGTCACTGGACAAGTGAGAGACTGTCACTTCTGTTTGTACTGCTAGTTTTATTGTCCATTTCAAACTGGCTCTTCCAATCTGTGTATTTTGTCTTCCCTTTTCTTCAGTCTGTAGTTGCTCTTCGACCTAAGAAAAATAATTTTGCATGGTTGTGATTATATTTAATTGCGAGTATGGGGATTTCTTGATACTCATGGAGACATTAATTTTCACTAATGGATGGGATTTTGGGCTGCAGATAATTTCAGCAGTGCTAAACACAGTGGGAATTGCTAATGTTGGTGCTCAAAACACTGGTGGTAATGGTAACACACCAACGGTTACCATGGTGAGTGATTTTCAGTCCTTTCTGATCTGTGACAAGCTTGTCTCTCAATGATTTCTCTTCACTCTATATGCTTGCACAACCACACAGTGGTTTGCTTGAAGATTTTGGCTGATTATTGTATACTTGTAGACTCATGTACACCTACTGTTGGGACCTGATGGAGTCATTGGTATTCATGGCACCTTACCAATGCTATTTGTCATGAAGTTGATGGTCTGACACTTCATGAGCAATCTTCATAATGTTATGACTGCACTCATTTTCATGTTACCTTTCTGAAGGCAAAAGGCTACCCTTTTCAAGTTCTTCTAAAGAGAACTAGAGGGTTGGTTCTTAACGAAAAATTCCTGTTTGGAATTTCGGCTTTTGGCATTTTCAGAATGATTTTGCTTCGGGTCAGGTAAGTGGGGAGCTTCTTGTAAGCCCACTTGTTCTTAGTCTTCCCCTGTTCTTTTCCCTTTCTGTCTTTCTTTGTTTCTTTGTCTGGTCTTCGTTGTGCGGTCTGTTGCTAGCCAGTAGTATGGCTGAGTCTTCCCGTTGCTTCCGGAATTGCAGCAGAAACTCAGTTCGCAGGCTGGTGCTTGTCACTGTCCTTTACCCACTGTAGGGAGCTGATGAAGTCAGTGGGGAAGATGTGATAGTTAAGTCACCATCATACATGCTACTGTTGATGGTCCCTGAACAGGTGTGAGACTGGCACTTTCGTTCATACCGCTTTGTGTTTTTCGTGTTTTGTTTTGTGTCTCCCCTTGTCTGGTTCTTTCTGTGGCTTCCTGAAGAAGTGTTAACCTTGCTGTTTTCTTCTTTATCGTGAGAATGGAGATTTCTCTATTCTTATGAAAGATATCATTTTCATGTTACCTTCAAAGTTTTGTTGTTGAGGTTTCTCTGCAAGTTCGTAGTAACGTTTTTACAATCTGTGCACAACAGCTCCTCTTTTATGGCCCATATATTCTAAAGAGTTATCAATTTTTACAGGCCATGTATGTGAGGTCACCTTTGAAGGCCATTTTAACTTTGTTGGTTTTCATTTTGCTAATGGATCTATTGTTGTGGGACACTTCTCATAATCATTAACTCTAGTGGCAGTAGTCAACCCTACTTTATGGTGCTCAAGGGTGGAGGAATTAATAAGCTGGATGGGTGCAGGGAGTACTGCCTACTCAAGGTGTAGAGACTGGTGGGGCACAAGCAGAAGGAAGGCCAGCTCTGGGAGAGGAAGACAGTCAAGTCAGGGCTCTCGAACTTCAGATTGATGCACTCTATGGCATGCCGCCGAACAATTCAGCACCTGGTGTCCCCCCTCCATTCCAGGCAGTCCAACATCCTGGGGTGTGTGCCTTGCAATCTGAGAATGTTTATGTAGGTTGTAGGTTGTGCCTGATGGTTGCCTCACATGCCTCAACTGCTTTCAAGTAGAAGCAGTGTGCTACACATTTGAAGCAACAGGACTATATTGACAATGAAATATATGGTTACTTAAAACTCTTTTTCAGGTTGTACCTGACGTTTTGACAACTATGTCCCAGTATTTGGACCGTCTGGAGCAGTCCTTCTCATCACGTGGTAAGTACATGTTTTGGGCATGGTGACTGCATACAATTACACTACTCAAGAATCTGCTCAAATATGCGTATATACTACTTGTATCTCTGAGATCAAGTGTGAGTATCAGCAGGCAATGTGTTTATATGTGACAAGTTGATTCATACTTTGTGGATGCTCATGCATATGGGCATTTGAATCCTTCTTCTCCAACTGCATGTTTGTGCAGAAGCTGAAATGACTCAAATTCCAGATGGACGTGCAGTTTCAGGGACCAGTGTGGGCAGCAGTACACCTTCAGGTGTGGTTACAGAGAGGACAAGATCCTCACCTGCTGTTCTAGGGGCTCTTGTGCAGAGGGTGAACAATCTTTTGCGGGGCCAAGCTGGCTCTGCCCTTGCTGTAAGTCTGTTCCTTGCCCAGTCCAGAGAGCTGTTTGCATACCCTGTTTATATAGGCAGTTGAATCAATCCCTTGACTGGTCTGGTTTCAATTATTTTAGGTCACTGATTCAGATTAAAGCCTACAGGTGATCCAACTGGTTTTGTAAGTTGATGCTCTGTCTGCTGGGAAATGGAGTTAACATGTACTTGATAGATACTTCATGCAAGGAGAGCTGAGCATGCCAGGGAGCTTGAAAATGAACAATCAGAAATCAGGCATCTGTACTTCAATGCACATTCTGTGCTATGAAGAGGATTGCTGAGTTGGTCTTTGTCAGGATCACCATTGATTTTGGTCAAATCTTGGAAAGACTTTGGTAATTAGGGCATTAGTGCAGCTTTTTTCTTTCTGATGGGCTAGTCTTGGCTTCTCTGTGCTGGTGACATTCAACAGCATCTTGGGGAGCAGTTAGCGAATGAGGCAGAAATAACTGATGCAGCAGCTCGGGAGGAAGTACAACACACTGCATTTCATGATGGCAATCTCATTCAACAAGTGGGAGCTTTGCTGCTGGAGCTTGGCCGAACTACTTTGTCTCTGCGCATGGGGCAATCTCCAGTGAGTTTACTTCGATTATGGGTGAAACACATTCAAACAGAATCTGGAATTGCTGATGTCAGCGGGATTGTATGATGAATGCTCCTTGATAATTTGTATGCTGGAATTGCCCTGTGCAGGGTGAGGCTGTTGTCAATGCAGGGCCGGCCATCTTTATATCACCTGCAGGACCGAACCCCATCATGGTACAGGTGAGCAGGATTCCATGTTTAAGAAGCTTCTATGCCAATTCAAGTTGTACAATGGATTGTTTTTAGCCCAGTTCCATATTCAGCCTTGATGTGCTTTCATGGGGATTGAAATCTGTTTTCTTTGCAATGAAATGCTGATGTTTTCACGGTTGTGCCCTGCAGCCTTTACCTTTGCAGACATCAGCTGCATTTCCTATTGGACAGTCACAACCGCGCCCTCTTACGTTGGCTCCATCTTCTGCTGCAGCTGGAACACCACGAAGCATTCACATTCATATCCACACAAGTGATCTTGGTGCTCCATCGGCCTCCCCCTCTCCATCCCTCTCATCTCCTCCACCCCAACGCTCAGCTCAAGAACTTGCTCTTGCAGCATCTCGAGCATCAGGGGGTGTGACTGTCCATCACATGCCTGAGCGTGCAGACCTGAGCAGTCCTTCTCAAACATTGACTGATACAGGAATCACAATTCACCCAGTGAATGAGAGTGCTGGGGGGACCACTGCCACTCCAATACCCCCCGCACATACTGGCATGCAAGGGTCCATCATGACGTTTGATGAGCATGGTGCCATGCGTGTTGTACCAGTGCATTCACATGCAGGTTCTAGTTCCGGGCATCCTTGGGCTTCTTTTGAAACTGGGGCCCATTTTCATCCATTGCTCGCCAGATTCCAGCACCAGTTTTCAGGTCAACCTTTCACATTGTCACGAAATGCAGTGCCCCCTGTATCCCAACCTGCTTCCACACCACATGTGGCAGCGTCAAGGCAGCCTAATCTGACTACTGACACCCAGCAAGGTGAGAAGGGGCAGGCTGGAGTCCTCCATTGCATGTCTGCCATTTGGCATTCATGATGAAGGCGATGGTCCTGATACTCTGAATGTCACTCACAAAGTTGTGACCACACTTATCTATTCTTCCCCCTCCCCCCTTTTGCTGGTACTGACACATTGTGACCTTCAAACCATTTGTGGAGTTTTCTCTGCAATCTCATTGATAAATTGTTGAGTCACTCATTTCACATGTGGAATCTGATTTTTGTTTTGGCTTTTCATATATCAAATTTGGCAGATACATGGTATTGTCTTTGGTTGAAAAAGTGAAGGAATTGTGGTTGGAACAGGAGCATCTGGAGCTGCAGGAACAGGGGACAGAGGCAATTCGATGAGTGGAGGTGGAGGGTTGGATGTAGCCAGGCTGGTTACATCGGTGGCACCTTTACTACACCATCTTGCTGAAGCTCTGCAGAATGGACCACCACCACTAGGTGCTCAGGTGCTTGTCTTTATTCACCCTGTGTTGCTGAGTGCACCCTTACTCTTCCTAGACTTTGCATTGACAATGAGGTGATTGTTTTAGCAGTCCACTCAACCGCAACAGTCAAGCATGGAAACAGATGTAAGAGGAGCAGAAGATCCACAGGCTAGTAGTGGGTCAGCAGAAGGTCTGGGTTGCCAGTCCATTGGGGAAGGTGGAGTTGTGAGCATGGAGTTATTGGCAAGCAGTGAGGATGGTCAGATAATGGCCACAAATAGCCAACCTACCTCAGGGGAGACTATGGAAGTGGGTGAGAGCGGTGACACTAGTGGACCCAGTGTTGTAAGTCCACCAGTTGGCCTAGGGCTTGGAGGCCTTCAGCCTCTTGTACCCAGGGTAAGTGGTTTTATTTGGCTGGCTTGTGTACCAATGCTGAGAAGATGAGGACACCAGCTTTGTGTTGGGAGACCCATCTCTCACTTTGTTGTCACAGTTAATGGTCTCACTCATGGCTTATGTTCAGGATTTCTGACAAAAGGTTTTCGAAGGTATTTCCAGGGATATGTGGTGATCACTGCTAGTCCTAGCCTATTTTTTCTATGTTTAGGACATAGGTTATTTAAACAAAGATTAGAAGTGCATGCATTGATGGGTTGGTAATACTCAGACAAGGAGGAGGCGACAGCAATCCCAGCACTCAGAGGAACAACAGCGCCAAGCAGGACAGAGTCTGCTGCGGAACTTGGCAGGTTATCAGGAGGCACCTGGGGATACACCAAGTCGAAACAGGCGAGCCCCTGGGCTAGGAAATATTCTAAGAGCAGCAGGGGTTGGAAGTGAGACACAGCAAGCGGGCCCTGGGATTCTTGGGCAGTTCATGCGAAGCCCAGCAATGGAGACACTTGTACAGCAAGTGATGCAGGGAGTT
Source organism: Sphagnum contortum (assembly GCA_963920785.1). Classification (NCBI taxonomy): domain Eukaryota; kingdom Viridiplantae; phylum Streptophyta; class Sphagnopsida; order Sphagnales; family Sphagnaceae; genus Sphagnum; species Sphagnum contortum. The sequence goes on from OY987278.1 coordinate 17,819,889, forward strand.
GGCGATGTAGAGGCAGCAAGTGGAGGCCGCCGTGCAGCTCCAGCTGCTGGCCAAGACTTAGGAGGGATGTTGCAGCATATGATGCCCATGATGTCTCAAGTGCTTGGTGGTGGAGCCCTGTCTATGATGCCTCCTCCTGCAGTTGCCACAAGTTCCCAATCTCAGGCTGAAGGTGGGAGTGCAAGGGACACATCTGGAAGTGAAAGATGGAAGCAGGCTCTTACTCCAGTGAGTAGCTGTGGTGCTTTTAACTTGAAAATGCCCATCACAATCACAATCTGCCATTAGTTGGGAAATCTGAACCAGGTGACTGATACATAGCAGACATGATATGCACAAATGAAGAATCCACTATCAGCTGTAACCTCTTCTCCTAGTTTCCTCTACAGGTGTCGCCTTGTCCAGAGACTGATAAAACATAGAATGGTGGACAGGTCAAGTGAAAGGAATGTGCATATTGCTTGCCATGTAGCCAGGAAAGCATGGGTGTGGTAAAAGTTGTGGATTCTGCATGAAATTGCAGGAGGAGCAGTCAGGATGGAGTGAGACAATGACAGCTGACGAAGAAAGCCAACAGTCCATGCCACCACAACGGCCATTTAGTGATGTGTACTCACGTGGCTCACCTGTTGCAAAACGGCAAAAGGTATGCTTGCCGGACAAGGGATGCTCCAGATTCTACTCTGAACTTTCCAGGAGTTGCGTTTATCTCATTGTTGCCAACTAGATTGCTGAAATCACAGTGTCTCCAGTTGTTGGTTCCAAGATTTTCTGGCATTTAGACTTTGAGGAAAAGTGGATTGATTTTTGAGGAGGTTGCAGACAGAGATGGAGGGAACAGCACAGAGACTGGAGGAAGGAGAAGCAGCACAAGAGGTGCTGAGGAGTGTGGCTGATGCAGCTGGCACACGGGTGCTAGGCAACAGTAGTGTAACCACTAGCACAAGCTTGGCACAGCACGTGTCACAGGCAGATGGCCTGGCTGATGTAAGTGGTGCGTTGTCTTTGCTGTAAAGAACTTTGTTCGCTTTTTAGGTGGGCAGATGAGAGACAGCATAACAGGTTTTCAGAAGAGTTCTGGTTTAACCCTGGATGTTTCACCAGTTGTATTTTCCTTAAAGGGGATGTGTTGAGGCAGTTGGGGACTGGTGCAAATCTAGATGGGAGTGGTGAGGCACTGAATTGTTTCTTTAAGCAACAGCAGTGCTAAATCATTGTCGGTGAGGAACTTCAATTTCTTGTTCCTTCCCAAGCATTTATTGGAGGTGATGTTAGTCGGCAATTTGTTATTTTGGAAGTTAGAATTCTAGAGGTGGCATTCAAAAAGGATTGTCCACTAGAGTGTTGAGTATTGCAGGGAGCAATTGATAACTATGTTGCTTTTACTGTAGCAACAATTGCCATTCTTAGGCATCTTTCTTTTGCTTTTGATGTCATGGATGCACAGAAGACTGCTGATAAGTATCTCTCTATCATTACCATCTGCTTTGTGTACCAAAATTGTTTCTTAAAAATCTTGTGAGTCATAGTGTGCAAGTGGTACCATAATGGTTGGTGCATAATGTGTGCATGTACGGCAGGCATATTTGGCTGTGCTTTTCCATGATCTAGCTGCCCGGGTGGCAGCTGACCCAGATTTTGAAGATGGTTCCCGATTCCCAAGTGCAACCCGTGTCTTCCAACAACATTCAGATGCACCTACTGAGGCAGATGGACATTAACCTCGTCTCTTTAGTGTTAGATGCTTGCTTACAACATTGCAACATTATGTGAGGGTTTTTTCACATGAGTTCATGACTAGTTCAAGTAGGATATTAGGTTGAGAGAGAGCTGAATGTCAGCCAAGCTGCTGCATTGTGAGTCTGATTTTTGGTGGAAGTGTTAGTGTTTCCACAGCCACTTGAGGCCTGGCTTTGAGGCAAAGGCCTACTGTTTTGCATATTAGAGGCTGTTATATAACTCTTAGCTTGTGCTACAGTGTCTGTAATGAGTGCATTGCCTCCTGAAATCCAGCTCTGACCCTATGTCCTTTTCTGCAGTTAATGTTATCCTGTTTGAGGTATATTACATTAGGAACAGAGTGATCGATGTAGTTTCTTGTAATTTTTGTTTCATTGTTGGGTGGCTTGTTCCATCTCAACTCATTATGTAAATTCCTTGACCAGCTAATTATTAATCAAGGCCAAATATTTGTTCTGTGGGTAGCTGTCATATGATGCTTCCAAATCTTTGAGCCCACTTCCAAGCTAATCTGATTCTGGTGAATGTCTCACTCAGCAATTCACACATGGGGTTTGCAGTTGATGTGGAAAGTCAGCACTGGAATTTGTTGCAGTGTGTAATAATGTGCGGATATCATAGCACTTGTAGCTTTATGACTCTTCACTTCTGGTGGACAGCTCTTCTAACTGATGGCCCAATGTTCCTACAGTGTTTGTACGCATTCAATTATTTCCTCCATGGTAGACCATTTGTGCACATATTTTGTGAGTAATTTTGTCTTATTATTCTCTTAATTTGTGTTTGTTGACTCTGCCTGTAAGGGAGATACTGCAGATGGTTGTCATTTGTGAAATAATAGTTGCTCTCCTTGTGGATGAAAATGATTGTCATTACAATTTGTTAAATCTGGACCTAGTACTAGACATTTGTGATCACCAACAAAAATACAGGTATGTTGATGGGAGCTTTATAGCATCTTGAAGAAGAAAATTGTGTTGATAGTTGATATTGTTGATATATGTGTCAGTATATTGGAACAATACAAGCTAAGTAATTGATTTTCATGAACTTTTCTCATCTTGATCTAGCATGCAGTTATATTTAAGCTCAACTGCAAAAATCAATAGGGAAGGAAAGTCATTTTCAGGGATCACAGAGTTCAACCCTGAAATGCATGAAATGGCATAGAACAAAAAGATTAAGATTTAGCACTACTATACTTGAGCTTCTATGCTGCTGTGCACTACGACAGTTGATTAAACAATTGATGACAAAAAATGAATTGATTTTATAAATATTAAGTTCTATTTGAATGAAAATATTGAATGACATTTGCATGCACCTTGAATTAAATTGAAATTTAATTCAATTGAATTCAGACCTAGGAAGTTGTTAGATCTAGGTGTGGTTAAATAATTTTTTTGGTCATTTTTTGCAACTGACTGACAGGTCATGTGAATCAGTCTCAAAATTATTCAAGATGAATGTACGAGAGTTCTTGCACAATGGCGTATTCTTGGGTTTTTCAACATTCATCAGTTTTTCATAATGCAGAGCAATCTTGTTCATGATGTAACCTTCAGATCAAATGTCTGAAGACGGTGAGAAAATCGGTTTGGTCCGTTTTTTTCTTTTTTTTCTCCTCTCTACTGTTTTCATCCTGACTTTTGATTTCGTACTCTATTGCGCACATACAACTACGAAATGGATCTGCCCAATTAACTAGCGACCAGTCTTTGCAAAATTTAGGATGGAATTTAAAGATTTCCAATTGGTTGCAAAAGACAATTTCTTTCAGCAAATTGGTAACTGGTAAGCTGCTGGAAATTTTAGCAATCAACAGTAACACAACATTTAGGAGTGCAACTTCCAGAAAAATGCAGTTGAGATTTTTTGACTGTACACAGTTGTGCAGAAAATGTTGTTGAGAATTTTTGATGGTACACACAGTTATGTCTAGTTCTATATTGGATGCCAATACTGTGCACTGGACAAGATTGCAAGGAGCTTGGGTCACTTGAGAGTCCAGAAGATATGAAACAGGCATCATGAATTGGGTGTATGCATAATGCTTCATAAGTGATCCTGATCTCAAGTCACCCAGTTTTTTGTCTGCAGACAACTGAACAGATTTTGGAAGAGAGTTCCAAACCTATAAGACGACCACGCAAAGATTCAAACGTCGACAATAATTTCAAAAGGAAAGTTGGAGCTCGGTCGGTCCAAAAAAACTAGAGAAATGATGCTACTATTTAAGGAGTTAGCAGCAACGAAAAATGAAGAAGAAGAATAATCTTGTTCAGATGGAAGAATTATTATCAACAATGAAGTCATGACCGGTGAAGTGGTAACACAATGACCATGGTCCATGATGATCTCCTGTCCGTTGCAAATCTACAATGGAATGGTCTCTGATGAAGTGCATTTAGCTGTGGACAAGCTGATGAGTAAATGCCCTTGTCATCAGAGACCATTGCATTGTAGCGAGCATTTACAACAGCATTTCTCTTGTCAACCAAACGTTGATGATGTTGAGTTTGAAAGGTCTTGGAATTGAAACCTCTTACAGCTTGTGATCCTTGCTCCTTCTGGTGATTGCACAACGGCCTGAAGTGGAGCAGAAGATGTCATTAAGGGTGGATGTTGTAACCGCTGGATGTCGTAACCCAACATAATAGGTTACAACATCCTGCAGTTGCAACATCCTCCCTCCACATCAATAAGTTGTGTGGTCACTCAAACTCTTGCAACAAGATGCTTTAAATTTCGTAATCGTAATTTCAAAGTTTCTAAACATTGCACTTGTTTAAAGGAATAGGCAGTGATTTCATGCCAGATTTCTTCGCTGGACACATAGCAGATCAAGCCAGGTCTAGAGCGAAGAAGTCTGGCATCAAATCCTTGCCTAAGCCTTTGAGCTTGGAAACAGAAGAGAACAGTTCATTTTAGCTTGTAACCAGCTAAAATTTGGTTCTTACATTTCCAGAGTGCAAAGGTCCGATGATACTTGTCAAGACTGGATGATGATCCAATGTGATGGATTTCTGAACATCGAGCTTGAATATCAAGACCCTGTAGTTGCTGTGCTAAACACTGAAGGCAATGGTGAGTAAGAGAAGGATAAGAGACCACAATACAGTAGAGGGAACACTCGAATTGTTAAGCAACACTGAAGGACACTAAACACTAAAAGAAAGAGAAGTAATTTAGTAGTCTTTCTATCAGTTGACGTGGTTTAGTACTTGACGACTGCAGGAAAATTAACTCAAATCTGGTAAGAAGAAATGAGACGAAGCAGCACGAATCACTATGTTACAGTGCAAGATGAAGACTCTGACTGAGGGTGCCAACGGATCATCAAAAATTCTAAGCAAACCCCCCACGTAACTCTTAATTCCTCCTAGGTCCTGATCATCATCTCAACTCCAGTACAGAAAATTTGATCTCAAGTGAGCTTGCAAAATCAAGCTGATAAAAAATTTCGCAAACTGAAAATTAATTTTCGAAATATGGAGTTTTAACTGCAGTCCTGGGATCTCGAGCTTATAATACATGTGCATAACAGGTAGCAGATAGCCAGACCTCTTGATGATCAACTTATCTGTCCGGTTCCAGAGGAAAGTGAGAGGACTTGACAACTTGACATGTAGCAAAGAAACGAAAAAGGGAAATGTAAAATGATCATACTAATCCACAAAGAAGACTCGATCAATGTGCGATATTTATAAGTGCCCCCCGGGCTTCTTCCCCTCTCTCAAATGAATTAAGTACCCCAGATACTGGCAAGTATCATGATCAGTTGTGGGGCTGCAGTCTGTTTAGATCGTAGAACTCAGCTCGGGGTGCAGCTGCACGGGCTTCATTTCTTCTGCGCTTGTACCGCTGGCTCGACGGAGACTTGCGTGATCAATTGGGGTGTCTGATCACTAGGATTCCCCCGGGATCAGCAATTATAGTTACACTACATGATTGCTCGTACTGCTTGGTATCTTCTAATTACTTGATGCTCGCTTGCTTATAGCTAATTGATCAGCTCGCTCTCTAATTTGCACGACCTTGTACATTTCCCTGAACGATATTGATTATAGCTGTGTCTATGTTGGTCTACTTTCAATCTCTTGTTGGAGTATGTTGTCTTATGAAAATAGGTTTCTCCAGTGGCTGTAACAGCATCCCCAGCTGTGCTCAATATTCCCGCACATGAAAATTGGAAGAAGAAAAGTCAAAATATTCAGGTTTGGCTTAGCAAAATGGTTTTGCCCCTCCATTTTTGCACGGTTTGCTGAGGCTGGTAAAAAGCACAGCAAAACCTAACAGCTGCCAGAGAAAAGTGTAATAGCTGCTACTCCCTGTTATTGACCAATTATAATGATTGGTCTAGATGGTTTAGTATTTGTAGTCTCCTATCTATTTGCAGTCCCAGTTTCAGTTTTATGGTTGGGGTTGGAAAAAAGTAAATAACTAAATTTGGATGTAAGAAATATTTTTGCATGGTCACATAAGGAGCAGTACTGGGGATGCTATAACTGCAGTCTGGCGATGCTGGAGTACTTTCAATCCTTTTATTATTAAGATATGTTCCTCCATTAGCTGTGGGAAAAGACACACAAGTAACTTAAAGTATTAACCCCTTGGAACAATTACCTAGGGGCTTTGTCTATTCTTAAATGCAATGTTGTTGCAACATGTCGAAGGCAATATCATGTTACCAACTTGGCAAAACCTTGCAGGTCCCCAGCCGTTGAGACAAATAGTAACTCCCTTCACTGATAATTAAATTAGTTAAGGACCAGCTGGCTTAGGATCAGTTAGATTCAATAGCAAGGACATCGCCCAGCAGCATATGGGATTAGTGCACGATTTACTCTTGCTGGACTCCATATTTGCTCACATGACTTTTGGGGGAGATTTTAGTTGCCGGGCAGTTATTTGTAGGTCTACTCAGCAGGGGAACTCCTTGGTATGTTCAAATTATTCAGCCAGATTTACTCCTCACTTCGAAGCACTGATCTGCTACAACATCGTTGTACTGTAAATTCAGATTGACGGTTCACTAGTCAAGGCCTATTGGAAGGACTCAGCAGGTACTTGTACGATGCAGTACGACCCTTTAGTAGTGGTTGAAATGTTGCATCAGCACTAAGTTCATCGATCACCAATGGCGCAGGAGCTCACGACATGTCAGGTACTTCATCATTGCTATCAAATCAGAACCACTCTACTCCTGGCCCGCTCCTGGCAGCTAGCCAGTACTGTCCTGCAATTAGTGATGGGGGACACCAATTCTAAAGATGCACGAATTTGGTTGGTTTATTCATTCAGTTGTCTAGTAGCTAAAGTGTCCATCTCATGCGGTAGCCGCAGGTGTAACTGGCTTGCGGCCCGTATGAGGAAGACAGATCGATAACTCATTTTTATAGTAAGACCTCATACGACTTAGTCTTGAATGCATGCATCCGAAGAGGGTGGGGTTGCACGGTTGGCTCTTCAAGCGACTCTTGAGATAATTATATCTAAAGATTAGGGAACTTGGGAACTGCAGTTGATCCTAAATAGCTAGGACATAGCTTGGACATTTACGCACACGCAGCTTATTGAATTTGTCTATTGCTCAATTGAACGTGGACTGTGTATCAATTAAGTCGACTACGGTATGTAGCTGTAGCACGCTGGCTGGCCGTATGACTAAGACAGATCGAAAGCTCATGCTTTTATAAGACCAAATATGTAATAGCCTTTTGGAATGTATGCATCCGTGGAGGGAAGGCTGCACTGCTGGCTCTAAAACCGACTGGAGAGACAATTATATATTATATTTCAGGATACAGAAACTAGTTAATTGTAGCGATTGATACAGAAACTAGCTGGGACGTTTATGTACCCGCGGGCCGGTGTCTAATATTATATATAATTGAATTGAACACTGATTATTTATCAAATACGTCTAGTACTGTGATAGTTGAAATGTCCATCTCATGCCGTAGAGCCTGCAGGTGTTGGGTGGCTGCCGTATGAGGAAGACATATTCATAGCTCCTTTTATACGACTTCTGATGACTCTTGAATGCGTGCATATTTAGTGGAGGGAAGGGCTGCACGGTTGGCTGTATAAGCAATAATTCGTGAGCCAACTGTACATGACCTGAAGATCATACGGAAACTGGTTCGTTGCAGTTTTTGTCAAGCAGTAGGACGTTTCGTGTACTCTAGGGCTGCCGCTTATTGTCCGTTGCTAAATTGAATTTGGGTTGTATTCATTTACTGCTGCCGTGTTAGTAGTGTGGGAGGGGCGCGGTAGCTCCGTAGATTAGTCAGGACTAGTGCTGCGTGCTACAATACTCTATATGTATAGATGTTGTCCGAGCTCTTTTTATTTGCACAGGCGAATGACGGTTTCCTGCATCAAAGAGGAGGAGAAAATAGGCGTAAATTGCGTACGCACCAGTACCACCGTTTACTTGTACATTGACACGAACCTACAAAGTTCTACCATTCTAATTAAAGAGGTATCATGTCTGAACATGATAGCAACACCTTATATGATATGAATAAAACAAAATTCTTGATGTTTCGTATTTACTAATACACCGAAAAAGAATCAAGCCAATGGAAAAAAAACACTTGTTATATCTCCGGCATGAAGACTATGCTACAAGAAGGTATCAAATTGCACATGAATTTTCATGTAACATATCATCTCTCTAGAATATTCACCCCATCTAAAATACATTAGTCTCTAAAATATTCATTTAATCCATGGAGTCTCCGCAATGCTGCCCGATTATTTGGGTTTATGATGAACCTTCAGTTCACTGCAAGGCCATTACTAATTAAAAAGCTATAACTCGATGCGTTGCAACCTTTCAACTTATACAAGCATTGATCATCTGTGGATTCAACCAACGGTGGCTCGCAGATTATATATGATGGAGGATTAATCTATCCCCTGGACATGACACAAATTACTGGGTTTAGAAATCTATGGTAGTTTCTCTATTTAACATTCAGGTATAATTTGAGACAAAAGTCTCAAAAAATGTTCATCTGCAGGAAAAATCACCAGCAATTCCCCAAAATTTGAGGAATTTGAATTTTTCTTAAATGCAATTTGGTCATCCTGCAAGCAGTTAGCAGGGTTTATAATCCACAAGAGGAAAAAATAGCCAAATTTGGCTACAGACCAGAGAGGAATGTTTCAAACTTTAAGAAGCCTACTGTGTTTTGGCAACTTACTGGAACCCATTGACTAAATATGGTGATTTCGTGATCAGGATCTTTTTCCTCAAAATCTGGCCACTTTGCCACATGTTTCAGTGAACAAAAATCCTTTGTACCTTATGGTACCAGATTTTTTTTGCTACATCTATGTGAAGATTTGCCAAAAAAGAAAAACATTGGTATAAATTAGGCTCTCCTCAACCATGTTATTGCCTGCTATGATGTTATATTGTGCAAGGAAATTTAATTTGGACTTGAGATTTAAAGGTACCAAAACAAGTTTATTGAACATGAAATCAAATTTGATTTGGGAAAAGAAACATATTTAAAGATTTTTTCAAAGCTCTTGATCAAACATGAAATTGTGTATAATATTAGAATTCACTTCATATGACATTAATATTTTTTTGATTCTGGAAATGGGTCAAAAACACGTTAATAGTAATACTGTATACAATTGGCTCCTACGTATTAACATGTTTAAATGACTCAAACTGGATGCTCTATAGAAATATATTTTCAATCATCAAGAAATCCTATATGAATGTTGGTTTATTTTGCAAGGATTAAAAATAAATAAAAATAATACAATTTGATTTGGAACTTTATTTTGGGTGGATCAAAGAATGTTCATATGCCATGATGCATTTCATTAGAGTATAAACCATGTAGATGAACACTTTGAAGGTTACAATTTTTTTTTCTTTTTTTTGGTGTTCACAAAATTTTAATTTCTTGCCCTTTGATTAAGAATTTGAATTGATTTTTTTGGAAATTTGTAAATTGGTCACATCATGTGCAAAAAATAATAACAAAATGCAAATGTTTATTTACTAAACCATCAAGTTGTTACATTTAGGGATCCTTTCATGGTTGGGGTACCCAAAAATGAAAAAGAATTCCAAGACTTTCTTAGGGCTACTTTTTACAAATAATATTTACATAAAAAAATTTGAATAATTCAAGATGAGATAATTCAAATGGTGGTGGTGATGATTTTTCACATGTCTAAATAATTGTGCATGCATATTTTGGTTTACAAGCAAAAATGAAAAAAATGTCAATATGCACTTTAAACATCAATTAAGCATAATTATTTCTTATACATGTGAGTTGCATCTAAAGTTAAAATTTTAAAACCTAATGAATATAAAATGATTCAACTAAAAAATCATTAGCCTTGCTACCTTTTGTTTCAAAATTTCAAGATTTAAAAAATTTCATATGATTTATTTTTTCATGAAATTAACCTCATGAATGTGTAGTTACATAAAATGAAGCATGATTTTTTTTTATAATTTCAAGTTTGAAATCAATTTCATCATTTTTTGCATTCCTTTTGCATTCATTTAATTGTAATATGAAAATTGATTGTAAATCAATCTAGGCCTCAAAAGGATTTTTATATTGTAGCATTCAATAATTATTGGAGTTTTAAAAACATTCTTCAAAATTTTAATAAACATAATAATACATCATAGTTACAATATACCAAACACTAAAAAAATTAAAAATATCCTTTGCACTCCTTTTTTTAGTTAGATATTTGTTTTGGGGACCCCAAATATGAATGATCCTTTAAACCCTCATCAATTCCAAACGTTGAAACCAAATAAATACCACCTCATATTGTTACATCCTTTATTTTGAACCTTTAATATAACTTACACCCTTTCCATGAATGAACCTACAATTTATAACAAATAATATCTTGTACATATATATATTTTAAAAAAAAAACTTGTTATCGCATACCTTAAATTAATTGTTTTTGGATTTTGAAGATAAAATAAACCTTATTATACAACTAATTGAGTTATAGGGCTGAAAACAAACTATCCCACTCCCCCTCCCCCCCAATTGAAGTCACAAATATAATTTCTTACAATTAATTCTTTTGGTTATATATGAACATAACATCTTGGATTATTTTTGCTTGTTTTTAATAGTAATTAAATTAAAACTTAATTTAATCAATTTTTAAAAAAAATCCAACAACCATTGAAAATTTTGAACCTATAGAATATATTTGTAACAAAATAATACTTGTCATAAAGTTTTTAAAATTACATATATACTTCAAAATTAAAGTTATGAATGGAATTTTTGGGTGAATTTTCAATATGTTGAGAATCATTTAAAAATTAAAAATGGGTTATCATCCATAGGATGATGTAAAAAAATGGTACTGACGCCTTGGAAGATTTAGCGAAAATCTGACGATAAGCCAGATCTATGTACAAATCTTTAAGTCATCTTTCTATGGTTCTGTCTACATACTGAAAAAAAATACAGTAATCTAAGAAATCTTTTTATTTTGTTTTATTTTTTCACTTCTGAGGATTGAATCCCTTGGAAATCAATGAACATTTTCGAATTTTTGATCTTTAATTTCTCTTTCTGCCGAAAGTTTGCCAATAGAAAAAGCTCGTTGCAATATGCAACTGATTGTTTTGAACATTAAAAAGTTTTGAACTTATTGTCCGACCTACAGTTCAATAGCTCAAGTCTGCAAAAGGTTACAGGTTTTCACTTGGACTCCTATTTAATGGGCATAATCTCAGCAGAAACAAAAGGAAAAATGGGACTTCTAGTTTTGTCTTTTTTTCAAAATTTCACACAGCGGTGACCAAAAAAGTCCAGGATTTGTTGCGCTGGAAATATGTACCAAAGTCGTAAGGTTTTGAGGAAAAATTTCTGAAATCACCATATTTAGACAATGGGTTCTAACAGGTCGCAAAAACAGATGAGGATTCTCAAAGTTTTTAACTTTCCTCCCTGGCCTAAAGCCAAAACTTGCTAATTCCTCTTGTGGATGATGGCCAGTGGCTGGTGTCTAGACATTTCAAATTTGAAAAAAAAAACCCTGCTAGATACTTGCTGATCTTCCCAAAAAAAAACTTCAATGCAAAATCGTTAATTTTGTAGGGTTTGCCGTGATTCTTTCCTGCAGTTGAACATTTCCAGATTTTTGTCTCAAATTATACATAATAAATTTCCAGAAATTATTATAGTCTTGTAGACCGAATAATTAGTGTTATGTCCTTGGGAAAGATTCCTCCATCATATATATGATTTAAAAGCCAACTTTCGTTAAATCCACAGATGATCCATGTTTGTATTGAGATCTAAGTTGAGAGGTTGCAATCGCATCAAGTAATAGCTGCTTAATTAATTTCCTTGACGTCGAACTGAAGGTTGGTCAGAAACCCAAACAGCCGGGCAGCATTGAGGACACTCCATGGATTAAATGAATATTTTAAAGACAATTTGAGATTGGACTAATATTTCTAGATGCTATATTACATGAATTTCATGTGCAATTTGTGCCCCTCTTCGTGTTGCAGCATAGTCTCCCTGCGAGAGATATGTATGTTCAAATTTTTGCCTTGGTTTGATTCTTTTTCAGTATGTTACAAAGATATCAAGAATTTTGTTTTATTGCTATCATATTCAGACATGATCCCTGTTTAATTAAAATGGTAGAAGTTTGGATGGTTAGGGTCAAGGTACAAGTGCACAGTGGCATTGATGCGTGCGTAATTTGTGCCTATCGCCTCCTTGATGCAGGCAACTGGCATCGGCCTTTGCAAATAAAAGAAGCTGGCAGAACAATATAGAGTACTGCAGCACGCTAGTCCTGACTGATCTACGCAGGTGCCCGGCACCCCCCACCCGCAAGCTAGCACCGTAGTAATTGATAGATAATAAGCTGCGGCCAGGGGGTACACATAAGTGTCCCAGCTGTTCGAAATAACCTGCAATTTGTTAGTTTCCGTATGACCTTGAGGTCTCGCGAATTATTGCTTATAGATCCAACCGTGCAGCCCTTCCCTCCATGAAATATGCATGCATTGAAGAGTGGTATAATAATGTCTCATAAAACGAGCTATGAATATGTGTTCCTCTTACGGCGGCCACCCAAAACCTGCAGCTGGCTCTGCAGGCTCTAACCCACGAGATTGACATTTCAGCGAGCACAGTAATAGCTTTAATTGATATTGAATCAGTGTTCAGTTCCACAATAGACAATATTAGACATCGGCCCGTGGGTACACAAACGTCCCAGTTGTTTTAGATAATTAATGTACAATTAGCGTTCAATTCAGCAATAGACAATAGGTTTAGGGTTTAAGGGTTAGGGTACATAAACGTCCCAGCTAGTTTCTGTCATTTAATCAATCAATGAAATTCAACCAGTTAATGAAATACAACCGAAATTCAATTTAGCAATGGACAATAAGCGGCAGCCCGAGAGTACACGAACGTCCTACCTGTTTTTGAAAAAAGCTGCAATTAACCAGTTTCCGTATGATCTTGAGGTCATGTCCAGTTGGCTCATGAATTATTGTTTATACAGCCAACCGTGCAACCCTTCCCTCCACGAAATATGCATGCATTCAAGAGACATCAGAGGTCGTATAAAAGGAGCTATGAATATGTCTTCCTCATACGGTAGCCACCCAACACCTGCGGGCTCTACGGAATGAGATGGACATTTCAGCTATCACAGTACTAGACGAATTTCATAAATAATCAGTGTTCAATTCAATAATATATAATATCAGACACCTGCCCGCGGGTACATAAACGTCCCAGCTAGTTTCTGTATCAATCGCTACAATTAACTAGTTTCCGTATAACTTGAGATACATGTTATAATTGTCTCTCCAGTCGCTTTTACAGCCAACCTCCATGCAGCCCTTACCCACGGATGCGTTCATTCCAAAAGGCCATTCTATATTTGGTCTTATAAAATGAGCTATCGATCTGTCTTCGTCATACGGCCAGCCCGCGAACACCTGCTGCAACTATACGCCGTAGACGTTATTCTTACACAATCCGGATTTAACTCAGCGATAGACAAATTCAATAAGCCATGGGTGCTTAAACGTCTTAGCTGTATGAGATCAACTGCAATTAACTAGTTTGCTAATCTTTAGATAGGATCATCTCATGAGTGGCTTCATGAAGAACCAACCGTGAAGCCCTTCCCTCTTGGGATGTATGCATTGAAGACTAGTGAGCATAAGGTATTATTATAAAATGAGCTATAGATCTGTCTTCGTCACACGGCCGGAAGCCTCTTACACCTGCGGAGCTACCACATCAGATGGACACTTCAGCTACTTATACGCCTGAATGACTGAACCGACCCAATTCATACATCTTTAGAATTTCTGTCGTTAATCACTAGTTGCATTGCAGGACTGTACCTGCTAGCTCGCAGGAGCGGAGCGGATCTGATCTAACAGACTTGACGAAGTACCGGACATGTCCTGAGCTGCGCCATTGGTGATCGTTGGACAAGCCGTGCTGTAACGTTTCAACTACCAAAGCGAAGATGAAGTACTGGACATGTCCTGTGCCCCCCCATTGATGATCGATGAACGAGCCATGCTGGTGTAAAGGGAAGTACTGCATCGTGCAAGAAGCTGCTGAGTCCTCCCAATAGACCTTGATTAATGAACCCTCAATGTGAATTTAAAGTACAAAGATGTTGTAGCAGATCAGTGCTTCGAAGTGAGGAGTAAATCTGGCTGAAATTCAAGATACCAAGCAGTCCCCGGCTGAGTAGACCTACAAATAACTGCCACCCAAGATCTCCCCGGCCCCAAAGTCATGTGATTAAATACGGCGGAGGAGGAGAAAATCACATTCCCATGCTGCAAGCTGCTGCGCCATTCATGCTACTCGGGTCTACCCGAGCATCAATCCTGGTCCTTAATTAATTAAATTACAAGTGAACGAAGTTTGCTGCTGATTCATCAGAATCTCCATGCTTCAGTTAATTACAACTACTGGAGGAACGTACTTTAGTGCAATAAAAAATATTGAAAGTAATCCAACATCTACATAGCTATAATCAATGCAGTTCAGGGAAATGTACATCGTGCAAATTACACTAGAGCGACCTAATCAAGCTGTAAGGAAGTATGTCACATGAGGGATCAAGTTAAAAGATATCAAACAGTGCGATCAACAGGTCACGTACTCTCCTTTTGAACTGTAATTGCTGATTAAGGGATAATAGTCATGAGACAGCCCAATTGGTCACACAAGTCTCCGTCGAGCGAATGGTGCAGGCGCGGGAGAAATGATCAAGCTGCCCGTGCACGAGCTGAGTGCTACGATTTCAATAGACTGCAACCCACAACTGATCATGATGTTTCCTTGTCTCAGTGGAATTAATTGCTTATTGGCTTCAGAAATTCCCCTGCAATGGTCCTGATGAGGGAATCGGGACTTGAGTTTGCAGCCTATTTCAATTGCAGCAGAAATATCACTCCATTTGAAGAAGAAAAGAGAACGACCACGATACATCGGTATCTCCAGTACTTGATTCATTTAAGAGCTCAGAGCGGGGAAGAAGCAACCGGGAGGCACTTATAAATACCGCACATTGATCGAGTCTTCTTTGTGGATCCATATGATCCTTTCGTATCTCTCTTTTCCTGTTTCTTTGCTGCATGTCAGGTTCCTCTCACATTCCTCTGGAACCTGACTGACGAGGTGATGATCAGGAAGCTCTCTGTTATGTTAGATCGTACCACCATTCCTTCAGTATTTGGCACAACCACTACATGGGCTTGATATTCAAGCACAATGTTCAGCTGTCCATCACATTGGATCATCATCTCGGCTTGAAAGTTGACCAGTGTGATCGGATATTTGCGCTCTGGACATGCAAGAACCAAGCTGGTTACATGAACTGTTCTCCTTTTCTGTTTGCAAGCTCAAAAGGCTTAGGCAAGGATTTGATGCCAGATTTCTTCGCTCTACACATGGCTTGAGCTGCTATGTGTCGAGCTAAGGAATCAGGCATGAAAGCACTCCCAAATTAGGAGGGAGTGCAATGTTTAGAAAATTTGAAAGTTTTACATATATATGAAATCAAAGAGCATGATGTAAGGGGAAGATGCAACAGCTGCAGGATGTTATAACCTGTTGTGTTAGGTTACAACATCCGGAAGCTGATGCATTGTCCCCTTGCGACATCCTGCAGTTACAACTTCCACTCTTAAGGACATCTTCTGCTCCACTTCAGGCCGTTGTGCAATCAACAGAAGGAGTAAGAGACCAATTGTCATGTATTCAAACGAGCATCCAAGCACTGAGATCGAGGAAGTCGTTGGCCCATGAATTGCAAGACATTTCAAACTCAACATTATCAGCAGTTGGTTCACAAGAGAAGTGCTATTGTAAATGCTGAGTACAATACAGTGGTTCGCGACCACACTCCCAAGCGCATTGACTGGTCTAATGAGCTTGTCCACAGCTAAATGCACTTCATCAGAGACCGTTCCATTCTAGATTTGCAATCGTCAGGAGATTATCATGGACCATGGTCATTGTGTTACCACTTCACAATCATGACTTCGTTGTTATAATAATTTTTAGTCTGATGTTCAAGATTGTTCTTCCTCTCTTTTCTTTGCTACTAATTCTTTAAGTAGTGGCATCATCATTCCTCCACTTTCTTTGGACCGGCCGAGCTCCAACTTTCCTTTTGAAATTATTCTGGACGTCAGTTTGAATCCTCTTGTGGTCGGCTTATAGGTTTGGAACTCTCTTTCAAACCCTGTCTGCAGACCCAGATTGGCCGGTCACATGAGATCAGGATCACTTATGAAGCTTTTTGGACACACCCAATTCATGATGCTTGTTTCATATCAGCTTCTGGACTCTCAAGAGATCCAAGCTCCTTCCAATCCTGTGGTGCACAGTTCTACTGAAATGCAATATGGAATAAGACCCTGCAACTGTTTGTTCCATCAAAACGATCCCAACTGATTTTTCCTGGCATTAGTTGCTCCTAAATCTTTTGGTTCAAGTCAAATTGATCAAAGTCTCGTTCACTTAGGTATGCATATACATGGACTAGATTATAATCAGTCCAGTTGTTAAGAATGATAAAGAAAGTGAAAATATCGGGTTGGTAGAACTGTTCCTCGCGTCTTCAAATTTTAGTACCCTAGGTAGTGTTGTTATTAGTAGATTCAATATAGTCCTAGGTTGGAATCAAAGGCTAAATGTCAACATGTGATTATCCAAAATTTCAATAGTTATCACAAGATTGAAAAAAAAAAAAAAAAAAACTGCTCATGAACCCTATTTATGTGCAAAGTATAAAACAACACAAACATGAAGAAAAACTCATGTATATAAATCTCTAGATCAAAAGTGGATATGTTAGTTACATTTTTGGACCAAGCCATCAGGTGATAATTATTTTGTTCAATCAACAATAAGAATTTCCTACACCTAAGGTAGGCTCCCTAATTCTTTTTTTAATAGGTCCAAATGGCAAGTGCTAAAAGTAATTGTCAAAATGGCACATTTTCATTTCTCTAATAGGAACCCTTGACTAAGTCTTTTTTCAAAAAAGGAAAATACTTGGGTAAAATTTGCAATTTGAGGCCTTAAAAACACTACTCCCCTCACAAATATTTGCTAAAACTTGAGCCAAAAATTAATTCTTAAAATTATAACACTTACCAGGTCCCCAAAAAGAATAAAATGCTATAGTTCAGTAAATAAATGTTCAAATTAGGCATGCAAGGCCACTTTCTTATAAGCCAACCCTCCAAAGCTTTTTAAAAGTCAAAGTTCTTCAATTTGCACATGATTTGCTGAATTCAAATTGTGCTAAATTAATAATGACTCTTTTTGACAATTTGTGTCCAAGACATCTTAAAACAATTACATACTAATCAAGAAACAATTTCATTTAGAGCATACAAGTTGAACATGAATCAATTCTTTAAAACCCTAATGAGCATGCTTTGAAGATTGTAAACTTTAATGCATCCTATGATATGCCTACTATGAAATTATTGAGTTATTCCTATAAAATTAATATTCAGAATCATTACATATCCCTTGGGGGGATCTTTTTTAATCAAATTAAAAAATTATGTTAGTAATAATATAATATTTTATATATTAGTTGTTGGGTAAAAATTGTGGGGGAAAACACATTGAGGGTGAATTATATTTCACTAGCAAAAAAGACATGTATAAAAAGTATCATAGTACACAATAAATTGAAAATTTCAAGTAACATCCTTTGTTTATCCCAAACACAAACATAAATTTTAGAACTTGCATGACAACATTTTGATTAAAATTTATTTTAAGTCAAAATTAATCTTCATCTAATAATTAACTGAAGAGAATTAAATAAAATTAATGTATATATATAACTTATGTTTTTTTGGTGGCCATAGGGCTTCATGTTTATGATTTTATAAAATGTTACCAAACAAAAAAATCTGAAAAAATAATGTAATTCCCATCTATAAATCTCCTCCTCTTTGATAATATGATAATGATGTTTTTGGTGTTGGAGATATATACATATTTTTTTTTCTTACCTTTGATTAACTATTTGTATTGATTGTCCTTCTTACTAATCAAGAGGTGGAAAGAACAATAACAAATGCAAAAATTGATATATGTTGTCAATAGAAGCTTGTTGAAAGCATAACTAAAAAGTCTTGATGTAGAACTTAACCATATAAAAAATCAACAAAACCATATCTTTGACCTTAATGAATGAAAGTTATTCATTTTATTAACCATTTTTGTGTAAAGATAAGGGTTATATATATTAGTGTACTAATATATAAAGAGGGTGTTGAATAGGCTCCTATCTTATGTGTAGGCGCGGAAAAAAAGGTTATAGCCAACAAAATTGCTTGATTTCGTAATCTGAACCCTTTTTTTCTTAATTATCTTGAAGGATCTAACAATTAGATGTGTAATAAGGTTTGATAGGTTTTTGAAAATTTTAGAGGACCAATGGAAATAGTAGGATGGGACCATTATTCTCAGTGTTCATTATAATATGGTTGTGTGTGGGTTTGAAGGTGTTCTTTTCAAGCCAATGGATTGTTGGATTTGATGATTTGAATTTGTTTTCTTAGTTATCTGGAGTGGACTAACAATTCAATGTGTGATAACTATTTATTTGACAAGGTTCTACCACATTACATGTGCATTTTATTGTATTTATTATTTACATTTGTGTGTGTAAAATTTATTTTTGGTAGATACTAAGCCATGAGTCCTATATGCTTTTACTAATAAAATTGGCACCTGAAATGTGAAGAAGGTGCATTCTTACATTAAATTGAAAACAATCAACCATTTTAGAATCTTGATTTAATTTATACCATGAATGGCAATACTGGAATGTTAGGATTTGACACTTGTTGACAAAAATTATAGGCCAATCAAAACAGGTAATTTACATACTTGTTAAGTAATGTAAGCCATTTTGCCTCATTGGTTTATCATTTGCCATAGTTATGGATGATTAAACATATCTAATAGTTTCTCATTCATTGAATTGGAACAATTGCCTAAGAATAGTATGAAGAAAAATGTGATGTGAACCATATCATTTGTATGAAGTGGCATTATATTCCAAAAGATGGGTTTGTACAATTGTGGTTTAGTATATTGTAATACCTTTATCATTCTGGCATGTTCTTGATGACTTTTTTCCCCCATTTTTACCTTTGGCAATAAAATTAACTATTGCCCGAAATTCCTACAATTGGTGTGAGAAAAAAATTTGTTCAAACAATTTTTGCACTACTTAAGTAGCCAATAGTAATGTCAAACAAATTATTAGAATTGGAGCATTGTGAGTAGCTAATTTTCTAACTGATTTTGAGATAAATCGACCCACATTGATGATGAGGAGGACCTTGATTTGTCAAGGGAAAGATTCTGGAATGGGAAAAATATTACAACTTCCTATTGCAAACCCCGGTGGCTTTGTGTTGGAATATATGCTCCTAGTTTAAGATCTAAAAGCTTTTACAAGTTTCTAGATGATATTATCTTCATCTATTTAGTTTTACTTTGGATACCGTAACTAACATAAGTGTCTAATAGTAGTCCCTAACTGAAGTGCTTAGTAATAGTTGCCATCAATCTCAGTAGTGCAGTTATTGACCTTTAGCAACTGCCAAAAAAATTTCAATTTTTTTAATACATTGATAATTTTCTGATTTGTTTTTAAGTATTGAAGTATTCACCATTATGAACATACAATTCTATCATGGTATTAGAGCAGGTTTAATACTACAAAGTAGAAAGGATAAGAGAGTTTCTTGAAGTCTATATTGCGTTGTTGGCTTGAACATTGGAAATAGGAGATGATGTTTGGATCCATGATTCAAGAACAAATACACATGTAATAAGAAATCTTAGGCTTGTAGGTGAAATTAAATAGCTCATAGATCAATTTCATGTCAAGACTATTGAGTTGGACATGCTCATGCCAATCATGGTGAGGGTGATATCAACTTTTATTTTCCTGATGGAGAAACAAAAAGATCATCAACATTCCTATTGTGCTGAACTTCACAAGGAACTTGCTATCTATAAGAACTATGACTGATGCAAGATTGGTGGCAGTTTTTGTTGTTGACTAAAGGTAATTTTCATTTAAGGTTATAGTGTGTCTTTTGGGGAAAAAAAAAATTGAGCAAAATAGTGCTTAACTTTTCACATTTATGTGTTTTTGGTTGTAAGGTGTATGTACATTAGTACATGTAGCAAAGGGGTTATAGAATTGAAAATGTCTCCACATGTTATTAAATGTAGTCTTGTTGGTTGTGATTTAAAAACTAAAGCCTAATATAGATGTTTTAATCCTTCTATAAAACAAATTTTCATTTTTAAACATTTTAATGAAAAAGTCTTGGTGATAATAATTTCATTCCAAAGCTTGACTCATCTAGCTTTGATGTACAACCCATTAATAAAAAAACCAATTATAATTCCCAATTATAACCAATCTAAACCCCAAGTAGTCAAAAAATCAACAATAATACAAAGCCTACATCTCTCTCATCAAAAAGTGATTCTTCTAAGGAGGCTAATAAGTCTCAACCATCAAGAGGTGAAATGACCATACAATTACAAGAATCTAATCCACTAGGTCTACAAAAATCAACAAGGTTGTGTAATCACTAGAAGAAATTCTTAAATGTATGACTCCATATATGACTAATTTTGTAGTTATATCACTAGCAAAAATAACCAAAATGTCATCATTCCATCTACAACTACATGTGACTTGTAGTCATTTGTGACTAGATTTGAGAATATTTGCAACTACAAGACCAAATTTCAACTATTTTGGTTATTTTCAACTATGATGCAACTATTGGAAACTTCATCCTATTGGTTGGATCGATTTTACATTGATTTTCATCCATTAATAAGTTGATATGTCCCATTAGTTGCAATAATCACCAAATTAGTTGCATCCTAAAGGTATTCTAAATTGACATAAGGGTGTATTTAATGTGTACTAAAAATATATATCATATAATGAATCTCAAAATTAATATTTGAACTTGAAATTAGTTATTCAAATTAAAAAATTGATGTTTCAATTCTAAAAACTACTATTTTAATTTTTCTTTTTAAATTTTGAATTTGAATCTGATATTTGAATCTGGAAATTGCTATTTCAATTCTTTAAAACATTATTTGAATTTGAAATTTTTTATTTGAACACGAAAATTTCTATTTAAATTCAAAAAGCTTATTTGATCTAAAACTTGATATTTGAATTCTAAATTTCTATTTTTGAATCCAAAAATAAGTACTTCAATTCAGAAAATCACTAATTGATTATAAAAATGGATATTTTTATTTTGAATATTTTTATTTGAATATCAAAATTTATATTTCAACTCTGAAAAATTTTCATTTAAATTTAAAATAACTATTTGATTTAAACCTTGACTTCAATTTTGTTTTCTTATTTTGGATTCACAAAATTAATTCTTCAAGTTTGAAGATTATTAACTGAGTCTAATAACAAACATTTCAAGTTTGAATATCATTATTTGAATCTGAAAATTGACATTTCAATTCTGAAATTTTTTATTTACATTCAAAAACATTATTTGAGCTAAAAATTGATATTTGAATTCTAAACTATTTTTGAATCTAAAAATTAGTATTTCATTTCAAAAACACTAATTGACTCTAAAAAAAGATTATTTTATTTTTAATATTTTTATTTGAACTTGAAATTTGATATTTGAACTCTAAATTTTTAAATATAAATTTCAAGAAATTATTTGACTTGAAAGTTGAAATTTGATCCAAAATATTATTCTACAATCTCATTAATATTTCAATTCAGAAAATTATTAATTGAGTCTTAAAATGGACATTTCAATTTTGAATATTATTATTTCAATCTGAAAAGTAATATTTCAATTCTGAAATTTTTTATTTAACTTCAAAAAACTTATTTGATCGAAAATTGATATTTGAATTCTGAATTACTATTTTTGAATCTAGATTTTATATTTTAATTTGGAAAATTATTGATTGAGTTTTAAGGGGTTTTCTACTAGTGTTATCCAAAATAAATAACTTGTATAAATATTTACAAATGATTATGTTTATTAATTATAAGTTACACTAAATAACTAATGTTATAACATAGATTTGTATATTATATAATTTATATTCTTATATTTAAAATAATTAATTGATGTAAATAATGTTACATTATTTTAAAATCATTGTAATACTTCTAATAAGAATTAATTAGTATGTGCATAATTATTTTCTAATTGAACATAAATATTTGCAATCTGAAACTAATAACTTTAAACCTTAATTAAAATTTTGGAAAATTTATAGTATAGTTAAAATATTTATTTTATTTATTTCAATTTCAAAAGTTATTATCCAGTATTTTCTTAAAACATTCTTTCATTAATCACCTATGATAAATAGTTTATATTTTTTTACAATAATTATGAAAATTATTGTTATGTTTAGCAAATTATTGTATTTATAGTTAATAATACCACGTGCAAAAAAATTATTTGACCTATAATGGTTTTTACAAAAATAAATTTAATTATATAGTTATTAACGTCATTAATTGAATATTTATTTTCTTAAAATTCATGTAAGAATTTACTTTCTAATAACAATTGTTAGTTCATCATTTATAATTTGAAAATAAATATTTAAAATAGTTAGTTTTTTATTTATAGTCACTAAAATTAATTTTATCTTAATTATATAATCTATAATTCAATCAGATTCTAAAATGTAATAAAATATTTTAATTATTTAATTATCTATGAGTTATGTATTAATAAATTACGAGTAACTAGATAGTTAGTTTGTTAAATATTAAGAAGTTATTACTTATTTAAACAATTGATAATGAATATTGAATATTTGTAGTGTATAGTTTATTCATTATTAATTAAATAATTATGTAATTATCTATTGATTCATATATGTGAATTATTTAGAAATTAAAAAATTAAAAAAATAAGGCATGAAGAAAGTTTTGGATTTACAATTTAGTTTGTGAAAAGTTACAATTTCAAAACTTGTCCCATATTGTTTCTCCTCCATTCCTATTTTGAACACTATATAAACAAAGGGGTGTGGTCATCCAATTTCAAATTAAGAAATTTGTGCACATGGGATGAGCTAATCAAAAGGCTTAGCCCAAAATAAAAAAAGAAATTATGCACAATTCTAAAATATTTACTTTTCCAACCTACTTATCTACCTAGCTGGGTAGTACCTAGTTTGACCTACCCACTTAGGTCAACTTATGTACTTACCTATATGAATAAGTATTTAACCTAGGAAGGTATAACCTACCTACCTATTTTTTTACCTTTATAATGGAGTCAAAAGATGAATTTATATTTGTCAACTTTTTCTTTCATCCAATACCCTTTGTCATTTATGACTAGTTTATCACATGCAACATGTCTTAGGCAACTAAAGAAATTTTAGTCACAAAGACTAATAAAAAATACATGTTTTTCTTATAATGTATTAGACATTGTATGAGTAAAGGCCTTTAGTTGTAACATACAAATAACAAAGGACAAATAATCATTTAATGTTTGACGTGGCATTTTTATCCTATAGTCATTAATGACAAGTCATATAACACAAGCCATATATAATGTTAACTTGTCATATAACGAGTGACCGAATTATGATTAATAAACACTAAACCATTTGATTACTCAAATTTATACTTAGATTAAAATCATTTTTTTGGATTATTATTTTTAATTATTTTTAATAGGTAGGTAGGTATGTAATATGTTTAGGTAGGTCAAAAAAGGCAAGTAGGTAGGTAATAGCTTAACCTTCCTAACCTAACTTATGTAACCTACTTATGTAACTACCTTAGTCTACTTACCTTAACCCTTTAAGAATGCACATAGGTTGCAAATATTAGGAAGTGAACCCTGCACCTTCATAATGATAAACAATGTCCTTACCAATGGACTACAACATCAAAAGGTGTCCAATTTTGGTCAATTGTTTTATTTCACATGTTTATTTCACATCACTACAAGACTATGAAATAGGTAGCAAGTGGGTACATTATAGGAAATAAAAGGTAGGTAGGTTGATGAAATAAATATGTGGGTGAGTGAGTAAGTAGGTGGGTGGGTGGGTGGGTAGCTAAGTAGGTGGGTCATGTGTGGGTGGGTAAACAAAGGGGAAGGTAGGTAGTAGGTAGGTAGGTAAATAAATAGGTGGGTGGTTAGGTAAGTAAATAGGTAGGTGGGTGGGTTGGTGGGTTGGTGGGTAGGTAAATGGGTAGTAAGTAGGTAGGTGGGTGGGTGTGTGGGTGGGTAAGTAAGTAAGTGGTAATAGGTAGGTGGGTGGTTGGGTGCATGGGAAGGTCAGTAAGTAGGTAGGTAGGGAGGTCAGTGGATAGTAGGTAGGTAGGTGGGTGGGCTGGTAGGTAGGTAAGTGGGTAATAGGTAGGTGGGTGAACGCACACAAAGGTGGTTCACTTTTTGTCCTTTTTTGGATTTTTTATAAAATGTACTCTATTCAAATACCACAAACACATTGTAATATCATCAATTTGACAAAAATATTTATGAATTAAAATTGTCAACTTGAATCAAATTATTTATTAAAGGGTGAAATTCAATAAACATACATTAATCATATAATAATGGACTTTTTAAATGAGCATATGGACTATGGTTTGGGTTCTGCATGAGCATTCAAATGCATTTTTTGTTATGATTTCATCGCAATATTATTTATACGAATTCAATATATGACATTTGATGGAAAATAAAATATGGATTGAAAAAAATTACAACAAATAATTTAACCAACAAATAATTATGGACTTTTGGATGACCATTTGGACTTATTTTTCTAAGTCCCTATCGTGGTCATTTTTTATTGGATTGATATTTTTCCCCCCTACAATGTATGTTAAAGAATAATCTAGATGAGAAGCCTTTCATATGGAATTTATTAATTGATTAATCATCACATAAGGCCCATTCAAAATTGGTTTTTAATTGTTTTTTCCATTCTAATGTTAAAATATGGACTTTTGGGATTGGGACTCTTCTTGTTTTTGAGCCATCCTAACTTGCATCTACCTAAGTATGTGGGTGGGACGGTGAATAGGTAAATAGGTAGGCGGGGGGTGGGAATAGGGTTGTCTACGTTCATATCGAATGACTTTTAGTCATTTTTTAATCATTGTAATAACAATTGGATATTCATGTCATTTTGTCATCAGTCATGGATGCCATATGGATGAAATGAAAATAATGAAAACTAACATCCCCCATCTTGTTACCACTTCATCATCTACTAGTCACATGCCCTACTAACATATGACTGACTTTTTGCACAAGTGGGAAATCCCCAAATCAACATCAACATGAACAACAAAACCAAATTCAACATTCAAACCCCTAATTGTCCAATGGCCTAGTCCTATGTGTAATGCCTTATAAGCCCCAAAAACTATGTAACTTGCTTACTCGCTTAACACAATGTCAATCATATAGATGTATATCCTACATGCAATATTTGTGTAGCATGCAAATTGTAATTCAAAAACATCAAAATGTTTTAAAAGGAATCTCTTCTATATGGTTATTTTGAAGCAACCCAAAATAGGATTTATAGAAAAGGGGCCTTTGGGGTTGTCAATTTGGGCTTTTGAATGCTACCAAGGATATAACATGTTAATTTAATACATTGTTAGGCAACATGTTCATCTCTCTTGTGTCTTTGTTACTATATCTTGTTAAATCTCTTCAACTCCAACCTATTGATTTTGTTGTCATAATAAAAGAATTGCTAAAAGTGAGGGTGTCAAGATTTGTGTTAGATTGGGTGTTTGAAGGATGTCTATCCTAATGCAAGGGAATGGTTGAACATTACTATTGAAAACTTCATGTTAACGCTCAAGGAGAAAACAACTTGTTGTTTTTAGCTAGATTTTATGAGAAGAATCCTTGCATGGTAAAAAGGTATATTGTTGAGAAAAATGTTGAAGTTTTGTACAAATGTGGCTGTTAAACAAAGGTTTGTGGATCCTTGTCATATTTTGGGTTGTGGACATGTTATGATAGAATACTTTTAGGAAATCCATCATATGAGGGAGATTAAAACAATTTGGCAAAATGAGTAAGAAGCTAATGGTTATGAAATTACCATAATTCATATTGACATTGAATATGAATGCACCATTCTTTATTCCAACAACATATTTGGCACACAAAGATTTTTCAAGTTAGAATTGGTGGAGGCTCATTTACATCTTCCTTCATATTTTTGAAAAATATTGGATGAAGTAACATAATGTTGCCACTTATGATGAAGACAACTTCATGGCTAAAAAGTTGGATGGGTTGACTAGCCTTGAAGATGAAGATGACTTTTTTGATTTAGAGGAGCATGGGTTGGAACTTGAGATTGCCCCTTATTATGTACCTCACCTAATTTCCCTTAGTCTTATAATACCACATACAAGCAACATTCCTTAAAGGCCTCCTAAAAAACTATTTTATTGGACTAATTTCCCTCACCTTGAACACAAGGAAGCTTTTTAAAAAAACCTATTCCCCTTTAAAGGCCATTTATATATAATTTTTAACAAATCAACCTAGAATTATCTCTAATCATTATATCTACCCACATCCCCTAATTCAAAATGTACAGGCAATTAAAACAAAAAAACTTACACCATGTTTACACCTCTATTACAATAGGGTCAAAACATGATTGGGGTACCACATTTGAACATTAAGGACTCCAAAATCTACCTTTTTTTTCATGTTTCCCATGACTTATCTCTCATTTCACCTTTTTTTCTCATGTCAAATGAAATAATTTTGTTCTAAATTTTATGTAGGTTTTTAAAATATCTATTTTTTTCACTTATGAAAATGAGAATAATAAAATTTATCTAATGTGGATCATGTTCAATCAATGGCCCAAAATTCCCAAAAATTTGACTTTTTGAAACTTTTTACATTACAATAGGGCATTTGGTTCTTATCACCATCACATATTTTATTCACATTAACACATAAAGTGTTTGTGATAAAAATCTTGGGCCAAAAGAAGTTGTTTAGACATCCCTTATGAATCCTTGAACTTTTTTTTTCATTAGACAAAGTCCTAGATATTTTTCAAGGACTTCGTAAGAATCCTCAAACTTGTTCAAATTTTTCATTTTATGCATAGAATGGTACCTTTGTAATGTATATATTTATGAATAAAATCAAACTTTCAATATAAATGTGTCATTAAGTTTCAACATGTTTAAGTAAGGGGGTTTAATAAATTTAAAATGAAACAGTCCTTTTGGGTACTCCGACCATAGTTTAACCCAATAACTTAAAACTTTATATCAACATGGTAGTTTTCTGCCTAACCATAAGCATATGAAAGGTTCTCTCCTATGCTCTACAACCTTCTTGTCTTCTTTATTCTCTCTTCTAGACTAGTCTTTATTTTGTACCTTATTTTTCTTTTGAGTATGGCAAATGGGCCACAATATCGAAGGGGCAATTTTGAGCATTTCCTCAACTTCAAGGCACTTCTCAAGGGCTTGACTCTCAAAAACACTTTGTCATTAACTTCAAATCCCTTAAGGCTTCAATTTTTGTCAACATAAAACTCGGCTTGTTAATGGGCATTTTCAATATTTTTTCTGACCAATTTCAAAATATATTGCATATCAATAATCATATCATTTACACCTTCTATCTTGGAAATAGGTGTTGAAATGGAAAGGGGAGTTAAATATTCTTGTGTGTATAAAGCAGGGAATGGGCTTGTTTTAATGGAGGATGCCAATTTCCATTCTATGCAAATTCCACCAAATATTTCCCCAAGTTCCTATCGGTGGTCAACATACATTCTTAACATAGTATATTTTAGGGTATACTTAGTCCTTTCTATTTGTGCATCCATTTCTAGATGATAAGTGTATTATATAATGCACAATTAATCCAAAATCAAAATGTTGTAACTTTCCACCCACCTACATTGTCTTCTACTTAAATTGGGTTGGGTGGTTAAGTATTTCAAACTTTCATGGTTAGTTTCAATGTTAAATTCTTTTTCAAACTAATGTATAATGATTCCAAAATTTCAAAACATGGATCACACTTAGTAGTTCCTTTTCATGGGTGGGTAGTTTAATTATATATTCATAGGCAGATTTCCTTTCCTGCGTCAATACAACAACTATGGTCAAATCACTAGCATTAATGCATAAAACTATCCCATTTACTCTTAGGTTAATGACCTTTAGCACATGAATAAATGTCAATGCCTTCTTCAAGGCTTCACAATTTTTTCACATCTTTGAACTCCACATAATGTCTTAGGAGTTATTTTTTCCTCTTAATAAATCACTTTAAAACATTGCTATCTAGAATAAATTCTTCACAAATCATCTATAATAACTAGCCAAACCTAGGAAGCTTTTCACTTCCATCTTATCTTCAAGAATTGGCCATTCAGCCAAACTTTGATCGTTATGGGATCTATTTCCATTCCTTTGTGCAAGATTACATGTCCAAGGTAGTCTACTTGAATAACAACAAAATTGCATTTTCTTTTTTTTGTAAATAACTTATTAGTTTTTAGGACTTGAAATACAACCCTCAAATGTTCCATGTGTTTTTTTTTGGATTTGGAATATATTAATATATCATCTAAGAACACAAGCACAAATTTACTTAGTTAACTTTGAAACAAGAAGTTTATAAGGCTCATAATGCCCATAGGTAGTTTTAAAGACTATTTTTGGTATATTTTGTTCTTTCACATGAATATATGATGGTAGCCACTTCTAAAGTCTACCTTGGAAAATGTCTTAACATCCTAAAGTTCATTTAGGACATCATCTATCCTTAGTAAGGGATACTTATTATTTATTATTTATTATTTAAATTGTTACAATCCACGCAAAATTCAAAAATACCATCTTTCTTTTAAACAAAATGCATGTATAATGGCACCCCAAGGGGACTTATTAGGCTTTACATACCTTTTTTTCCAAAAGGTCACTTAATTATTGTTCTAAATCTTTATTTTCCATAAAGGAATGACAAATAGGGAGTTGTAACAATTGGTTTTGCATTAGGGTCTAGGTCAATGGCATGATCCACCTCCCTAGCTAGTGGTATCCCCAATGAATCTATTGGAAAAACATTAGAATATTCTTTCAACAAATTATCCAATAGTCCATTCTATTCATTTCCTTTCCCACAACCCTTGATTGGCTAATCATGCACATATACAAAGAACAATTATGCATTTCCATGTATACGTTTCTTCAATTAAATTGTCAAAAACAACTTGGGGTATTAGGTAGGGCTTGCATACTTGCAAGTTCAAAAGATGTAACATCTAGTTTGGTGCCACAAATTAATCCTCGTTTACATGCCACCCATGCATTTACTGGTTCTAGCCACTACATTTCCAAATTTATGTCATAGACACTCCTAGGACAAATTTCAAAATTAGAAAAAAAAAAACCTTATAAATCAAGGATGGGAACCCATCCAACAAAAGTACAAGGCAAATGAGGACAAAAGTAGACACAACCCAAAGAAAAATACAAAAAAACTATCAACAAAAATTAGGTAAAAATAACATGCAAAAAAATTCATGATTACGAAATGACAATCATTGGCCTAAGATGAAAAAAATGTCATCTACCATAAATTGATTAGTGACAAAGGTGCACTAATTATGATGTGTGGAAAAGATGAGGAACCCGGGCCAAGTGCAACAACCTATTCAATAATCACTATGGCTTGTGCATGTTGCAAGTCTATGGACACATGTTATCAATAATAAAACACAAGCATCAAATGAGATTAAATAAAAATACTAATGACACACAATAATTTTTTATGAATAGAAGTGGTAAAAAATGAATCAAAACAAGAATGAAGACACCCATATAGCTCAATATTAAAAGAAATGAAGTCATTGCCTAATGTTCGCTCAACATATGATCTTGATTTTTTCTAATCAACCATCATTGCTGCATGTGCTATTGTCATCGATGCTCATTGCACCATATCTAGACGCATATATTGGGCCATTAACAACCTCCTAAATTTGTCCAAGTTCCAACTTGGGGTTGGCCATGTGCTTGTGCTTTTTCGTCAACCTTAAATCATTTTAGTTCATGGTCCCCACTTTGCAACCTTTCATCTTCTCTATTTTCTCTTTTAAACTAATTTTTTTACTCAATTCCTTTTCTTATTTGCCCCTTGTGTTCTCCCCTGTGCATGAACAAGACTTCCTAAACTATTTAAATATGTACTCATGTGCTAATGCCAACTCCTAGTTGTGACACCCAATTGTCCACAGTCGCCAATCCACAAGTCACTGGTTACTAACACCTTTGAGAACCTCATACCCTAATCACAAGAATGATAGGTCTCAAAGCACTTGGAGCTTAGAACCATTCTTTGTCCACTTACCTTTTAAGAAGTTGTGCCAATATGTCTAGACCAATGTTGTGCTTGTAAATGGTTTGAGACTTACACTTTGCATAAATCTAAATCTCATTATGAGATTTATTTACATTTTGTCTAACTATAAGTGTAAAAATCAATACATTTATATGGTTTTACATGGTTATGTAAAATAATGTAAAAATAAAACAAATACACTTATATGATTTTATATGGTTGTGCAAAACAACATAAAAGTAAAACAATGTAAATTTTTTTGGGGGTAAGGGAGGATTTCATAATGTTTTTGGTGATAGGCCAATCAAATGGCCCATTGCAAAAAAAAAAAAAAAAAAAAAAAAAAAAAAAAAAAAAAAAAAAAAACCCCATCAAAACATGCACCCACAATT
The DNA here is from genome assembly GCA_963920785.1 of Sphagnum contortum. Classification (NCBI taxonomy): domain Eukaryota; kingdom Viridiplantae; phylum Streptophyta; class Sphagnopsida; order Sphagnales; family Sphagnaceae; genus Sphagnum; species Sphagnum contortum. Next base: position 17,851,035 of record OY987278.1, read on the forward strand.
AATTAATATGGATTTGCAAGAATGTATGGTCATTAAAGGTATATAATAAAAATATAATAGAGTTATTTATAGAAATAAAAATATATAGCATCAGAACACTGAGTTTGGTCATAAATAGGGTGAGATTTTTAAAAACTTGAAAAAAAAACGTTAACATTCAAGGGGGGAAGGGTGGGGGAACTCAGAAAACCATCAATTTCTATGATAAACTGAGTTTCACCTTGTCTTTCATTTCTCCTAAGCGCCTCCACTAGTGCTACATATATTTTCATCGCTTCCACCTATACAACTACCATAATTATTCTAGAACCTTATGTACTAAATGCTGACTTTCAGCATTTCATACCCAGATTTAATCAAATTTCCTCACTTTATGGATACACTGCAAGAGCGGTTTGAGGGTGAAAGGAGGCCCAAAGATAGGGTGACTTTATAAATAACCTTAGTATATACACTTACATGTCTCAAAACAATTATACAAGGTCATGTAAGTGTAAAAATAAATATATACACATCGACAATGTAAGTGTAAAAAGTTTGGACATGTAAGTGTAAATGATTTACACATTGTATATACAGCTATTGACACTTATATGCACAACACTAGTCTAGACATTCTTTTTGTCTTTCCCAATAACAATATGCTTGTTGGTATTGAGTTGTCAAAATTTTGCCAAACTGGTATATACAGGAGTTATGATGTGAGCTCAGCTGTCAAGGATAATTTCTTGCCTTGATGGGGCGAGCCAGTCTAGCAACACTAACTTAAAAAAATGTCATATGACTTGTGTCCTGCAGCACTAGTGTCCAAGGACTTGTCGGTCTCAATTGACACCAATGACTGGAATGACGTCAAGCAGCAACTGTCAGGGTGACCAATCTCATTAGACATGAGACTTGATGATGGGTAGCTCTACCCATCATCAAGTCACTCCATACTAGCAGCACCAACCTGTGTCTGCAACATGTCTAGCCTTCCTTCACCCAATTTTGAATGCTGCCACTTCATCTTGTCATCTCTGCTGGTCCTAATCTCCTCCAAATCAACCCACTGAAGTTCTCTTTTTTGTCAAAACTGTACTCTCACAAGTTTTAGCTTGCCATCATCATCTTTGTAGCCTTAACTCTTTTTGTAGGAGAGCTTCTCATTTTTGTAGCCTTAACTCTTTTTGTAGGAGAGCTTAAGAGAAAGACAGCAATACCATACCTATGGCTGATGTTTGGCACATCTTTGCTGAATATTTATTTATTAGAAAAAACAATGTTAAGCAGTTTCAAATTGAATTTTCCAAAATTTCAGCAGTTGAGGGAAAAGTATGCAAAGTACACATTTTGTTGTGTATTTGTAATTGTAACCCAATGGTTGGAACAACAATTAAAATTTTCACAAGTTGAGGCTTCAATTGTCAAAAATTCCAACAAACATTAATAAAATTTTCCCTTTTTCAGCTAAACCTTTTGCGAATTACTTTGTGTCAAACATCAGTAGTAGGTAAGGTCTCTGCCACCTTGAGTAAACCTGATCGACAACAGCTTTGTATCCCCTTCTCTGAGCATTTTGTACCATATTAGTCCTTGAAAAGCTTTCAAAGGTGGAGGGTTCTCTTTTTGTTTTCATCTGTGATGTTTGAACTTTGATGCACGAGAATTTCAGAACACATTTGACAAGGTGGAAATGAGTGATGTCTGTCAAACTGAAGGCTGAAGACCCTCCTTTTGTATGCACTGATTTCTCAGCCTGGCTCTTTTTCTGCATTTGTATACAGTAGGTAGGTCTCTAGTATGTTTGTATGTATTACCATACCTACTACTACTGATGTTCAGCACAAGATAATTCACAAAAGGTTTAGTCGAAAAAGAGACAATGCTATCGATATTTGCCAAAGTTGTTGAGAATCGAACTCTCAAGTTGTGAACCAACCATTTGTGTTACTATTACAAATATGCAACAAAATGTGTACTTTGCATACTTATTCCCCAATTGTTGAAATTCTGGAAAATTATAACACTATTTTTTTTGGTGGAAAATTTTCATTATTTTGTCACAAAAGAAAGGGCCCAGCAACATGGTCAAAGGATTATTATTTTTTAGAATTTAAAAATCTCACCAGATTCCTAAGAAGAAAGCTATAAATTGCCAAAAGAATTTGACATATTTTGACAGTTTTCTAGCCTTTTTTTTCATATCAAATCATTAGATTTAACTAGTAGGTATTAGCAAGTCACCAAAATATAGCAGGATTCCTAATTTCTCTACTATATTTGTCTCGTAACCAAATTTAGCTAAATCCTCTTGTGGCTGATCACCACTTTGGGCATGACATCAAAAAATTGAAGAACAAAACAATATGCTTGAACTCAATTTTTAATATAAATAAATATTTGACAAAGAAAAAACATGAGTCATATGAACGTACTCTGTAATATCAGTTTCCACTTTGTGATAAACCTTGATATATATTATATCTCAAGGTTTGGGTCGTTCACCCAATCTCATGGGGGCAACGAGAGCCCACGTTGGTACCTTGCACCGAGTAGTAGGCCAATAATGGAAGGAAGGTCCAACATTATTCAAATTAACGAGTGACCTAATAGCTAATCAGGTGTCAAGATTCTCATTACAATCAACCACGGAATGCTACTCACCCTAAAAAACTAATTTGTTTCTCAAAAACCAATAATTAGTTGGTTGTTTTGTTAATGTGAAAACTGACCCTAGCTTAGGGCATTATATATAATAATAGATTTTTAGCATTTGTGCTATATTTCTTGCAGAGTAAACCAGCACCCACTAGTGCAACGTTGAAGTTATCATGTTTTTGTCATATTAAGTTTTTTGCAAAATCGTAATGTGAATATACTTAATTCCTAGAATCCTTTGCATGTTTTTTCTTTACATTCCTTTCGTTTTTTTTTTGGGACCCTCAAGACTTGTAAGTTCTTTGACATTTGTGGAAAATAATAGAAAAAGTGTATATGAATAAAAGTTTGGAAATCCAACCAAATTGATTGCAAGAAATCATCCAAACTTTGAAATGAGATTGCCAACCTCACATCCCATGACTTATGCTCATTCATTTAGGTAATTATAAGACTCCCACCTTCATCTATGGCATTTCAAGACTTCTTGTAGGGACCCCATTTTGGTTGTGTCATGTACATCCAAAAATTATACATAAGATCTTTAAAAATTCTTTGCATAAAATAAGTGGAATGTGATATAAAGTAATCAAGTCACGGACACTCTCAATTGCCACCCCCTCCCCTTGTCTCCCACTTTTGCCTATAGATCAACTATGAAACAACACCTAGTACGAAAATAATGCAAAAACCCAATCATTGAAAAGCAACAAAAATCATGATCACAATGTTCAAGGAATGCATATTGTAGCATCATATGCTCATGACCTCCTATTATGAAGTTGGATATGACCCAGACTTTTTTTTGTGGGTGTGAAGTTTCATACTATTGTACGTTTTTTGGAATTTATTTGTTCTGAATTCTTTCTTTTTCTAAAATCATCAAAAGTTGAAAAAATTAAATTTAACTTAAAATGTTGCCAGATTTCTATACATTCTAGTAGGTAGCCAAAATGAAAAAGGATGTTTAATTTTTTTCCCTTTGTTCTTTTGTTAATAGCCAAATTTGGCTAAATTGGCTTATGGATGAAATTCACCTTGTTTACATCAATTTTTTGAAAAACAAACACTGGCTTGCACACCACTCTTTCTTCATGGATTAATATTACTATTATGTCCCATGCAACTTGTGAAGTCGATCTTTTTTGGAATCCTAACACATTGTCTAAATTTGGTGACTTCTAAGTTTTTTTTTGTCAAGATATGGTGATTTTATTTTTTTAAATCTAAAAAATCCCTTTGTTGGATTCACCAAGCCTCCCCCTTTTTTTTTGTCATCAAGTTGTGAAAATTCGCTAGAAAAAAAAACACTGAATATAAGTGTTGTAATAGTGTCATGTTCATATTGTAATATTGAAAGGTACATTTTTAGCTTAAGCTTGAAATTCAATTTTTATTGAAAGTTTGAATTCTACTAAATTTTTGATGATTATTCAAAATATAATATCTCTTTCACCTTAGGTTTAAGAATCACAAAATTGTCTCCATAAACCATTAAGATCATCAAGGGGCTTTTCAAAAGTACAAAGAGTGCACCCCAATTTTTACCCTAAAATTCGTTTTTTGTTTTTGATGGAATATTTTTTGAACAATATTATTCAATATTAAGTCATTCTTGTATTGTAGGTTTGAATGTTCACCTGATTTTGGGTCGGGTTCTCAACTCAATTTTCACAATAAAAATTGATTGGCACCTTTACATATGAAAACCAAAGTGAAAATTGCCCTCAAGTCCTCACATGAATGAGAAACAATCATAAAAACCAGTTCAAATATATACATACACATGGAAAATCAAATAGGTTCTCTCATAGAACTAGATTAGGCTTTCATCTCCAATAAATTTGATTCATTAAATGTTTTGCAATAATACCAAAAACTTGCCTAGGTTTCACTAAATCTTATTTTATTTTATTTTCTTGAACTTTCACTGACAATATTGTCTCAATCTTCAATAATTCTTGTAAGTTTAAACATCATTAAACCACCTTAGTGCATGTAACATGATAAATTTGATAATGTAACTTGATATGACTACATATGGGGTTAAAATAAGTAATTTATTAAGTTAAGTCGTAAGGTATCATAAATTAATATTGGTCAATGCATGGCTCATAAAAAAAAGTCATGGCACAAATTAATGTGCATGATGAATCATTTAAGGTGTAATTTTTTTTGAAATTTTTTTATTTAATTTGCTATTGACGAGTCACATGGTGAGTCATTTAAAACATAAATTTCAAAAAACATTCTTGTTTAATATCCTATTGTCTAGTATATAAATGCATGTTTAGGGGCTATTGAAGACATTTTCATTTGACTAAAATGAAGGTTATTCTATAGTGTTAAAAGTTTCATAAAATAAATTTGAAAATTAAGAATTTAAAAATAATTTGATGAAGGGATATTGAAGGTCTTATGCATAGTTTTGTGAATGTGTAGAATAATGACTATAATGGCATATTAGATATGCATGGAAGGTAGATATGTAAATAAATGTTTGTGAGACAAAAAACATGAATCCCCAAGTTATGTAACAAAAATACATAGTTGAACAATTCTTCAATTTTTTTACTTTTTCAAATGCACCTTAACTCATCAAAAGCCTCTTCAATTATAGCAAATCCATTGTAAGGCATGCATGGTTTGGAATGTTCAACCTAACAAAACAAAAATTAATTAAAATTTAATCAACAAATGTTCCACAATGAACACCCAATACTATATGCACTATAATTAATGTAACCACAAATTTTAGCTAACACATGTTTCATGAGCCATAGTCTAATGTTGTAAGTGTGAGTCATGTTCAACACTAATTAATTTTCAAAAGGGCATGCATCAATTAAATTCTTTACAACATCAAAATTTCAAGGAATTGAATCCAAGATCTTCCTTATATATATGAACAATCCAAACGTTGAGATATTTCAATACAAAAGTTAACAAAATTTTTTTTAATGTATTTGTTACTTTTTATTGAAAACTTGAAATATTCACATTAGAGCTATTGAACCTTGGTTTTTCAAAACAATTAATATTTCAACAAACATGTGCCAACTATCAATAATGGGTATTATTATAGAAAAACCACATTTTGTTGTAATGAATTGTATTTCAAATTTTTATTTCTTTTAGGATTTTTTAACCAACACTTATATGACAAGTAAGGCATTGAGAATGTTTAAAGGTTTTTGAAATGTCAAGCAATTTGGCAACCACCTCATGCCTAACACACTAATTCTTGAAGGTAAATTGTTAAAAGAAATTACCAAATGATAGAAATATTATAATCATGATCATTTACATTTGAAATTATACTCATGATATAATCTACAATTGTTATTATTTTCAACAACAAAAAATTTCAACAATATTAAATAATGTTTGGTAGGGATAGTACCATGAAATTATTTACATCAAAATAACACTTTTATAAAGTTTGGGAATTACTTTCTAAATTGAAAAGACATTATTAGCCTTGGCAAAAGGGTGAAATGCACAAATTTTGAATTAAAACAAAGATTTGTTCCTTTTCATGTGTTTGGAAAACTTTTCCGAACTTTTTTTAAAATCTAACAAATGTAATGGAATATTGGATTTTTCATAATGGGGAGGGCACTGTTATTAGGACATTATGCCCTAGAATGCAAGGGTTGAGGTTGAGGTTGAAGGTTTATTGCTCAAACAATAGGGCTTTCTTGAACATAACAACCAAAAAATGCCATCATTTATACAATTTAGATTTAATGAACATTCAATCTTCTTCATTGGCAAAACACCTTACTAGAAGATTGCGACAAACCAATCTATGTCACCTCAATGGTGATGGATATTATGTTTGAAAAATCCCCTAAATAATGAACCAAATATTGATAAATGTTGTTATGTATCACACATCTTCAGTCTTTAAGCTACATTGTGTGAAATTAAAATTATGTATATATAGTTCCAGCTTAAGTTCACAATATTTTCAAATGTCCAAAATTCCAAACCAATGTTGGGTGGGTATTAGAAACCAAACGAGAAATGGTCAAGAGTTCATATCAATTATCCTTAGGAAAACCATCAAATATCATTCATAATGATACTTGGGTTGATATTTGATTTGCAAGGTTTCATTAATGTGAAAAATAAAACCATGTTATTTATTTAAACCTCAAAACATGGATACCTTAATTGGGTATTTAAACATAGTAGGGCTAAAGTTCTTTAACTTGAATTATGATTTTCAAATTAGGTATCCTATGGGTTTCCAAAAAACAAAACTACAGTTTTAGGTGGCACCTTCATAATCATTATATGGAGGAATCATCTTCTCTTCTTCTCCACTTGTCTATCAAATCTATCTAGGACCTCATTCTTCTTTTTTCAAAGATTTGTTCTTCATTTGTGTTTTGCAGTGTTTTGTAAGTCAAGAATATTTGTTTTTGTTCTTTTGTGGCTTGTATGTTCTTGGTTCTCAATTGCAAGCCTCACCTCACTTGGCTCCCCTTGCGTTGTTGCTTGGTGCTACTCAACTCTTTTAGCATTGTTATTCGACTCCCCAATGTTTAATTCATCTCCAAGCTCAAACCTACCTTTTCTATCTAGCTCCCATGTGTTACTTCGTTCCTTTTGAATTGTTACTTACATTAATGTTTGTTAGTAAATGGTGTTTCCCCCCACCTACTTTGTGTAAATTTGGAAGTGAAAGGCTTGGAACTATTCAATCGAGTTGCATTCTTTGTTGTTTCAAGTAGAAATTACAAGCATTTTTAATAATTTTGTGTTTATTATGTTTGGACATTCATATTACATGTTTGTCCTTGGATGTATTTTGGGGAAACAATTGTTCATGTTCCAAGCTCAATCTTTGTTCAAATTTTGTTTGTTATTAAACATGGTAGCATTCTAACATCAATAAATAAGTTTGTTGTTTGTAAGTTTTGTTATCATTCATACACATTATTTTGCATTACATGTCATTTTGCATACTCATTTTTACATGAAAAAAATAAAGTTAAATGGATTATTTTGACTTTGTAAATGTTGGTAAAGTTTTGAGTTGTGTTTGTTAGGTTGTCAATAGTTAAATCAATTTGGAATAAAAAAACTAAAATTACACATTAGTGGGTGCAATCATACTGACATATACCATTAGCAATCATAACCACTATTTAAAAGTTGGCTAAAAGTAGCTTAAAAGTAGTTTTGACACTTAAAGCACAATTATGACATATTTTGGAATATTTTTTAATATACACTTTAACATAATAGTATATGATTTAAAATAATAATTAATGTTTTTTTTAAAACGTAATAAAAAATTCCAAGAATATTCTTCAAAAAACGTAGTGGTCTAAAGGGGCACATGTGGCTTTTAATAACGTGGTTGGACCTTAGTAGAATAATTTTTTAAAAGAATTTCTTCACTTTTGTTGAATAAGGCAAAAATGGGATAAAATGAACCACTTTCAAATGTAACCACTATTTAAACAAACTAATTAAGTGGAACTATTAACTAAACTAGTGTTAATAAACATTAATACACTAAGAGTTTAAGGTCCTAGTACTATGGTTTTTCACAAGTTTATTAACATTAGTTTATTTCATTATTAATAGTTTTAGCAAATTATTATGAATTAAGTTAGGACCATTAACTAGGATTATTAATTAATAAACCCTCTATAATAAATGGTTACTTAAATTATGGTTGAAAATTTTGGATGAACTTGTAGAACAATATTTTTGATGTATTGTGAAAACATGAAATGAATTTAATGAGTATGAAATATTAAAAAATAATTTAAAAACAATGTAACTAATTTTTTCGTTGTTTAATTTGTTTTAAAAAATTGAAATGATTTGAAAATGGAAATTTAGGAATTTTTTTATGTAACATTTTCAATGTAGTTTAAGATAACATCTTAATTTCTAAAAATAAGACTTGATTTGTACACCATAACTTTAAGCATATTCTACAAAAAAAATTAATGTTAAACATTTTCAAGGACTTAATCCCTTTCCTAGATTGGTTCCTATTCCTTTAAATGTACCCAATAACAAGTCTTTTGTGAAAAATGGAATAGTAAAGTGAGAAAATGAAAAATAAAATAAAAATGAAACATGTGAAGTTCTTATCAATGATGCTTTTATGGAAGAACTTTTTGAAGATTTTTTTAGTTTGGAAACATAAAAAAATAGAGGTCTTGAAAATGAAGAAAAATGAATGAAAATGAAGCTTCAAAAGTTGCATATTGTTATGATAAGAGTTTTAAAGTTGTTGAGAATTATGAGTGTTTGGGTTTGGAGGAAAGGTTTCACGATATTTGTTTTGGTCATGTTTTCTCTATATGTGATAACAAATGAGAAAGTGTGCAAAAATCTCAAGTAATAGTTTCTATTAAATCTACTCAATCAAATTTGTATAAATATATGATTTGGTCTAAAAAGCTTGGAAAAGGAAGACAAGAATGGAACAAAGGTAAAAGAATTCTAGTATCCATATAAGAAAACTAAACATTCCAACTAAAACAAGCTAGAGGTTTTTTCATTTAAATTAATTTTGGCAACCATTTGTACAACCATTTTAGAATTTTTTTTTGAACTATAATTTGAAAATATCAACATTGAATGTTAAAATTTGTTTGCAAGTTTGCTAGAAAAATGATTATGTTCTAAAAAGATTTGCAATTCTAAAATGATATTAACCTTTGTTATAGTACATAGACTATTGTTGTAATTAGTGAAATAATGCTTCCTCCTTTCACATGTCACATTTTTCAAATAATTGTGGATTATCTTTCCCTAGTTGTGAATGTTTTAATTGTAGTTTTGAATCAATTTTGATACATTGCATGAAGTACAATAATAACATGTTTGAAATTGAGGGAAAAATAAAAATCCCACCAACATTAATTTTTGAAATTTGGGGTTGTTCATGAGTTTTTTTTATTAAACTCTAACATCAAAAAGGAGATTTTTAATGTGTTGGAGTGTTTCCTCACATTTAAAAACAAATGAAACCATAAAAATTTGTAACACATTGTTTTTGTGTAAAGGACAAGACAAAAACACAACTTCAAAACTTGTGAAAATTGTTTTTGAGAATTAACTAATCTTAAATTTGTGAAAACTAACACTTTAAAAAAAAAAAATTCAAAAAAGTGATACCTTGACTAATTCTCTTTAATCAGAATTATTTTTAAAGAACTATTCCAAATCTTAAAATCTTGTGTGACAACTGGAATCAACAATTTAAAAATTAAAAGAAGAAAAAGAACCACCCGACATCTATTTCCAACATGTATGTTATGATGATAGAAACCCTTCCAAATATAATGCATTAAACTTTGGATGCACACAAAAATTGTTAAATCTCTTTGTGAGTGATCAAGCAAAGTCCTATAACTCAACAAAGTGAAAGAAGACCAATCATTAACCTAAAACATAGAATCTAGCTACCCACCAATCATGGTCAATCATTAAACTGAAAGTGTGATGAGGAAACTACTCTAGTTTATTTGCATAGAGAACTCATTGGCCCTACTTGGGCCATGAGTCATACAACCAGTTTATTTATTTATTTATTTATTTAAAAATAATTTTTTAAATAAAAAATTTCCCAAATTTTTTATTTCAACTGAGAAAAATATATTTAATCTAGTGGAAAAAAAAAAGTCCAACTCCAATTTCAATTGATCCATTCATCCGTTCAAATTGCAAGGCAAAGACACGAAAAACACTGTATATAATAAAGGCAACGGGATGGGATCCCATCCCATCCGCAAAAAAGATCAGCTGGTTCCAGTAGCCAGAATGAACCAGCACCCACCAGCACACCATCCACTACTGCATGCCCATTATGACTAAGTCATGGATGAAATTTCTCCTTGATAATTTCATCCACAACGGGGCATGCAGTGGATGGATGAAATTTCACCTTTGGGTAAGAAGTAGGTCATGTATACAGGTGGGTAGGGATGAAAAGAGGTGGTGATAATAAGGTGAGTAGATGGGTTCATAGGCAACGACTGTCTTAACTACCTATCTACTAACAACCCAATAAGGTTGTTAGTAAGTAGGTAATAAAACAAGCAACTGAGCTAACCACCATGGTTAGCCAAGGAACAAGAACCGAACTGAACCGATTTTCTGATTCTTGTCCACTTATCATCCATCCTTCATGGTGCACGAGTGGGGTAATGGTTGGAGCAAGTTGTTAGTAGGTTGTGGGCAAAGTAACTGAGCTAACCACCATGGTTAACTAAGGAACCACTTCCCATCCATCCTTGATGGCACTGGGTAGGCCTTGGTTCATTGTGGCCCTCGTTACTTGCTTGTTACACCTAACTCCTCCATCATTCATTCGAGCTTTTCTTTCTCCACAATTGAGAAAGGAAAAGCAACAAAAATGAGTTTGGATGAAATGATTGAAGCAATTCACCAAAAAACACTCAAACAAATGGATTCATTATCCCAAGCAAAGCAACAGGATAGGTATAGGAATGAGGAGCATAAAGTTGTACATTAAGGTGGGTACTACCGTAGTACCTTTGCAGCTACGACAATAATAAATTATATTATTTTTCAGAAATGTTGAAAATTTCAAAAATACACTTTTTTCTTTCAAACCATTACAAACCATATGTTCATATGTTCGTTCTCATATGGTTTTCAATAGTTAATCGTTATTTATGTCAATATGAAATTTCATTTTATTCTATAAAAAAATGTTTCAGAATATTTCAAATTATTATATTTTAAACATGGAGTCTTCAGAATAAAACAAATATTCAATACTAAAGAGTTGCGGTTGAGGGGAAAACTTTGAATTTAAGGAATGTATATATATATATATATATATATATTATTGAAGCCTCACTGAAAATGTGAGGAAAATGTAAGAACTAGGGTAAAGGAGACCGAGGTTACTAATTTAAGAATATTCTTCACTCGACCCCCTCTACTCCCCCCTTTTTATTTCCCTCATATACTCTCATATGATTTCTAATAATTCATCATTATTTATGTCAATCTCAAGTTTGATTTTATTATGTAACATGGACATCAAAGGCACATCCTCTCCTACATTTACATTTTTTTGGAAATTTTAATTGAAATAATAATTATTTTGAATTATATATATATATATACATTGTTTGAAGCCATAAACTCTGGATAAATATGGAGAACATAACCCTAGCACCCGTAACATGCCCAAAACATGTATAATACTACCGTTATTTTAATTGTACATTTGTACAAAATAGCTAACTACCTATGTAGCTCCTACTACTACTACAATAACAAGAGTTGGAAACCAAAGTGAAGATCCCAATTAATCTTGTGTTATATGTAATCAAACTTATCAAAAAAAAATTAAAAATACTAATGCAAATAAATTGCACAAAAGTAATGTGCCAAAGTCAAAAAAATAATCCTAATGGTTTGTATGAGGGGGAGGTTGCAAGGTTGATAATGCAATTAGATTCTTACTAAAGTTATCACCCTTTAGTGTTTGAACATCATTCACTCACTCATAACATATCACTCCACTTTGCATGTCCTTTGCATACAAATTATGACCCATATGCTAAAAAACACATGCAAAGATTAAAATTTATCTCTCTTTTTAACTCTACAAACTCTAAACTACTTAAGTTGACGTCAATCTTCATAACTTGAATTCATTTGAAGAGTTTCAAAGAGTCGCCAGGTTTCACCACAGGACCGGCAAAGACCCAGTAGTGTTCTAGGCTGTTATTTGACTTTAAAAAACAAGAGACAACCACAGTTATATAATAATAGAGTTGCCCGTAAAGTAACCCTGGCTTCACCCTGTCTTTGGGCCTCCTTTCACCCCCTATCCCCGCTTTCAGTGGTACCCACAAAGTAAAGACATTTTAATAAATCTCAGTATGAAATGCTGATATGTAATCAGAACTTAATGCACAAGGTTGGGGACAAATTATCGTAGTTGTACAGTTAGGAGCAGTGAAAAATATGGTATGATGCAGTGGAGGCGCTCAGGAAAAAGGAAAAGACAGGATGAAACTCAGTTTATCACCAAAATTGATGGTTTTCCGAGTTTCATCTCCTGTTGAATGCTAACGTGCTTTTTTGAATGTCACCCTGTGTATGACCAAACTCAGGGTTCTGGTGCTGTGTGTTTTCTCACTTTACCGATAACTCTAATATCACCGGATATTTGATTTTTTTTATAATAACTGTGGTTAGTATCTCAGAACCGGGGCATTGGAATTTTTTGATAACTGTAGTTGAATACCCAGCCTGATACCCGGAGGGGGTTTGCTGCAGTTTCTAATACGTGTGCCCCACCCTGGTGTACACACTATTGTGTGTGTGTTTCATATATACTAATAATTCTATACTTCTTGTATACAGACAAAGGGGTTAGAAAAAAAGAAGATGAAGGAGAAGAAGGAAATTGTGTGTTTGTTTGGTTTTTTGTGTTTTTGTTTTGTTTGGTTGTTCGTCTTGCTCGAGACGTTTTGTCTCTCTTCTGTTTGTTGCTCTGGAGCTCTCGGGACTTTCCTTCTCCTTTCGGAGTTTTGTGAAAACGTAATAAGCGGCGGCATTGAGCATGGTCGATGGAGGAGGAGCAACGGATGGTACGGAAACTGTGGTGGATTTGAGGCGTTCGTTGGTGAGTCACGGTTGCAGGGAGCTGAAACAGAAGGCAGAAGAAGAAGGCATGAGGATTCTCGGTGTTGATGCGCTTGCTGCTGTTACCTCGCGGAATAATGTGAGAAGGACGGCGCGTTTGGCGTCCCTCGACGTCTTCCGGGGACTTTCCATTGCGGTCAGTGTGTGTGTTTGTGCAAAGGATTCTTCTTGTGGCTGAAGTCGGGTGGGGGGGGAAGGAGAATTTCTGTGTTTGAGGAGTGTTTTTTTCCCTTCCCTCGAGAGTGGATCGTATGACAGATTTGGAGATTTTCTTTGGAGTTTTGTTGGATGTAGATAGAAGTGATGGTTCTTGCTTGCTGGCCGGCAGTTCACGCAATTGTTCCTGTAATGCGTGTGGAATTTGTGAAAGGACTCAGGGACTTCGTGAAAATAACAGACAGACCGGGGCCAAATTAGACGCGTCTCTTCTTCTTTAGCCGCCCCCCCGTCTTCCGTCCATACTCTTGCTTTCGGACTTGTCATGCAGCAAGCATCAATAGGAAAAAAAACGTTTGTCAAGCCTGAAAGTTGCATCAGTATGTCTGTTCTTGATATTTCCTCTCAGAAGGACTGATTGAGAAAAAAAAGGTTTTGAATAAGTGAAGCATCATGGCTCCCTGCATTGGAAGACGGCATCAGAAACTGTAATCAATCTTTCCTTAGATCTTGGATTGTTGGATAAGAATGCTGGTCAGCAGGCTGCAGTAGATTTCTCGTAATGGCTAAGAAGATGCTCATAGGACTGAGTGATCTTCCATGCATTGGAGAATGCCAGCATGTCTCTCTCTGGTTGGCAAGTCTACAGAAGTTTTTGCACCTGTCTCCTCAGATCAAAGAATCATTTATGTCATTCCAATACAGATAGCAAGACTAGTGAAGCTTGCTGTGAATTTTTGTTCTTGGCTGCTTTTTTCATGCTGTGGAATGCTTGTCAGAGAAACTGTTGCACATGAGATCTACATTTTGTGGGACTTGATGGGGCTCCAGGAACTGTGGCATGCACATTTCACAATAAACATGAGTTTGACAGCTGAATTGTTTGATATCTGAAGAGAGTTTGCTGTGTCTGGATGATAAGAGGTTGTGCAGTGAAGAGACATATGTGTATATGGAAGTTGTTGAGTTGGATGTGGTTGATTTGCAGGTCATGATATTGGTGGATAATGCAGGTGGTGTGTGGCCATCTATCAACCATTCACCATGGAATGGCGTGACACTTGCTGACTTTGTGATGCCTTTCTTTCTGTTCATTGTTGGAGTTGCATTGGCACTTACATATCGGGTAAAAACATGCTGTGCCCAACCTTCTGCAAATCTAACAGAAAATTTCTCTGCTATTTTATCATGGCATTCTGCATTGCAAGAATACTGTAGGCTCAGTGAGAGCACACAATGACAAGATAACCAGAGTTCGGTGACATAATTACCATGTCATTATGGTAGTACAAATCATGCCAATATTGAGATGCAAATGGCTTTCTGGTATTATGTTTTATCACCTGTGCTTGTAGCTCTATTGTTAGCTCTTATTCCAGACCCTCACATGGCATACAGAGAATACATGATAAAAAGGTGGCAACACTGAAGGCTGTTGGACGGGCAGTGAAACTCTGCATATTAGGAATAATTCTACAAGGTGGGCGTGTGCCCTCCTCACCCTTGTTTCATTCTGATAGGACTTATAAAGTAGGGATCGTAAAACATGTTGTGGTTTTGAATTTAAGTGGCATTTATGCACAAGTTTTGCTCCTTCTTTGTTTAGTAAGATGTATGAGAGATACAGTCTTCGGTTGCAAGGGCCAACATGCAAATGCCACTATCTGGAGGTCACTGTACTGCAGGTAGTATATGATTTGTAAACATTCTCAGAATGTCAGTCTGGATTTTTTCCTGTTCGGTAGAACAAGTTGGAGGCAGCCTACTGAAGTTAAGAGGCATCCTGTAGTCTGATGCAGTGTATGTCCACCTTATTGCAACAAATAGTACATAAACTGAAAATCTGAATTTTACAGGTGGTTACTTCCATGGTCTGAACAATTTAACATATGGCATTGATGTTCAACATATACGCTGGTGTGGGGTTTTGCAGGTGAATTTTCGAGGTCTTTGTCCTTTGTCCATCATCTTTTTTGTCACTGCCTGCAGTAGAAGTCTGATGCACACTGCTGTGCTGATTGAACTAGTTGTGGTGTACTGTTCTGAAATGTCTTTGTTTCTGTTATTGAAGGGGGTCCCCATGGTTGGTTGATGGTTGCCATTACAGAGAATAGCATTTGGCTTTCTATTGGTAGCACTCTGTGAGATATGGGCACCAAGAGGTCCTTGTCACAATATACCAGAGGGAACATTGGGAATCTGCAAAGTCTACTTTGTACACTGGTTGGACCTCTGCCCTTCATGATCTGTCTTTGCTGTACAGTTATGGCCTTGCTTGACGACATTGCTTGAAACTTTGCTACTTTAAACAATGACTTCAATAGACACAACCAAATGGAGAGAGATAAGTGCCACAATATGTTCAATAAGGCATCTTGTGTTCCTGTTCATAGGCACAATCGGCCCTGGTGCTCATGGTAGAGGGGCTTGACTTGTCAGGGTGGTGGCAGCGGGCATATTCATAACATATTTGGCACTTCTGTATGGCATTTATGTCCCAGATTGGGAATTTCTGCCTCCATCACTCTCCTCAAACTCCACTCTCATTCAGGCCAGCAGTGCTCTCACAGTGAGTGTGGTTGGAAAATATCTGCTTATAAAAACCTGCACTTGTCAAGGTAGCTCGGCAGGGTCACCTTGGTCCTCACTTGTTGTCCCTAAATTTACCTTTTCCTGAGTACAAAATTGCAAAGACATTGTCATTCTGAAGCAGAAGTTGGATGACCACACAGTTTCACAGCAAGTGTTTAGGTTTTAGTCACATAGAGAGCATTTGCACTAGCTGGATACCATTGATAGCACAGATACGAGTAAGAACATTGTGACAGTAGTGGACTTCATACTTCCATGAGCACTAGCACCTGGTTTTGTAATTAATCCACGGAAAGGAAAAGACCATTGTTGGACTCTGTAGAAAAGTGATGGCCTGTGAGAAGTACAACCAAATTCTCAACTGTTATGACCTTGAATTGAACTTGTGAAGGTCAAATGTGGACTGAGAGGGGATACTGGACCAGCCTGTAATGTGGTTGGGTACTTGGATCGCAACCTGCTTGGCATCAATCATTTGCATCCACGGCCTGTGTACCAGCGCACTCCTGTGTGTTTTCTATGCCTTTGCAAACTCGGTTTTCTTTTTTTCCTGTCAGATGTTCCTGATCTTCGTTAGTGGGGCCTGCCAATCATGCAGTTGGCATACAATGTGCTTAAATGTAGTAGGCTTCTTAATTCTTAGGCTGTCTGTGGGGGACAGGATTGTAGCATGAAATCACCAGATTATGGGCCTCTTCCACCAGGTGCTCCAAACTGGTGCAGAGCACCTTTTGATCCTGAAGGCCTTCTAAGGTTGGCTCTTGGTACCTTGACACTTCACAAATTTTCTCTGGTGGTTGTTGAACTGTAGAAGGGCATCCCCTCTTTCTTAACTCTTTATTGCCCATGTGACATTGCATGCACCTTTTGCTTGTTAACTTTTTATGCCACCTTGTCTTACTATCTCCTTTGCTCTTCTATTTTGAAGGATCTCTGCTGTCAAAGGTCATGCATTACCCTTCCAATGTTTGTGTGTGCAGCTCACTGTCTGCAGTTGGTAGCTGTTTCATAGGCTTGCATTTCGGCCATGTTCTGGTTCATTACAAGGTTTGGCTTCCCATTTGGCCTCAATCCACACCTGTAGTGGGGTGCAAAAGCAGAGACCTGTGACAAGATTAAGAATCCCTAAAATGGCATACAACTTGATAATGTACATGTTGACATGGTAACATAAGTAGCCTTGTCACATTGGCTTTAACCATCGAAGGAGAAACGAGAGCCTCTTAGAAGCTCCTTCTGCAAGGGGTACAGTTGCAGAAAGACTCAATTTGATCAAGCAAGCAATACTTGAGTTGTATGTGGCAATGTGTGATTTGTAGCATGTTGTCTGTGTAGGACCACTATTCCAGAATTCAGCACTGGTTCTGGCCTGCTCTTGGACTGTTAACTGTGGGCCTGGTACTACACCTCTTTGGTGAGTTCTTTTTTGCACATCCACCATCCTAGTACACTTATCAACTTTTCAATAGCACACTAACTGTGAGTAGGGTCAGCAAGGTGAACTATCTGCAGAGAATTTTATCAATTGTGCAAATTCATTCTCAATCCATTGCATAATTCTTTTTCCCACAGGATCCTGTAAACCTGGGAATGCTTTATGGTAAGTGGGTTCCAAGGCACTAGGCTTGTGAGACTTATGTTGTCTTGCATTTCATGCCACAGTGATTGACGTCCACCATTTGGTGCTCTAATTTCAGGAATGGAGTTAAACAAGCCACTTTACAGCTTCAGCTATGTGTGCTTCATGGGAGGTGCTGCTGGGCTGGTTTTAACTAGCTTCTATATTTTGGTTTGGTCCCTGTCCTCATTATTTCACCTTTAAATGTCAAAATGACATTCTATTTTACATGTTTAATTAATAGAGTGCAGAAATGAATATGAAACTCTTTGATTCTTAGGAGCAGGATGGGTTGCTTTGACTGCTAAATCTTGGTTCAGTACTTGCATGTGTTGAGGTGTTATGTTCACTATCATGGAAAAGCATAACTTGCAATAGAACCTAGAAGGAATGAAGGTCATGTGAGAGGTGATAACAGGCTGATGACTCCCAGGAGTTCACAATAATGTCCAGGAACATCAAAGCTACATATTTATAAGTTTGACAATCTACTGCAGGTGGATGTACATGGGTGGAGAATACCCACACTGCTTTTCAAGTGGATGGGCATGAATGCTCTTCTCATGTATACTCTAGTTGCATGTGGTATCCTTCCAGCTGCTCTGAAAGGTTTCTATTGGGGATCTCCCGACAATAATCTGGTATTTCTCCACTATACTTGGCATTTCCTCATAGTGAATACCTTCTGAAAGTCAAGGAGATTGCTGTTTTGCCTGCTAGAGCAAGTGACCTCTAGTGCAAACCCACAAATTATGATTCTGGATTCAGACCCAGATTATTACTTTCTCTTTCCACATCATGTTGTGGGACTAAGTGATCAGATAGGGGGTTTTAAAGACCATGACTGCCGTGGGTGATGAGCAGGTCACCTGGATAGTACAGCATGGACCATGGCACTACTTCCAAGGCCTCAAACGACATCAAACGTTTGGTGTACAGTTTGGGTCTGGAGGCTAAAATTCCTGAAGCAACAAGGTAATTGTTCAACTGTTACATCTATATGTTGCTATGACTGAAAAGGTGTTCAAAGACATCTAGCTTCCGATGCTTAAAATGGGCTGATCTCTGGTTCAGTGTTTCTTTTTTGGCAAAATTTCGCCAAATTTTGACCTGAAAAACATGATTACAGATATAGAAGGATTCTGGTTTTTTTCTACATTTATATCTTGTAGGTAGCTGAATCTGGCTAAAGTATCTTATGGATGATCACCATTTCAGCTACATCACAAAATTGAAAAAACAAACCCTGCTCTAGTTTCTGGGACTATTTGAGATGTTTAGTTGGAGCCCAATTGTAGGAGCCTTGAACAGCATGGGGTTTTGTAATTGAAGCCATGCATTATCAGTTCAAAGGTATGTGTGTTTAGCATAGCACAACATTCTTTTATTTGTGATCACATGGTGTGATCACCCAAATAAAGAGCATCTCCACCCACAGCAGTAGAAGATGGTCTTTGCGAGCTATGTTGCATGAAGTACAGCCTTTAAGTAGTGTGAAACTCAGCTTGGGCTTTCAAATATGATGCCAATGACACAGCGACCTCCAAGAGAGCCAGTAAAGAAGACGATTACTTTGGATTGGCACAGGTTTAAAACGGCTCCCTTTATATTGTCCAATATTTTGTATTTATGGGTGGGGATGGGGAAATAATCAACACTGTATACGACAATCCACATTAGCTTGAGTCCTTTGTTGACTACATGAGGTAGATTCCATAACCTTGGAAGACTTTTTAGTGGGTTACAGGTACATTCTCAATACAGCACATCCTAGTTGAAAATGTAACCATGATCGCTTAATTTACATGGTTTTTTTAGATGGTAAATTTAGTCCTGAAAATGCATGGTGTATTAATATAAGAAAAAAATTGAATCTATCATTGTAGCCATTGGATAAATGTATGAAATGAATTTAATGAGTCTCATATTTGTCATTGATGTTTGGAGTTAAACAATTCACAAGAAGGTGAGTGGAAATAATATAATAATTTTGACAAAATCTATCGATTATTGGTGGTAGTCACAATATTGAGTATTGAAAAAGCAGCACTTTTTGAAGATTATAATCGGTGCTTTAGAACATAATTGAAGCATTATAATTGATGAAAAAGAAGAAATGAACAACTAATCTACATCTAACATAGCTGCTCATTTACACCTTTTCACAATTACTTAAGTGTGTTTTCAACATGAACTATTGCTTCATTATTCTTGTTTTTACCCAAGTCTTGTTTTGTGAGGATAATGGTAACTTAAGTGAATAATGAACTGATTAAGTATTTTGATTCATTATAGTCCCAACCTTACTATTTTGGCAAATTGTTATTTTTAAGTTTCAAAATATTTGCCTTTGTAGGGGTCATAGCCCCGATTTGTTTTCACATTTTGGTGAAATTTTGCACCAAACAAAATGTTGCTCCTAGTTGTGTTTAACATGGATTATGTTGGTCCAAGTGTGAATGCTTAGGTTTGTTTTGTTGCTTGGGCTTGCTTGTATTTGGTCAATGTGCTTGTGTTTCCTTGTATTTGTTTGTGCTTTGTATTTACTTGTTGACCTAGTTGGGCCATTCTAAAAAATTGTGTTAACCCTATAGCCTTGGTAGGTCTATATATACAATATATAGAAAGAAAGGATTACATGATCCAACACATGTCATTATGCCATCTAGTGGAAACCTATTATGATTAGTTTTATGTGGCTATTTGAATTTATAATGAACCATTGGTTCTAGTTTTAAAATCAATTCATAATTAGAAAACCACCAACCCTAGTCTTTTGGAAAAGAATCCGAACCAAAGAATCATCCAAGTCCCAATTATTTCAACCTTAAAGAATTGATCATCTTCATGAAAAAAATAGCAACAAATTGGTAGTCTTATGGTTAATTATTTGGATTTTTCAAAAATAAAAATAAAAATGGTTATATATCATAATCGGGCTTCTAATGTTTTCGAAAATCACAATTATGAATTTTAAAACATCCTAATAATCTTTGGGGGTGTATGATCTATTCTTATTTAAATAATACTTGCCCAACATTGACTTAGTTGTTGATGAAACACAATCGAATTTAACCAAGGTTCCACCTTTGAAACCTTATAACTTATCTTGTAACCCTCCTACTTCCATCTAATAATATTTAATAAATTACCTATGTAAAAGGTACATTCACATATGAAGATACGTTACTGAATTTTTCTTTTAAAACAAGGACAACGAGTTAACATAACATACAAGTCATGTTGAGCAAAGGGAGAAGGTTTGAATTAACTTACAAGCCAAAGCATTGTTGTTCACACATGTAGGTAGTGTCAATGTTAATGTCCATATTAGAAAACTCTATTCCTACTTGTGCTCACCCCATGAATAATAATAAACATGACATGCTTATATGGAAATAAAGAAAAAGGTCAACATTAATAGTAAGGTTGGTGATAGTTTAGTTACAAATCTTCAAAATATGAAGATTCTCACCTCTATTCTCAACAATAAGAGCATCCTTAGTGGTAGTAATAAAACAATCACCACACCAAAATTTGGATAAATTTGCACCCCAACCGAGTGAAAAAGGTTTGCTCTTATAAACTTGGCCCTAGATGGTGAGGTTTTCAAATGTTTGTGAAAAGGAAAATGATTGCTCCTGGTTGGCCAACCATGATTGGCCTAAATGATGGTTTTCGATAGTTTTTGAAGTTATACTATTTCAGTATGCATGTTATGGGTGGGCCCTCGGAATAATTAAACTAGATTTTGAATGCAATAAAATATCATGAAGGCGTAAACAAAATCAATTGCTAAAGTTCTAAGTTATCAAATTGATACACATGCACATACTTTACAAATCATGTATCGCAATGTTCTCTACTATTTGTTGCAAGATTTTGCTTTATTGTGCAATAAGTCACAAAACACTCCTCTTGAACTACTTAGTTTGTTGTACCTTCAATCCCTCGCACAACAATTTTCTTTTCAAAAGTCATTGAAGCACCAAGAGTCCATGAACTTGGACCAACAACATCACATAAAAATGATCACAATCCCATCTTTTTGTGGTACTAATGATATTGAGGAACATTAACAACTTTTGGCTTACCAATTTGAAATGATTTCAACGATCTAAAGAATCACAATTTTACAAAAGGAAATGGATACAAGAGAATGTCATAGCTACCAATCAATTGATTGATTACAAACTAAAGTTTTGAAATGAAGATTTGAGAGAATATCACACTAGCTAAAAAAAAGCTCAAGTAAATGAACTTTGTACTACAATTGCGAGGAGGTGAGAAGAATGCTTACTTGCCTTAGGAATGGAAAATGCAAGACAAGATTTGGAAGTAAGGAGATGTGTTAGGTGAAGTAAATTGGTAAAAATGGAAGGTAACTAACTAGGTATACTCAAGCAAGAGACGTTGTGAATGGTGGTAAATTTTTTGGGGATAAGTAATATATAAAAAAATAGCGACTAACTTAAAATGCTCTAATATTTAATGATAATAATTTTCTTCCTATTTTCTTTGATAGCCTATGTTTATATGTGAATGTGCCTTCAATCAAAGGATAAGATGTCATAGTCAATAGCCCAACAACTCTTTTTAAATTTGAAAGATTTAGTAATAGGTTACGAGCATGTTACCATTTTGTGATAAGGGTGGTGATAGCCTATTATGTAAACATGACATGTATTTTACTTACCTACAACACTAGCCTATGTATGAACATACATAGTAATCAATGCCACTATTGGCACTACCATCTCCATGCATGATTGTAGCTTGGTCAGTACCATAGGTAATAGGGAATAGGGTTTAATGAATGTAAGTGATTTCCATCTAGGGAAATAAAACATTTCATTTAAAACTTATAGGGTCACGATTTGGTACTGATAGGTGTGCAAAATTTGTTTTTTAATAAGTTTATAATGTTTAGACACAAATGTTGTGTTTAAAACATGTAAACTAGAATGCAAAAGTTTATTGTGAATAAATTTTTTTTCATTTTATTTATATATGCTTCATACGTGTTGTAGATTAGTGATATTCTTATATAAGTAATATAAACTTCTGTAAAAAAATATATATTGTCAAATTATGGCTCATGAAGTTTGTGATGGTGGTTACATCTAAATAGGTACATAACAATGTTGGTCGATTTTTTTTAAAAAAAAACTATTGAGTAAGTTACTTTTTAAAAATTGTTTTGGAATCACAAACATTATCAATAACATTATCAAATTTTTAATGGATGTTAGGTAAAGTTTTCAAACAGTTGGTTGAGAACCTCTGGTTAACCATTAGTTATAAAGTTTAGAAAAAATTAAAATTAAGAATAATTTTTCGGCTTTTAAAAATTTTCCATTAAAGGGGTCACAATTAGTGAGTGCCACTAAAACTTAGGTAGTGTTTAAAGATTAATAACCTGTTTGGATAATAATCAAGTCGCCTCGGTAGGTTATTGAATTTTGAAAATTCAATATCAACTAGTTATCAATATAAATGGATATTAAAAAAATCAATAACTGGGTCAAAACTCAATAGCCGGTCAACATTACTAGATACTTGTGGATGATTGATGATACAAAGCTATTGGGACAAGAATAGAATGAAAAAGTGTTTCATGTCCCCGAATCATCCATCCTACATGGTGCTCTTGGAGGGTGCTAATTCACTCTGGTGTAAAAGAAACACGTTTAAAACTTTTACACCAGTTTTAATAGCCAGGTTTAGCCAATCAATAACTCATCCTCCTGAATGTCCTTCATCCAAGAGGAGACTAGTCAGTGATCATAATCTGATTTCTCCTGCCCCTGGAGCCCTTTGCTTTGTGTGGGTGAAAAGAGTAATAAATTGGTTAAAGGTTGCTGAAAACTGACATTGAATTTGGCGGAAAAAATGGCACTCACTAATTGTCGCCCCAATTTGTCATATTATTTGTAGCCGGGTTTCGCCAATCAGTGAGCCCCTCTTGGATGCTATTCATCAATATGAATGAGAAGAGGAATGTTTTTCATCCAAGAGGAGACTATGGAGGGACCATAATGATCCGATTCCTCCTCCGTCTTCGCTTTGTGATTCTCTTCTTGTGGTGCTCTGAAGCGTGCGACAGGGAGAGCGAGAGAGAGAGATAGAGGAGAGAGCGCGTGTGCGGAGCTGCTGTGACGGTTGCACTGCCGGAATTTCTGACGCGAATCCACAGACATTCAGGCCTTCACAGGTGTGTTTTCCCGCAGCAAAAAGAAAAAAGAAAAAAAAGCTCGCCAGGTTCATGCGGAATGCTTACAATTTATTGCAATTTCTTTGGTTTTTTGTTGTTGTTTTTGTACTATGAGCTTCTTGTGTAGAAAGAAACGTGCATGGAATTTTTAGTTCTGCTTTGTCTGTGAAGCGGGGAAGAGATTTTGTGATGTGTGCAGAATAATACGAATTAGTGTTTCTGTTTTTTAAGTGACAGACAAGAGCTTTTGTGTGTGTGTGTGTGTTGTAGAGTTGTATTATGTTTGCGATCTGGTTTTTCTTTGGGTGTCGAGGGAGAAGAAGACTCCGCATTTTTCTGTGTAGAAAAACATTGTCCTGAATTATGGTTCTGATTTTCCCGGAATCGGAGAAGAGCGTGTAGTGCTCTAATCGGAACTTTGAGGTTGAGAAGAAGAGCTTTGCGTACGGAAGAATGGTATGAATCAGAGTGCATGATTAGCACATTTGTTGCTTCTCGTGCCGCGTCGATTCCTTGCTCATTGACGGCATTCTTGGATGCAATTGTGTCAGAAGAGAAGTCGAAATGCAGACGTGAGCATGAGAAGGAGGAGAGCTTGAATCGGAAGCTAATCGCCATGGCCACCGCAAGCGCCGTCTTGACCTTCGCAGACTGCAGGTGTGACTTCCATCTCCGTTGGACTTCTTTTTAGCATAAAGTCATTTCATGTCCGCTGAGAATTTTTCTCTCTCACTCTCTCTGCAAATGGCTTAAATCGCGTTGGCCATGGTAAATGTCAGATACATTTGTGTTGCTGGCGTTGATTGTATAGTAGAATGCTCACTGCCGATGATGTCTGCAGCATAATATCGTGCAGACAGAGAAGAGGGCTTACAGGCACTGATGAGTGGCCACATGATCGTACTACAAAGGCCTTAGAGCTACTTTCTGCTCCAATGTGTGTACAGCGGTCCTGTGCAAAACTTTCAGCGGAGTTTTGCAATCTCAAAGTAGAATCAAGAGTCATCCAACAAGTTCCACGGTGCAACACTAGAAATTGGAGGTGTTTAGCAGTAGATCAGGTAAGACTTCCTAGTCTCAAAGTAGGGAGAAAATATCGATTCTGGTTGCTCTTCCTATTGATTATCATTCTGAAATCTGATGACAGTTTCTGCTCATATTTTATAAAAAGTTCCCTGCCTGTTCTACAACCTGAGGCTCAGTTTGATGCAGTCAGCCTTCTGAGGATCTTTGTAGACATGTCGAATCTGTAGTATGGACCTATTGAAACCTATTAGGGTTTAGGGTTTGTAATATTCATCACTCCTGTGTTTGTGAGTTAACAGCCAAAATTCATACATCTGGTCTGCATTACACTCATACACTGCAATAGGTGAAAGCACATGTTGTCCAGTGCCATAGGTGTTCATGGGTTAATTATCAATGAACTTTTCTTTGGTTATCAAGGCTTCCTCCTGGGGGTATCTGTCTTCAGGAATCACCGGGGATGTTGAATCATTGTAGGTCAATTCTCTTCTGCTGTATTGATAAGCTGCAGGCAATGCTTCTTCTGGTGTTGAAACTTACTCTGATTTTTCACTTCTGCAGGCTGTATCTTCTGTTGAGACTGCAAGTTTAGTATTCCCTCTATTTCTACCTCCAGATGTGGAGCTGCTGAAAGATCCAGCTGCACGCAACATAGCTGCCAAGATTCAGCAGCTCCCTGTCCAGGTAAAAATAAGATGCTTTTCAGTCCTCTGTTTTTGTTTGCTTTCTGCCGGGATTAAAAAAAACCTCATATCTGTCATCACCTGGGTTTTTGTGGGAATTAGACAAGCCTTTCTGCACAGCCCATCATGACCAGCTGTGTGGAGCCCAAGGCAACAGGTACATGCCCAGCACCAGTGATGCTACTTCATGGATTTGACAGGTCAGGAGCTTGTCATGCTGGAATTTACAATCTTCTGTTATTTTTTTATTGTTTTGACTTAAACTATTAATTCAGATGCAATAATACAGCATAATAGAGAAGCTGTGCATTCTGCTGAGAAGTGCCATGCTTCTTGATTTCCAGTTCCACATTGTAGTCACTTCTGTCTTACTTAGAAACCATTGGCATTTGCAGCTCAGTACTGGAATGGCGTTACACATATCCCTTGCTAGAGGACTCAGGGGTTGAGAGCTGGGCAATTGATATTCTTGGCTGGGGGTTTTCCAATGCTGGCAAGCACTTAGCCAACTTCCTTTTGGTTGTTTATAATATCTTCACACAAAATGCCCACCTGATACCTTTATAGGATAATCTGAATTTGTTAAAGATCACATACACATGTATAGTAGATGAATTATGTAGATATTGATTGATTACACATTGGGCTCAAGTGTTTGAGAACACATCTCTTTTGGTGGAGAAAGTTGAGCTTGAATGATGATACTATTGACTTTTTCTATTAGCTATGTCTCTTGAGTGATAGCCAACGTCATGTCAACTGCATCTTCCTGTTGTTTTATGGAAATGCAACAGAATCCAGGATGCAGATTTTTCTATAATTTCTTGCCCAAAAGTTTTATCAGATCACTTATCTCCACCCATGGTCAAGGGGTGATAAAGTCAGTAGGAAGTAGTGGCAGCTAGTCGTTGCTGTTCATGATGAAGGTGATGGTCTGATACCTTGCGAGTGACACAAACAAGGCTATGTCTCCACTCATTCTTGTTGTGTTGTTACAGAGTTTTCTGTGCAATTGCTTAGACATATTTTGGTGGAGAAGTTTCATGCATGCAAAATAGAAATTTACTGTTGAATGGAGTGTCATTGTCCCCCTGTATGTTTCTTTCTTGAAACATGGCCTGGTTTGGACTGTTTGCAGAGGGTGTGAAGTCTTATGGGGTGGCAGCAAAGCGAGAACATCTCTATGAGGTGATTATTGCCAACTTATCCTGACATAGGGAGGCAATGTGGCAAGATGGCAGACTTGAGCAAAACCCATATCAATACAGTCTCTGGTTGTGAAATCTTTCAATTTTATGGGGGTGAATTGTACATTGGTTCTTGCTTGAAATTCCTGATATTCCTTTGTGTACACAGTTCTGGAAAGCCTATGTGAAAAGGCCTATGGTATTGGTGGGACCAAGCCTGGGGGGAGCAGTTGCCATTGATTTTGCACTTGCACATCCTGACGCTGTAAGTGACTTTTCTCCCTGATCTTGCCACATTTCTTCACTTGGCCCCACACATGGTATTGTATTGCATGGAAGTATTGTACATCTCATGAAAGAGAGTGCAGATTGCAAAACTGGTGCTTGTTAATGCACAAGCATACACTGAAGGTGTGGGTGAAATGGCAACGTTGCCCAAGTTATTGGCCTATATTGGGGTATGTATCTGAACTCTGGCCTTGCTTTTCAGTTCCAAGTCTGAAGTCTGATTTGGTATTCTGGATCTGTCATCTTCAATGTCTTTCATGACAAAGCAAGGTTCAAGAAGGTGATGCAAGCCTTACCTCAGGTCTTTCACTTTTTTCAATTTTTTTGGTTGCTGGATGTTGATGTGAGACACTTGATGGCCAGGTGTCAGTCCTTAAGAGTGTACCAGTACGATTTTATGCCAATACCTTGATCTTTACTGGTGCAACCTACTCTTTTCTGCTTGATGCTATGAGGGTAATTCCATTCCTTTCCATTTTCTGTATTAAGCACAATGATTTGGAATTACTCTTTTTATTTATTGGAGTCTGTTGTAGTTTTTGAAGGAATGATCTACAGATTGTACTCTGTGTGCTACAGTCCTGTGGCTGTAATGTCCAATGACCTGTAGTGTCAGGTTGCTGGGACAGGTGGGGCGATTGCACACTCTGATGCCAGGCTGGGCTGATGCAACTGTCAGCTTTATGCTTAGTGGAGGCTATAATGTTGCAGCATCCATTTCACAGGTAGGCATCTGGAATGCAGCAATAATGTTTAAACTTCTCTGTTTGGTTATAGACAACTGTTCTTGTCTTTCATTTGTGAACGTGCATAAGGTCAGAGCAAAGATTCATCAGCTATCAGGAACCTTCTCATCTTTCATTTGAGTGCAGCCATGTAAAAAGTAGTCACAATCCATGTGCAGGTTCAGCAAGAAACATTGGTGATATGGGGGGAACAGGACAAGATTGTGTCCAGGACATTTGCAGAGGTGAGACTCAGAGAAACTCAGGTAGCAAGGAAATTGTCTTACGATTTTCTGAATTCATTCCTGGTTGCATATGTACACATAGCACTTGGATTGTTAACCTGATCAGTGTTTAAATTAGCAAAGACTTTGACTGCTTCTTTTCTGTGGACCAGAAATTGGTTGGTGATATAGCAAATGCAAAGGTGGAGTACATCAAGGACTGTGGTCATCTTCCGCATGTTGAAAAGCCAAGAATATTTGCAGCATTGTTGGCTGAATTTGTATTGCAGCATCACTGACCTACTGATTAGCAGCAAATTCTCTGCTTCTGGTGCTTCAAATGACTAATATCTTGAGCATCTGCGAATCAGCAAGAAATGTGTTTCCACAGAGTTCCAGCGTTACCATTTCTCGGGAGGCACATACTGTGGACAGTAAACCCTAACCCATTTTCAAGAAGCAGAATCCTCCACGGACCTTGATCTTTCCGGCCATATGGAAGGTACAAGGCTTTTGCTTGAAGAAACTGGAATCAGAAAGCATGACCTCCCCAGCCCCCTCAATGTTTGAGCAATGAGTACACCAATACAAAGAAGTACCATTAACAGTCTACCAAATGTGCCCTGGACCTCTGGATTGCTTTTGCAATTCAATGTGATGGTTTTAGAGATCACTTCAAAGCATTTTTGGTTAAAAATTGATGATATGGAAGGTGAATCCAGATTGTTTGTTTTACCTGTATGCTCAGAAAAGAGATTTATTTTCTTCTCCATTTACCAACTTACTTCTTTTTTGACGGGCCTGGCAAAGTGCATTCAGACTTTATTATACTTTGATGAGAAACTCCAGCTAAAGCTTCAAACTTGCAATTTAGTCCTACATATTGATAGATCAGCCTGACACATTTTTGGACAGCCATTTAACACATGTACACTTGGGAATGTGCAGAACTCCTCTCTGTAGGAGTTGCACTTTCTGGTTCACTGGCGTACCCAACAACAAATGATGTCACCATAACAATCTGCTTGATTGGTGGACGATTTGAAATGGGTGAGTCTTTGGGGTGTTTTTGTTTGAGTCCACAAGGGTTGGTTTCATGATGGCAAATTATGAGAGTAAAACAACCTCACGACAATGTTTAACAAAGAGTTTCCACTAAGCTTTATGTCAAGTAGTGAGGTTAGAGTTGTCCTGCCTTGGTATACTAGACTCTTATTTGGAGCATTACACAACTTTTGAACTTTTTGCAACACAAGTGTCATAATGCAGTTGAGTGGTAAGACCATGCATATCCTTGGGAATGGCACTAAAGCACTGGGATGTCTGCTGATATCCAAGTTCCAGTGTCTTGGTATTTACCGAATTTATGGAGGTTCCTAATGCAACATCTTTCAGTAGTCCCTGAGATTCCAAGTCAGGACGGCCAAGTATCTTGCAAAAATATTTTCAAGAGCTAAAAAGATTACAAAGAATTTTCATGAGAATGGGTGCATCATGACATTGTAAATTGTTTTGCATGAATGAATTTGTTGGTGCTAAAAAGGTTTAAAAAAATAAACGAAAAGAATGATAAGAAGTAAAGAAGACAGAGACGCTTCCCAACCAGAAAGCAAATTTCAAGAGGTTTACAACTTTTGACACTGGCAGCAAATTGAGTTACTTTTTTGATGACCTATTCCAATGCAACAAATGGGATTAGGGTTAAAGCAAAAAACTCAGACGGAAAATGTAATTGGAGTTCGTGACTGAAACCTATATTTGTGCAACACCAACATTGTTCCTACTAACCAGCAACATGCACACACCTTTGCTGACAGACTGAGCTAGAAAAAAGGTCACCATTTTACTTATATAAATATTATCATCAGAATTGCTTTTGCAGCAAGAGCTCAGTTTACATAATGGTAGGAATTTCTGCAAGGGGTTCAATCTTACCTGGTAGCAGCCATGTGAGTACAGCTTCAAATGCTGTTTCAACACAGTAAGTCCATTCTGATCTCTGGAGGTGGCAGCCATGCTGGAGGATTGAGTTCATTCACCTTGCAGGTTTAGGGCTCAACTCTTTCCCTGGGACAAGGCTTTTGAGCTACCATGCTAGCTCACCCATGTATATGAATCTAGCTGATTCAAACCTGAGTGATATGTTGTCATGGGTCCTCTGGCTCATAGCTACCATCTGGCTCTTTTCTTGTTGCTTCAGCTCATGCAACAGTGGGATCTTAAAAAGAAGATACGACATGCAAATTTGACAAGAGATATCAGGGTGAAAAAAGCTACTATTTGCTGCATCCTAACCTGCAAGAGAGATAATGCACTCTGAGGATTCAGGGCTCTAACAAAATACGAAGGGAGGGAGCACATGGATGGATAGAGACAGTGCCTGGTAATGTGACGAATGTCATCATACCCTGGTAACTATACTTTGACCAAACCTGGCATCTGTTGTGTAGAGGCAGTCACTGATGTGATGGTGATTTTGGTGTGAAACTTCTGTATATAATAGAATTAGCTCCTTAACAATACTTAATCTCCTCAATAGGGATTGTTGTAATTTCCTTCCATTCTCACAACCACTGGATATTGGCTCAGAGGAGGAAATGGAGATTAATCTATTCGTCCAGGACTTCTTGGATCGCTAGAGGGACAGTATAAGACTGGAAGAAACATATAATCCAGTGCAAGAAAAACTTGTTGGACATTTAAACGGTTTTTAATACCCACCAACATTAGACCTTCCAACTGCCAGGTTCTAGTATAGACCAGCCAAAACTTTGCTTGCTTTTTTCTTGCTGTGGTTTTGAGACAAAATTGATCTGTAGTCCCTTCCACCTTACCAAGTGTGCTTCTTGCATTATGGAGGATCAATACTATGGATAATTGAACTCCTGCTATCTCTCCAAATCACTTAAGGTGGTAGACACCATAGTTAACCCAGCAAAGCCTCATACAAACTGTGCAGATAAGAAAGTTTAGTAGTTTACATTTCAAGGAGACCCTCTTGGGAGAAATTGCATTTTGCTTGATTTGTTTAATCAGTCAAGCTTGGGCCTAACTGAGATCTTAGAGTGTCCCTCCCATGAAAAACTTTGGATTTATTTTATTTGTTTGGCTGGGATTCAGTTGTAGCCATTTTCTGGCCTTTTTTCCCCCTCCTGCATATCAGTATGTTTCATTCATTTCTTCTAATTTTCAGGGTATGTTTGCAGGTCTTGAGACTTGTGATTTAAACATTGAATTCACTGATTTATGGGTTTTCTTGAGCCTGATGACTTGTGAAGGAATTCCCAAGTTGAGGAGGGCATAATAGGAGCTGAAGACAAAATCAGCTTCTCCTTTGAATTATCATGCACTAGGTTAGTGGCATTTGCTTCCTTCCTTGATATCATTGCTTGCTCCTTGAAGTAGGCAGCTGGGAGGAGTCTCTGATCAAAAACATTAAATTTAGTGAATTTCTATGGAGAGTTTTTTCCTGCAAAAGAAAGTGTCCAGGCTGCTACGATAAAAGTTCACCAAACAAAATGGTAACTTGAAATTATGATGAGAGAAAATTTTAGCAAGAACCAATTCAATAATGTCAGTTGAATTGTTGCAATATACACAGAACTTGTAGTCTGGTTAATCTAATGGTCAAATGGATAGATCTCCATTGATGATGGGATTGGAGTCATGGGTGTGGATGATGACAATCTTGACGTCATCAATGGCAGCATATGCTTGGGAGCATGAGAGTGAAAGGGCAAATACCCCTTCTGTTGTTGTAAGTTTTGGGAGGGAATCATGACTTGGATGTGTCATAATGGTTTCTTTTCTGCAAGAAGAAATATTATGTATGGTGGTGACTAAACAAAAGTCATCATCAGAAAAACTGAGCAGAGAGATGCACAAGAAGGTCATTTGATTTGACCTTTGTTTCTGTAGTCTCGAATGAGAACAAATGGCTCATTGCTTATTAGGCTCTGCCCCCTTAATGGCAACTTAAACCCAGCAACAGTTAAAATAGGAAATTTCCATCAAATTCCAGATCAATGTGGGACCAAATGCAATTTTGTATCTCCTTCCCAATGCTCTCCCTTAGGGGCAGAGGCAACAAAGGAATCAACCTATGCTTGCCAATGGTATGTCCATGAACTTGTGAACATCAAAACAACCTGTCTTTGTGACATCAATTGAGAACGAGACTTAATTTACTGGAGAAGAAAATTCCAATTTGTGGGTGGGTAGTATGAATGTGAAAACATTGAAGGATTAAAAAGGCCTGGGTTGTTTCCATGGTAATAGGTTGGGTTGAGAGAACAAGTACAGAGTGAAAGAAACCATGGAAGTGGTCAAGGCAAAAGCAAAGGAGTGAAAGTGCACAGGTATATGATTACGTGCTGACTTTTGAAATCCCCCCCTCTCCAATAATGGGTTGTTTCCTTTTAGCTATATTTGTCAATTTGCTAATGTTGGAATTTGAATAAAATAGTGAGGAAGCCTGGCTGAAGAGGAGGACTTTTGAAAGGTCAACACTCCATCTCCAAAAAGTGCACAAAACAACCCATTTATTCAGCCAAGACACGTTGAACACTGATTGTCAGCCGTGAGAGGTTAAATTTTTATTGGCTCTCCCTATTAGGGGAGAGACTATGGAAAGAGGTAGTTTTTTTATTTGGTCCCACATTTTGAGGAATGTTCAACACCATGTGAACAGAACCATGAGTCCCTTACTTGGGCAACTTCATGGAACATTTCCCTATTTTAACTGTTGTTGGTTTGAACTACTTGCTCCAGCAAGCTTCAGCAAGGAAAAGAGCCATTACAAGATGAGCCAGTTGTTTGGAATTGGAAGGGGATATCTGGATTTTTTAGTGATAGGTTGAAAAGAGCATCTAATAAATTGCCATGCAGCCTGCAGTGGCCTGCCAAAAAAGGACTTTAGTGGCACTCCAAAAAGGATTTATGGAGTTTCAAAAGCAGAAAAAGTATGCACAGATCTGACTGGAGTACCTGTTTCTTGCTTACCCAACCAAAGCATAATAGGTTACTTTGGAAATAATAGGTTAGCTGCATCTGACCAGTTCACGAGGGTGGTTGGTGGTTGCAGGTTTATGCAGCAGCTGTCTATGAATGGTATCATGATTCGTCATGTGGGAGGTAAAGTTACTCGTGCACTCCACAAGAAACATAAGTGCACAAGATACATGCTCTGAGAGACACACATCTAATGTTTGATGGGGCTGCTGCCTCCCTCCCCTGCTGGGGGTCTTCTGAGAGACACACAGCATTCTCATGCATCTATTGCAGCATTGACATTGCTATATTAGCTCTCCAATTAACTCGGTTAACTTGTGGTTGACTCTAGGATTGAAGGCTCCCAACTTGTGGTTGACACCGGATTGAATGCCTCCCAGCTTCAGTGACAAGGTTAGATACCAAATCAATATTCTTGGCTTTGAGTCAAATATTCTTGCTTCACCAACAAGGTACAAGTATGTCTGGGAAGTTGGAATTTGTCACGAAAGAAAGTCTGTCTACCTTTTGGTAAACTGACTTTGTTGGGCGCATGTATCTGGTGTCACCCAATAATCACTCATCCAACATGTGTTACATGAACAGTGTAAATTGGAGATTTATTTACTCATTAGCCTTCCTTTGCACCTTTGATCTCCTTTTAAGCTCCAGTGGGACCTCTCCCCCCCCTAATATGCTGTGGGATTGTTACTTTGAAAACTTGTTGCAACCTGAGGTGAAAGTAAAGATCCCAAAGACTCCTTTTTTTGTGATTGGAAATACTGTGGATTTGGTGATTGCAAGAGTAATGATATGTCGCACCTTGCATTTCAACTTTGAAACCATGTTGTCTTGTCTTAGGTTTTGCTGAGAATCCTTGGTCTCCTCGGTCCTTTTTTTCCAACTTAAGCCCGCGTCTTGGTTGGTTCCAAATCCAGATCTGGTATCTGATTCGAGATTTTGATGCAACTGTTCAGTTTCTAAAATTTGTTCTTCACATTCCTGACTCTTGGGTTTTGGGTTCTTCAAAAAAAATCAAATCTGTTCCAGTTTCGCTTGCTTACACCCATCTCCAGATTGGAGATTGTGTAAGATATCAGTGTTGTACAAAGAATTGAAAAATGATCACCTAATTAAGAAGTGTAACCTACTTGCAATATTTAAAAAGTAAATACATACTTGCCTAGATAACCACAAACCGCAATGCTTAGGCGTTGCTTGTGTAACAACAGCCTAAAAACAGGAACCTGCATTAACAAAGTGTGCAAAGTTCAAACCAGTGTTGGTAAGGTACCAACCAGGCTGGTATGACCTGAGGCAACAGCTGCCTTGAACCATTACCTGCCTAGTAGGACTTAAGGTAATACCAGTTTAACATCGGGGTTATATGGATCTCAACATCAAGTATGTACCTGCCACATACCAACTACCAACCAAAAATCAGCCTTGGACCCTCTTGGTATGAAGAAATCTGATACTAGTACCAGTTGGTATGTTCAAAAATTGATACCTGCCCAGCCCTAGTGCAAGTTATGGTTCTGTTCAGGTTTGAGCAAGATGATAGATTCAAGGTCGGTTTCTAGTTCCAGGTCCAGCAGAAATTGGTCACGGATGTTCCAGTTGTTCCATGTGCAGGGCTCATGATCCAGACCAGACCTGAAACTGGCCCAGAACTGGGAACTGGCAAACACTCATTTCAACTCTCAACCAGTGTTCAACTGTAAACTCGTATCTACTTTTGAACAGACCAGTTTGGTCCTGGTATGGGGTATTTCTTTAAAACTTTCATACCAGCCTGGTTGCGGCATTGGGTCCTCTTGTACCAGTCAGGTCCTGGTATTGGTTCAAAAGACTGACTTCTATCTAGTGTAAGGAAGGTATAAACCTGGTATTGAACTTGGTATAAAACTGGTATATACTTGGCCTTACCTCAAGTCCCTACCAAGGTGGCACTCGTACTAGTCTAGTAGGGTCCTTGATACACTGTTGATACCAGGCGCAAGCCTATACAGGGGTCCAAGACTGGTTTCAACTTTCAACTATCACTACAACATTATAATAAGTGAAAGGCAGAATGTACACTTGCATTTGTGTTGAGATTTGTGAGGGGGAGCTCCGTGCAAAATTCCACACAGTCTACACTTATGGGCATTCATGTCTCTCCTCAGTCTAATCATTAATCTTCAAGTGGCTGACAAAGAATAGGCATTACAAACTGAGCAAAGGCTTAGAAGAAGGAAGATAGTTGGTCACAGGTGACTTGTAATGTTTGTGGTCACTCATGAGACCCAGGAGTACCTACTACTTGAATGAAGGATAACTGAATCCTCTGCAACTTTACTGAAATTCCCAAGTGTAAGAACCCTGAAAAGCAAATTCAAATCCCTAAGAATCTGGGCAAAATGGGAAGGTGGTCAGAGGGGGTCCGATGACAGTACCCAAAAAGCAAACAAACCAGAAAGTAACAGATCAGATGTTGGGGACTCAGGAGTCACACGAGTCAGGACTCCAGAGTTTTTCTTTCTGGCAAAAGTAAAATCAAAAAATGAATGAAAAACAAAATACAAGTGGGGTTTTTTTGGAATTATGAATCACATTAGATTTTAATATTAAGTTCAAGAAGATAGCCAAATTATAGATGGATGCTTAAATTTTCTTCACTTCATTCATTGCTTATAGCCAGATTTAGCTATAAAGGATCACCACTTATGAATAATCACCACTTTGTCAGTGACACTTGAGTGGGCTTTTTTCTGGCTAAATCTAGCCAGTTTGTTTTCTTTTCTGAAAATGGTTCAAAGTGTAAAAAAGAAATTGGTTTTCTAGTTTCCAAATTTCGATTTCTTTTTTTTTTAAATTCAGATTTCTCTATTGGGGTTCTAGCATATTGCCAAAAAAGTGAAGGATGCTTAAACTTTTTTACTTTCATATCCTGTTTATAGCCAAATTTGGGTAAACTGTCTTATGGATGATCAGCACTTCAGCTCATCACAATTTTTTTAAGGAAAGAAAACCCTGCTTTAACTACATTAAAAAAAACAATCCTAAAACACTGCTTCATTCTGATTAGCTAGGGGACTGTGTTTTCTTGCTCACCCACCATTCTTTCCTTCATGGTCAGTGTTTCTTTTTTTGTCAATTTTGTGATGTAGCCAAAATGGTAATTAACTACAAGAATATCTTGCCAAATTTGGTCACAAGCTAAATATGAAAGTAAAATTAGTGAATATCCTCCTTTTTTTTGGCTACCCTAATTAAACAATGTATACAAATCTGAAAAGAATTCTTAAAATTTGATCAAAATCTGGCTACTGAAAATCTCAAAAAATACTTGATTTTTGAACTTCTAATTTTCAATATTGCTTTTCTGGCTCTATATAGCCAGCAAGAAAAAGGCTGCCAGTAATAGTGCACTGGTGGCTGGTAGTTCACTTTGGTGGCACTTTTGAGGAATCAAGGATACTTTCTTCCAGGGAGAAGAGAGAACGGTTTCAAGTCCCAACCACAATAATCACACCATAGTTGTAGGCATATATTAGAAAACCAAAGACAGCATAGTGTTGAAGATGATGGGTTGGGTTGCTGATCCTTCCCAAGCCATTGGTCGAGTGATCCTTTGCAGTACATCCTTGCACTGTAATTAGTTACAGAGTTTCTGTACGCTTTCTCAATGTTCGTAGCGTTTGTTTCTTCATCATGATGGCAGTCAGCAGCTCAAATTTTGATTCTCAAAGATTTTGTTCTGGATGCGTGCTAGATATTTCTGCATGAAGGTTGGAAAGTCATTAACCATTACTTTCTCAGCAAATCAGAGCTTGTCGTGTGCTTATCAAGGCAACCATCAAATTGAAAGGTTGTTCCATTGTGAATCTACAATGTCAGGCATCTACAATATTGCTTCATAAGTTAGTAGGCTTCATGAATAACAGTTCTAAGTTTGAACTTCAGTCAATCCGTTGCTAAAAGTCCGTGGATATACAATGACAACCAGAACTTGTGTTAAAATATTTTTTGGGGACCTGGGAAGGTGGGCACTGGGATCCAGTGTTTTTCTTCTGGCCAAAATTTGACCTCAAATAAAAGGAATATTTTGTCACAAATTCCCTGTCTTTTAAAGTAATGAAGTGACAAAATGTTCTTAGTGCAGTAATTGGAGTGCGTCTTAAAAAGGGAGATTACCTCCATGGTGAGGCAGGGTTTAGGGTTCTTACATTTTTAGCAGGGTTCTTACACTTCATAAGATTCCTTGCCAGTTCTTTTCTTGCGTTATCGCCCTTAGACAGGGGGCATAACCTCGCAATCCACCCTCTGCTCCACCTCACAAACACTCCTCATTCTAGTAACACTCTCATATTTTGGCCTTACCTACCACAAGAAGGTCAAAATATATTTATTGGGGAGAGGGGGGTACTTTGCAACATTTGGACACACTTAATAGTTTTAATGAAGTTTTTTACATCAGTTTGTACAGTTTTGACAGTTTAGTTTTCTATAAACATTTCGCCAGATGAAGCTGAATCTTTGTTGGGGATGATCACCAGCAATGTTACTTCAGAAAACTGAAAAAAACACATTGAGAGTTGGTACAAAAAAATTACTAATTACTGGGTCCACAAAAAATGATTTTGCATGCAAACTCCAATCAAATGTAAAAAAGTTTTCCCTATTACCATACCTACAACTGATGTTTGGCACATACTAATCCACAAAAGGTCTACCCCAAAAAAAAAAAAAAAAAAATTATTGATATTTGTTGAAATTGTTGAAAATTGAAGATCATTGGGTTATTGTTACATGTGCATAACACAAGATGTATTTTGCATACTTTATTCCTCAACTGTTGAAATTCTGAGAAATTCAATTTGAAATTGCCTAACCTCATTTTTTAAAGTAAATAAATATTCGAGAAAGAAGTGCTGAACATCGGTCATAAGTACAGTATCTAGAACTCAATCATTTGTGCTTTATTTCAATTTTGTTGTCTAATCATTTACATCAAAATTCAATCACATATCCCCATTCCCCATCATTTTTTTTATCATTAGTCTTTTTAATAGCATGGTTTCTAAACACTCAGGATTTAGAAGATTTTGTTTACAGTGAGTGATCTTGCATATTTTGTTTCAGTTGTGTTCTCATATGGTGAGAATTGACATTCTGTATCAAATACTGTGTGCTTTTGGAGCAATTAGTTTTTTAACCATTGCAAAATATTTCTAAAGGTGCATTCACACATAATGTTAAGTCAGTGTTAAGTGAAAATCTAGGTGGCATCTTAGGTGGTACCCAACGTTAAATGGGTGATTGTTTAATATTAAGTGGTGTTAACATACAATCTTCGTGGTAAATAGGTTTAGGTTCTAAATGACTAGCTTGTTGTTAGGCGACTTTATACTTGAGTCCTCAACACCAAGTGTGAATGCAACCTAAGTGAGGTATGTTCCCTCAAAGCAATATTAAGAGAGAGTTTCTATTTCATTTAACTATTTATGATTTGTGTTTCCAATTTCATGATTCTTTTCCAACTCACTATTTCTATCACCAATAGGGTTGTGAATCAATTATCGATGACATTCAATGTTTTTGTGATCTCCATCCTAGTGTTTTTCTAACAGTGTGTTTCCACACTGTGGCAACAAAAAAACAATCCAATACTAAATCTATTAGCGGTTTGCTTTTGGAAAAAATACACACAAAAGTAGCCAGATTTTGAGGGGAAAAAAATGTTACAAGTCGCCAGATTTAGACAGTGAGTTCTTGCACATCCCCAGAGTCCCAAGATTTCCTATTGTCCTGTCTGACCTCTCGCCAACTTTGGCTCATTCTTCTGGTGGATGATCGCCAATCCACCTACGGGAAAAACAAACCCTGCTCCATCCCAACATGGGAATGTGGCAAATGCATTTCTATACCTCAATGTCAAAAGGTGTTTTGTTGTAAGAATGGTGGGTTACTTCTGGTGACTTGGTTCAACCAGCAAAGTTGATTGTCACTAGTAGTGTGAAGTAGTCTGGAACCCAAGTTTTTTGTTCATCATATATGTTAAACATGGGGGGTTTTCCTCAATGGAATGTAAATAAAAGCTCGACTCCTTGCTTTTGCACAATCCAGCATTTCTTACCTACAATCTTGGTCTCCCTACTTTCTTGAGTTTTGCATTCTTTAAATATTCTAGTTGATCTCTTTCTCAAGTTTTTTGTTACATTTTAATTGAGGGTTTTAAATCAATTGGCAATGGCTTTTCAACACAATAACAAGTTTTTTGTCATCATGTCTTTAAATGACATCAGCTTATTTTTAATGAGGCCATCATTTTGGCTATTTAGCAATGGGATCAGGCACTTGTAGTCTTGTCATAGGTTTTTAGGTTTTTGGTAAAAGATTGGATGGGCTTCAAAAATGAAGTTATCCTTTAAGTCACCTTCCTTCTGGGTGGTTTTTTCTTCCTTCCCCAACCTTCATGGAGCACCAAATGTTGTCATATGCAAAAGGAGAACTTTATAAAAAAATTGGATGTCAAATATTGTCTTTCATTTATTGCACATGACTTTTCAAAAATTTGGCTTTAGTTACCTTACCTCAAGGGTTGCTTTGGCCAAAGAAACATTTTGGCAAGTGCCTAATTATTTGGTTTCAACAAGAAGAAAAATCCTAATTTTTTCAACAATTACAAGTGAAAGTGCTTAAGTTGTACACTAATCACTTGAATTAAAAACAACAGTTGTTTGAGTTTGAAATAATTTTTTAAATCAAAACCAACAATTATACACAAAATCAAATACCCGCTCAACACAAGTTGCCACAACAAAAGGGTTTTTATGCAATTATTAATTGGCCAAAACCATGATCACCTAGGAAGCCATCCATTCCTTACTAGTTCTTTCATAAAAATTATCACTTCTTTGAGGTTTTTGAAGAAAAATAAAACTCACAATTCTTTTGATTTTGAGGAAACCAAAGTAGACAATTTTTCAATTCTCATACAATTAAAAAATTGAAATCAATGATTATCATCAAAACCAAATACATGTCTAACACTAGAATAGACCCCTAGCGGACAACAACAAAACAATAAATAAATTTTATCCAGCCCCTAAGTATCCTTTGATGATCAACAACTAGAAGATTGACTAGAAAATTATGCTTGGTGACAACAACAAAAAGGTTATGTATTGCCATAAGAAAGTGGTGGAGGAAGGGAGCCCTGGGAGGATAGGGGCCATGTTTGTGTGTCTTATAAAAATATGAATCCTAAAACTCTTTTAAGAAAAAATTGTTGGATCTAAAGATTTGCACCACGGTATCAGCTGTCTACAATGGTTGGTTTGCCTAAAACTTTTCTGTTGTATTCCCGTAGGTCTTGAAATGTTGCATAAAAAAAGAAAAAAGTCATGAGAGGTTGAAATTTAAATCAAATGTTGAAGTTGCTTGCAACATAGAAAAAGCACAAACTCTTTGTAAACTAGTTTTATCACCAACATGTACTTTCAGACTTCATGCAAGCTCAGTCTACCTTTGTAATAACTAAATTTCATCTTGCATTATACCCAAACAGCTTGGGTTGCTAGTTGCTAGTGCTGTTTTCTTTCATTATTTTACGTACAACTTTAATATATGAAATGTTGACATCATACCTTATGATAAGTGATTAATTATTCACATGAAGAATAGAAACTTTTATTTGCCTTCACAAACCAGGTGTGATGATTTTTAAATTCCTCACTTACTTATGAATCCATATATGAGACAAAAGGCCTAAAAACTCTCAGTTCTGAATCCTCATCACTGCTTTTCAAGCAATAGATACAAAGGAGCTATTCCCTCTTTAAATTATTGAGGTAGGACTTGAGTCCTTCATGTTTTCCATTACTTTTCTTCCTTCTTGTTGTGTCTGTCCTTGTTTGCAAATAAAGTTGTCCAGGTTTTACATCAATTGTTTCCCCATTCAAGCATGTTGGAGTGATTTCTAGCCTGGTACTAAAAATTCCAGTGAATTAGTTTAAAGGAATCCAGGTACAAAGCGCGCTCCAATGTGCTTGTTCCCATTAATCTCATGCAATCTCATGCAGTTTGATATGAGTGCAAAGAGGATTAGAAAACAGAAAACCATGGCACATGAGAATATGTTTTTGTGAGACAAGTGAAAATAAGTACCCTGTAAAGAATTATGGCCGGTAGAATGAACAGCACCCACCAATGCACCAGTTGGCCGTTCTCTCCATAGGATGGCCTGCATTTCTTTCATCTGGCTCTTAACCTTGTCTTAACC
Source organism: Sphagnum contortum (assembly GCA_963920785.1). Taxonomy (NCBI): domain Eukaryota; kingdom Viridiplantae; phylum Streptophyta; class Sphagnopsida; order Sphagnales; family Sphagnaceae; genus Sphagnum; species Sphagnum contortum. Next base: position 17,892,317 of record OY987278.1, read on the forward strand.
AACATTGTAGCACACTTCACCTTTTTTGGCTTCTGACCTTTGACCTTTTTTGTTTTGGCCGTTTCTTTCTCAACCCTTACCACCATATTCCTTTCCCATCTAGCTACTCTATTGACCTAACTACCTCTATTTCTTAACAAAACCTCTATCTATTCCTGACTATATCTTTATCTCCTCATAAAGCCTTTATCTATTCTTGGTTGAACTTGTATATTTTGACAAAACGTTTATATTTTTTTGGTCAAACTTATACCTTTTGGAAAAACTTTCATTTTTTCTTAGTTAAACCTTTATCTCTTGAGAAAACCTCTAAACTTTTAGCTCTTTACAAAACGTCTATCTTTTCCTAGTTAAAACTTTATTTCTTGACAAAACCTTTCTATTTCTTAGCTAAAACCCTATCTCTCAACAAAACTTACCTACCCCCCATCATAATATCGACCTAGCACTTGCAAACTATTGTCTTCAATTAATGAAGTTATAACATAAAATGCAAGTGTTGCCAAAAAAAAACCCACCAATTCTTATTATAATCATATCTAAACTTTTGATGATAATAAATGTTTGCCTTAAATGCAAACAATCAACTTTACAACATCAGTTTTATAACTTTACCTCCGTTTTGGGCTATTTAGTGCATGGTGGATTTAATTTTGTTAATATAATTTGATTTAGCAATACGCAATAAATTTAGCAATTTGATACACATATTTTAATGATGTACATAAGCAATATGTTTCCATTTCAAAGTGTTATTAATAGAATGTTGTGGAGGTTTCCAAGCTTGTCTTTTTTGACAAATTCTAAATTTTAAATGGGCATTTAGATTTTTCCACCCATGAAAGTTAGTTCAAAATGTTTGAAAGTCATTGTGGTTCATGATGTGGTTGAATTTTTTCATTGAACAATTGATTTTATTTATTGAACATCTACATGTATGAGATTGGTGCACTCTTTTCCAAATGCTGGATTTTAAAATTGTGTCTAGAATAAAAATCTAGATAATGAAACACAAAATGAAGGTCCTTTGGAAAAAAAGGAATGTGTTAGGTTCCTAGAAGGAGTGTGGAGGCAAAGTGCCATGGTGTAAGCTGAAATGGAGGTTTTCGACGTGGAGATTTAGGACCATTATGGAAATGTCAAGAATCCCCATATGAGAAAGTTGTTCGTGACAACAAAATGCTTGAAATTTTTTACGTGCACGAAGCTTGACACACCTCAAGCTCCTTGAAAGACTCAAATGCAAATCCAAAAGTGAAAATAATGGAAGGAGTTGAGGTATACTCCTTAGCTCATAACACTTTGGGGTAAAAAACGTGCGTTAGAGCTTCGGGGTGGGGTTTAGGAAGAATGACAAGCAGGTCAATTATTCACATGGACCTGCATAAGCTAAACAACAAGTTGGTTAGTGCATAGTTGAAACAATTTTGATGCACGAACGAACCACGGGCATACACGGACCCACAAAACTCATCACGGCCCAAACTTGGGGGAAGCCAGCACCTTGCCCCTTATAGTATTTTTTGTGATTAACCACAAGGGCTACATCCAAATGTCATTTTTCCCAAGACTCTCAAGTAGGGAGTCCCGCAATTTTCAAAATTCTTAAAATTAGAACTTTTGTCACTTTGGAGGCCCATAACTTCTTGTGCATACTTTCAATTTAGGTGAGGTCTAAAGTAAAGTTGTAGCTTTCGTTGAGATTTTTCCACCAATATGTGGCACACCACTTACACACATGTAAATTAAGGCAATTGTACATTTTTTGTCGCAGCCCTAGCTTTGGGCTCGCGACCAAGGCAAAGAGGAAGGAAACTCGGGAGTCAAGGCAAAGGCATGGCAAGGTTGCAAGCCAAAAGGAAGGAAGCCCGGGAGCGAAGGCAAAGGCATTGGAAGGGTGCTGGCCAAGAGGAAGCCCGGGAGTCATCACATACTCCCGGGAGTCTAAGGAAGTGCGAGGGAGTGTGAGGGAGTGCGCATTCACACTCCCAAGGCAACTCCCATTTTGGGAGAGGGAATCTCGATGGACTCCCGAAACTTCAAAGGGTGAGTTGAAAGGTCAAATCTCAATGGATTGTTGCGCTATTCATACCATTGGAAAACTCTTGAAACATAGATGTCTAAAATGCGCTTGCATTGCTCATTTGGACATCTGAAACACAAGTTATGGCCAAAAGAAGGGCCGGGAGTCAAAGTGGCAGTTTGACTCTCGACCACTAAGGCCCGTGTGAGTGAGTGAAGCTTGTCAACTCTTCCTAATCTATCCCAGGACTTCTAGCACGCCCCTCTCACCCCCTCTAGTGCTGGAAGTCGGGAACGGCTGCAAGTTCCAACTCCTTCCGCATTGTCGCATAGTTGGACCCTCAAGTGGGTCTAGAAGGAACTTGGGAGTGCGTCACTTTTAGTGGTCAAAAATCAAATTTACACTTTGATTCCCGACCCTTCTTTCGGCCATAACTTGTGTTTTAAGTATGCAAATGAATCGCACGAACTCATTTTTAGACATTTACATCTCAAAATCTTTCCAATGGTATAATGAGCTTTTTAATTCAATGAATTTTGTCCCTTGAAATAACTTTCTGAACATTCAAGACTTCATAAAGTCTCTAACTCCCAAAATGGGAATCCACTTGGAAATGCGTGGGTTCATTCCCTCACACTCTTTTACACTCCAGTAATGCTAATTTGACTCCTAAGTTGCACTCTTGGCTCACACCTTTCCATGCCCTTTCTTTGATTATGAACCCAAAACTAAGGTTGTGATAAATTGATTTTAAAACAATCAATGTCTTTTCTGCCACAACCTTTTTTGGTTTACAAAGGTGTTAATGTTATGAAAGGTGTGGATTTTTCGAAGGATATCCTAGAATTTGAAATGTTATTTAAAGTCAAGAAGGGCGTGAAAGATTTTAAAATTATATTCGAGGTTGAAATGAATGCACAAATCGAATATGTGGGTGTTCTTTTGGGAAATTATTATTCTTATGTGTTATATGGTCATTTTACACCAAATTAATTTTTTTATTTATGTTAGAAGTAAGATGAGTTGCATGTTTCTACAAGTTATTCAATATCTCCAATTATACATGACAAATATTAAATGGAAAGGATTGCATTACTTTGTGGGGCTATAAAGGATGTGGATTCTTTAATAAGATTACAATATATGGATGATGAAATTGAATTGCCTTCATCTTTAGTTCTTGTCGTTAATTTGCGTTCTTCTAACACGAGTTATCTTCATATTATATTAGACTTGAATGGAGTTCTCGTGGCTACAAGCTTTGAAATAATTTGCAAAATGGGGGGTTGGTAATTGAAATCAAAAACCTCTTACTCTATTTCAAACTTTTGTGTTGAGGCCTAAGTTGAAAGAATTCCTAAAAAGGTGTATGGCATAGTTCACTATGTACATATATGGTTTGTAACCCAACATCATAACATCAATAATTATTTGGATTTGATCCAATAGAAAACTAGAATAACGAGTGTTCCTTTTAGGATATTGGTTAAGAATCTTGCACAAAAAATGTTCATTTTTTATTTTTAATCCTAATAAGTTAATTTTGCACAAAAATTTGAACGTTTTTTTTTCTAAATATCTTAATGTTTGCCTTAATAATACAATCACTTGTTGATGATACTCCATATAAAAATCTACTTAATGGGCCATTTAATGTGATTTTCCTCAAGACATTTGAAAGGTTTGGTAGAGATTACAATTATTTGGTGTGAATTATTCATTTATTGGAACTTGGTGTTCTCATTTTTGTAAAGGAAAACCCTTTTGGTAGCATAAGACATATTAGTATGAGTGATCCACAATACAAAACATTATTTCAAAATTGTAGTAGTAGATGTGATTTTTCATATTGTAAAATTGCGAAGATGAAAATGAAAAATAAAATGTAGACAATTTTTAATTGCATTTCTGATTTTAGGTAATTTGAAAATTGTTTAGAAAATATGTAACATTGCAAGTTATTACATTAATTATTGCTATGATCCCACAGGTTCAATGGAAAGACCCTTATATGTTAAATGGTTGCCTATTGGGAAAAACTACCATATGGGAAGGACCACCTTATGGAAAAAAAGACCAAATGTTGTTCATTGATGATGAGCCAAGCAAGGCTCTTCTGAATTCAAATGTAGTGGTTTTTTTATTGAGCCTTTTAAAGGACATAAGTTGTCAAAAAAAAGGTCCAATGGTTAAACCTTACACCTTGGTTATGGCCGACATTGATTGGATTACCTTTCACAAGTATAGTTGGAATGCATTTTGAAATCGTTGCCAATTTTTTTAAGCCATGTTTAAATTTGTCTTCCCCACATTATTCTTGGTTTATACAATACATGAAAAACAATAATGGGGATTGCAAAAAAACTCAACCTCTTTTAGCTATGATCCATGTTGAACTTTTTCAAGTTTTTGAAAATTGTTCGTGTAGTTTCATCCTATATCTAGTTATAGGATTCATGTATTGACTTTTGTTTACAATGGGTTCCAAATATTGTTTATAAATAGCCCAACAATGTTTGCAACATTGAAAAGCAAATAATATTGTTGTGCAATCAGATTCTTATTTCAAGATAATGCCGATGTTTTTATGTACCTTAGTGTTCCACAAGGGAAACATCCTTAGGGTTTGAAAGCTTGCAATTTTAGTTTTTTTAATTATTTTATTGAAATGACACTTTGAACATATGTATATGGTGTATGTATATGTAATTGAGATTTTTGGTTCTTGGAGTTTTCATATTAATGTTGAAATGTGTTAATTGTTAATTGTTACAAATTACTTTACAAAGGACCGATTGATCACCCTAAATAACAAATAAACAATTGGCTTTTATTAATTACATTGTAGAGGACTAGGTGGCCACTTGATTTTAATCAAAATAATTGACCTTAATTGATTTTGTTCCAAAGGATCAAGTGGACACTTGATTCTAATCTAAACAATTGGTCTTTATTAATTTCATTGTGAAGGACTAGGTGGCCACCTAATTCTAATCCAAAAAATGGCTTCTATTAATTTCATTGCAAAGGATCAACTAGCCACCTAATTCTAATCCAAACAATTGGCCTTTATTAATTTTGTTGGAAAGGATCAAGTGGACATCTAATTTTAATCCAAACAGTTTGCCTTTATTAATTTCATGGCCACAAGATTCAAATTTAAACCATCTTGGATAGTTGTTTAATATGTCAAAAGTGTCTATGATTATTTTTGGATAGTTTTAAAGTCCGAAATTAAATCAAATACATGTTTTAAACTCTTATTCACCAATATTTACCATCCCACATCATCTTCAACCTTTTTGCATACATGCATTGGGAAGTGTAGATTAAGGTTTGCAAGTCTTTATCATTTTTTATGAATCTGCAAACATTGTGTGGGATACTTCCAATTCCCCATGACTTGCAAAAGTTGATCTAAAATGAATCGCACCAAAAATTGTTTTAGACTTTGAATTTTCCTTTTGTAAAAGATTAGAGGTGATCCCAAGCCACATGGCTTTTGTATGAACTCAAGCAATCACCTTTTGGTCATTTTGTTGTTGAATTGCATTTGCATCACTTAAAATGGGTGCATTCATTTGAATGTGGTCTTGGTGATAAGGTCCCCTCTTCATGAGTTAAAAGATGATTGGATTTGGAAGGTCATGCACCTTCTTGAGTTGTTGGGTGAACAACCAATTTGCAACATATGTAATAGAATACATGTTGACTTTTCACACCCACCTCAACCCCATCCTTTGCTTGATCTAAATATTTTTGGGCTATCTTAAGTGCTTGAAAGGCTTCATATGCTCCTTCAAATGCCCCCCTTCACCAATAATTAAAACTGAAGAAACAAAAATAAAATTACATTTGATGCTACTATCAACAAAAGTATTACATAGACCGTAGACCTTAACTTTATTTGGCCCCATTTTTTTAGGTATTGCCCAAAGAAAAATCAAGGAAAAACCTCCAACTTCCATTTCATTTTGAGATGGAAGTTGACATTGAAATGGAGGTTGGGATCTTTTCCTTAAAATTTGATCATAATCACCAACAAGAAAATATTTGAAATAAATTGGGGAAATATCACAAGAAATTTGAGTTCACAGAAAAAAAACATGAACATAGAAAAAGATCTATGAATGTAAAGAAAGGTTCACGAGTGTTAAGAAAAGCCATATCGCACAAAAGCCAAAAGTTCAAAGAGAAGTGCATAAATGTAAAGAAAGAAAATCACACACAAAAATGTTGAAAATCTAGAACCATTACACACAAAAATTCATTGCCTTAATGAACAATAACTAATTTATTGATATCTAACATCATAGGTTGTTGCCTTTGAGAGCCTAGAGGTGCTTTCTTAAATTGTTCCTCAAGGCAAAATGTATATCCTAAAATTTTATCCTTTTTATTCCATCTATATATTCAACAAAATTGAAACCTCATCACATACAAGTGAAAATTCCATTCTTCAAAACTAGGTTCTAAGGACAAGTTTCATTCATCTTCTATGATCATGTTGTCAATGATCATACAAGTATGAAGGATATCACTCACAATATTACTATCCCAATGCTTGCAAGGATTTTTAATCATGTTGAAGTGAAACTATAACATGCCAAAACATCATTTTTTCAACAAATCTATTTCAAGTTGCCTCTTGCTATTTTGTAAACCACTTCCTTTTGCCCCCTTGTGGTTTATGAATAGTTTGTACAAAGATTGATTATTTCAAATAGCTATTGTTGATTAGTAAGTAGTCAAGTTTGAATGGTGTCCATTCACCTTGAAGTTCAAATCATTTTTTGCATCTCACAACATGTTAGAAATCAAAGGTGATCCCTCTAAGACATTTATGTCATTGTTGCCCCTAGGAAAATCAAAGTGACAATGCCATATACACAACCTCTAATCTACAACAACTTTTAGCATTATTGAATAATGTTTATCTTTGTGAGTAAATTGACCTTGCCAACCAATTGAACATTTATTCCAACAATAATGCTTGCAATCCAAAAAGGCAAACATCTTTGGCCAACCCCATGTGGCATTAATTTGCAATTGGTGTTCCATATATTCATGTGTTGGTTGTTTCAAATACATAGGCTTGAATAACTCCCAAATGGCTTACACAAATCTTTTCAAACTTTCCATTACTATGTTCTCCCATAGAAGACAAATCTCATGTGTTGCATCAACTATAATCCCATATTCAAGCATGCAAATGTTAGTTGTGCATTTTTTAAGAGGAGAAAACCCCATCTTCTTGAAGGCATCCTTGTGTTACACAAAATACCCATCATGCACAACAACTTCAAGCAATTAAAAAAAACAATGGTCGTTGCATCCATTAACAAGGTTGGAAGATCTTGTTGCCATATAAAAACATGGCAAAAAAAAATTATGCATGATGTTTCATTGAACATTTGATCCCTTTGCAACTTGTCAAAGGAAATATTTGTGCTGGAGATGACATTTGGGCTCATCAAGCCCAATTTGGAGTAGGAGATTTTCAAAGACCTAATTATCTTTATCATTGTCATTAAGTTCCACATGCAATTATGCTAGCAACCTTTGTTGCCAAGCTAAAATCTTTCACCTTGCAATAGTAACCAACAAATGAAAGACACCAAAAAAAGTTAAAAGTCAAGATAGAGGTGCCAACAAAAAGAGAGAATCACACACACAACAATGCTAAAAGTTCAAAACTAGGCGTGCTAAAAAAAAACCCACTCAAGTCCAAAGAGAAGTGTGCGAGCATAGAGAAAGGCATGCAAGAAAGATCAGAGAAAAAGTTTGTCGTTATGAGATTTCGGAGGGAACCTGTTGAAGGAAGCACAAAATTTAGAGAGATAATGTAGGCCCTTCGTTGCTAGAAAACAATGGGGGACACTAATCGAACTAGGGCTGACTATGCTTCGCGGCCTGCAGGTGAATGGTGCACTGTTGTTAGGCTTTACAATGGTGGAAATGCTGTTACGGAGGAATGAAAGGGGATCCCTGGGAGCAGTATAAATCACAACTTACCCATATAAAACAAAACTAACTTAGTGGGGGCCGGACTTGAAATGCGAAGTTGCTGCAGTCTAGTTATAGTTCCAACTTGCAAGTATGTCATGGTACGCTACGGTTAGAGAGAAGGGGAAATTGATGATTGTTCTTGTTCTTGTTGCTGCTGCTACTTGTGGCACAAAATCCCTTCCTTGCTCAGATCTCAAGAACTTTGATTTGAAGCCCAGTTCCCCTGAATCAGAGAAAATATCTTGAGAGTGTGAGTTCCACCAACCATACTGCACAATGCCATCAGAATTAACATAGCGTGTAAATTAGACTTTACTCTCCATCCTGGGTGACTCTTGTGATTGCCAGGCCGGGGTGAACCACCAGCCCCTTGGTACCTTATTGCTCTTGAGTTAGCTCCTTCAGAAGTAATATTGAACCAAAGAAATGTTAAATTTGGACTCGGAGACCCTGACTTAGCCTTAGGATGGGATTTACCATGGTTAGAGGCAACCTACAGAAATTCAAGATTTTTGCCATGATACAAGTGTGGACAGGGTTCTTTTTTTTGAGGCGAAAATTTTGCAAATGACGAAATTTATTTGGAAATTGGCCAAATTTTAGTGTTTTCTGAAAAGTTTAGTCACCAAATCTTAAAGAAAATCGAAGAAATTTCTTAAAATTTAAAATTCTATCCTAAGTTCCAGCAGGTAGCCAAAAATACAGAAAGACGATACTTGTATTTATTTTCTTATCACCAAATCTGGCTAAATCATCTTATGGCTGATTGCCACTTTGCCTACATCACAAAATTGAAAAAAAAAACCCTGAGTGTGGGTGATGGACTCGCCCAAGGCAGCCAAGTCAGCTCTCAGCACTAATTAGGTGGAGGGCGGAGAGGGGGGCGGTTCATTATTGGAAGAGCAATATCTGAACAAAGCTCAGCTTTTATGTCCATTCAAATCTTAGTTGAAGACAAAACCCATGCTTTTGGAACAAGATCATGGCATAATAATACATGATAAAGTTGTTGAAGAGATTTTTATATCCACCAATCAGATTATCAATCAGATTACTGGCTGCCTGGAATTTCTATTCCTAACTATGTCAGTTATGCAGGAACTATAGTGCCCCCACCCTCTCCTAGGGGTAGAAATTCAGTAGGATACATTTTTCGTAAGGATTATAACATGGAGTGTGTTTTCTGCACAAGGCATTCTTGCAAATTTATTGCTGATTCAAACAACTAGCATTGCTAATTGGTTCATGCCTCCCCCTATGCAGATCTAAATCTAGGGGGAAACGGTGAACTACCGTCATGTTTTTTTTGTTTTTGCAACCTCAGACATATCAAAACCACCGACCCCAACACAAAGCAAAATTTGGCTTTGTCAGTGCTTTATCTAAGTTGATCACAACTTACTAGTCTTGGAAAGCACCCAAGTCCGAAAGGAAACAACAACAGAACTATAACTTACTTCCCTAAGATTTAACTATATGAAAGAGACCCAGACTCAGTGATTTAGGTATGTGTTTGATTTGGAGCTTATTGGGTATCAATTTCACATGATTCTTTTGTTTTGGCAGATGGTAAATTTTAATACACACAGTGAATTTTTCTCCTAGAATTTCCTTAGACAGGACTTCTGAAGAGGAATCCATTTCCCAAAATCTCAACTAAATCCTGAGGGTTCAAAACCACCACTTGAAATTTTTCATTAAAGATCCAATAAAATTCTGGCCAATGTTCTGGGTTTATAAGCTATCATTCTGCACCACCCACCATCACCTCATCTCCCAGATCCAATTCAGAGAGGAAAATATGAAATTTGCCCATTTGTGTCAAAAGTATGTACTAGATAATGGCCATTTGGGTGGACCCGGCCGAGCAGTGGGTTGCCACTGGTCTCACCAGTCGCCATTATCTGATGTAATTGTCCCTGGGGTTAGATTCTGTCGCATCAGTAGGAACTTTTCTGCCAGACCTCTGAGCTTCTCCATGGTTTCCATGTTCTATGTGCCACTTATATGCATCTGAAAGTTGCAGCTGACCCTAAGAAACTTTGGGTGAATGGCAGAATCTCACCCCAGTGACAATTACGCGTTCTTGTAGGAAGATATAACCAGCTACCGACATTTCATTCAAGACTCTTATGATCCGTGATGCACAAAATGCCAAAGAAATCCTAAAGAGAGAGGTGCAAAAAATCAGCATTGGGGCGGGTTTGGGGCTGCTACTTGCTACCTAGCTGGTACATGATCCTAGGCATTGTGGGCCAGTGCAAGTAAAGTGGAAAAGGCAAAACCACACAGCGTGCACCACGATGCTGCACCCAGAGATACATTCAAAGTCCACCGAATTTCAGAAGAATAAAAGAAAGCTGAAAAAGAGCCAAAAGGTAACGGGAGTGAAAAATAGAAAAAAGTTGGCCTTTATCCAGTCCACTCTACTTTTTGCAGGTTGAGTGGGACCCAATTTTATAAAATCAAACCTCAGCTTTTCTCACTACCAAACAGCTGAGAGATCAATTCCATCATTACTTGCTGGCTGGCTTGGCCCATCAATCAAAGCTGATCAGTGAACAGGTGTAATGAATTAAATGCAGCTCGATCTGTGATGCCTCTCATATGCGGCTGGGTCATTGGTTTTGCCCATCAAAGTGAACAGGCACAACAAATTAAATGCAACTCGGTCTGTCGCGCCTCTCATGCCCAGTTGGGGTGGGTGACAGGTTTGCTGATTAAACTGAGGCACTAGTAAATCGGTGCAACCAATTGAGGCCAGAGTGAACAAGCAGCAAACCAGCACACCATGTACTGGCTGCCCCTTATGACCCAGTTGTGAATTCACCTCAGCTGAGTTAATTTCTTGTTTCACCAAAATGAGAAATTAGAAAAAACAATTTGGAGGTCCAATTTTGAAAACTTGATCAAAATCACTAGATTTGATTTCAGCTACTAGCCCAACATGTCAATGAATGTCCCTTACAAAAATACTTTCATATCTAGAATTTGGCTAAATCTTCATATGATGATGATAACCATGATGGCTGTATCATAGAATCTCGAGAAAACACTGGTGGCTAGTTGGGCTGATTGCAGCAGGTCACTAAGCAGGTGCAATAAATTTGGCTGATGATCAAAGCTAGTCACTAAACAGGTGCAACAGATTAAATGCAGCTCACTCTTTGATGCCTCTGATACCCACCTGGGGTTGCTTAACATTTGAGTCCCAGACCCAATTATGAGCTTACTTGGTTATTTCCAGTGTTGGGCAGTTCTTGACTTTTATGAAGAACCTCTTGTTCCCGTTCTAAGAAATAGATGAGTTCCGCACCAAAACTGAACCTATAATCTTCTTCTGGGTCTCCTTTGGAAAAAGTCAGACCCAGTTCTTGTCCAGTTTGGGGTAACCACGACTCAATCTGCGGATTAACTGGCAGTTAGCCCTCAATTATAGTCCTTTTCTTCCTTCAAAAAACCTTTTTAAAAAAAAAGCCTGGTCCTGGTTCCAGTTTTGGTTCTTAAAAAACCTGGAACCTGGTTCTTTGAAAACCCAATGCAGATGAAAAACTCAGACAAGGGTTTAGTTTGGTTTTTACTGACCAGAAACGGAGATGCGTGTTCTAACCCTCCAAACTGGATTAACCACTGAGCTCTGGTTATTTCTCTTTGTTGTATGGTTTTTTCCAGTGTTGGGTGGGTATCAAAAATTGCACTATACTTCATTTGGATCCGAATGTGATTCTTAAAGTTTATAATCATGGTTAAAAAAAATTCAAACACCTGGTTTTGATATATAACCATGTTTCTCAAGTAATTTGAAAAATTCAATTAACCCACCCAGAAAAATGCAGGTTCTTTGTGGCTTATTTCATGAAACCCAGCAACGCTTTGAGATCAATGTAATAACCTGAACCAGCAGTCCCAATTATTTACATACCCAAAACCATCGCTTTTCTGATTCTGAAATATTTATAGAACCAGAACCAGTGGTTGCAATTAGCATAATCTAAACCCACCTAAACACTGATTATTGGTTGTTTCCCTAATCGGTCCATTTTGCTTGTCTGCTGGCGCTTGTCTCTGATCCTCCACCAGTTTCCACATGGACAGAGTAGTTTTCACAAGCATTTGCTTCAAGGCCACTCTAAACAGCGTTTTGTATTTTACTGGGGGTCTGTCTGTCTGGGTTATCAACAGGTCAAGTCAAAACAGGAAGCTTGTGTGATAAGCAGCTCCCATATTAGAGCTACTACTTTTGGCGAATTTTCTTTTCTTAAACCTGAAAAATATGAGTTCAACAGATACAAAGGATTTCTTTAGAAAATGGCCCTAATTCGCCAGATTTCTACAATAGGTCACAGCTTATTGCCAAAATTTAAAAAAAGATTCTTAAAATTTTCTACTTCCATGTTTTGGGTTATAGCCCAATTTGGTTAGATGTTCTTCATGTGGATGATCACCCAGTTTGACTCACCTTTTAAAAAATTTGCCATTGATTCATTTTTTTTTGTGGATTCTGATTTTAGTTTGGTAGCATTCTTTAAACTAGTCCTAAACATATTTAGACAGGTTCTAAAAACCTGTAGCCATTTAATGTTAAGTCCCTCTTGGGATGTTAGCCATTGAAGCAACATCAGAAAATTGGGAAAAACATCACTGGCTTGGCTACATCACAAAATTGAAGAAAAAAATCCTGCACCCATCTACCCTGCTGTAATATCACTGCTGTCTCCAAAACTGCCTGATAATGAAGGTCTTCAAACTCTTTCATAAGTGTAGTCCGGGGGGGAGGGGGTTCTTCCTTAAATCCCCAACAGAATATATGCTGGCTCCTGATGTAGCAGAAGAAGCTTGTTGGACAAGTTCCGTCTTTTCCGATTGTGAAATCTTCAAGACTGTCAGTAAAGTTCCGATGAATTCTTAATTAATTATGTGAACCAATTTAGATCACCTCCAAAAGTAGCAGCAGTAGAAGCTTGTTTGACAAGTTCCAAGTATCATCATCAATGTCTGCTGCTGCCTCCAGGAGCTGCTTGGATATTACAAGTGCAAGAGATCACACATGCTGCAAGAGTCTATATAACTCTCATAGATTTGAGCAAATAGTCTGTGAGATTTCTTCTGCTTGAAAACTAACTCCCAGTTGATTATCCATTGCTTCTACTAGATTTTTGATCTGTCCATTTGTTGAAGACTAGTTCTGCAGTCCCTGGAATCCTTGAACATCTCTTAGAACAGTTTGCAGTTTGATCTTTGCTTTCAAAGTACTTGATCAGTTATAGACCTTGAAACATATCTAGTTCTTGTAGACTGATCATTACATCCTCAGCAGCAGCAGCTTCCAGCGTCAAGCTGGTTCTGGATCGACGGAGCTGGTGGAACTACTAGAGACCTGCAGCATCAGCTTTTCATCTCTGTTATTCTGTTTTCTGTCTTGTGGGTAGTGATCATCAAGTTCGAGTTGGGGTTCCTCTTTCATGAACTCAGTTTCATATTGTTCAGGGAGAGGTTGTTTAATCGGCCCGCTAGCTAGCAGCGTGTATATTTGAAGGAAGATGATGATCAAAGTGATGATGTGAGGTTGCATAGCTGCCTGCCCCTTCCTGCCTCTCACTAGCTTCATCCCTCTCTATCTGAGTGCAGAGAGAGAGGTAAGGAGCTACTGAGGGTTAGGAACGGGCAGCCTAATGTATGTCTCGTATTCATCTTGACTATCTTCCTGTAGCAGCTTGTTGCTCGCGATGACGCTGATCCCTACTTCCTGAGTCCTCACTCAAATAGTGTAATCTGGTGTCCTCGTATCAGTTCAGTTGTAGACCAAAATTCGGTGTCTAGATCAGACACAACACAGGGTCCGAAAGTTGTGCCTAAAAGCTTTAATGCTAGAGCTTCAATTAGTCTATGTTTCGCTGGAGAATCAATGACCTGTAGCAGGCAATAAGCTGTGAGCCTTCTCTAGAGTTCTCTATTCATAGCAACACATGAGTTGGTTGTGAATTTGAATCCCCTCTAAATGCAAGCTTTCTTGTAGTCAAGACTCAAATGTATACATTGCACAAAGACTGGAGTCGCTGGTTAGGTACCATTCAAAACCATGAATGTGTGTCTTGAGGACTTTAGGGTCAAAGCTACTGCCGTTCTGTCTTGATGAGGGAAAGGTTTCGTTTCCTGCAGCAGAGTTTTTCCTTGCTGAGGGTTTGCAAACTAAGAACCATTTAAGTTAAGCTATTAGCAGCCCTAGGAATGAAGAATCACCAGCTTGTGCGCTTGACCTGCTCGCCTGCAAGATTTTCTATATGTTAGAAATCGCATCCTTATTAAAACTCGTGATCATCTGTTGTCTATTGAGCTCTTGCACATGAGGTCGGGGACCTGGGAGTTTTTTTTCTTGTTGGTCCTGGAAATCTGATGATCATAGGAGCATAGCTATGCAATACCATTTTCGTTTCTTCCACTAGCTTCATCCCTCCGAGTCTCAGGGAGGAGACACAGAGGGAAGGAGCTATTGATTGAGACGAAAAAGGCATAAAACTGCCTGCAGACTCACTCACTTGGTGCTTAAGATAACCGCATAAGGCTGCTCATGGTTGCGTGCAAGTCTGAACTCGGATGCAGCTGCGCTCTGAGCTATATATATATCTTATAAAAAATGCTCCTTATAGAACTCTTCTCCTTCGCAAGACACGCTCATCCCATGGAGAGTTGTATCTTTGCAGCTGCCTCTGACTCACAAGCTCAACCAATAGTCTCTTGACGTTCCAAGCAAAATCTAAAAACTGGATATCAAACTTCTCAAGATCTGGGCTGCTGAATGCCGGTATGTTCAAAGAACTGCACCTGCACCATGAGTTTCTTATCAATCTATTATCCATTGCTTTGTTAATCATCAATGTTCTGCAGCAGTGAAGAAGTACATTTGCAGCCGTGTGCTTGTACATTGAACATCAGCACTAAGCTCATGTATGGAGCTCTGGAGCTCTGTTGTACTTGTATATATAGATGTATCTAATCTATCACCAGAATTGATCTAAATTTTGTACAAATTATTGCAGATTTAGAAAGTCTCATCATGGTGATTACTTACATGTATGGTGTAAAAGGGTGCAGCATCTAGATCCAGATCTTCTAACACTCTTGTGCTGCAGCAAGATCACTTGTGATCCTATAAACTGTGCACGACACAGGACTATAATTTTCTTTTTCTGTTTGCTTCTGATCACACCCTGCAACAAGCTGAGACCATGGTGGAAATATTTTTAGCGTCAAATTAGTCTCCCAAACATTTTAAATGGATCTAATATACCAGTATTCATTTCTCTTCGGTAAGTCCTCATGAACCGATGACCATAATATAAAAAACTAGACAGTCTTAAGTTTTCATCGTGATCTCCTGCATGAGTTTTTTGAAATTCAGCTGCACTGATCGTACATGCCAGGATTCTTTCATTTGTTGACAGATCTAGTATCTAGATCATCTACACAGACAATCTTGATCTGCAATCTTTATTACTACTCCATTGCTTTGCTTGGATGTCGTCCTGCAGGCTGTAGTAGTGCTGGAAATATATATATATATATAATTTGTGGAGTCTTTCATTCGAGCTGAAATATGAACTTAGGATATGTAGTCCTGAGATGTTGAGCACATAATCCAATTATGAAACCATTCCTCTGAATTGAATGAGGATTGCACTGGAAATAAAAGAACATTAATATATGTGCCTGGCTCTAATTTTGCTACCAAGGAAACATCACTTGATCATATTCTAGAATTCTGGGGGGCTAATTTTAAGACCACATTCAATATATGGTGGTTACAATTTCTTGTGTTATGGTTCAGCCTTTCAGAATCTGTTCAATATACAAACAAATCACAAGTTCCCAGGGACTCAAAAATTATTATTACATGTTGTGTAATTGTAAGTTCCTGCAAAATTTTGCAACTGATAAATGCAGTTGATGAGCATAATCTTTTATTTAAATAGTTTTCAAAACCAGTAATTCACTTCAACAAATTGACAACTAAGATTAATCTCTAAAACTTTTCAACGTCACAACTAAAGTTAATTTCTGCTTATCTAGAAACCTACATTAAATATTTTGAATCAATGGATAAACTTCTTTCCAGGATTAGCCTATGGTTTATAACATGGTGAAGTTATGATCATTGTTTGAAAAGTACAATTGTAGGCTAGGCCTGTATACACAGATGTACAAGAGGGATGAGCACTTGGAATAAATAATAATTAGCATGCAATTCAATAATCATAAATTTTAGACAACTTAAACAACTCTATCTTGAACCAGCAAATTAATGTGCATCTAGTAAAGATGTTTATGTACTCGAGTGCATTCGAATTAATGATATTTTGCATACCTTTTGAATAATATTGGTACTTGTTGGGTGTAATATGTAAATGAAAGGATGATGATCTCATATCTTTAATGGTGCAATAAATTACACACATGTTTGAGCAATCTTATACGAGCAAGGTACAATAGACAGGAAAAAGTAGTTTGCTAACTGTCCAATGTAAAATTGATCCAGTTGGAAACGGATCAAGAGCAGTCTACTTTACCATAACTTCACCTACATTGCTATTCCACAATTATGAGAAGATATTATTATAGTCTACAAAGCACAGAGGAAATAATAAAACGAGTTCCCCTGCATAAATCTGAAGTACAAAGTGATCAGGCTTAATCATGAACATCTTGAAATTTATGACATTACTCAAGAATAAAACAAAATTACAAAACTCGATTTCCAAAACTGAAATCCCTGTACTTAAAGTTTTCCCTTACTCAGAAGTTGGCGTATAAAACGGTGACATTTCTTGTAACTAGCCCAGCAGCTGACAGAATAGTATTACCGAACTAACTTATAATGCACCATGAATGCAACTCTTCTAAAGTGGATGGAAATGAAGAAATTTCTATTTTGAACTATGGAAGTTTATCAACTGAAAAGTTTGGGTCATCAAAGGGATATGATTGAAAACAATATCTATTCAGGGAATTTACAAAAATGTATATTACAAAAGATTTTTACATGTAGTTATGAAAACCAAACCATTTACTTGTTTAATCAGTCGAATAGCTAATATGATAAAACTATGTTTTACATTAAATATGATTGTTTCAAATATTCAATCCCAGTGTAGTTTCGTAATGTCATTCATTTTTGTTAACATCTAAAATGAGTTTAAGAACATATTTACAATCAAAGACATGCAACAGTGTGAATTATAACCAAACCATTTGCATTGAAATGACATATAAAATTCTTTACAAAAGTAAAACATTAATTGTGCAAATTACACAATCTCATTTCCATTTGTGCCCGGCCTTGGGCTTTGCAAAGCCCCTCTGCTGATAAATATCTCTAGAATGATTAACAGTTGTGAACCATTTGTGGGAGAAAAGAATATTTGACCTGATGAGTCAGTTGATGTAGGTGTTCTTACCTTCACTGAATGGGCCCTACGGTGCCGATTGTGCCAGGAGCACCTCAAATGAAATTCTGATGCAGTGATCATCAAACTGCTATGTTATTCCCCACCTATAATAGAAATCATCATCTTTCAGAATAAGATCATGACATCAACACTAATGAAGAATCTGTTATGAACTGATTGTACTGCAAGATCTCTCCAGTTAATGCTACACAAGGGGTATATGCATCATCATGTTTCTTACTCAAATCCATGGATTGAGACAATCATAACTGCTCATATCTAATTTCATGCAGTAATTATCAAACTGCTATTTTAATATTTCCACTTGATATGAGTCATATCATTGAGAGAACAATCATATCAAGAGAAAATGCTCCATGTAATCCACTCCTACTTCATTCAACTTCAATGCTCATCTCGAACTAACCAAAAACTTTCCAGACAAGCAACAGAAAGAAAACCCACAGGTTCTTCACCCATTGCTTGCTTCTCTTGTTGTGTTTGGTCTCAGAACAGACTTGTTTCTGCCCCCTGAGGTACACGATGAGTGATCAGAACATCTTTGGATGGCCGGTCATTATTTGGAGAAGACTCTGTGTTTCCACCTCAATGGTTGCTTCATTCTCCAGGGACAGGCACAAGCATTGGGACACATATAAGCATGCCCCGATTCAAGTCCATCAACATTGTCATATACAGAGGGATCATAAAATATGTTCAGAGTACAGATTAGCATACTTTGGCACATGTGTGCACCCCTCTAAGTACCATAAAAAGACATCTTTTGTCCAAAGAATAATAGGAAATCATTCAGAGCATAAAGAGAATTGCCATTGTGAATTGTACTGACCTCATTATAAGCAGAAGTGTTGATCATTTATATTTGAAAATTGAGCTTTGGCAGATGATGAAGCTCCAGTTTTGAAGGGTTGCCGTGGTGCCAAGTGCAAGGTAACAACACTCTTTGATCCCTTGAGCACCTGTACTTCTCTTGGTCATTGTGCTTTCAGGATATAGACCCATCTGTTCCACTGTCTGCTTTCAACATCCGCTTCTCCGTGGATGCAGATTGATTTTCTGTGTTCTGTCAGCTAAATTGTGAATTGATTGATACAATCAAGTGCAACGCAGAGTGCAACAGAACAATCAAGTCAAGTATCTCATAATTAGTTGCATCTGATTCAGTTGAATCTATCCAATGTCATGAGCCATAAGCGAGGAATTGATTGATCTTATAGGTAGCTCATTCAGCCAACTTCAAGCATCTTTAGATCCTCCTTCCATTCTTGGATACAAATTGCCATTGTAAGCATTCACATCATTAGGTCACATCTTAACTTGGATTATACGCTCTGTAAACTTTAGCTTATCTAGAATCCTGAATCTCTGGAAAGCTTCTGAAAGAATCAAGACCAACCAATCACATGTACCTGCTGTTGAGTAATCAACAACGACTCAAACGAGGCCATTCCCAAGCATTGAGTCAAATAACAAATGAGCTGAATTCGTTTATGTACTTCAGGCAGATTCCCCTTGCAACCGCTCGTTTCTGCATTTCATCGGACCACCAAGTCACAGCAAGCTTTGTGAGTAACTGGGATAAATGAAGTACCTCCACTCTATCACACAATCTTGCGAGAATCAGATGTGAGGAACACGAGAGCAAGAGATGAGAGTAGGCCAGAACTGCGTGATTGTTGTACCACATCTTGTGGGTATAGATGACACTCTCAGATGCTCTACAGTAGAATGCAACCGGAGGTGAAGATTCAAAGGAATAAGCTCAAAATGGGCGAGTGTCATGCGGAGGGAAAAAATGCCTTTTGAAAATCCAGGAGCTTCTATGCAAAGCCCATGAGGGAGATTTTCAAGTTCTGTGACATGGTGTGCAAGCTAGACAAGCAGGTCATTATACAAAACAATGCGGAAACTAGATTTCCCACCGCTCCCAGAAACGCGTCCCATACTTATTTCTCGCACTTTCTGCATCTTTTTCTCATTTTGCGCCATTCAATTCTCAATTAAAAAATTTCCACAGTCACGAGCATTTTAGTGTCTTGCTTTGCCTGGATGTCAGAATTCTAAACAAGCAGCTCTTCGCATAATGGCTATGCCGTTTAAATGACATCCATAAGATGATAAATATTCAACATACAAAATTGGAAGCCCATGTCGGTTAGCAGCTTAGCATTCTGAAGCTCAAATGGATACTTCACTCATGTCCGAAACGTTTCTATAGTGAACTCCACATGACCCTAGAACATAGGGATACCAAACTTTGGTCCGTTTATGGGTTCATCACAATGTCTCTACTCTCTACCCTGAACAGCAGAGCAAACAAAGATTTGCGGCAGCATGGAAAGTACTTCTGAACATTTTAGCTTCACCAAGGAAACGCGACTCTCATCTCCTGACAGCATTATTGCTGCAAAGTTCTACAAAGTGAACAGGTTTCGCATTCACCAAGGAGCTCGCTTAATGGCGCTTCTGTCCTTCGAAGGAGGCTTGTCTCATTGTTACGATAAAATGCGGCACTGGGGTTTGCAAGTTTGGCATAGAAGTGAAGAAGACTTGCAATTTCTTCACGCCAGCAGTTGAAGAGATGGCGCATCTTCTTGTTGAGGATGCTGACATCCTTTGCCGATCTCGGGCTTCCACGTACGCTCGGGAAATCATTCATGCTAAAAAGTGTCCCAACGTCCCAACCCTAAGAAAGGTGGAGTCCTTCGTGGTATGACGACTAAGCGCGATGCAAACAAGTCGAAGAGATCGATGATGGGACAACAAGCTTGCCAGGTTCAAATGCAAGCCACAGAGAGAGGGACACACACACAGAGAACAGAGAGCTCCATCGCTTTCTCGCTTTTCCTCGAACTATGGCATCGTCTTTTAGTTGCGTGATAGGCCCAGTGGCACACACTTCCAATTTCTGCCTCGATTTCAGAAGCTCCAGAAGAGTCTCAATTAGCTCCAATGTTGCGCTGCAAAGGAATCGAACCTTTTTCTCCGGGGGAAGAATTTTGAAGCTGCAACCTCCGCATCAGTCCAGAAGAAGCTTGAAGATGGCAACCTCGCAGATCGAGAAGAATGTGGACCTGAGAGGTGAACAAGACTCAGAAGGAGTTGGAGCCGCAGCGTCGACGACTCTTGTTCAACCTCAGAAAGGTGCTGCTGAGATTGTGCAGGAATTTTATGCAGCTTTCAACAGGCGTGAGATTGACACAATTGGTAATCTCTTTGCTGAAGACTGTGTGTACGAAGATTTGGTTTTCCCGAAGCCTTTCTCAGGCAGACAGGTACAGCTCTTGCTTCTTAACATCATCTGCGTGCCTTGTCCGTGCTTCTTCCTCCAGCCATGTCCTTCGTTCAAGGATCTCCAGTTCTCGCATCTTCGTCCTTCAATCTTAATTTCAAATGAGTGAGCTCTCATACTGGAAGTATAGAGGATTCCCCATACATCATCATATTGTTGTTTGCATGTAACGCTTCCGCCGATGTTGTGTTTTCATCCAAGGAGTCTTCGCGATGTTATGTTTTCCCGCAACAATTCTCCCGATATTTTGTTTTCTTCTAAGGATTCTCCCGATGTTATGTTTTCTCGCAACCATTCTCCCGATATTGTGTTTTTTTTCTAAGGATTCTCCCGATGTTGTGTTTTCTTGTACTGATTCTACCTCTCCCTGCATTTTCATAAACACTTCAGAAGTTTATCCTTGCAAACTAGTTGCGATGCATGATGATTAGATCGGAAACTGGCTGCAAATCCTCTAGCATGAGCCATGACCGAACAAAACCTTGATTTTTGTATTTAGTTCTTTTCCAAAGATCCTCCTGTGTGACACCTCTGAAAATCTTCATTTGTCATGCAGTGATGTCCAGAGGTAAGTCATTTTCTCTCATAGTTTTTTCAAGCTCAGTTTGCAGCAATTGAGGTTGAGTAGTTTGCATTGTGAGAGGTTTGCATGTTTTTGACACTCATTATTGCATGATCTTCTCCTCCTCTACATCAAGCATTCCTACGGTGCAGTATGGAATTTTGATTCTGTCATTGTAGGTAGTACTTTGCAACTAGACCTTCACCTTCACAGTTTCTTGTACTCACTTCCTTTTTCTATTAGAGTGTCAGCCTATTGTGGAAAACAGAAATCATTAGCAGTTTTTGTGAGTTATGCAGAGCACTTCTTGTTGCAGTTTTGTGGTTTTGTCAGCGTTGGAAATGTCTTTCTTCTCTATTGTTTGTTTAGAAGCTCTGGCAATGTATTTACACAAGTTATTGTTTGTTTGTTTGTTTGTCTACTTCTAGAGCATGGATTTCCATCTGTCGTGGCAGCCAGCTTGTTTGCAATAGTTGAAGGATCTCAAGACTTCAGTAAATCTAGACACTTCTCAATCTTATAATGATTGTTGTGGTATCATCTTTGTGCATGTATGTTTGAAACAGATGTATTGCACTGCTTTTGTATGACACCAGCTGAATGCTCTGAAACCTCTACTCTGTATCTTTCTATCTTTGTAGGCCATATTGGAGTTTTTCCAGAAATTTATGGACTCGGTGGGACCTGAATTGGAATTCAGAATTGATGACATCAGTAGTGGTGATCCATCAGCAACAGGTGTTGTATGGCATCTTGGTAAGCACAGCATGTCAATTTGTCAAAATGTAATGCAATTGTTTTGGAGTTTCTCAAAGGAACAAGAATTTCATACTGGGTTGATTGTGAAACAGAGTGGAGAGGCAAACAGTTTCCATTCAGCAAGGGCTGCAGTTTCTACCGATGTGATATTATTGAAGGCCGACGACAAATTATGTATGAGTTCCTTGCTGCATTTATGATATGATGTGTGATTTCATAACCAATTTGCTTCAGGTGGACTGCTGTCTTTGTGGGAAACAGAGATTTTAAATCAATGTTGAACAGACCCAACAAATAGATGGCAAGTTCACAAGAGTGTATGACATCTGGGACCATAGAAATATCATAAACTTTGTGTCTTGACCTGCCTTAAACACTAAACAATATAAGGGATGGCCATCATCTTTCACTGATGCAGTTATGGAAGGGATGCTGTTGAACCTGCTACCAAGCCTGGTGATTTCACTCTTGTAAGTACGCCCAAACAATATACAATGCTGTAGATAAGGAAGAGCTTTATTTCTGCACTATAGAACCCAGGGTGTATTTCTGCACTATAGAACCCAGGGTTTATTTCTGCTAAACCTTCTATAGCATTTGTATTGGGATGCATGGAAATAATCAATCAAAGGAGTCAACACATCAACAACTATCACTCCTAGTAAAACTGCTGCTAGTGCAGAAGTTTTTGTGAAGATCTTTGTATAATTGACCTGATCATATGTTTAACACAGGACTTGAATCTGTGAGATAGATTATGAATTCAAATCAGACTTAAATCTGAGTCATTGCTAATGATGTTTCTTTTTTAAGCTTTTTTGCAGATAGCGATAAAGGGAGTTGCTGCTTTATTGCGGCAATTTCCATCCCTTGCAGACCGGTTCTAGACATCATCAGAAGTGGTCTGCTGTATTCTTGAAACTATTCTCCCTACTTGTGCACAGACCTCTCTCATAAGCAGGGTGTTCTGTTAGGAGGGGAAGATCACCTCTACTTAGGACCTACACAAAATGGTGCCGTGACACAGCTGACCAGTATGGATCAGCCAGTGTTAGGAGACACAACAATTACAATTTATGAAACACATACTTCAATTCCCCATGAGGCAATCCATGCCTTCATATGAGATGAATTCACTCACTTTTTGCTGATTGTAGCAAATTGGTTGATAGACAGCAGCAGGAGCCGGAAAGATTTTTATTATCTTCCAACACTAATGTACCAAACTCAGACTCAAAACAGCCTTTTAAACAGTTAAGCACCTGGGTTTTGTCCCTCTGTGTGCATTGAAACTTGGCAATGCAGATACCCATAGGTTTCATCCATGCTGTTAGTGTATGCACACCTCTTGCTTATCCTGCTATTGTAATTTGTTTCACATTGAGCAGTGGCTATTTGTTAATGAATCTTCCCTAGTTGCAAGATTGTGAGCTTGAAATGCTGGAACTGAGGATCAAAAGAAGCCTGTATGAAGACCAAGAGGTTGCCAGTAGGTTTTTCATTCATAGTTGTGTTTCTTTGTATGAGTTTTGTCCTGTTGTAAAGATGAGTTCAATTCATTGCTTAATCCAAATGCTTCAAACAATTTCTTTGTGCATTTGACCACAAAAAAGTTTGTCATCCCAAAACCAACAATCCAATTTTTGTTGGTTCCAAGTCATCACAAATTGGTGCCAAATGCAACACAATCCTAGTTAGAGGGATACATCCTATCTTCCTTATGTTAATAGAATCCAAACTGGATATTGTGAAGTTCATGCCATGAACATCAACACAAGGGGATAGAAGTGAAATTTTGCACTGAAAATATAATCACCTATCATTTCATAGAACATGTATTGCTCTAGTTCTTGTAGGAGGAACCTCAATGTTATATTGAAGAACATGATCTAGTACACAATGAAAACATCAGTATTTCTCCTCACAAATCTCCTACAGCACTTGATTGTTCAAAACAAGTGTTCAAAGGCCGTTTGGAATAGTTGTGTTTGAAAGATTTCATCAAATGTATCCAAGGTCCAATTCAATATTAAGTGATATTGCAGAATATAGAGTAGGACATTAGAAAAACCTCAGTGTTTCTCCTTGCAAGTCAACATCACATGATTATTCAAAACACATGCCCAATAGCCCATTGGAAACAATTGTGTTGGAAAGATTCAACTGTATCCCATTTCCAATTCAATATCAATTGATATAGAACAATACAGTGTAGGACATAAGGAAAACGTCAGTATTTCTACTCACAAGTCTCCTACATCACATGATTATTCAAAACATGCGTCCAATAGCCTTTTCGAAATAGTTCTGTTTGGAAGATTTCTTCAATTGCCTCCAAGTTCCAGTTCAATGTCAAATGATATTGATCATGGTCTAGAACATGAGGAAAACATCAGTATTTCTTCTCATAAATCTCCTACATGACATGATTATTCAAAACATGTGTCCAATAGCCCATTGGAAATAGTTGTGTTTGAAAGATTTTGTCAAATGCACCCAATCTCCAATTCGCTACCGAGTAATAATGAACAGTACAATCTAGAACATAAGGAAAACATGAATATTTCTTCTCACAAATCTCGTACATCACATGATTGCTCAAAGCATGTGTGCAGTAGCCTTTTGGAAAATTGTTGTGCTTGAAAGACTCTTCAAATGCTTCCAAGTTCCTTCCATGGAGTATGTGTCATGTATGATACTGGAAGTAGTTGTAAATATTCATGCCAATTATTATATCCTTAAAATAGTTGTAACTATTCGTTCCAAAATAGGCAAAAGCTAAAAATGCACCACAAAGATGCCAAGTTACTTAATCCAACCCACAGGATTCCAAGAAATCACAGGTGTTACCCTCAAAATGTGACTATGCCCCAAATTCAAGAGAAAACATTTCATTTCTGATTTTCTAAGTCTTGGTCTAATTATATAATCCAATTGACCCAATATTCAAATTTTCAATCATTAAAGTTGCTCCAATTTAAATGTCCTCAATTTTGCTTCAATGTCCAAAACTCATTATTTTCATAATCAATGCTGAACATGGGCATCAGGTGGCATGTCCAGCATTTATTCATATACAGTTTTGCAAGTAGGTATAAAAACATTTACACACACAACATCAATTGATAAAAATAACCATCACCATACAAATCTGATTTGCACAACAATCATATGCAATTCTTTTGTAAATTCCTTATATGATTGAAGTAGTTTAATGTAATTTTGTCCAAATCAACAATTTTTTGTTCATACTTATTCTTCCATTTCAAACAAATAAGTTCAGCCTTTGGTATGTGTTTTATATAGCATGTCCTACTACTGCGTGCGCTTCATTAATAGTCTGTTTGATACAAGAAGGCACTCAAAACAGCAATTCAGATTATTAGGAAATTTGTGGTTTCTGATATGCAAATCTAAAGTCCTCATAATATCAAAGCAAGTTACTACAGCATGAAATGACAAAATGGAATTTCCATCATATGGGCCTGCCCTGCGCAAGGGCATTTCACAAGACAACATGCCCACCCATGAGGTCATTCTGTGTTTGTAAGCCAGCAAGATGAAAATCACTTTCTGACAACTGTAATGCATGCAACACAATCCCAATATTTGACATGGTTTCAGTGCCTAATTGACCTAATGGCACTTACTCTAATTAGGTTGACATCTACCACAGCCCATTGATGACCTTTATCACAAAAAGAATTGCAAACTATTCATAAATCCCAACCACATTGGGCTATTGGATTGATGTTAACCCACAGACACAATATAAGCAACCCTGTTAATGGTTTACTATGAATCAATTGATAGTTTGATAATACTAAATCCTTAATGAATGGATGACCGTTCTCTAGACTCATTTTACCTCACAAGGAATTACATTTCTCGTAACTTCACCCATCAGAACATGGAAGAGCATCCCTAAAATCCAGGAAAAAAGCTTTGTAAATATAGGTTACAATATAGTAGCATGGTTCCTACCAGAACAGAATGACACAAAAAGCAGTATGACCCAAAGCATGGAAATCACCACACATGTCTATCACTTGTTGAACATTACTATATCTCTCATCTACAAATAGATCATAGTAAATCTTCTCACCAATCCAAGAAAAATAGTCTACCATACTTCACAGGCCTGGGGATATTGCCTTAAATTGAAAGCTGCTGTTCACCATAAAACCTTTTTAATTGTTGGCCACTTTCGATGAATTCAACATTTATCCAGCATCCTACCTGAAGTTCTAACCAGTAGGTGCTGATTTGCACCAAAACTCATGTCTCTCTACCACTCATTGCAAATAATTCCAACATTTTGATTTCAAGTAAAGGTTTTGTCCTTTTATCTAAGAATTTTTATGAAGTTAAGTAGAAATTTCACCCAACCAATCAATACCTAGCAAGTGCCAACCTCCAAAATCCATAAATTGAAGTTCTAAGCCTGCGAAAAAAATAATTGCAGGTCAGTGAATACTTCACAGTTTGGGAGCTAGGAAGGAAAATTGAGAGTCAGATTTGAATCAATGTTAAAATCAAGTCATCTCGGAAGAGAGATTGCTTGTCAATTCGTGCTAAAGTAATACATCTCAGATCTGAATTATGACCTGCATGCAAATTCTGGTATTCAACATTGGTTACACTTGTACAGCATCTCATACTCATTCAACTTTGTGTGCAAATTCAATCAGATAGTGTATGAATCACTCAAACAAATTGTCACAAACAACTGACCTCATAATTGTCCAAAGGTGACATCTTGATCACCAATTTCCTGAAGTAAATACTGTTCACACCCATGATGACTTTCCCAAGGTTTCAATAATTTGATGGACATTGCCATTGTGTGTGCACACTGGCCCTTTTAATGTAACTGGCCTTGTTTTCTGTCTGACACATTCAAATCGTGCCCGTCTGTTTCGGTTTCCAGGGTCTGCTGGTACAACCTCACTCAAAAACTCCTCTGCAATGTCTCCATCATCATCCACTCGCAGCCTCTCTGAATACCACTTCAGACCCTTTGCACACAGAGACACAAATTTGGTATCAGGAAACAACCTTGCTTTTGTCTTGATACCATATGCCAAATCTCATTGTGTTCCTACATCCATTTCCATAGTCTTCTTGTGGACTGTGTTTAAAGGGTGCCTAGTAGAAAAGAATGCATGGACATACTCTTGTTGTAACAAAGACAGATAATCCCAAACATATGTGCTACAGTTTTTGTTCCTCTTTACTGTATGGATGGTCTGACCAGTTCAAAAGATACACCCAAAAACAGAGCACAAAAGTTGACGAAATGCAAAGATTGGAATGAGAGTTGAAGGTCCAAGAGAGGTTCAAAGGGACCATGGCCCCAATTAGATAGCAGAAAGATCTGGAAAGTGCCCTCCATGTGATAGAAGACAGAAAGAATGAGGCTCTAACATGGAAACCAAGAGATCTAAAATAAGCAGATTGATATGCAATCAAAATTTATCAGAAAGAAATGCACCTGCACTCCACCATTCCCATAAGTGCATTTGGAGACAACTGGAGGGGGGTAATGACGAATTTGACGAATCACTGGAGGATCAACTTTGCGTTCTTGAGGAATTGGCACTTTCACTGTGGTTTTTGGCACTTTTTCTGCTACATTTTCTGCAGCCTTTTTTGCTCCTTCATTCTTCCTATGACTGCGGCCTGCATGACCAAAAAGCCTACGAAACAGTCCAGCCATTGTCGATGCCCTTGTTCTTTCTTCTCTCCCACAAACAGAATGCTCTAGTAACAAATAGAAACCAGCTTCCACAACAAGATTCTGAGGCTCTCTCAATGGCCATAGCAGTTTGATATCTTTTGTATTGCCATTTTGATCATCTTTGAACTCCTGAGTCTTTGTTCCTGTGGTAGGTTAGATGTGGTTGTTCTGTACCCCATTCACTGATACCCTAGTCGTCATCTGTATGTCCAATTGTTGAATCAGTTTTATCCCTGCACCATTCAAAAGCATTCACCATAACCCAATGAGTTTGCTCATTCACCTATACACTCTACAACCAACCAAGCATTGCAAGTTTAATTTCAAATGAGCAATGCCATAAACTCTTGCCATAGCACAGCTCCATTATGAGCACAGATGTTGCAAGAAACTCTGGGGGAATGTCTATTGGTGATCAAAAACCCTATCCTACAGAACTGAAAATTCTAAGGAGAATGCGAACTATAACTATCAACATTCAAGCAGATCAGTTTATTGATAGTGATAAAGTCTGAGTTTTGTAATGCAACAATGCTTTTATGTACCCTGATCATATCTACCTGATATCATCATATGCCCTACAAAATCTCTGGAACCTGGGCCACTTATGGCAGATCTGAAGGTTCCTGGTTTTGCATCAATCTGTGAGAACACACAATGATAGAATGGATTCAAAAGCGAACTTTGAAGAGTGCCTCAAAATCGACAATCACATGTCGGATGTTAGTACATATTTTAAGGCAATAACACGAGGACTTGAGCTAAAAGATGAACATCTGGTTGCTGGATGATTTCAGGATGATCCTTAACCGACTTTGAAACCTCCAAGAGAATACATTTGCTATCCTCACAATCTCTGAAACTACGTAACATTCCAGTAATCTGGGATCGTATTTGAGACGAAGACAGGAGTGTTGTTTGCACCTGATTATTTGAGGTTGATGTTCAACGGCGCCAGCCAAGTTCGTAGAAAAATGACGAATTCCTCCTGCACAAATATATTACGGCTTCGAATATTTTCAAGCATCTGATGGCGTTCAAGGAGACCTGAAATGAAAAGAACGGAGATCCGGAAAGAGTTCAGAAAAACCACGGGCTTCGTACCACGTTTAGAACGAAATTTTGTACCAGATTTTTAAAAAGCGTTTCCGAAACGAATGCGACTTGAGAGAGAGAGAGAGAGAACCGCGCGTTGGACGATCGCAATACTTGCGCTAGAAAAATCGGATAGCTATTGAGAACAAGCAATCAGATAGGCGCGGAATGGAAGAAGGTACACAGAGAGTCTACTTGCAAGATATCAAAACATCCTCAGAAGTTCCAACAAATGAAGCAAATGAAACGAGAAGGATCCTAAAAAAAGAAACTGAACGAAAATACAACAGATTCGACAATAAGATCCGCCAGAAAGAAATTTTCTTTCCCACACAAAAGCAACAAGTATGTCACCAAATTGAATGTCTGCGTACCTGGTTGTTGCAGAGAACGAAAAAAACATCACAAGGGACTAGAAAGATCTTCCGGATTGCAAAAAAAAACATGCCAGTCACCAAAGCGCGAGAGAAAAAGAACTGGAGAACGCCGGAGAGATCTGGATTTTCGATGAAAGAGGGGAGACAATTGTGTGCGCAGAGAGAGGCGGGGAAAATGTAAAGAGGAGAAAAAGGGAGATTGCAAGGCAGACGTACACGATCTATCAGGAAAGCTTGAGCGATGCGCTATTCCTTCGCAATTCTCCTTCTATTTCGCTGTGTGAGTGCGATGTTCGCCGGTGCTGCCGCTGAGGAATTCGTGTTTTGCGCAACAGCTCCCGT
Source organism: Sphagnum contortum (assembly GCA_963920785.1). Classification (NCBI taxonomy): domain Eukaryota; kingdom Viridiplantae; phylum Streptophyta; class Sphagnopsida; order Sphagnales; family Sphagnaceae; genus Sphagnum; species Sphagnum contortum. Next base: position 17,921,980 of record OY987278.1, read on the forward strand.
CTTCCCCCGCCTTCTTCTTCCCTGTTCGCACACAAGGCAACGACGAGCGTCTCTGTCCAGGTCCCCTATTTAGCGGACCTGAATCTGGACCTGGTGCATTGAGACGTGGACTGGTGACTGAATTTTTCGGGATCTGGATTCTTGGGACCTCAAATTCCCCCTTGGTCCTCCGCAACTAAAAGTTCCTTGCCAACTGTTGTGGGTAGTGTGGTTTTTTTGCTGGCGAATTTTCGAATTCTTTCAAGCTGAAAAATATGGTTTCGACATGTAAAAAGGGATTCTTATGAAAAAATGGCGTTTTAAATTCACCAGATTTTGAGAAAATAAATTTTAATTCGCCAAATTTCTGCAACAGATTCCAGCAAGTAGTCAAAATTTGAAAGGATTCGTATTTGTTTTGTCTTCATATCTAGGATATAGCCGAATTTGGTTAAGTCTTCTTGTGGATAATTGCTAGTTTGGCTACATCAAAAAATTGAAAGAAAAAAAACTGGGATTGGGGGTGTTGCCATCAAAAGGGCCAGTCAAAAATCTCTTGACCTAAATTTCTATAAAGGGTTAGGTGCTTTTTTCCTTTAATTCCTAAAAACCCACATATGAAGGGATTTCAGCCATGTGGTGGCTTACTTGTTTACTCATTTGCTCCTTAAGATGGTTTGTGGATGTGAGCAATTTAGCGAACAGATTATGACAATATGAAGGGTTTGAGGTTTAGTTAAGAAAAATGTTTATTATCATCAAATCTTCATAACTTAGATTTACAACAAAAAAATTAATGTTATGTATCTGACCCAAAAATGGGCAATTAACTCAATGTTAACTAAAACTACCCCCATCATCTTGTAACCTCCTTGCTCACCATCACTCACTTTGTTGTCTGCGCTTTTTCCAAAGAACATAACACAAAGAGTAGTAGCTCTCCTACAACACTCAATTGTGTCATCAAAAGTTCTCTGCAGCACTCTAACATCTTAGCAAAATTCCATAATGACGAACTGGTGCCCTGGCGCCAAACTGTGGTAACGCAAAACAAGTAGCTCTCACACAGAAGCTTCAGCATCACCATGGACAGCTGCAATGACCAAGCCAGTGAAGAAGGTAAAAATCCAAAGACTCAATTGCATTGCAGCATGTTTTGAATGCCTGTTTTCCTAATTCACAAAATAGCAACACAACAAAATGTGTTAGAGAATCTTAACCAGTTTTATACTGGAATTTAGGAGCAGGAGGATTGTTACAAATATATTATCTGGGGACAAAGCTGCCTACGAAATACACTAAATTTTTTCTCCATAACACTCCCCTAATTAATCCGAGTCTCCAGCAAGATCCCTTTTTTAATTCAACACACCTGGACTGGGACCTGGATTCAGGAAGCCTAGTGGCCTCGAAGAATGAAAAGCCAACTAACAAGCCATGAAGTCTCTCTCTATCCAGGTGCCGTCTGTGACCAAGACCTGGAACAGGATGTAGATCAAGAGAAAAAGTTCTGAAAAACTCCCAAAGAGGTCAAAAGTAAATTATGATTGACTCTAAATTCGAACCTCGGCTTGTCATAAAGGTTTGTCCAAGTTCCCATCCAAGTTCGGAGTCAATTTGTTCTGGTGGGTGGTGGGTTGAGTCTTCTATTGGGACTCGAATTGGGACCTGGATTGGGACCTGGATTGGGGTCTGGATGGTTCAACTAAAACCCTTCCTTCTCAAAACACAAGCATACACAACTGTGTTGTTTGCCATTGGGAATTGAAAGGAGGAGGAACTGGTGGATTCTCTGAAGCCATGCTTTTGGAACTGCAATGATTTCATTGCCTGGAACAATAGATCGATTTACCCTCATCACGAATTCCATCTCTTTTGCAACATCATGCCACTATCACTCACTCATTATAACAATCATGCGATACTAATAGTGGGACCACACAGAGAGAACACACAAGCAAATTGCTTGTCATCTCTCATTAGTCTACTCTCTTTTGCTGCTCGGTAAAGGACCCACACAAAATTTCTAGTGTATCTTGACGGGCACCTTATCCAGTGGAATTACATTTCTAGTGTATCTAACGGGCACCTTATCCAGTGGAATTACATTTCTAGTGTATCTAACGGGCACCTTATCCAGTGGAATTTTCTCCTCAACCAAGGGTGCGATACTTTGAAGACTGAAATGTCTTTGCTTTTTCAAACAAGATCCATTCTTTGGTCAGGTATCACAAAAATAGATTTTTTTACCCATTTTCTCCACTGGATGACACTAGAGGAGTGTGGCATTCATGAAACAAGCGAACTTCCTCCCTCTGGGCTCTGTTTGCATGAAAACTGAGGACCCTCTATTGGTGGGAGGAGGAGTAGGAGGTCTATGGATGACATTTCTGACTTACAGCATTCTTATTGACACAAAAAGTGCAAATGTATTTCAGTTGTGATCAATCACAAAAAATAGTTCAATTGAGCATTCTGCTGTCAGGTGGAACTGGGTTAACACAAGAACTCCAACTCCAAACTCAAACTAAGGGCCACTTCACGTTATGTCGAGTCCCAGGGTCCAATTTCATAAGTCCCAAGAAGAGGCAAAGTCCCATGGAATTCAGGCCTTGAGGTACAATAAACAATACTATTCTTGGGAGTTGGTGTGCCATAGTCTGAAAGACATGGTCCCAAGCCCAAGACCCACATTCCATGAGGAGGGAAAAAGTTCATCAGTGTGTCCTTTTAAGGATGAGAAAAAAGGAAAAAGAAAAGTACTGAAGTCATAACTCAAGTGTTCTTCCAATGAAAGGACCAGATCGAGCCAGTTTTTATTATTTTAATTTAAAAATGGTTGGGACTTGTCTTTGGAGTTGGGCTTCCATATTTGCTCAACCCAACTCCTTGCCTAAGTCTCAACCCATGGAACCAAAATGCGTAGTCATGGAGGACTCCCACTCATGGTCAGGACTTGTAAGTCACACCTTAGTGTGAAGGACTTGGTCCCAATTTAGAATACTAAGCCAATTAGATTGCATGATTGAATTGGGAGTTATAAATCAGGCCAAAGTGTGAAGTTATCATGAGATCACCTTAAGGAACATTCTAGGACAACTGAGGCTATGTGGCCTCACCACAGGGCAGTATGTTTGGACAACCCTCGAGGTCTTGTCGTCAACAATAAACATAAAAATAGCAAGGTCAAATTGGTCATTATTGTGGTGTAATTTTCCAAGTCTAATGGACCACCACCATGAGTTTTTGGAACTCCTGGGGGGAGTCAGATTGCTGTTCAGGGAGTTCCCCTGATTTTGTAATGTCACAGAACCTGCTATTTACACCAGGGAACAGGCCTTTGGGGGCCAATTCTGCCATCCATGAGGTCATCAGGCTTGCCTAATTATTAACACTTATGGGGATGAATCGGCCAGCCACCCAGGGCCCATTTCTCTACTATGTTTGATGATGATAATGATGATGGCCCACAAGAATGGGGACGCAGATTCAATCTGAGAGAATCTCAAAACATATGATGACTATGATTCAAGAGGGGTTCATCATCTGAAAACCCAATCAAGCAAGGAGCGAGTGCAATCTTCACAATGATATCTCCTTGAGAGATTGAACAATCTGTAAGCTCAAAAAGCATTTGCAAATCTTTGTATGTCTACCTCTCTCACCCAAAGCTTCACACTGTCCCCACAATATTGCCCGTTGCAGTAGCCAAGGCAAAAATGAGATGCTGAACACACAGCTAGGAAAATATTTTCACTGAGATGAGCGGCCGAGCCCATTTGAGTAGAAGAGGCCCAAATTTTGTCCCTTTTGGGGCTGGGAGAGAGGGTGGGGGGGGGCTTGAAGATTTTTGGGGTTTGGGAGTTTTGCTCCCCAAATGTTCTATGGGTCTTCCCAATTTGATCTTCATTTGTTCCTTAATTTTACCCCATATCCTTTGTCAAATGTTCTCTATGTTATGCCCCTTATTGCCCAGGCCCATGTCATTCCAAATAGCCTCACTTTTCATTCAATCAATCTTGCCAAAGTCTTGCTCTTTTAGCCTACATGCATGGGCAAAATGGAAAGACTAAGCAAATTCTATCTTGGGATTGTCCAAACTGTGGAAACATCCAACTTGCAAAAATCCAAAATCTGGAAACTTCTATAAGGAGACTGTAATGGGCAATCATTGAGATCACACAAAAAAAGGTTTTTAGACTTTACTTAGAATGCATTCACAACCCAAAAATAGAAATCACACTACATGACCATACCTTTATGAGGGAGAGCACAATATCACAATAGCATCTTCAATGAACTATTATTGTGTGGTAGGGTTGGGTCATGGAAATGCTGCAAACGAATTCCAGAAAAAAGTAAAACCTAGGAATACATGTAGGTTTCCAAGTGTCAAAGTTGTTGCACATAGCACAAAGTTCTTAAACTGGTGCAAAGTCCCTTCCCACACGCAAGAGCAAATAGACCTCAACATTTTGTGGCTACAAAATTCAAATATAGGAAATATTTTGGCATTTAACTTGTACTCTAGCAACCCTAGGTTGACACACTTGCAAATCCTTTATACCAGGACTAAGATGAAGTAATACTTTAGACAGTTTTTTTAACATCACACCACCCGGGCTGATATATGAACTTCAATATAACTGCCCAACGCTAGTCCAAACTCTCAAACCTAAAACACTCCACAGCTGAACTACTGTCAGGTGGGAGAGGACAAAAGGCTCAAGAGTGAAATCACCCCCACATGTAGTGTGCTTCGTTTCTCCACCTCTCTCAATTGAGATATTTAGGTAAAGTAACTTCCGATCTTGTCACCAGAGATCTACCCTTTTGTTGGTGATATGAGAGCAAAAACAAAAATACCCTCTAAAAGAAACTTACCATCAACAGCTACCCATCAGGTATTCACATATGGCTGTCAAATGTCTGCATCACAACATTAATGGTGTATGATCCAATCCTGTGGGCTATGCCACCAGCTGTCCACAAGACAGACAATGGAAATAGATGGTAACATAATCTTCCCATTGATGGATGCAAGTTGCAACAGCCAAAGAGCTACCATAGTGGATGTCAATCTATGCCATGATCTTAGCTGACTTCAAGTAGAGACTATCTACCACCTTGCTAATGTTGGAAATAGTTTCAAGTGTGGATGGGTAAATTCCATCAGGCTTCACATCATCAAAAATGATGAGACATCCAGCCCCTTGGTCCAATGTCCCTGCAAATTTCTTGTCAAGGATCATTTGTGAGAGCTTGTTTTCCACAGCATCAATGGGTAGGCCAATGAGCTCTGAAATGTGAGAGATTTCAACACGAGAAAACGGCTCAATTAATCGGCACAGATTCTGCTCCAAAAGTGTGTCATATAGGGAGGATAGATGACGGTGGACAATAGGGTCCTGCTCAAGTTGCTCTCGAAATGTACTTGAAGCCTCTTCAAAGTCCTTTAGAGAGCGCTTGCTGTAAGCCTCAGCTACTGCTTTCATTGCATCAAGCTCCACACCTGTCAAAATCATTCCCACAAGCATGGACTGCTGATTCAATATCAAGCATAAAGGCTTCACAGAACAGAGTCTTTCTGGCTGCAGAAAATATGGACAGTATACAGCAGACTAAATCCAGTAAATAAGCATGCAATAGAATGAAAGCATTGAAAGAACATCAGGTGCATGTCTGTTTGGAAGTAATATGCACCCAAGATTTACTGTATAAAGGAGTCTTGAGAAAAGCAGAGCCCCTTCCCCTAAATATTTCTAATAAGAACAGAGCAATCCCCATTCTCACAATTAAGGAAAACCAAGGCAAGGTTAACACTTCTTCATTAAGTGACAAAAATTTCCAGAAAAGGACTGACAAAATTTGAGAACAAAGGACCATGAAACAAAAACCAAACATGGACAAAAAACCAAAATAAACATGAATGCAGTATAAAAAACAGTGCCAGTCTCACAGCTGTTCAGGGACCATTAACAGTAGCATGTATGATAGTGACATCTCTATCACAACTTCCCCACTGACTTCATCAGCTCCCTACAGTGGGTAAAGGCCAATGAAAACACTAACCTGCATACCAAGTTTCTGCTGCAAATCCAGAAGCAACAGGAAAACTCAGCCATGCTACTGGCTAGCAACAAACAACAACACAAGGAGATAACAAAAAACAGAAAGACACAACAGGATAGACAAAACACACAGAAAAGGACAGCAGGGAAGAACAAAGACCAAGTATGCTTACAAGAACCTCCCCATGTACAAGACTCTATACAGAATCATTTGGAATACTCCAAATGCAGAAATTCCAAAAAGAAAATTTTCTTATTGAGCAACCCTCTAGTCCTCTTTAACAGAATCTTTAGAGGGTAGCATTTAACAGATGGCTTTACCAGAAGGACAATAAGATGATCATCTGAGAGACAAAGAACTCTTTACAACTACAAAGCCTCAAAATCCTGTAAAATTGACTATTGATAACTCCCAACTTAGCAGTAATGGAGATATTGGAATGAACATGAGGCATACAAATCAAAAGGCATTGCTTGTTACAACCCAAAGATCACAGTGCTGGCACTTGCAGATAGTCACCTGCAATAAATGCCTTCTGACAAACAGGGACTCTGCTCTTGACCTTAAAATAGGCCCCAAAGAAAAAGACACAGACAAGAAGAAACAGAAAAACACACTAACAAGAGAAGACAAAGAACTCTCCTGATCACTTAAGACTTTTAAAACTTTAGAATGACCCTCAGAGGAGCTAAAGTCTTACTACTTTGAACCCAGAAGAGAACCTTATAGGTAAGCAAAGCATGCCTTAAAGAATAAGGAAAGGACTCTTAACAAGGAGAGACTTAAAAGTGAAAACAAGAGAAGAAAAAATAGAACACAAACAAAACACACAAGCAAAAAGGAGACAGAACTCTCCTAAACACTTAAAGACTTGTAAGACTTTAGAATGACCCTACAAGGAGCTAAAACCTTACTACTTTCAACCTGCAAGAGAACATTACAGGTACACAAAGAATGTCTTTAAGAAGAGAGCTTGACAGAGAAGCAAAAAAGAAAACAGGCAGAGAAAAACCAGACACAAAGAGAGGACCTTTTCTGGAAGTGACCCAGCTTTAGAAAATGGACCATCCTTATCACCCAAAACAGGTAGCTGGAGGGGCCTCTATAAATGAAGTTTGAACAACAGAGTACATGATGCTCAGAGACCTTCAACAAGCAAAATATGCTGTTGACAAGCTACCATATCCCCATAAGATTCGTCAGCACCGAACAGTGGGTGAACAAGAAAGAACTTACTCCAAGGGAGTCCAGACAAAGAAGAGACCAAACAGAAAAGTTCCAACAGAGCATGATAGCTTGCCCCATCAGTGTAACAGTGTTATCTGGGCTTTCAATCTTTTCTTCAGAGAATGTGTGCAGGACTAGTGGACCCTCTAAGGTGCAAATGTACCAGGGATCCATTGTACAATACAAAATCAATGGGCATTCCAAGAGCCACTGGATCCCTGAATGAATCTTGTCCTCAATTGCATATGTTCAACTCTCATTAAGCAGCTCTCCTCAGACCCAGAAAGGAAAACAAGGCATTTCCTTTCAATCATGTTCAGGGTTTGAACTTTGGATGTGCAAGTAAAATCATGAAACTGGAATATAATTGAAACTCACGAATCAAGATTTAGAACAAATACTAAATACTAGAAAATCTATTTTCCAAGTGCAACAAAACTGCAGAAAAGGTCCTCCAGATTGAAACCCTAAAAATGGATTTGAACTCCACTGACCTGTATACACCAATCCAGCTTTGGATGAAATGAGACTCCCAACATCATCAGCTTGATTGGTCATAATCTTGCACAAAAGCATATACTTGAGGCAGAAAACAGCGCGTGGATCACCCAAGGCATTGAAAGCTTCAAATGCTTCAAAAAAGTAGCTGAAAGCAGTCTTGTAATCCTTTTCCTCTGCATGAAGTATACCACTCTGGAGATCAATAGTTCCTTGTTGTGCAGGAGGGACATAAATGGCATTAGCTGCGGTCCGGGCTGCAGTCAAAGCAGCTTTTGCTTTGGGCAAATTCCTCAAAGAGAAATGAAGCTTGCACTCAAGAAGATCGATGTCCACAAGCAGAAGCTTGTCATCAAGCCTCCGTACCTCGCGTACAAGATTCGTCAGCAAGCTCAAAGCCTCCGCGTACTCCTTGCTATCCATCAACAGAGAAGCGAGACGAGCTTCAACTCTCTGTCTCAAGAACATTCGCTTCTCGGATCGAGTCCACTCCACCATCTCCCTACACAAGGAAATTTGAAGCTCCGACGTCCCCGGTATCTTCGCCACCGCATCGATGATACCTCTCACGATCTTCGCCGTCTTGGCCTTGGGCACCAAACTGAAATAAGGCCTCAAATCCGTCAACAAGCTTCGCAACTCCTCCGCTTTCTTTTCTTGCGACAGGATTTCAGACAACGCAGTTATAGCCTGCTCTTTAATGCGTAGAACCTCAGACGTAGAAGATGGATGGTACAGAATCTCACGCAGTAACGCAATGGCCTCCCCAGGGTTGGACTCTTTATTCTCCAACGCGATGGCTAGGGTTTCATTGGTTGGGTACGCTGCAGACGACGACAACGAGCTCAACGACGCTGCTGCATCTTTCCCTATCAAGAATTCATTGAATCCCGAGACAGGCGGCCGCTCTATTACACTGCTTGCCATCCTTACCAAGCAACTATAACTGGCCAAAAATCAAAATTCCACGCACCGGTGCGCTTCCTTCTTTCCTCTCTTCCTCGCGGAGCTCCAAACCCTGAAAAGAGCACGCACGAAAACGCTTCTCCCGAGTGTGAAGCAATATAGCCACCTAAATTTCCCCTACCCAACATTACACCACATAATATACATTCCACCATTTTAACCCTGCCTATGGACAGGCACCTAGTTTTCCCCTACCCTACATTACACCACATAATATACATTCCACCATTTTAACCCTGCCTATGGACAGGCACCTAGTTGTCCCCTAACCTACATTACACCACATAATATACATTCCACCATTTTAACCCTGCCTATGGACAGGCACCCAGTTTTCCCGTACCCTACATTACACCACATAATATGCATTCCAGCTTTTTAACCCTGCCTATGGACAGGCACCTAGTTTTCCCCTACCCTACATTACACAGCGCGAACCTTACGTTCCAGCAGCGGTCTCCAACTGCCTACGACTAGGTACCCTACATTATGCTTCCTAGCTCACATTCCAGCCTTCCATGTCATGGTTTAAGAAAATGAACAAGTTATGGTTTTAAGTGGACTAAAGGCTATTAAAGTTAGGTTTTGGATTTAGATGTATTTACAATTTCTAGGATGTAGAATTGTATAGTTCAATTAGGATGGAAGTTTTAGGGTTTGAGTTTTTAAGGTTTAATTTTTAAAATTTCCAAGTTCAAGTTTTAAATTCAAAGTTTAGAGTTTTAATTTTATGATTTAAGGTAAAATTTTAAGGTTTATGTTTTTGGGTCTAGAGTTCTCCACCCTTAATATCTGATCTCTAGCTTGAAATAAATTCTCCACTCTTGGAATAAAAAATCTGCTCAAATGATTTGGGGAAACAGGGGAAAAAGAATCCAAATGTCACCTATTTGCCGCACTTGTCTTTGTCTTTTCGATCTATGTGTCGACACCCTATGTAAGGTAGGACATAAAGTGATATTGTCTCTAACATCTTGCACTTGAAACCTATCCTCTTGCTCCATATTGCATTTTCATCCAAACTTGTGCCCTAGTACAAAACTCATTGTGCATTAACTCCATAACAATGTCTCCAGCTTGTGTTTCATCAGGACTTACTCCTATAATGGTAATAACACCGAATCCTAATTGACACAAAATTAATGTTCTTGTTCGTGGTGCTCCTTATGTTTTGGGGATATCAGACCTAACAATGATCTATTCTTCATGAATTTCCTAAGTCTCTGCAACTAGTTGCCCTTCACTGGAATCAGACATCTTAGTTTCTGGGACACTTCATTTTTCAAAGTACCCTAGTAATCACATTTGTTCCAACCTTCTAGGATTGTGCAGCTTTGATACCAAAAGAAAGGGTATGATGATTTTGGGATGGAAATCCCAAAATAATTTTTAACATAGATGCAACAAGATTTGTTGGAATTTCCAAATAGTAGAAAAAAGGTTATTACAAGTGTTATTCTAAATCTAAATCCTTCCAATCATCAAACTTTGTTATTCTATGGACCTCAAGGGATTAGACCTCTTTTGATTTCCTTTCAAAGAACTGGTTCCTTAATGAGTGTGGCAACTCATACTTCAACAACTAAAATCCCACAAGTGCAACCCCAACATCATTACATAGTTTCTCTCAGAAGCTCGACAAAGATTAAGAACAAAACAGGTGGATGTGATCTTCTACACTTCATAGTATCCTCTTGTTCCAAAATCCTCAGAGCTCCCACTATCTTGCATGTATTCTTTTCTCAAAATGACCACATTACACATTCCCATTAAGACCCCTAAACTGTCAAAAATGATGCTACCACAACAACCACTCTTGAAATCCTAGACTCATTCATCATTTCCCTTGCTTTGGTCCCTAAAGTGCAAGTGTTAGATCTCTTAATTCCTCCTTATGCTCTTGGCACAACATAAGATTAGGTGCCAAGTTCTAGGAAGAAAAATCTAAAAGGACTTTCCTTCTCAACTAAGTACAATCCAAATCCAAACAAATGCCACACTTCCTAACAAACAGAATCGGAACTTAGCTTCTCCCACTCCCCTAAAAGAAAAAATTGCCTCTTTTCTACTTTGTTCACCCAGCTTCATATAGATGCCCCTTGTCCACCTCCCTCCATTTTCTTGAAAGCCCAACACCAATTGTTTCCCCTAGTTGTGACTCACACTCCTCATAAAGTTTTTCAATTAAGCAATAGGATCCTGCTCCATCATCGAAATCAACTCACCTAAGCCACTCCACAATAACTTGCAAAACAACAAACAAAACCAAAAAACAAAAATACAATTAATTAAACTTTCGGTGTCCTTGAAGCACAACAACTTCATCATCAGTTGCCACATAACTGAATTAAGGGTTCATGTCTTCATTCATCCACCGAAAATGTTGGATATTGTTTTAAAGTCACAGTGGTTGCATTTGAGGTGGTGGTGGTCTCAAATTGTAAACTTGTTTTTTCTCAAACTTAACTACTCGTTACCTATATTTGGATCTAGGTAGGGAACTATTGTAGTACTTTTACTATTTTGATAGTTTGTTGTTAAATAATTAATTAAATTTAAAATATTAACTTTGGCACTTGGTTTTTTAATTCTGCAATTTTTGGTAATAATGGTTATATATCTTATATATAAATTCATTAAGTTCGTGGGTCCGTGATTGGGCGTTCTGCTTGCATTTTTTATGGCAGAACCGGCCCGGCAAGACGGACGGATGGATGGACGGACGGGTTTTCTTCAGGGAAGAGTAGAGGTCAGAGCCTCTCCTTCCTCTGGTTTTTTGCTTTGCGCTTGGGTACCAAACAGAACATTGGGTTTGTTGTGGAAGAGGCGAGGGGGAGAAGGTGATGAGGGCAATAGAATGAAGAGCAGAAAAAGAAGAGAAGTTAGTTAGGTTCTTTTTTTCTCTAGAGCTCCTTAGAAAGGAAGAGAAAAGAGACAATAAAGAGGGCTTTGAAAGCTTAGAAACCCTCTCGCTTTCGTGGTTGGGTGGTGTTTTCGTGGCCTTTCGCACCTTTTTTCTTTTTCTTTTATTTGTTGTACTCGGGTTTTGTTACAAGGACCGGTGTTGCAAAATTCTGTTGAGATGGTTTGGAGAATTATGTCGCAGTGGTGGTGACATTGGAGTTGCGTTGTGGTGTGCACAAGTTAGGTCAAACAAAGAACGAGTTGGAGAGGCCGGAATGAGTTGGAGAAGGCGCGTCCAAGACCCCAAACTCCAAAAGAAACAACTTTTTGGAATTGGGAGCAAATTTGTGAAGGGGAATAACAATCCCCTTTTGTGGACTGTGGAGTAACAAGCCACTTTAGTGGATTGTTGTTGAAAAAGAGGTCCAAAGAGTAGGCTAGTGAGGGAAAAAACAATTAGGGCAGGGAGAAATAAAGGGATTTTCTCCAGCCCAAAGTTGGGGGTAAGAGGAGTTTAACGTTAGTTGAATTTTTACACCTACCCAAATGACCCACTTATCATCAAGTAGTTTATCCACCTTTAAAACATTAAATATGTTTAATACAAAACCAGAAAATAAAATAAATAAATTTTCAATCACAATTTTTTTTTAAAAAATACCCTTATAACTGGGAATGTAACTGATGGTTTTCAATTGAATATTTGAGAATTGACCCATTTGCATAATTGATTGTTATTACCAAAAAATGACCTTAGTTGTGTTTTTTTAAAATTGAAAACAATAGAATGCTCACCATTGCATTTAGCTCTGAGTGCTACCTGTGTTACAGTTCTCCCCTTTTCTTAAATTAACAAAAATGAAGAATAAATAAATAAATAAAAATTACGTTCGTCTGGACGTATTTGTTTATTTTTTAATCTTTTTTTATAATAATATTGTGAAAGATTTTTGTTTCTTTGAGAGGATTTTTTTTTTTTTGCATGCTGAAATATGTGAGTTTCCATAATTCTTCTTTTGCCATAGGAAGAACATGGGGATTGAAAGATGGAAGGATCTCACACACAGATCAAGTAAGCAAGTAATCTGCTCAGTTCATCCCACATCTTCATGTTTTCCTCCTTCCTGAAATCATGAGCTGATTTTGTATACCAAAAAAAAAAAACTCAAATAAGATTAAAGAAAAAATCATAAAATTTTGAAACATAAACAAAAGGGGTTTTTTTCCTTTAGACTAGGAGCCGCACTAGCACCGGGGTCGCCACCGGGAGCAGCAGACCGAGGCCTGTGCTCGGCTGACAGACCAGGAGCGACGCTGCAATCACTAGCAACAGGCGAAGACCTACTCCCGGCTGACAGATCAGGAACGGCAACAGGAGCAGCGCTGTAAGCACAAGCAACAAGCAGAGGCCCATGCCCGGTTGACAGACTAGGAGTGACAATAGGAGCGGTGCCGCAACCGCGAACAGCACTGATAGGCGCAAGGTTAGCAAGATTTACACACAATAGCCTGCGTCCCCCTTTTAAAATTTGATGAGGCCAATGTTCTAGTGCTTGACATAGGGGGTAGGACAACTAAATGCCAACAATGCCGAGCTATGATTTGGCCTGATGAAGCTTCCCGGAGAATATATTTATAAATTTGTGATATCAAAAATTTGGTAATTTTTAAAAATTAGTTGACTTGGTTACCTTTCCCACGGAATGGACCTCTTCACCTATCTCCCCCCATTCAACACAACAACCCTCATTAAACCAATAACGTCTACCAGAACCGTCTTGCACGCCAAATACCGAGGTCCTGAAACCCAGGTCCTGAAACCCAGCCGGAAAGAGAGAGGCAGAGAGACACATACACAGGCACGGGCGGATTGTGTCCGACCGTCACGGGTACCCACTAGTATATATAAAGCTATTGTTAGAGTTATGGAATAGTTTAGTGTGTCTATACTGACTGAGTTGTAAGTCTTGGTCCTGAAAAGTTTGCGATTCAAACTTGACGGTCGAAATTTTGATTTTATTAAAATTTCAGTACAAATAATAAATACTTTAAAAAATTTTTGACAAAACAAAAAAAAATAAAAAGTTTATGCCGAAATGATAAAGGTATTACAGTATTATCTTTGCCTGGATTTCAAATTTTTGAGATCCGTATTTAAATCCAGATATTACATGGCCAGATCTATAACTGTATGATATCCGGCGTGATATCCACCCAACACTGATCTGACGGTTTGAAGACCAAATCCGTGGCATATGAGCGAGGTCTCGCACCTGGATTTGACGTCCCGGGCACCCGGATGGGACGTCCCTCCGCACGTGGGACCTCCAAACCACGAACTCCCCGAGCTGAGACCCGTGCGCGAGCGGTCCGTTCTTGTCGCGTGCACTCAACGTCGGATTCTTCACAAGGCAGCATCTTCTTCTTTTTATTCTTCTTGCCCTCGATTCTTCTTCTCTTGGGAACTTACTAAATGGCCACTGGAGCTCTGAATTTTATCAACAAGTCTAAGGTTTCCAGATTGTGAAAGAACTTCTTCTCTTTGGTTTTGAGGTGTTCTCGTGTGGTTTGTTTTGGTCTCGGTTCCCGTCAATAGAAGAAAACAAACAAGCTAGCCTTTTTGGGCGTTTGGCATTGAGTTTGTGTGTTTGTAAACTTTTTTCGTTGCATGGTGAATTCTGATTCTGTGCTCTGTGCCCATCAATTTCACTTTTGGGAAGAGTCTCTTCCATAAGGTCTTGAAGAAGAAGAAGAAGAAGTTTCAGAGTGCGAGGAACTGGAGAGAGGTGGGTGGTTTTCTTTGGGGTGAAAATGGGTGACTTCGTGAAGGCAGTGCTTGCTGTGGTGGTGTTGAGGTTGCTGCAGAGCGGTGTGAGTGTGGAGGCCTGGGGAGCTGATGGTCACCATGCCACTTGCCTTCTTGCCGAGGTATATATCTGGATGCCTGTGGTTTTGTTTCCCCTTTTTTTCCCTGGGCATTTTTCTTTGCATTCTGTTGCCTTTGTTGCAGGTTTTACACAGCATTAACTAACTTCGTATGGATCAAAACATGTGTCTTCATTACTGAACCAAGTCGTGGCACGGTAGTATCTTTACTTAATTGCTCGAAGACAGCTCAAAGATTTGTCAACATGTAAACCTGTCCGTAAAGATGGAGAGGCATACACCAAACTCATTCAGTCAAGAATGCATTGCTTTGTCTACTAAATTACTGAATGACATGAAAGGATTTTATTTTTTTTGGTTGTTGTAGCCATTGTTGGCACCAGCAACCCTAAAAGCAGTGAGGTCATTGCTTCCAGAATATGCAAAGGGGAGCCTAGCCAGCTTGTGTACATGGCCTGATGATATCAAATGGCAACACCAGTGGCGATGGACAAGCCCTCTTCACTATATTGACACCCCTGATTTCCTTTGCCGATATGACTATCTGCGTACCCTTTCCAACCCTTACCTTCATAAGTCCTTTGCACCTTGATTCCATGCCTGCAGATTCTACCTATGATAGAATAGGAAAGTATTACATGGTCTGTTTCATTTTGAAGGTAATGAGTTGCCAGTAACCACTAGTGTTTTGTTCTACAGGATATGTGAGATTTGTCATTGTTTGTTTTTTATGGTTAAGTTCTGGTTCTTGCTTCTTTTGGATTAAGTGCTCATCATAAAGTGGAATTCCTCAAGTTTTTGACCACTACCACAGATTGTTTTGTAGACCTCACAATGTTCATTTGGATTTCTGATATCCCTTTCCAGAGTATCAGTTATCCTAGAAACTGAGAATATTAATTGTGTTATGGTTTTCCTCTCATTTTTTGAAACCGAAATTTGTTGACTAGAACCCCTGAGCACTGAACTCCTCGTTTGTGTTTTTTTCTTTCTAGGTGACTGTCACAATGAGTATGGCGACAAGGATATGTGTGTATCAGGAGCAATCAACAATTTCACCTCTCAATTGACCTCTTTTCAATTGCCACTTGACCTTGCTGCTCCATATCTCATGACCAAACATGATCATCCAAATCACTGTATGTATTCCTAGTGCTTACTTCATATGCGCAACAATGTTGTACTTATAATTGCCAAGGTTATGAAGGACAATGCAGTCTACTGAGAGGAGAGGTTTTTTCTAGTTTCTGGAATTAGCCTATGCTAGCTTATACCACAATTATGTCGTTCCCTTGCTTCAAGAAATGTGGCAAACTCAGGGTGCAGATTTTTTTAGAATGGTTTGCCCTAAGTTTTGACGTAACCAACACCCACCACTGTTGGGAGCTGATTCAGTAGTAATGCAGCAAGTTGCTGCCATTTCCATGAAGGTGATGGTCTTATGCTTTGTTAGTCACAAGGTTATGACCACACCCATTCCTTGTGTTTGTTTTGGTTTGGTGACAACCAATACAACATAGTTGGTAACCTTACCTTCTTGTGGGGGGTGGGAGGGGGGGAGTTTCTCCCTGCAATCAGCTTAGTATTATGCGTATTAGTGAACTAGTGCCCTTTTACATGGCTCTATATTGATCTTTTCTTGTAGATTACTATATTTTATGTCTCTGTTATATGGTGTAGTGCTTAACAATAGTTGTGGGATTGTGAATGGCAGATAATCTAACAGAGGCAATTCTTTTCTTGGCACATTTTGTGGGGGACATCCACCAGGTTCTCCTCACTATTGTGCTTGGTGTATCTTGGGTGTCTGGTTTAGCCTACTAATACTCTGATAATCCTTGTCATTGAATGTGAACAGCAATGCCAGGTTTTTGTAGATTTGATATTCAGGTGTAGTCTGCTAGGATTGCACAGTATCTTTTGCATAGGTTGTGTTTGTGTTGATACCAGTTTGTAACATACTGTTGCTACTAGGATTTTTTCATTACATAGTTGCTGGTGAGGTTTTACATCAACTTATTCACTTTTGCAGATCCCATAATCTTAGGAAATATTTCTCATTCAAATTCGGGCTTCTTTCTTTTCTTCTGCATGTCAAGCATGTAGTTCTAACCCTTTGACTGAATCCAACAGCCATTACATGTGGGATTTACATCAGACTTAGGAGGCAACACTATTTCAGTGCACTGGTATAAACGCAAGTACAATCTGCACCATGTACGTATAGAGATCACTCTGGTCAGATAGTACTGTACAATGCTCAAGGTTACTCACAATTAATTTGGACCTTGTATAGCCACGCTCAGTTCCTGCTCTGTAGTGTTCATGCTGCCAGATGGACAATAAAGACAATCTGTTGTATTCATGCAGATATGGGACAGCGAGTTGATTAACACAGCAAAGCAGCGATTCTACAACTCCAGTCTTAGTGTTATGGTTGATGCAATTCTTCTTAAAATTGGAGTATGCAGAAACTTTCCCAAGTGCTCCTTTTCATAGCCTGACTTCATCCCTGCCTCCCCCATTTGCTTTTCGTTGTTGCACATGTTTTCCACTTTGTTATTTTCATTTTTGAAATGCATATATGTTTTCCAGATTTAAGGCCTGCAATTTGTGACCAAATTTGGCTTCACAACAGGAGAATCAACAGTAAGAGCATTATGAAGGACTAATGGGCATTGATTGCAGGGTAAATGGGTGGCAGAGACCAAATCATGGGGTGCATGTGCTAATCATGGAATTTCGTGCCCTGATGTGTAAGTCGTTGCTTTGACTAGTTTCCTTTATTCCTCATTCTAGCTTGTTAGTATGCATGAAGGGACTCTTCTTCTTGACTTATAACCAATTTAATATATGTGTAAATGATGCAGTGGACAAGAGAACATAAAACCTTAACAGAAAGACAAAAAGTACCATATGCAGCTCACCTCTTACTTGTGTCTGTGCAATGTACTCATGCTGATATTCTTTGGGCAAATGAAGCATGTGGTACAAGATCTGATCAAAATTCTACTGGTTTTTGCAGTTATGCGGCTGAAAGCATAAGTTTGGCATGTAAATATGCTTATCGGAATGCAACACCTGGATCTAGGCTAGCAGGTAATTGCTTCATACCTGCTGTCAATGCCTAAGAGGAAATCTAAATCTAAAGAATGAAGGAAGTCGGACATGTAAGATTTCTTTATCAGGTGCTGCTGACATATATGTGTCTTTGGGTGTGTGGATGTTATAATCTGCAGATGAATACTTTTTATCAAGGTTGCCAATTGTGGAGAGGAGACTTGCCCAAGGTGGAGTTAGGCTTGCTTTCATCCTCAATCGTTTATTTGCTCAAACTTCTGACTCCCTAGTCAATCAAAAGTGAGCTAAAGATTGGTTGAGAGATCCTTGATGGCCGCTCTTCTTTATGAAACAATTGTGTATGTCATACATACACAATTGAACACAAGAAACTGCCTAGATACATGTGTAAGTCACTCAAATTAGCAGATCACACACCTGATGTGGCTGCATTGTGCCTTTGTTGCAATAGAAAACAAGGCATGATGCACAAGGTACAATATTAAATGAAGAACAGAATTCTCTTGTAATCATTGATTATTTTTCAAACGATTGTGTGTTTGTGGCTGGCATGGGAAAATAAAGGGCCACATCCTCAACCAACACTCAGCTTCAAGGAGGTACCCGGCATTAGCATGAACAATTTGTCCACAATTCACTGGTGGAAGGTCTGAAATGTACAATGCTTATTAACAAATGTACATGTCTTATTATTTCTTACCATCTCAAGAAATGTACTCAGCACTTAAGGGGTTTCTTTTTCATTTCCCCACACATTCATTTACTGCAATGCCATGATTTTCTCTGGGCTTTGGTTGTGTGTTGCTTGTGCATTGAGGTTTTTTAATCCAATAATTGTTGCTGACAATAAAAAATCTCCATTGTGTCTAGATCAATGCACATACATCTTTTGATTAGTTGAAATGGCCCTGCACTTTGAAAGTTCACAAAATGTTCCAGTGAACAGCTTCAGTACAATTTCGTTGATATGTTGATGCTTGATTACTTTCCTGTACTTCATTTTAGGTTTTGAAACTGCTGTTATAGCACTGCTTGTACCTGCACCACAGCATGTCAACTAGTTAGACTAATAAATTTGAGGAGCAGGTGGACCTGGCAAAGGCAAATGAAGTCAGGAAGAGAAAGCACACCAGTTTGAAGGGAGATCCACTTTTTACAGATAAACACAAAGTCACTCCTACTTATCCATGTAGATAATAGCAACAAAGAAACAGCACAAATTTGAAAAGGAGAAACAGATGCGCCTGGCAAACAAAGTCAGAGAGAGAAATCACACTGGTTTGAAGGGAGATATGCTTCTTACAGATAAACACAAAGTTATTCCTACATCTATGCATGTAGATAATAGCAACAAAGAAATGCCAGATTCTCCACCATGTTTACATCTATCAGATTGCAGAGAAAACTCCACAGAAATATGTTGAAGGTAACTATTGTCTTTGTTCCAACAAAAACCAAACACTGACTTGACATGGTTCTCAGCCATGATCAACATAAGAGAGGGAATTGAAGAGCAAACACTACTGTGGCTTTTGTCTTCAACTTGACAAAACCAAGGACTTTTGATATACATTCACTGAAGATTTCATGCACCCAAATTCCTTCCAAGGACTGAAGGAAGGGAGTTTGGGAATAGATAAAAGATTATCTAATCAATGTGAGAGGAAATGAAGACCAAAATAATGAGATCTGAAACCAAAAACCAAGACTCAAGGAAATTGATACTCATGGAGAGGTTGGAATTATGCAATTGAGATTTTCTGGGTGGACTCAAGACATTGATAAATTGCAAAGAGTGGTGAACTCAAGTACCCACCTTGTGAGGAGAAACTTCATACAAATGTCATAACAAGTAACTTCTTTGCACACTGATATCATGCACAAAGTAGGTTGAGATGGCACAGATAATGACTAATGATCAATGTTCTAGAGGTTGGTACAATGCAAAGAAACCAATACAAAAGCCAGAAAACTAATTAAATCCAGCAATCAAAGTTCTTACAACTTTCTTGCTAGGTCAAATTACGTATTTCTGGATTTCTCCTCCTTGGATGTCTGGGTCTTACAGAACCAAGCTGACCGCAAGCCATTTTCTGATCATCCCCTCGGCTATGCCTGATGGAGACGACAATCCCTGTACTAGCAACTATATCTCTAAAAAGCAGAACATCTTCTAATGGAGTGGGTTCAAACAAAGAACCTTCATGCAAATTGAAGGTGATGAGATTAATCTTGCATGGGATTCCACACACCAAATCCACCAGCCGCTTTGCATCATCTGTTGAATCATTTACATTCTTCAAGAGCACATACTCAAAGAATACCTTTTCTCCTGGCCTGTGCGTGACAAGCTCCTCCCGCACACAATCAAGCAAATCCAGCAATTTATACTTCCTGTTCACAGGCATAATTTGGTCCCTCACCTCATCTGTGGTTGCATTTAAGCTTACTGCAAGAGCACATTTTGAAGTTCGGCAAAATGTTCTAATCTGTGGCACAAGTCCTGAGGTTGAAACGGTTACTTTCCGTGGACTCAAATGCAATCCCTGTCCGTTTGTCATAATCTCCGCAGCTCTAACCACATTATCAATATTCTGAAAAGGTTCTCCCATACCCATGAACACCACATTCGTCACTAACCCTAACCCTAATTCTTGGCTGCACATTCTTGCAGCAACCACAAGCTGCTCTACTATGTGAGCCGTACTGAGGTTTCCTTTCAAGCCCATTTTTGCGGTGTAACAAAACTGGCAGTTCATAGCACATCCTATCTGGCTCGAAACACAAACAGTGACGCGATTTCTAGGTCCTGGAATCAAAACAGTCTCAATCTGAGCACCGAATTCCTGAACAAAGAACACAAGCTTTCGTGTCCCATCTCTTGCGTGATGGATACCTTGCAGCACAAGAACCGGACCGAAGTCGGCATGCTTCTCCAGTACAGCTCGGAATTCTCTGTTCAGGCCTTGAATCTCGGAAGTCGATTGCGCCCACTTCCCATTTCCGTACAGCCATTTCCACAACATCACTGCTCTGCTCGGTTTCTGCCCTAGAGACTCCACCCATTCCTGAAGCTCCGGGAACGTCATATCCTTAAGATTCCTTTTCTTGGCCACCGCGATGTGGTGGAGGTCGGACGAAGGGGAAGAAGTGAAGAAAGTGGAGGAGAGCTCATCGCGATTTGTATTCGTAAGCTCTGCATTTTCTTCTATTGCTAGAGACGACGAACATATTGTTAAACATTGGGAAAATTTGGGTACCTTGATCACCCGTGAATTTGCAGATAAGAGAAGAGAGGAACCTCGAAATGTGTGAGCAGTAAGACGCACAGCGTTGCCCAAAATCCCTGCCGCCATCGCCACCATTTGCATGCAACAGCTGCTGCCGCGCTGCGTCGCACTCTCCGAACTCTTCCTGCAAAACCTGTGCACATCCAGTCCACGTTTCATGGAAGTGGACCTGGTTCAGGACCTGAAACATCAGGTGATAAGTTGTGAGAATCGAGGACCTGATTACAGACCTGGGAAAGTCAATCAGTTCCTAACCTTTGAGAATCGGGACTTGATTCAGGACCTGGAGAACCCAGACCTAAATCAGGACCTCATTAAAGACCTTAACCAATCAGGTGAGTGGCCTTGAGAACCGGGGACATTATTCAAGACCTGGAGAACCTAGGTGGGAAGGTTGAGAATCGAGGACCTGATTCAAGACCTGGAGAACCCAGGTGGTAACTTTAAGGATCCAGACCGGATTCAAGACCTGAATCAATCAGGTATCACCTTGAGAATCAGAACCTGTTTCAAGACCTGAATAAACTAGGGTTTTGAGTTATGACTTGAGAATCAGGACCTGATTCAAGACCTGAAAAGTGAGGGGTTACTATTTGAGAAATTGGGAATGTGATTCCAGACTTGAAAAATTAGATGCATAGTAGTAAGTAGTAACCTGAGAATTGGGGGATTGGGACCTGATTCGCGACGTGAAATTAGGGTTGGGTGAAAAGCGGAGGGCGTTATGCTTTGTGTTCCTTTCAGCGACGTGCAGAACCGCGTTTCTCTGGAGCGATATCGCCGCCAGAAGGCAGAAGAGGCGCACAATAGTTGCAGAAGCAGGCAAGATGGTGGCCGTCAAGAAGACCAAGAAGGCGCAGGAGAGTATCAACAACAGACTGGCTTTGGTCGTGAAGTCTGGGAAATATACTCTCGGCTACGCCACCACCCTGAAGTCGCTGAGGGGAGGGAAGGGCAAACTTGTCATTATAGCCAACAACTGTCCACCGCTCAGGAAATCCGAGATCGAGTATTATGCCATGCTTTCCAAGACTGGTGTGCATCACTACAGCGGGAACAACGTGGATCTGGGGACGGCTTGCGGGAAGTACTTCCGTGTCTGCTGCTTGAGTATTACTGACCCCGGCGACTCCGACATCATCCGCTCCATGCCTTCTGAATAGGTAGGTTTCGCTCTTTTTCCACCGATGTGTTTTTTCTTTAGGATGGGCTTGAGGCTCTTTTTTTTCGAAGCTCATAGATCTTGCATGGTGGCGTGGGTCGGGTGCAGCTCCAGGAAGATATGTAATTCATGACTATCATTAGAAGAAGCTTTGATAATGCGCACAATTTGAGGGTTATGGTGTCTTGAAGAACCTATTCAACTTCATTGAATCTTTCATACCAATTCGTGATATTTCCTTCATGTTGCTTGATGATTCTTAAGCTTTCTTATTCTTCTTAATTTTCTTTCAGGATGATGGTAATGATGTGTGTTGAATTTGTGTGCTCAAGGTTGTTGCAACAGCTTTGGAGCTGCTTCTTGTAGGTGGATCCAGACCAAGCTGGAAAAACAATGGAGCTGAGTATGATGATGATGATGAGGTTTGAGGGTGAATTTCGGGATATGGGTTAGATTCATTCTGACCTCTTGTAGTAATATTTGGACTGCTATTGTTACTGCACACAATCCTGGAGAATTTCAGTATTAATTATTTTTATTGCTTTATGCATGTACTGGACTGATCTGTTGGATTGTTGGAGCTTTCCAAGCACTTTTAAGATTATAAGCTTTTAATTTTTCTCTGCTTATTGTTCTTGTTATAGGCGTGGAATTTCAGCATTTGGAGTCTTCCAATTTTGTGTAGTCTTGTAATTGGTGATCTTTTTGAAGCTGACTTGATCCTTGTTCATCTTGTCACTTATGCTTGTTACTTTCTGTTTTTTCTTCCTGTTGCGTGTACTCTTTTTTTATTTGTTTTCGCCCTCTGTTTTGCTCTATGTTTTTCCCTGCTTTGGCATTAGGTTCCAGCCAGTATCATGGCTGAGTCTTCCTATTGCTGCCAGACTTGCAACAGAAACTCAGTATGCAGGCTAGTGGTTACACTAATACTCACTCTAGGTAGCTGATGAAGTCAGTATGTAAGTTGTGATACATAGATAAGTTGCGGTCATAAGTCTTACTGTTAATGGTCCTTTAACAAGTGACAGACTGTCACTATTGTTTGTACTGCTAGTTTTATTGTTTGTTCAAGTTTTACCCTTCCGTGTTTCTCTTCTTCCTGGTTCTTCAGTCCTTATCTGGAGTCTTTCTTTGACTCCAAAGGTTTTTGACATTGTCCTTTTTAAATCATGAGTATGGAGATTTCTTGATTCTCATGAGAGTTATTGTTTTCGATCTGGAATTTTGAATGTGATGGCTGGATCTCCTTTGGCAAGATTCCTTGGTTGGCAAGCTATAAGTTTTACATGCATATGGCCAGTTCAGAGCTGGACAAATTATTGAGGGTGACATGAGGTGCTGTTATTCATGTTCTTACAATTTGGTTATATGAAGAGTGCAAGTTGAAGGCCCAGGCAAACCTTGGTAACCTCTTTGATGACAAGAACCCAAAAGGGAGTCAATTAGCACCAGTGTCAAGCTAGTTTTTGTTGAATCATTGTGCAGCTAAACTCTACTAGTCAAAGTGATTGTAAGATTGCTGTCGCTCCTTTGGCAATTCCTACTCAGAAGCTTTACATTTTCCTTCTGATCTTTCCTTTCCTCTTTCTCTTCCTTTTTTCCCCTTATTTTTGGGTGTGATGCTGCTTTTTAAAAAATCTACACATTTTTTTGCCTTGGTTCTGTATAACTTCAAGTTATTTCTTGTGATACTTACAATCAAGATACAAGTGTCTAATACAAGATTGAATTTTCCATCTCATTTGATGAAATAAGAGCCATGCTCACCTTTTGCTGTGGTAACAAGATTACCTCAAATGTATAACAAAATGGGGATTGTGTATCCCCTCTTTTTGTCTGGTGCATCCAGCAGCTCTAACTCATTCCATGGTTTACATACAATAAAAGATCACGACCAGAATCTGTACAATGTGATCAGCCTGCTTCACAGTTACAGATGTAGAGCTCTTCATTCACCTGGCATAGGTTGACAGGAATTTGGAACTTGTCGTTGACATGTCCTTGTCACCATTCTGCATAATGTGAAACACCGCAGGTAGGACATCATCAAGCATGGTAGTCATTACTAGTTCTGTCCATCCCAGTGACAATGCTGAAGGCCCACTCAGATCCAATTCCTTGCCTCAGAACCATTGTTGGAATTCCAAACTACAAGACTATTTTTCCTGCCAAAGTCCTTGAGGGGAAAGATGATGTCTGAACTCACTCAAATACGGAAAAATATAGGCATTGGGTGCAAACAGCAGACAAGGCTGCTTCACCCATGTATGAAAGATGCCTGCCTACAATTTCTATTGTTATGAATAAACACATAATATCTAAGCGGTTAACTCAGAAATCAAAAAAAGTTGTAAATCATATGTACTTAATGGGAACAATTTATGACATTAATAAAAAACCTTTCTAAGGAGATTTGCAATTGCTCTTTAAAATTACTACTGTGGAGCATCTTTCTTATTTTAGAACAAATCCCAAAATGGACATTCCTCACAAATTCCTCAAATCGATTCCCATAGGCTTTATAGAAGTTATCAAGTTCTGATGAGTAGTCGGTGTCTGACAAGCCATTATGAGTCCATCCCTTGCAATGAAGAGCTTTAAAATAAATAATTACTGCTGCTACTCTGATGCTGAATTGGAGATACTTCCCATCACCAAGAGAAAATGGAGTTGCACCATCCATTTCCCATGAGGCAAGCTTTCTGAGCATTGCAATCTCCATCATTTTGGGTACCTGAAATATTTCACACAAGCACTTGAGGGTGAAGATTCCAGAGTATGTCAAGCTGTAACTTTTTGGCAACTGTGAGTATGTTGTCATTGGAATAGTGATTCCATGTTTGCGCAATCTTGATGATATTTGGCAAATGATTTGAGCTGTGCACTTGATGTTGGCCATTGTGTTGATTACCTCACTAGAAGCCCATAGAGCCTTGTGATCTAATTGCTTTAATTGTCGGAACATTTGTGGATGATGTATCATTTGTCCTTTGAGATCTTCAGTTCTTTGAGATTTGATCATGTGGGTACTCTTCTTCAATGGGACTACAATGAAGTGATCCGGTAATTCTGGCACATTTGGGAACAAGAATTGCCGCTTGTCCAAAAAGTTCCTTTGCAAATCCTCACCCGTTGGATCTGAATCACTGTCTGCAATTACTATCTGGATTGGAAGCTCATAGACTGACAATGTTCCCTTCAACAAAAGAATCCATTTGCACTGGATGCTTTCGTCGATAGGGTGCAAAATCCACACAGCATGAATCCTATTGCTGCTGTTCAATGCATCCATCATGGGTTGTCGGCCCTGTTCATTATCATGCTTCCAAACTTCCCACAACAACAATTTCCATTGTGCAAGCCATGATGACCAGGTCCAGCTTAAATTCCTCTCTTCCAAGAATTTGTTAATGCGTTCTAGCTGCCCATTGTCACCCATACCATTGCTTACATGAATGCACAGTGGAAGAGTGGGATGCTTCCACTCCCTGTTGATATCCATGGTCTCTGAACCCAGATCAAGGATATCAGGTCCAAGACTGTCCAACACAGTGGGGTTCATCTTGCACAGTTGTGCCATGAATGTTGTGGTTGTGAGTAACTTTGTTGAACTACCTATCACAAGGACTCTGGTGGTCAGATCAGAGACATGGTTTGTCTCAACTTCTGCAGCAGCAAGAAATGCTTGGTACATGGTCTTCCTTTCATACAGCTGTTTATCACAACACATCACATTATACATTAGTGTTGGATGTTGTTGAATCAGGGCTGAGGCCATTATTGAAGAATTACTAGCAATGAGAGCTATAAACTCAAGTTCTAGACCACAAGATCAAAGTACAGACTGGATGGAGACTCTATTCCAGACACACTATGTGGATGGAGGGCTGATCAAATTGGTGTGGAGTCAATTGCAATGGGCAATGCAGAAACTTCAACCAAGATAGTAGTACAATTGATCATTCCATCACACAAACTCAGACTCACAAATTTGTAAAGTTCAAGACAAGAGGAAGCAGTCAAGAAATGGGAAACCATGTGCACCTACATCTGTGGCAGAAAGTGGATATTTCATTGCTTGAACCAGTTGCTCACCCCCTGGCAATGAAAAAAAACCATAGCACAAGTCAATCCCCAAGCATTCACTGTGCCTGTCATCATTCCAAAAGGTCAAGTGAAGGAGTAGTTCCAATTGCTAGACTCCTCTAGTCACAAGGCAGCAAGTAGATTTCCATGGTCGGTGATAGAAGTAGAGGTCTAGGAAGACGATGAGAAATGGAGAAGCATGAGAAGTTTGCACCAACAGCAAACCCTGGAACAGGATTTTTGCAAGCCCTGAATGCTGCAACCCAACCATAGTTACTAGAGGGAGGCTTGCATTGAGAGGGTTTCAAGAAGGAGCATCACAAACTGAATTGACCAATAAGGAGCTTAAAATCCTGAATCGTGCCAGCTTTAGATCGCACTGGCAGCCGTGAAACTAGGACCTTGATTGTTGATACATGTTCACAGCTTGAGATGATCAACAAATATTCAGGCAGAAACTGTGTACATACCAATCATGAGACTGGCTTTGACATGCCTGAGCTCTGCACAAATTTCTGAGAAATCTGGTCTCTTGCAAGCATCAGCATCCCAGCATCTGTGTATGAGGGACACAAGATATGGAGGCAGGGAATCTGGCAAGCTCGGTCTCAAGCCTGCATATTTGATCCTCTTGCGTATATCAGTTAGCGGCTCACCCTGGAATGGGTCTTTCCCTGTGAGAATTTCGGAGCACGTAACAGCGTAGCTGTAAACATCGGCCTTGAATGGGTGGTGTTTTTCGTTTGACCCTGGTTCAGAAGACTCGCCGACATGAGAAGAAGGATGCAGCTCGGGTGCCATCCATAGAGTTGTTCCCACCCTGGTTTGCAAAGAGGAAGTTGCACTCGCGGCTTTAATTTTTGCAAGACCGAAGTCTGTGACTTTGACGCGCAAATACCCCTTTTCGGCCATCGCCAAGTTGTCGACAGGATCGACCAGAATGTTGAGAGATTTGAGGTCGCGATGTACGATCCGTTTGTGATACAAGTACTGCATTCCTTCAGCGGTTTGAAGCATGATGTCCAATGCAACGTCAAGCTCAAATGGCTCCGATTGATCAGATCCCCGACTATGTATGCAGTCGTAGAGGTCTCCAGACATGAGCTCCATGATAAGTGAACTGCCGTCGTCTCGCTTTGGGGTGGAAACGCCAAACAACCGCACGATGTTGGGGTGAGAAAGACCTGCTAAGATTTCGGCCTCATGCGTGAAGGTCCCGTGAACTTTTTTCCTTGCGAAGCTTTGACCCAGCCAAAGCACCTCATACACAACTCCAGAAGCTCCCGCTCCACGTTTCTTCCCGGAGACGAGCTCTGTTGGTTCTATATTCGGCAGGAAGGCTCCTTTCTTTATGTCGTCAAAAGGAGGGGGCTCCAATTTCAACAGGTTTTCTACAAGCTTTCCTACTTGTTCGTCGGAAACTCCGCCACGCTGCTGCAACTCCAGTAGCCTTTTTCTCAAGATCCCATGATCTTCCAAAGCGGCCTTCTTCAACATACCACGGATCGCTTCCCTCTTACGTGCGCACTCGGCTGGGGTGAACCCTTCGATCATGTCGCGGTGAAGGTTGCTGGATGTAGTATCGGTTCTGGCATCCGAGGCGACGATGCGGATCACGGCAGCACACCAGTCGAGTTCAAAAAAAAACTCGACAAAAGTTTGAGTTTTGTCTACAAGCTTTACCGCCGCATGGAGCCAGTCCTTGTTGCGGCAAGCTCGTAGAATTGCTGCGGCCTCCGTGGTCACCCGGTAAAGCTCCTCCAGGGCTCCTTTGCACTGCTGCTCGCAGAAGGGAATCCGTTCATCATCAGGCAGAGAACGAATATCACCGCGTACCTTTGTCAATATCTCCCGAAGCTTCTCCGTCAAGAGACGACACTGATTCTGGTTGACTTGCAGCGATTTCATTTTTTTCAGGAGTCTCTTCACCTCATCCCACGAGAGCTGGAAGTAATTACTATTCGCCATGCCGATGGCGTTCAAACTCAAGATCTGTCGCCTCAAGTTCTAATCCCAAAAATGATTGAATTTTCTGATCTTCACTCCACGAGAGATACAAAGCATATGAATTCTAAACTCTCCAGCTCTGGAGTGTTCTCTTTCTTCATTCATCTGCAACTCAACATGGTCTTGCAAACGCGAGTACCTAGTGCTAGAAACCTCGTCTCTGCAGCTTCATGTTCGTGTTCACAACCCAGAAGTTCAAAAACATTACTTCGAAATAAAATTCATCAAGTTAAAATCTGAACAGCTGAAACATGAGCAGACCTCATGAAGCACTTCGCCAACAAACCAAAGTTCTAGATCACTTCTTCAGCTACAACAGACTATGAAACATGTCTCCACTAAAAATCTCGAGCTCTTTTATACACATAAAAATCTCACAGGAATAGACTAGGACAACTTGCACACGCAATAATTTGTTGAAATTCAATAGCGGTATTATTGCTGTGTGATGGGTTACTCTACCTTAGCACGTTAGAGCCCAGTTTCCTCGTAAAAGGATATGAGACAAAGTGTGACATTGGGAAACAACGTTGAAAACATATGGGAAGAAGGGGGTGGTGCTCTTGAGTACTCCAGAGTGCATCCTGTCTCTGGTTCATTGGCTTTGTTGGAATTTGTTTTTCCTTAGCTCATTTTGGCTTTGGAAGAACTGATATATGGGTGATTTCGGTGATTTTAAAAATCTACATCACAATACCTTTATCATTTCAGCATAAATTAAATAATTTTTCGTTTTGTCGAACTTTTGAAACATTATTTTACTATTTGTGTTAAGATTTTAATAAAATCACGCAACCCTTCAAAGATAGTGACTTGAAACTAAGGTAGTCTAAACACACTAAATTGTTCCATAAAATTAACAAGAGACTCTTTATTATTTTGTATAATCATTACTTGCCCAAATTTTCATAATTAAAAATTCAAGCGCTGAAGTTAAGAGTTAAAATTTAATTAATTATTTGACAGTTTGTTGCCGAAATGGTAAAGCCAGTATGATAGTATGGTCCTCTCTGGACAGTTCCAAAATTTTTATTGTATGATTCTCTGTGAAGAGTACTAAAGACAATTCCTATGGTATGGTCGTCCCTGGACATTTCAAAACCAACTACCTCATTTTCAAGCTTAACTATCGCATTTCTTTTTAACAATTACCTCCCTCCTTTCATATGACCTACCTTCATCTTATAACTTCCTCCCTCCTTTTATCTTCCCACCAATATGGATATAATTCTTTTTAAAAATGTGTTTTTATCATGTCCATGAAATGTATATCAATTTAAATTAAATTAGACATTGACATAAATAATGACGAATTATGGAAAACCATATGAAAACATTTAAGGAAAAAAAATTTGATTATCATTAGTACCACATAGCAACACAAAGCCCAAATTGTGTAGGGATATGAATTCTCAAGATCAAGTTTGGTCACTAAAAACATGTGGAAGGTATGTGAGGACACAATGTGATTCATATTAATTAGTTCATGGGTTCATTCACGTTTTTTTGGAAAGGACCACATTGATTGCATCACAAACTTATAATATCACAAAATTTTAATAGAATCAATGTGAAAATCATAAAACAAAATGTAAAAATAACACAATTTTTATTTTTATATAAATGATGTGTTTTTTTTATTTGTGATGTTTTGATGTGAAGTACATACAATTTATATTTAAATTAAATTCATAAAATTATTGTGATTTAATTTTGGATAAAACTATGCGATTCTTGTGTATTAAAACATGAATATTCATGTATGCCATTCAAAAGAAAAATTTAATTTATTTGAATATTTAAAATATTAAATACATATAAATAACGCTCATATTAACCATAACACAAAATCCATGTGATGTTTATAAGAACCTATGAAAACCAGATTTTGTATGAAATTTGTACAAACTTATGAAGTTTGATAAGTTTGTGATGTGGCTCATAAAAAATGTTTTTGGAACATTGAGCACTCCCCCAATAAAATCACCTCTTTGAACCCCAATTAACAAACTAGAAACAAATGTGCTCCCCTATCTTTTTTAGTTTATATACGTGAAATTGAACCGGAAGCAAACCATATGGTCCATAAAATTAAAGTATTATTGGGAACATCTTGGGCAACCCCATGGGAACATGATGGGAACACATTGGGAATAATGAAAAACCAAAAATTCCCGCCCACCCTCTTTTGAAAAGAAAAAAATTGCACCCCCATGAATGCATGTTAAACTTTTCATCGATTACATGAAACTTTTGTTTTCAAAACTATTTATCACCATTTTTTGCTTGGGCTATTGCTAGAAGCACAAGGGTGTAGTTGTTGGTAAAACGTACCACATCAAGTGTAACTAGTGTTTGATGTTCCATGTTATTGAATATGTAATTTAATTTTGTGTTGAAATTGTAAGATTTATTTATATGATAACATTCATAATATATCATGGGAACTTGTGAATAAACTTGAAATTAATCAAATGAATAGAAAATATGAAAAAACACTAATAAAACATTGTAACCGATGTTTTAAAATAGTAAAAATACATGTTTAATAACTTGAATTTTTTTTACACGACATATTTTAACAAATTTTATATGCGAGCCTTATCAAAATACTATAAAGAAAACTTTCATGATTTTAAAAGATTTTTTTAAAAAACTTTTTGTGAAATATTTCAAGAATAAAATAATCTTGAAGGGGTTGGGGTGGCTCATGTTATCTGGTTTGCACCCACAAACTATCCAAAGACATACTAAATATATTCATGAAGTCGCCCAAACATGACAATGGAAGAAAACCTTGGCTTGAAGGTGTTACAAAAATTAAAAAATCAAGCCAAAATTTGACAATGCACAAATTTAAATGCATTCTTATGTTTCACCTCAAGTTCACCTATTTGCATGTGTGAAAACTTGTGTGTGTGAGAAATGTTCAAGTGTGAGTGAGTAGATGTGTGAGAAAGTTGTAAGAAAAACTATATTCAAAAACTTTCATGGAGCCTTTGCAATAGTTCTTGTGAATTGTTTTGGTTTAAAGAGCTTTGAGCAAAAAAACTTTTGGTAATTTTAAGCAAGCTTCTACAAGCTTTTGGTTTTTGAAGGTTTTGGTTTCAAGAGCTAAATTTGGTCTTTGGAGCTTTTAATTTCAAGAACTTTTGGTTTCAAAAATGTTAGATTTTTGGAACGGTTGGTTGTAAAAATTGTAGGTTTTGGGAGCTATAGGTTTTGATAAGCTTTTAGTAAGGTTTCAAAACCTTTTGCTTTTGCAAGTGTTTGATTTTGGGAGTTTTTGACAATTTTTTGATTTTGGAAGCTTTCAAGAGTTTTCAAAAGTTTTTGGATTTTGGAGTTTTCACCAAGTTTCAAAAGCAATCATGTGGAAAAGATGATTTGGAGGATGAATAATGCGGAGAGGAGAGGAGGAGGAAGCAAAAATAAACACCTAGTTCTTGTGATGGTGAGGATAAAGACAAGTTCTTGGTTTTTTACAACCATGAGAACAGTAGCCCCAAATTGTGAAGATGATAACATTTTTATTGATTGTTAGAAGCATTTCAAAATGTGTTAATCCTTCTTAGACTTGTGTGTGTGGTCCATATCAAAAACAAATTTGCAAGATTTGTGTGATGATTTAAACCCTAGCTATCACTATGTTAGTTCAATACCTCAACAAAACTTGCTTGAAAGTTCCTTTCCAAACATCATCTCCATCCCATTATATTCAACTTGCATCTTTTAGTATCAAAATGTAATCATGCAATTTTTTGCCTCTTCTTGCAAATGCCATTGTCTTATTTCCATAGTTACACAAAACACCTCCATGCTTTGATAGCTCCAACTAGTAGACATGGCACAATTCAAAATGGTAAGGTTCAATGTCCCTTGTAATGCTTTGGAGATAAAATCAACCATAGATTTTATTTGGCTTCAATTGCAAGTGTTGATCTTTTCAAGAGCATTTGGAATTTGAAATTCTATGTTCAATGAGCATGTGCTTGCACCTTGTTGACTTATTCCCCCCTACCCTTCCTTTTAAATTCAAATTCTAAACCTATTGATAGTTATCCTTGCTTGGGCTTAGAAACCCCATGGTAGGAGTACAAATGATTCAACAAAAGGTGCCATTACCAAAATTTTCTGTCTCTCAATCAAAGTTTTGATTTGCATCTTAATTTTGTTGTTGCAGTTTGATTTTGCACTTGAATTTCAATTTGGCTTTTGCATTTCAATTTTGGTTTTGCATTTGAATATGATTTTGGACCTCTCTAGGTTTTTCAATTTCCTTTTAAAATTTGAAACTTCATTGGTTTTTTTTCTTTCAAACATCTTTCTATTTTAGATTTTAAACTTCTTTGGATGTTTTAAACGATGGATTTCTTTGACTTTCTTGACCTTTGATTATGGTTTAATTAATTATGATTGATTAGGGTTTAATTGGGTTTGCTTATTGTTGAGGAGGGTTTGATTAGGGTTTAATTAGGATTGATAAAGGCATGTTTACGATTAGATTAATTTTGATTGAATCTCATTAAGACTTTCATATTTTCATATGATTTATTTATTCATCAAGTTGACCTGATGAACATGTAATGTCAAAAAGGGAAACATATTTTTCTTGTACAAAATGTTTGAAAACAATTACATTATTTTATGCATTCCTTTTGCATTCCTTTATAAAAAATTATAATGCAAACAAAGTATTTTAGATCAATTAAGGACTCAAAAGGGCTATTAAACAACAATTAATAATTATTTGACTTCTTAAAAACTTATTTTCTTAATACTTTAATTATAGGAACATAGAATTATACCATAGTTGTAGTATACCCAACACTATAAAAATTTAAAATTACTCGTTGTAGTCCTTTCAATTGGACACTCCTTTTTGGAACCCCAATTCTGAATGAGCCAAGTGGTATCCAAAAAATAAAGAAATGTTATTAAATCTCAATGAAATGTGGAAATTCAACACTTAATGCACAAGGTTCAAAAGTAATTATAGTAGTTGTACATGTAGGAGTAATAAAAATATATGTAGTAGAAGTGGAAGTGCTCAAAAGGAAATACTCACTTTACCATCAAATTTGATGGTTTTATGAACTTCACCCTTGGTTGAATGCTATTGTATTATTTTGTAGATTTTTTAAAAATCTCACCCGTGTATGACCAAACTTGGGGTTTTGGTTCTATGCTTTCCTTACTTTATGGATAAGTCTTTTGAGTAGGATTTGATTAAGTCTATTTTCAGCCTTTGGACTTTGAGCAGGATCTACTTAAATCTATTTCCAACCTTTGGATTCTGAAGAGGTTTAGTGAGGTTTGTTTTTAAATTTTGGATTCTAATTAGGTCTCTATTTACATTTCATTTTTAGCCATAGGAATTCAAACTTTTCTTTTTTAAAATTGAACTTTGTTTTTAGGCTTTGGAATTTGGAATTTTTTTTTGATTTCTAAAATTTGAATTTTTGAATTTTTTTTTAACTTCCATACTTTAATATTTGTTTTTATAGTACTAGGATCCATCTTTAAATCTATAAAACTAATCATAAATACCACTATAATTGCATAAAGGCATAATTACATCAAAGCAATAATGCCATTCTCCAAAAATAACCAAGCTAAATTGAGTTCTATTTTTAGATAAAATATGATTAGGTGGGTAAAAAAATGTTTTATATTTTTCTCCTTTTTAAAATTATCTCCCCACCAATAAATAGACACAAATAAAAATAACCAAACCAAATCACCAAAATGCCGATACCAAGTAGTTGCTTCAAAGCCAAAGTGATGATGTGTTTGAGTAAAATGTCCTAGATATTAATGAATAGCACATATGATATTAAAATTTTAAACTTTTTCCAGATTTTTTTTTAAGAATTGTTTTGTGAATTTTCATTTGTGACCATAGGTATTGCAGGGTTTCATCTTGAGCCATTTTCCATGACACAAGAGAGTGATTGTAAGGTCTTCACCAACAAAAAACCTACAAAGACTCCTTAGAAAGAGAAAAGGCCAAGTTCCATTGTACATTTTTTGCATTTGAATTACATGGATATCTTTTACCATCATCATTTTATGTTCTATAACACACAAAAAATGTGACACATTTTATCTTAAATTAATTTTGGAAATTTGTTTACAATGATTGCAAGTTGTAATTCTCAAATTCAACATTTCTAAAAGAAAGCTTCAAGGATAGGTTGTAGGATACTTTGATGGAATTGAAAACAAATACAACAAATGAAGAAGGTGTAGAAAGGATCGTGTTGCAAAATGATCATGTTTTGGCACAATTCAAGACAATTGATGGTCATGCAACATACAATGTATTCAAAAGGTAGTAGCCTTTGATATATGGTACAACAAATCCTTCATCTTATTCCTTTCACAAGCATAGCTCTAGCCCTATGTAAGGCCATCATTAGCACATGCTATTACATCTACAGGTACACCAATGAATAGGCCAATGTGAAAGATTGGGAGGTTTTGTTAAAACCAAAGATGAATGTTAACATAGAAAATAAAAAATGTTTTTAAGATGGTAATTTGAAGGCATCTAAATTGTGTAATGATTACAAATGTAGAATTCAAGGTTAAGGTTAAGTGTTATTAAAGTTTTTTATTGTTGTCATCCCAATCATGGTCTCTTAAATCATCTAGATGATCATCAATAACTTCAAATGTCAAGTCTTTGGTGATGCCTATGTAGGAAGTTAATTACCTAGCAGTGCAACTACCTTGAGCTTATGATTATATTTTTTTTGTGTGGAATCAAAACATTTCAGTAGCCTTTTCATCTTGTAGTCACTCCAGGTGCTAACTAACATATTTCAATGTGACATATCACAAACATCTCACCCATGTAATTAGGGTCATCCAACAAATACTCAAAACATTCATCTATGTGCACAAAATATTATCACTAAATTCTTGTGGATGTTTGATTAGTGCATCATGGTATGACCTTTTGGTATTTGAAGTCCAAATAAATGAACACACAATGATTCACCACCATTGTGCTCATGCAATACATTTTTTTCCCTCATGAAATTAACTTTTATGGGTGGGATTGTTCTAAAGTTTGGAAATCAATAAATCCAATGCAACCTTAAAATTACAAAATTTGCGTAAATAACATTTGTCTTTCCTTGGTTATGGGAAATTGGATCTTGGTAACAAATTATGAAAAAATTGATGCAAGATGCAATAACAATGTTGTCATCATTTATTGCTCTTTTGCTCCAATTCCAAAAACCAAAGAAAACATCATACTTAGTAACATTATCATGTTTCATATATAAGATGAAGTTGAACAAATGTTGTTCCAAGTACAACTTGGATGGTTGTTTGAAATTGCGATATCGCTCCCTTGTGGAGCTTGCATGATTAATAATGATTTGGACCACAAGTTGCACCAATTCCTCAAACTCTTCCAAAAGGAAATTGACGAAGGTTTTAAACAAACCTACCATAGTCCACATGGTCGCCATGATGTCCTACACACTTATATTAGGTTTGACCAATTGCCTGCCTTTCTCCTCCAACTCCATTAGTGTGAAATATTCTCAAGTATTGATGTATGCAATTGCAACTTCTATTGGTATTCAATCTTTTGCTTCAATTTCATCAAGTAGTTTTTCCTTGGTGTTTAAGGAACTCAATTTGTGATTCAAAAAATAAATAAACTCACAAAAATTTTTTAATAAAAAAAATAAAATGAAATGATATTCACAAAACCCTAAAAAAAGTAGGGAAAGCAAAGTAAAAACCCCAAAACATTTAATACAAATGAAGTTCACCAAACCCAAAAACAATTATAGTGAAACGAGGGTCACAAACCCTAAAATAAAGTCAAGTGAAATGGGACATGCAAAACCCTAAACCAAACTCAAGACAAAGGCAAATCCGATGATATGGCATTTGAAAATCTCCAGACCTTATTATATACTCTTTATGTTCAAAATTGCCCTAGGTTGAAGCGAATCCAAAGTGATTAAGCCTCCCCAACTCTCACCATGCAAAATAGTTACAAGCCAAATAGAAAAACCCCATGCACCACCAAAGTCCAAAATGTTGGAGTGTCCATAAAAGTTGAAGTCTCCTAATTTTAAGCCATCAATTATTTTTCACCTTGCACCCACACACAAGGTGACTTTCCGAACAACTATGAAATAGTTAGAAAAAATAAACACAGGGTGTGATGTCCTTGGCCGACTTTAGAGATAGCTTTAACAGCCAAGTTTTTGCTGACCATTCTCACATGGCCAGCATGCTTGGGGCCTAAGGTGAAAGGAAAACCGCAGCAATACATTAAAAACCCCTTGGGATGTTTTACATTTTTCTAACCCACGCACTTGATCGTCAACTTCTTCGGAATCCGCCAAATTCTAGAAGACTAACCATTAATTTGGGTCTTTCCAAGTTCCAGGGGGCTTTCCTTTCAATTTTGTGATATCATGAATTTGGCCACGGTTATTTAAAAAAATAGCAAAATGAGTCCAATTTACACTTTAAAAACATAATAGTCCAAAAGTTTTCCAATTCTTTGGTTCAAAAAACGAGAAAATTTGTAAAAAAAAACCCTCTGATTCAGACAGGTTCATTTCTTTGCAAGTTTGTGCGGATGAGAGTTTAATAGTCTCTGATCCAAGGATGTGGTCGGTTGCAAAAACACATTTTTTCTTGTTGAAAACTGAGATTGATTGTGAGCACAGCCTCCTGGAGTTCTATGGAGGTTCTCGTTCAACACATCTTTATAGTAATCCAGCTTTTGGGCCTGGCAAGTATCACGAGCCTGACTCTGGTGCTCACTATACTCACTGGTCCTCCCCTTTTGAGCTATTCGTAAAGTCAATATAATGAGGATTGTTACTCAAAACTAAACGAACTCTCAAAAATGATATCATATTCTTTTTCTAACTATATTACAATTTACTCTAGTTATGATCACATAGATTAGGTGAAAGGTTATTTTCCCTAATTAGGGCCTATCTATCAATGGACTACCTATCAACTTACCCATACGGTACCTACTTACTTACTCATCTATCTATGCAAGACAAGGATGATAAAAAGCTTGCATTGAAAGTTGCCTACCTAAGGACTTACTTAAGGGTTATCTAGAGATTATTTTAGGAGTACCAAGATACTTACTTAGGTTAATGGATACTTAGGGATTATTTAGGAAATTACATAAGGCTTCCTAAGGCACTATAAAACTATTGCCTAAGTTATGGGATATCTAAAGATTATTTAAGGAGCTACCTAAATAATCTAAAACATTATTTTAAAACCAAATATATCCATCTATCTAAGTTATGGGCTATTTAAAATAAAGGTTATCAAAACTTTATTAGGAGATTACATAAGGACCTAATTAAGCTAGAGGATACCTAAAGACTATCTAAGGACTTATTTGAAAAATTACATAAAAGCTTACATAAAGGCTATGAGTCGGCCAACCACTATGTAACCTTTTTTTGCATTGTGAATCAATATATTTCAATAACCCCTTAAATAAATGTTTAGTATGCCTTAACCTAAGAAATATCTAATAGTTTCACAAGTAGACTTTATGTGGTTCTTTAATTTATCTTTAAATATTTCATAACCTAAGTAGGCCTTTAGGTGTCTCCCTAGGTAGCCTTTTAGGTAGTCCTTTAAGTAATTTTTAGGTATTACCTAATGTAAGTAGACCCCTAGATGTTTCCTGGTAACCTTCTAAGTGGCTCGTATATAATCTCCTATGTAAACTTTTGATAATCTCTTGATAGCACCCTAGATAGAGTTTATGTAGCTCCTTAAATAATTTAAAATATTAAATAGTCTAGATAGTTGTCTCCTTGGATTGCTTAAGTAAATTTTAAGTAGAATAATTTAAAAGTATTCTATAACCTAGGTTGATCCCCAAGTGTCTCTTTAGATAGTCCTTAGATAAGTCTTAAATAATTATTAAATATCTCCTAACTTAAGAAATCCCTATCTAATCCCTTAGATATGCTTTGTGTAATGCCCTGAATCCTCTTCAGGTATTCAATAACATAAGTAAGACCGTAAATAAACATGAAAATGCAAGTGAAACACCAAGACAAGAAGAAACATAGTTTTTAAAAAACATTTGCACATTGTGTGGTGCAACAGTCTAGAATTAGGAGGCTCCTAAGTTCAGATGCTATGGGTTAGAAATTACAGAAACTAACAGGATCACATGCAAAACACATTGGGGAGGAGAGAGCTAGATTGTGAGCAGCAACCATTTCTTTTTGCGAATTTCCGTAAATTGGTGAAGCTTTGATGGTTCCTGAGTTTCACCCGGTCTTTCTTTTTTCCTGAGCGGCTCCACTGCCGCAACATAAGATTTTCACTGCTCCTTTACCCGTACAGTTACTATAATTCCTCTCGAACCTTGTGCATTAAATGCTGAGATTCAGCATTTCGTACTGAGATTTAATAAAATTTCATGCCTTTACGGATACCACTAAAAGAGGTATTATGGAGTAAGAGGAGGCCCAAAGACAGGGTGACTTTACGAATATCTCTAGTGTCACCCAAAAAAAAGACTGATTGCGAGAATTTCATTGAGGTCAAGCATTCAGAGAAATTTACTAATGTATGTGAAGAGCACCTTGTTAGTTATACCCGTGAATCTAGTTATATCCAGAAAAGGGATCTTATACCTACTCTGCCTAAATCCCTCACACTCTTAAGGAGTAGGTGTATGAACCCTCCCCCTCCTTCAGCTTGTGATTTCCATATCTTTTTGAGCATAATAACATTGCCCTTCAGTGCTTTACAATGGGTAAAGCCCATGGGAAATTGATATTGCCTGAATGTGGGCTGGATTCAACTACAGCATCGTCATCCTATGCCCCTTGTTTTCAGAACCTCTGCTGTGGGGCTTTATCCTACACTTCACACCATTAGAGAATTATTTTTCTTGTTTTGCTTCATCATTTTCAATGTTCTCGATATGTACTTCACAGTTGACAGAACTATGCAATTGATTTGTTGAGAGAGCATTACCTTATTAGCATCACGAAGATTGAAAAGAAGCCTCCACTTTGTTTTGCTTCATCATTTTCGATTTTCTCAATATGGACTTCACAGTTATAGAAGTATGCAATTGATTTGTTGAGAGAGCATTACCTTATTAGCATCACAAAGATTGAAAAGATGCCTCCAAAACTGTGAATACACACCAGTCAGCTATTTGATCCACCACAATTTGATGGAATCCAGCAACCTGAACCAGTCAAAGATTTTCATGTAACAAATGCATGACTCGCAATAGCTGGGAACATATTTTGAAGAATGTCCTTGATGCTTGATTTACATTTGTTGGTGAGTTAATTGTCAACTAACTGTATCAATTTCAGCAGATCCTTTGGCTGCCACCCACAACCAACCCTAGGTTTACACACTCCATGAACATTCTCCCAGAATAATCTCAAGATTCCACATTTAGCAACCCACAACCTTCGTTGCAATTCCCAACTACAAGACTCTTTCTCATGACAAAGTCCTCAAGGGGAAGATAATGTTAGAACTCATTCAAATAGGGAAAGATGTAGGTGCAAGCAACAGACAAGGCTGCTTTACCCATGTATGGTACATGCTTGCCTACAATTTCTATTTTTGATGAATAAACACATAACATCTAAGTTATTAACTCAGAAATCAAATAAACAAGGGAAAGGGGTTATAAAGGCATATGCATTAAGGGGAACAATTCAGGACATTCACAAAAAATCTCTCTAAGGAGATTTGCAACTGATTTTTAAGATTACTACTGCGGAGCATGAGTATTCTTTGAGAAAAAATCCCGTAATGGGTATTCTCCACAAATTTCTCAAATTGGATCCCATAGGCATCATAAAAGTTATCAAGTTCGGATGAGTAGTCAGTGTCTAAGAAGCCATTGCAAGTCCATCCCTTGCAATGAAGAGCTTTACAATAAAGAATTACAGCTGCTACTCTGATGCTGAAGTGGAGATACTTCCCATCACCAAGTGAAAATGGAGTTGCACCATTCATTTCCCATGATGCAAGCTTTCTGAACATTGCCATCTCCATCATTTTGGGTACCTGAAATATCTCACACAAGCACTTGAGAGTGAAGATTCCAGAGTATGTCAAGCTGTAACTTTTTGGCAACTGTGAGTATGTTGTCATTGGAATATTGACTCCATGTTTGCCCAATTTTGATGATATTTTGCTAATGATTTGAGCTATGCACTCGATGTTGGCCATTGTGTTGATTACCTCACTAGAAGCCCATAGAGCCTTGTGATCTAACTGCTTTAGTTGTCGGAATCTTTGTGGATGATGTATCAAATTTTGTCCTTGCAGATCTTCAGTTTCTTGAGATTTAATCATGTGAGTACTCTTCTTCAATGGGACTACAATGAAGTGATCAGGTAATGCTGGCACATTTGGGAACACGAGCTGCTGCTTGTCCAAAAAGTTCCTTTGCAAATCCTCACCTGTTGGGTCTGAATCACTATCTACAACCAGTATCTGGATTGGAATCTCATAGACTGAAAATGTTTCCTTCAACGAAAGAATCCATTTGCACTGGATACTTTCATAGATAGGGTGCAAAATCCACACAGCATGAATCCTATTGCTGCTGTTCAATGTATCCATCATGGGTTGTCGGTCCTGCTCATTATCATGATTCCAAACTTCCCACAACAACACTTTCCATTGTGCAAGCCATGATGACCAGGTCCAGCTGAAGTTCCTCTCTTTCAAGAAATTTTTAATGCGTTCTAGCTGCCCATTGTTGCCCAGACCATTGCTTACATGAATGCACAGTGGAAGAGTGGGATGCTTCCACTCCCTGTTGATGTCCATGGTCTCTGAACCCAGATCAAGGATATCGGGTCCAAGACTGTCCAACACAGTGGGGTTCATCTTACACAGTTGTGCCATGAACATTGTCTTTGACAGTAATTCTGTTGAATTCCCTATCACAAGGATTCTGGTGAAGGTGTCAGAAACATGATTTGTCTCAACTTCTGCAGCAGCAAGAAATGCTTGGTACATGGTCTTCCTTTCACGCAGCTGTTTATCACAACAAATGACATTATACATCAGTCTTGGATGCTGTTGAATCAGGGCTGAGGCCATTATGAAGAATTACTAGCAATGAGATCAAGCTCAGTTCTTGACCACAATATCAAACTACTGACTGGATGGAGACACTATTGCAGACGCATGAGTTGGATGGAAGGCTGATCAGATTGATGTCAATTCTATTGCAGTGGGCAAATCAGCAACTTCAACCAAGACAACTTAGTACAATTGATCATTCCATCACACAAACATGGACTCACAAATTTGTAAAGTTCAAGACAAGAGGAAGCTCAGTCAAGAAATGGCAAACAATGTGCACCTACCTCTGTAGCAGAAGTTGGAGGATATTTCAGTACTTGAACCGGCTGCTTGCCCCCTGACCATGATAAACAACCATAGCAAAAAGTCAATCCCCAAGCATTCAATGCACCTGGCATCATTCCAAAGGTCCAGTGAAGGAGTAGTTCCAATTGCTAGACTCCTCTAGTTAAAAGGCAGCAAAGAAGCAGAGAAGTTTGGAATG
Organism: Sphagnum contortum; assembly: GCA_963920785.1. Lineage (NCBI taxonomy): Eukaryota > Viridiplantae > Streptophyta > Sphagnopsida > Sphagnales > Sphagnaceae > Sphagnum > Sphagnum contortum. Next base: position 17,963,735 of record OY987278.1, read on the forward strand.
CCAGCGAACCCTGGAAGAGGATTTTTGGAAGCAGTGGGTGCTGCAACCCAACCATAGTTGCTTAGGGGAAGCTTGAGAGAGGTTTCAAGCATGAGCATCACAAACTGAAATGACCGGTAAGGAGCTTAAAATCCTGAATCACTAGCTAATTAGATCACGCCTGTGAAACTAGGACCTTGATTGTTCATATTCACAACTTGAGATAGTAAAAAAATATTCAGGAGGAAATTGTGTACATACCAATCAGGAGACTGGCTTTGACATGCCGGAGCTCCGCACAAATTTCTGAGAAATCTGGTCTCTTGCAAGCATCAGCATCCCAGCATCTGTGTATGAGGGACACAAGATATGGAGGCAGGGAATCTGGCAAGCTTGGTCTCAAGCCTGTATATCTGATCCTGTCACGTAGACCAGTTAGCGGCTCACCCATGAATGGGTCGTTCCCTGTCAGAATTTCGGAGCACGTTATAGCGTAACTGTAAACATCCGCCTTGAATGGGTGGTGTTTTTTGTTTGACCCTGCTTCAGAAGACTCGCCGATATGAGAAGAAGTATGTAGCTCCGGTGCCATCCATCGAGTTGTGCCTACCTCGCTTTGCGCAGAGAAAGTTGCAGTCGCGGCTTTAATTTTTGCAAGACCGAAGTCTGTGACTTTGACGCGTAAATACCCTTTTTTGGCCATCGCCGAGCTGTCGACAGGATCGACCAAAATGTTGGAAGATTTGAGGTCGCGATGTACGATCCGTTTCTGATACAAATACTGCATTCCTTCAGCGATTTGAAGCATGATGTCCAATGCAACGTCAAGCTCAAATGGCTCCGATTGATCAGATCCCCGACTATGTATGCAGTCGTAAAGGTCTCCAGACATGAGCTCCATGATAAGTGAACTGCCGTCATCTCGCTTTGGGGTGGAAACGCCAAACAACCGCACGATGTTGGGGTGAGAAAGACCTGCTAAGATTTCGGCCTCATGCGTGAAGGTCCCGTGAACTTTTTTCCTTGCGAAGCTTTGACCCAGCCAAAGCACTTCATACACAACCCCAGAAGCTCCCGCTCCACGTTTCTTCCCGGAGACGAGCTCTGTTGGTTCTATATTCGGCAGGAAGGCTCCTTTCTTTTTGTCGTCAAAAGAAGGGGGCTCCAATTTCAACAGGTTTTCTACAAGCTTTCCTACTTGTTCGTCGGAAACTCCGCCACGCTGCTGCAACTCCAGTAGCCTTTTTCTCAAGATCCCATGATCTTCCAAAGCGGCCTTCTTCAACATACCACGGATCGCTTCCCTCTTACGTGCGCACTCGGCTGTGGTGAACCCTTCGATCATGTCGCGGTGAAGGTTGCTGGAAGTAGTATCGGTTACAGCATCGTAGGCGACGATGCCGATCACGGCAGCACACCAGTCGAGTTCAAAAAAAAACTCGACAAAAGTTTGAGTTTTGTCTACAAGCTTTACTGCCGCATGGAGCCAGTCCTTGTCGCGGCAAGCTCGTAGAATTGCTGCGGCCTCCGTAGTCACCCGGTAAAGCTCCTCCAGGGGTCCTTTGCAGTGCTGCTTGCAGAAGGGAATGCGTTCATCATCAGGTAGAGAATAGATATCACCGCGTACCTTTGCCAATATCTCCCCAAGCTTCTCCGTCAAGAGACGACACTGATTCTGGTTGACTTGCAGCGATTTTATTTTTTTCAGGAGTCTCTTCACCTCATCCCACGAGAGCTGGAAGTAATTACTATTCGCCATGCCGATGGCGTTCAAACTCAAGATCTGTCGCCTCAAATTCTAATCCCAAAACTGATTGAATTTTCTTAACTCCACTAGAGATGCCAAAGAACATGAATTCTAATCTCCCCAGCTCTGCAACGTTCTCTTTCCGCACTCATCTGCAACTAAACATAGTCTTGCACACACGAGTGCGCACTAGTAGAAACCTCGTCTCTGGAGCTTTATGTTCTTGTTCACAATCCATACGTATTACCTCGGAATACAACTGCATCAAGTTTGATTTTGAAGAGCTGAAATATGAGCGGACCTCGTAAAGCAATTTAACAACAATTGACCAAGTTCTAGACTTCTTGACGTACACAACAGACTATGAAACATGCATCCACCGCGCAAAATCTCGAGCTTTGCGAGAGTCAAATCGCCAGGCAAACAGACGACAATAAACTAGCACACGCAAATCTGGTGAAAAGCGAGAGACTATGACTACGGTTATGGTCATTGTTTACTCTTCCTGAGCGCGTAAGACAGCGTTTAAGACTTGAGTAACCAAGTTTTTCCTCCCCCGTTTCTTTCTATGGGCACGCGGCCGGTAGCCGCAGGGATTAAATAAAATATATTGCGCTACTTTCTCTAGTAACGACCCTTGACCGTTATACCATTGTACCCGACGCTTTTCGGCATCTCCTAAAAGAACCCTAGTCGCCACCCAGTCCCGGACTCCCGGTCCCCATGCCCTTCATCGGTAACGTGGAAGCCCCAAAATTTTTGGAACAATGATTAAATTGGGTCTTTCCAAGTTCCAGGGGCTTTCTTTTCAATTTTGAGATGTCATGAATTTGGCGGTTTTTTTTCAAATTTTAGTAAAAATGAGTCAAATTTACACTGGAAGAACACCATGGTTCAAAATTGTTCCAATTTTTTTGCTAAAAAACGAGAGAATTTGTTTTTGGGGGGGAGGGGGGTAGGAAACCACCAGTTCCAATTTCCAACAGGTTCCTTTCTTTGAAACTTTGCTATATCATTATTATTAAACAATGAGCAAGGATGAAGGATTTGGTCGGTTGCAAGAACGTGGATTTCCACTATCTGTTGTTGAAAAGTGAGGAGTTTGATTGTGAGATGAATCCCCTGAAGTACTTGGAAAGTTTCCATCTTCTCAATAGGTAGGGTGTTCTTTGCAAGGGGTATTAGCCCAGGCCAAAAATGGTGACGAACTCTTTTGGAAAGAGAAATTTCATGCAGGCAACAGGAAGGCCCAAGCATCCACTCAACGTGGCTTGCTTTTTTTCCTTTTAAGTTTGAGGGAGGGAGGGGAAGGGACAAGGATTTTTAAATTTTTCCCTGTTCCCAATTGTTCTCTTCGAGTTCCCAATGGGTTCCTATCAGGTTCTCAATGCGTTCCCTAACATGTTCTCCATATGCTTTGGCAAATGTTGTCCTTCACCTGCATAGGTGGGCCAAAGGGGAGAAACTTTATACTTCAAAATAGAACCTTCTTCTGTTTTGGGGAGTCTACATGGTTTCATTTTTTGGAGTGATGGGCAAATCAAATTGGCTTGTTGGAACAAAACAAAATTGAACTTGGGAGGCACCTCATCTCAATAGATCATCTATCTTTCAAGAGCATCTCCAACTGTGCTCAGTAGGTAACTCTACAAAAATATTTCACATAAATATTTAGATGTGAGAAAATAGTTTTAGGTTTTTTTTCCAACCCTACCCATAAAACTAAAACTGGGATTACAAACAGGTGGCACACTACTAATAGTAGACCACCTGGACCAATCATTCTCATTGGGCAATCAGAAACAAGAACATGAGTCAGATCCTATTTATTACACTCTTCTCCGACAGGTGTTATGTTTTGCCCTGCCCTTTACTAGCCTCAGCAAACACTTCCAAAGTGCTATAATGCCAAGCTAAATGTTTGTTTTGAGTTTTCTTCACACAATTTTAATTTGGAGGGTCACATACTGAGCAGCACTGCAGTTAGTTGGCTAGAGTGAACCAGCACCCACCGAGCACCAGTTGCCAGTTCTGTTCATGGGATGGGCTGCATTTTTTAATCCAGCCTCACAATCAGTCAACTTTTTTTGGTTTTTATCAATTAGTTTTTTTTTGGGGCTGTTTTTTTCACAATCCTGACCTTCATACTATCTTCCCACCTAGCTACCCTACTAACCTAGCTATCTTATTGACATAGATACCAGGATTTTTTAAAATCAAAATATGGAGAGTGCCAGAAAGGCTGCCTCCAATTGGACAATGGAGCATATTTTGAAGCATATAAGTAAATTTTGAAGGGAGAAATTTTAGGTTAAATTTTATTATAAAAAAAACATTTGGGCAATTGAATGTTTTTTTATGAAGCCTAACTAGCTACTTAGATTTCATAGCTATCATACATTTGGTGACTACCTAAATTCCCATTCAGCAATTTCGGCCATAACTAAATTGTGTTTGTTTAGCTACTACAATGGAACAAATCTCCCTTGGGGGAATTGAACCCCAACCACTAAGGGTTTTGCCCACTAATACAAGGGAGTCCTACACCCACAAAACCCTGAAATCCCCCCCCCCCCCCCCCCCAAACTTTCAAACAACCAAGCCCAACACCCAAGTCAAATGAACAAGCTTCTTAACATACACAATTCTACAACCTCAAAAAAAACCTCCAAAACTAGAAATCAAATTTACAATTGAACTTGATACATCATTGTCACTTCCTTCCATAATGCAATTGCATCATCATATGGGAATTTAAACAATGTGAAAAAATTCAAACTAAACATCCTAACACACAACTCCAAGTGGGTTGTTAACTAATTTCTAAGCCTATTCTTCATGAAAGAGAGAGATTGTTAAATGTTTTTTCATCCTCAACAGACCCCAACACCTAAACCATTGCAATCTCTGCCAATTTGTTGTACTCACTAAGTTTTTCACTCAAAATGGAAGAAGAATTAATCTTCATCCATAATCTAGTCATTAGATTTAACTTTGAATGTTCATCCATTACCCCTTTAGCATTATGGGACATAGTGAGCCTAAAACAAGAGGATTGCGCATCAAACATATGTGAATCCAAAAGTGGGGGTACCACAATCCCATCAACGATTGTATGAACATCACAAAATGTAGATTTGATAACATTTAAGTGTAAAAGGAATGATCCTTTTACAATAATAAGATTTAACCAATATTGGAGGTACATGATTCCAAGAGCCATCATGACTTCTTGCTTTGGAAACCAGTGCTATAACTCAAAAATTAAGGTTTGCGTTGCCTCAATGCAGTAATTTTTCACAACAATAGTGGCTTTACTATAATCCTTTTCATGAAGCTTCATCCAAAATCCATCAACTTGGTTTCGAATGTGGACAACAAGGACATTTCCATCAATATTAAAACTAAGAAAAGTTTGGGGCTCAACAAAATCTAGATGACACTAGACTAACAAAACATCATTGAACTACTATAATAATTTTGTGAAATCATCAAATAATGGATCATCAAAACTAGAAAATGGATCAATACAAAGGTGGAAAAAATCAGCCTCGACAAAATTTATTGCATCCAAAATGTCCATGATAAACACAACCCAACATTGGGGATATTTAATGACATAATGGACCACTTCCAAGATTGGCATAACATATGGCAGACCTAGGATTAGGTCTAAGTCACACATCAATTCAAAGTAATCACGAGCACTTTTTTTTTCTCACCATTAGAATGCATCTTCACAACCAAAGACTTATAATGTGCCAAAGTCAACGTGATGATGGTAGGATCTAAGTTCAGTAGCTGGCAGGGCACACAGTTTTTGGAGTGATCTCGAATTGTGTGTTCATCAAGTCCTTGCAACTCCAACACACCTGAAGGCCTAATCGCCTTAATCCTCAAGATAATGCGACCGAAAGAAGTGTCTAGAGAATCATCAAGTTGTTGTTGGATATACACAAAGTCACCAACATCAAATTGTAACACCTTAGGTTTGTAATTACCACTTCATGTGTGTGCATACTGTAAGGTGTTTTGATGTTATGCAACTGATAAGTTTTCCATGCCCATAGGCATAACCCTCTTGAATAAAGTAGCCCTCTTTACAATGACCCTAGCCTAAGTGGCTTGGGAGTCCAAGTCCACAACATAGTCCATTTGAGCAGCGATAGAAAAGGGTGGAATGGGATGTCTCCCAAAATATAGAAAGTAAGGAGCGAAATGAGACAAATAGGCATGTTTGGACATCTTGTAACCCATGGCAATGTAAGGTAAGGCTAGGTCCCAATCCTCTTTGTTCTTAATGAGGCAAATCTTTCGAAGTCCTTTCTTGCATGTCTTAACCATCCTCTTTGCAAGGCCATCAGCTTAAGGATGATCCCTTGAAGTCCAACGATGGCCAATGAGAGCATGATTAAGTAGGTCTTGGAATTCTCTTCTGAATTTTGATCCTTGATCAGTAAGGCACTTAGCACAAGCCCCAAACCTACTTAGGATTTGTTGTAAGAAAGTTTGGCTAGTATTGCGTGATGACTTGTTTGGCAACGCAACAAGTTCGACCCACTTTGAAAAATGTTCAATCATAATCATGATGTAGACATTACCCCTGGAAATCTATGGTAACTCTCCAACTAAATCACATGACCAATGATAGGAGATGCCTTGAATAAGGAGTGGAGAAAGCGTGAGCTGTCAAGAAGAGAAGGAAGTTCTCACTCCATCACATTGTTCACACCTAGCAATGACATCTTAGACTTGAGCATACATACCTCTCCAATGGTAATGAGGAGCGAGAAAGCTATAAATACATTTAATTCCAAAGTGTTCAAGCTCCGAATGTACATTTTGAATAAGACTAGGTCGTTGATGTGGTGGAGGAACCACTTTGTCGCCTTGTGATAAGCATCGGACAAGGTGATTGTCCTTCCATGAGTAGCGTTTGGACCGTTGTTGCATGTGATCTCGATGACTTGATGTAATTTGGGGAGGGTATTCCCAAGCTAAAGAAACCTCAGAGTGTCCAAGTCCTCCCATATATCCATAATGGGATGCTCAACTAGGTTATATTGTAGTAGTGCAAGATAACTAAATGCATAAAATATATGTACTATTGGATTTTAGTCGAAATCTTGTTTGACTTTTAAGAAATCTTTAAAAGTAGTGAAGGGTCTCTACAACATGGTATCTGTGTTTTGATGTGTAATACTAAGTCAATGAATATGCTTGAATTGACGCACCCCCAAGCTCCTTGATTGATGCGCCCCTAAGTCTCGGGGTGAACCCACTTGAGGGTTTCACCTTGTGAAGTTGCGGAAAGTTGGGACTTAGAGCACACTCTCAACTTCCAACACTAGAAAGGGGTAGAAGGTCATGTTGGGAGCCCCGGGATTAGACTAAGAAGAGGGACTAGCTTAGCTTGTGTGAATTTGCATCCAAAAACCAACCACATGAGGTTAGTTTAACATTCGGGACACCCTTGGGTGTTGGGACAAGCCACGGGCACTTGGACACACAAAACTCACCACCGCCCGGACTCGGGGGAAGCCACCACCTTCCCCCATATAGTATTCTCTGCAGTTCGCCATGGAGGCTACATCCAAATGGCACAAATTCTTGGGACTCCCGAAATGGAATCCCGAAATTGTCCCGACTAGACTCCTGGAACTTTGGACGGCCATAACTCCCGACTGCAGAGTTCGATCGCAATGAGGTTTGAATCAAAGTTGTAGCCCTCGTTGAGATCTTTCCAACGCCATGTCGCACACTCAAATAGGATGTCGGGAAGAGGTCGATTCCCGACTTTTAGTGGTCGGGAATCAAATTGCCAGTTTGACTTCCGGCCCTTCTTTTGCCCATAACTTGGGCTGCGGATGTCCAAATGACCGGTGCGAGGCCATTTTCGATATCTACGTTTCAAGACCTTTCCAATGACATCAAGAACACCTCAATGCAAGGTGTTTTGGGCCTTTCTATCGAGCTCTGAACATTCGGAAGTCCCGAAGGACTTCGGAACCCCAACTTTTCCAAGTGTTGGGCTTCACCCCCACACTTGGCCAAAGTGGGGTTGCAACATTGAGGGACTCAAATCCGAGTCCAAAGTTGAAGACATCGGAAGGAGAAGGAGTTGGGGCGCATTCCTTGCCTCACAGCACTTCGGGTGGGGGGGGGGGGGAGAGGGGCGTGCTAGAGTTCTGAAATGGGACTAGGAAGATTGAAAAGTAATTCACTTACTCACACGGACCTGCACAAACCAAATAACAAATTGGTTAATGCGTAGTTAGAGCACTTTGGTGCATGGACGAGCCATGGGCAAACACGGACTCACAAAATTCATCGTGGCCCGGACTTGGGGGGAAACCACCACCTTCTTCTTTATAGTATATTTTGTGCTTGGCCATGTGACTAGCATTCAAATGTCATTTTGTCCAGGGACTCCCAAGTGGGAGTCCCGAAATTTTCAAAATTGGGACTCCCGTGACTTTGGGGGTGCATAACTTTGTGTTTAAACCTCTAATTAAGATGAGGTCTAAAGCAAAGTTGTAGTCCTCTTTCCAACGGTATGTGTCACGCCACTTGCATGTAAGGACATTGGGGCGATTCTTGACTTTTAGTGGTCAAGAATCAAATTGTCAATTCAACCCCCGACCCTTTCTTTTGGCCATAACTTGTGTTAGAAATGTCCAAATGGGTCATGCAAGCCCATTTTAGACATCTAAGTTCAAAGAGCTTTCCAATGATTTAAAAAAAAATTCAATCCAATGGGTTTTGAACCCTGTAATTTCTTTTTGAAGATTTGGAAGTCCATTAGGACTCCAACTCCCAAAATGGGAGATCACTTGGGAGTGTGAAGGTTCATTCCCTCGCATTCTCCTACACTCCCACAAGCATGACATGTGACTCCCAAACTTCCATCTTGGCTTGCACCCTTGCAAGCCCTTACCTTGGTTGCGAGCCCAAGGCTAAAGTTGCGACATGAATTCATACTGTTCAAATATAACGCCTAACAAACTTACCAATAAGCTTGTCATTAGTCATCAACCACTTGATAGGTTGGTAGTTTGTATACAAAGTGAACTTGGTGCCATAAATATAAGGTTTGAAATGTATGATGGCCCATACAACAACAAGACATTCCCCCTCATAAGAAGAGTAATTGCTTTCAACCTTGTTGTTTCAAAATGCATAGGCAATAACATATTCCTTACCTTTCTCATCAAGTTGGCCAAGAATAACATCAATATTAAGAGCATTCCAATCAATGTGTAGAATGAAAACCTTGTTGAAATCAGGTCTTTTCAGAATGGGGAACTCTGAAAGTTTTTCCTTGAATGTCTTGAAAGTTTCCTGAGCCTCTTCACTCCATGTCCAAGCAACATCCTTCTTTAACAATGCATAGAGAGGATATTAATACTATTAAAGTTTTGGACATAAATCCTGTAGTAATTACATAATGCGATGAAGCTTTTCAAAGTGTGAACATTAATAGGATTGGGCATCTCCAAAATGGCTACTACTTTGGCCCAATGAACCATAATACCATTTGGGCAAATTTTGTGTCCAAGGTAGACTACTGAGGTGATAGTAAACTCACATTTTTTAGGATGGATCTTCATATTGACTTCGTGGAGCCTTTTGAATAACTCCTCAAGGTGAGCCAAATGCTACAAGGGTTCTTTGTTATGCACTAGGACGTCATCTATGTAGCACTTCAGGAAATCAACCCCTTCGAAAACCTGGTCCATGACTTGTTGAAAGAAAATAGGTGGATTTTTTAATCCAAAAGGCATCACAAGCCATTCCCACAACTTGTTTCCATGGAGTGTTGTTTTCTTGCGATCGTTTGAAGCGAGCACAATCTGGTTGAAACCTTGCCTCAAATCCACAATTGTGAAGATGTTTGAACCTTTAATGCTATCAAACAATTCTTCAGGGATGGGCATGGGGTACCTGTCTTGAAGTGTAACCAGGTTCAAAGGCCTATAATCCCTGCACATCCTTTTCTCAGTCCATAATCTAACTAAATCCTTCTTTGCTAGCATTATTATAATAGCTACGAAATCAGAACTTAATGGCTAAATGAGACTAGCCTCATGGAGCTCTTTGCATCTTTCATCTACTAATTCCCACTCATGCTTGCTCAACCTATGCCTCCTTCGATAGATGGTTATTTCATCTGTAAGGTCTATAGAGAATTGCATGGTCTTACACCTACCTAAGTTTTTCATTAAGAATGTGAACACATTCTCATACTTAATTAGAAAGTCTATGACCTAGTCTCTCTCCTTCTTGGTGAACTAGTTCCCCATAACAAAAGGGTAGTTGGAGACACATGGAATGGAGTTGGAAAGTGTGTTTGAAGAACCTGGTGTATTGGGTTTTCCACTATCCAAGTGTGCAAATTCATAAAAGGTTATAATTGTTTCTTCAGAAGTTGATGTACCTCTAGGTGTATCAAAAGCAACTTGAAACAAATTACATGGTACCTCCTTCCCCCCCAACACTAAGAATGAAATGTAGAATGTTGAAGATAGGCAAATGTATTTGGTCAAGGTGCCATGTAGTCGCATCACTAAAACTAGAAGTTGATTAAATCAATCTTGGTGTTGTGTACATTTCAAAAAGTACACAGGTTACCAATAACCATGTAAGGGAGTTCAGGTCCATGCCTTTCCCCAATAGAGCATTACGCTCCAATCTAGTCACCTTGTGACTAGTAGTGCCAATTTAGAACCCCATAACCCTTTTTTTTTCTTTTAGGCTTGGTTCATCCCAAGTGGCAAAAACATGATGATACACCAAGCTTGGTCCATGTCCCTAAAAAATGTGTGCTCCTAGGAAGGAGACAAAGGTGGGCCAAACACTTCTTGGTTTTCCTATTGTGTTCATAGGAAAGCAAGGAGGTTTCTTTTGCCTTGTAACTAATTGGCAGGAACCTTGATCATCCAATATGTGAAAAACCTGCAAGTTGGGGTTTTCGATGGTGTATCTCAGAGCCAACTGCAGAATTGAGAATGGTGCAAGGTTGGTCCACTAATTACACAACCGATGCGTATAGGAATCGCATTGTGCCACATCGAGTAGGAACGGCTCTCCAAGGTAATGCTTGACCAGCGTGTAGTGCTCCTGGACTTTCTCCCTCTGGTCAAGTTGAGAAGGGGTGTTCTCAATCACATAACCAAGCATAGGAGAAATGGATTGAGCCTAATGATCAACGTACCATGTCCATGAAAAGACCAGATCTTGTGTCATTCAACCCTTTTCCAAATCCAGTCATTGAAAATCCTTGAGACTCCCAACCTGAAATGATGAAGTCCATGGGGCCAAATAATTCCATATGTTTTTTCTAAATTAGTTATATGTTAAAAGGCAAGAAAGTGAAACTGGCCTTCCATGCGATGGTTATAAACAGTTGTGGAAATTTGGTTGTGAGCTCCTACATTCTTGATGTTGCCACTTGCTTTGCAATAGGATCAATGTCTACGTAGAAATACCTCCGAACCACCATTCCTAATTATAAAAAGGTTTCAAGACTTGTACCAATATTGCCAAAGAACTTTAGTTATGTAATCCCCTCCTTAGGTGGTGTCTAGGTGATCAACTAACAAAATACTAGCTTAATCGATTCACCATGGCTCTTCATGTTTTCAAAACTAAACAAAGCTTTTACCAAGGGCTTGTGGGCTGCTTTGAACCTATTTAAAACTTCTGGTCCGTGTTAAAATTCGCAAGAACCACCTTTAAACTTTCAATAGCTTAGGCATAAGCTATCTCCTCTTCATCTTCCTCTACCCACATAGGACTATGGTTCCCATGTAAATCAAGGGGTATGTATCCCAAGTGGTGGCCATCAATCTCCCAATCCACTTGGTAGTACACATGCACAATCCAGTTGTTAATTGTGAAACTTGGTGGAAACAGGGCCTCTTGCCCAATGAGCACATCGTAAATGGTGGCATTGGTGACTAAACATTTGACTTGTAGGCAAAACTCTTGATCTGTACCTTCATTGAAATCAAGTGCAATCAAATCCAAGCTTTCCCCAAGTACCTCTTTTATGCTCCCACTAGCAGTGTGAATTTGCCACATAGATTTTCATAGTTTACAGTATAGGAATATGAAAAGAAGAAGAAGAAGCAACAACTTTAGAACACAAGAAACTAGCAAGCAAAAAAAACCCAAGAAATTCAAAGCTAGGAAAAATCTGTCATTTTCAACATTAAGTGACAAAAAACATTGTTTCTAGAATTAAATTAAATTGAAAAAAGGAAAGAAAGCGTAGTGTATGTAAACGACAACCGTGTAATACACTACAACAAAAGAGGGGTATATTGCGATCCAAATATCATCGCAAACAATAAAGAAAAAAGTTTCTGAAAACCCACAGTTGCGAACCACAATTTCTCGCAAACTCTTAAGCTGTTACGAAACCATAACATTCGCACCCGTACAATCGCAAGTTCTTCGCAACTCCCAAAATTGATACAATCGCAAAACTTTTCCGATTATAATTTCTTCTATACATCATTTGCAATTCCTAATACATCGAAAATTATTTGCAACAAACCCATCACCGCAACGACTTAGCGAATCGACATAAAACTAACTCGGTTTTCGATATAAGATCTAACGCAAACATTTTCCGATTTTCAAAATGCCGCTACCCGTTTGCGATACACATGACATCGGAAACTATTTGCAGCAAATTCATCACCGCAAAGACTTAGCGAATCGACTCAAAAGTCTATCGGTTTCCGATATAAAATCTAACGCAAAGATTTTGCGATTCTCACAATGCCGCTAAAAGTTTGCGATTAACATTACATCGGAAACTATTTGCAACAAACCCATCACGGCAACGACTTAGTGAATCGACTCAAAAGTCTATCGATTTCCGATATTAAATCTAACGCAAACATTTCGAGATTCTCAAAATGCCGCTAAAAGTTTGCGATTAACATTACATCGAAAACTATTTGCAACAAACCCATCACCGCAACGACTTAGCGAATCGACTCAAAACTCTATTAGTTTCCGATATAAGATCTAACGTAAACATTTCGAGATTCTCAAGATGCCGCTAAAAATTTGCGATTAACATTACATCGAAAACTATTTGCAACAAACCCATCACCGCAACGATTTAGCGAATCGACTCAAAAGTCTATCTGTTTCCGATGTAAGATCTAACGTAAACATTTTGGGATTCTCAAAATGCCGCTAAAAGTTTGCGAAATCTATGATTTCGCAAACCTATTATGGAATGATTTTACCCGTAAAAATGTAGCGATGTCTGTGACATGGTATATTTGGTCTTTTGGCTTTTACAGTGTTTCAAAAAATTATGATTCGCAAATGGTTTTGAGATCCGCTGTGTATCGCAAGAGCATGACACTGTATTCTTATTTTGGAAGCAGGGTTTATATTCATTTGGAGTCACTTTGGAAGGCAAAAATAAATATTTATATCAAAATTTCAAAATTTATAATGTAAAAGGGTTTGTAACCCTTGGGTATCGAGGAGGTGGCTTTATGAAGTGTTGGATTGCACAACTCTCAGATAATGTTACTAGATCCCCTACCTTCCCTTCCATAACACACCTATCATAACATATCATGACAGATTTAAGTGTCCTATAATATTCTTCTCTACCCTACAAAAAGCACCCAGTTTCAATGCAAGTGTTTAGACTTCTTTAATCTCCACTGTGTTTTACCCTGGAGGATTTCTGCACCATAAACTTGCAACCGCAACAAATGTGTAAATTGTAAGTGTGGAGGTACACACTTGGCAACATCTAGAATTGATGTTTGAGATCCAGCTGTGTATGAACAACATGCTCCATTCACCTCTACTTCGGCTTCCTTCTCTAGCTTTGCAGTACAAGATGTAGGACTGCACATTGACTGTAAAGCATCAGATTGGCTGCACTGTCTTCTGTACTTGAGTGTCATGCTTGAAAGTTCATAGTTTTCAAAAACTGCAACTGGAACACTCTGCAGCCAAAGCCACATTCTGAATTAGCCTTGTGTCCACATTTCCTATTAACCAGCCAAACAATGAAACAAGTATCCTGCATGAGCATGGCACTTAGATAACAGAAAATAACACTAAATCTCCCAAACATCAAGTAGAAAAACATAATTATTTTTGAAACCAAGTGCTCTCAAAAAGAGTTGTCACACACCATTGGTCATCACAAACTAAGGTATGTATGTAAGTAATCAATAAAAGAAACATGTATCTTTTATTTGACTTCTGAGAAAACAGGCTAAGAGAAGCTTACCTCCATCACCCATCCAACATATTTCACATCGTTGACATGCTGATTCATGTCCAAATCACCACGTTTTAGCTGCAAAGAAAACTAAATCAAAGAAAACAAAGACAAGCAGCGAACAATATGAACAAACTAAAGATGTTTGAAACAAAGCAGGTGACTCCTGATTTGACAAAAAACTTGAACCCTTTTTTTTGTCCAAGGGCCAAAACCAATCTCATCTCTGGACCTTGGACAAGTCGTCAAGATCACCAACTCTGTTGCACCCACCAAAAATGCCACAGTACACATACAGAACACACCAATGTCGATAGCAAAAGCAGCCAGGGTCTTTCTAAACGTAGCCACTTTGGTAGCATCTATTGTTCTCCCACTGTACATGGCCATGAATTACCCACTGAGCCCCTTTGCTTGCAATATCAAATGGGTAACTGGATGATTCCACTGAAGCCAACAAAGTCTCATCATTTGCATCACTTGCAATATCCTATCAAGTCACAAGGCATCACACTCGACTCATCTTTCTGAGATTTGAAGAAAACTCCATAAGAATGATTCACAATTACAAGATGAGTCTAGTGATTACCTTTTGGGTGCTACTCACAAAGTATGAGATCATGAACGGAAATCACTCCTTACTCACTATTTCTACCCTACAGCCAAAATGGTAGGAGCTTTTGCAGCCTAGAAGGAGAATGAAGCTCAAAGGAAAAATGTCCTATTCTGCCCATAAGATACAAACACCCAAGCTAGGGACTCAAATCCTTTTAGACTACGCTGCTCTAAGGAATAGCTACCTTGTATGTTGCAAGCTGAGATGTCCAAAAAGGTTTCACAAATATGCAGTGCCATTAAGGTGACAATCTTGGGTACATTTGACTTCAATCGGTTTAGCTCCTTCAACGACTAATATCACAAAAAATTTTAGGGTCCATTAAGGTTTAATATGGACACTCGTCAAGCAACTTTGTATCAAAAATTAGGGAGTTAAAAAAATCATGGTTCAAGTGGTTCCCATGATGGGAAAAACAACCTTGCAACCTCTGCAACTATCTTTGGATTTGCACCAAGGCGGTTGGGTTTTGTAGGCAAGGGAACTGATGAACTCGGTAATACAGTTTGGCATACCTCTTTCAGCTCCAAGGTCATTGCATTCATCTTCTCCTCAAGCTCACATATTCGGGCCTCTAATGCATTGTACTTTTTTGCCCAATTTTCACTACCTTTGTTTTGGATTGTAGTGTATTGTATAGGTGGTGGGTGGTTTACCTATCAAGACCAGCCCGAGTTAGATCACAGGTCTACTACTAAAGGCAAAATGTGCATATAGTTTTACCCATATGGCATATTTGTCACAAAATATCAAGACTAAAAAACACCCACCTCTTCTTTAGCAATTGCCTCTAACTTGTCCCAGTCAGTCCCGCATTTTGTGTTGCACCCAAGTTGCATCCAATGAATGTTCGTAGCCTTGACAAGTTTGATCTCCAACTTGGTTTTCAAGCAGGCATATTTACACTCTGCAGGGATCACCTGCACAGTCAACATGTGGGAGTTAACCTAGTGAGCAGCCTAGGCACATTAACAATGTGCTTATCCTTCTACTGTAACACAAATGGTTTATCCTTCTACTGTAACACAAATGGTATAGTTATAATTAGTCACCTTGCCAAACAAGGGGAGTTGTAGCATGCATGGCAATGGCTCCCTGAGATTAATGACCAAACCTAACTGCCAACACACATTCCATCATTTGTTGTAAGTGACATTAAATCACAACATCCATCATTTTATATGACCTTTAATTAACTACATATTTTCACCACACTTGTAATTCTCCAATGGAAATCGACTGTCCCTGAAGTAAGAAACAAAATGCTAATATGTCAGTGGTTTTCCATTAGGCTACTGTGATCACAACACATTGTGTGTAACTGT
This sequence comes from Sphagnum contortum, assembly GCA_963920785.1. NCBI lineage: Eukaryota > Viridiplantae > Streptophyta > Sphagnopsida > Sphagnales > Sphagnaceae > Sphagnum > Sphagnum contortum. Next base: position 17,979,673 of record OY987278.1, read on the forward strand.
GCTCACAGCAGCCTAATGGAAAGAGACCCTAACACTGGCCCATCTATCACTGGGTCTTCATAAACACACAGTGACCTGATAACAGAGGTCTGGGAGTATATAGAGCTTGGAACATACAATATGTTCACTGAAATGAACTTTCAAATTTTCTTCTTCAGCTGCCTTTGCCAAAATACAAACCACAACCAAACTGGTTGTTTGGTACCATTCATACTTGCCACAGCCAAATAGATGCCTAACCACTAAAAGCAAAACAGTCCTAAAAGGAACTTTCTACTCCTACATTGTCCCCTACAGGTTATTCCGTGTTTGATGGAGCATGGACTCTTGTTAGGAAAACCCAGAAACTACCAATGTAACATAATGCAGCTAAATTGAGCCCACAATAACCATATGAAAATTCGCCATATATCACCGAGCAATGGGCTTTGTTTTATACAACATTTGGATTCTACAAGAGCCCTTGCTATAGATGCTTACTTGAATTTGGCCGGTGGAGCATATGGTGGTGCAGGGGACACCATGTCAACCACCTTGGTGTTTGAATTGGTAGATGCAAATTGCAAATCCTTCTTGACAACCTTCAACTCCATCTCACTTTAGCAAGGATTAATAACTCTTAGGGTTTCTTCCAAGCCTGTCAGGTTTCTCTTCGAGCTTTGGCCCGTGGTAAGGACCTTGCGAATTGTGACCAAGACCAAAACTCGCATCAACATTGCTCAATACCTGTAGAGTCCCCCATAGTCCCTCCATTAGCAACTAGGTTGTTAAAATCTACTAACCCATTGTGTGAACTCTGAGCAATTGTGCATTCTAAAAGAAACATCGCTAGTTTGTAAGATAAAAGTTGGAGGTAGTGGAAAAGGATCTAAAAATAGGGGAACAACTCTATATCACACCTAGAAATTCACTTCTGTGAAGTTGAGCTTCTGAACAAACAACAACCTTCGTGCTGCTCGATCATTCACAAATCTTGGGATATGCTTGCATTTCAGTTTACCGTGAACACCATACCAATCTAGACATATTTTGTGCCTTCTGAGATATACCGGATGCTCATGAGAACATCGACAACAAGCATCTAGATTACTTCTGAGATGTTCAATCCCTGAATCCTGGTGGTACCTCCGAACTAGCAACTTTACTGTGACATTGCTTGAAAGCACGCTTGATGTAAGCAATAGTCTTTTCTTTGTCGCATCCCAATACAAATTTCGTCATTATAGGTAGTCGTCATTTTCATAAAGGGTTATTTAAAAGACTATCCAGTACACTAGAATCAGGTGTTGTTCGTGGGAAAATTTTTGTCAGGATGAGGTGATAATGGAGGTGCATGTACATTTGGTACAAACTACACACTTATTCTGGACCCTAATGACTTGGCTCTTAAACCCTGAACCCTTCAAACCCCAAATTGATCAACCCCCATATACCTCATAAAACATTGTTTTTTTGGCCATATACCTCATAAACAATGTTTTTTTGAGGAGTGAATTATCCCTTTCTTGTATAAAAATCCAAGAAATTTTGGACAATGTTACTTTCTAATTTAATTTCAACCAATTTTGCTATTTTGAGGCAAATTTCGAGGAAATTATAACATCATATATGTGGCACACTACTATGTTTCAAAACAATACAATAATTTTTAGAGGGTGAATTTGCCTACCGTAAGTTAGAAATTGGAAATATATGAAGATAAATATGAAAAGACTGGAAATCCTTGGTTTGTCTATGTCAATTCTTAAAGATAAGAGCACCAAAAAGGAAGAAGCCAAAGTTTCTAGACTACATCCCTGTGGTTAAGGAAAGAAGCTATGGATTAACCTAACTGTTTTAATATCAATCTAAGAATTCTTGTGTGAATTCAGCTAATTTTGTTATGTCTTGAAAAAATCACCAAATTTTCAATATGACAATTTGAAGAAAAACATTGGTCATGCCATTCCATTGTGCTCACATACTACAGTAGAACCTGTCTAAGTTAATACTGCCGGTTTAGATTTAGATTGTATTGATTTTTTTTGATATTGTTTCAATGATAATTGATGTAGCACATAACATTTGCAGACCTGTTTAATTCATGGCCAATTTATCTTTGGTATATTTGGTGGGAAATAGATGATATTTTTATTCAATAAACATTAATTCATCCTCCATCCCAACAAATCCTGCACGCAGAGTTTAACATGCGATGTTTGTGATGCCATGCTCCCTCCCGACATAACATATGCAAAAAATGATAATTCAATTGTTCACAGTTCGGATGTTGGGCGAACCATGTGTAAAAGATTCCAAAATGGATCGGTGAATTTTACATGGAGATATATGTTGTGTTGCTCACCCGAGGAACAAGCGCTTAGTGCTATACACTGCTATACTACACATACAAAATAGCTTTTGGTTTTCCAAATCGTGGGATTTTACATGACATATTCCTCTTGCACACACAAGAAAATTGGAAACAAATTAATATCTGCTCCCCCCCCTTTGTTTGTCACATGTCGTACCTTTTTATTGTCGTCCATGCATATATATGTTATTTATTTGGATAAATGGAATTTAATTTTGAAAAAAGGTAGATTACTTTGTGTTAGATTTGATACGATTATGTATTCATTGCAATATGGGTGCCACCTCTTTCAATACACTTGGGAAAATGTTGAACATAATTTTAAGTATTTAATGTGGCCTGTACAAAAATCCCGTGCACCATATATGAAACATATTTTATAATTTTTACATGTTAAATAAACTGACCCGTATAACGTTGGGATTGGCTGTCCACAACCAAATGGGAATGCCGTGGCCATTTTGGAGGGAAATAGATCTGATTCTTATTCTCATTGTTTAATAAACATTTAATTCATCTTCCATCCCAACAAAGCTTTGTTACAATGAATGTTTATAGATTAAAAAGGATGTGTGATATATTAAACTTTGTGCAAGCGTGAAAACTCTAATCCTGTTTACCAAAAATGTCCTAGAATATTTACCAATTAAAATTAACCGCGATTCGCCACGATGACATACTTTAGATATGCCCTGCGGCATTGCCATAATGTTCATTTTCCCAAAACAACCCTAATTATTATTTGGTTAGATATGCCCTGCGGCGTTGCCATAATGTTCCTTTTCCCAAAACAACCGTAATTGTTATTTGGTCATCATAAAAAACAATTCTTGATTTATTTTGTGATGCGGCTTGGGTTGTTCCAGACAAATTCATATCAAATACCTCTTTTATGGTATAGATTTTTAATTTTACAAGTATACTTTCTCCCTTTTCTCTGAACTATTTATTAATTTTCCTAGGAGAAAAATTTCTCAACCTTAAACCCTAAAATGAGATTTGTGGATGGGTGTTGGGTCATTCAAGCCCAGGAAACAAAAAAAAAACCCCGGGAAATTTCATAAGGCACGATTTTCTTTTCCCATTCAATCAAGCTATGAACATCCTTGGAGGGCACGAGTCCTACAACACTCTTGCTAAAAAATGATGCAAATGATGACGATCTTCAAACGAAATACCTCTTTACACAACATTAAATATTTATACCTTGTTAAATGTATTCGTAAAACAAAAATAGACAAAAAGAATCCTCAAAGGGTTCCCATGTATTTTTCAAAAATTTGAGGGGTCCGATAAAGCGGACTCTGGGCTCTCCGCATTTACATTCGTTCGTGGAGGGAAAAAGTTCAACAATTTTAACCGCTGGTAAAAAAAAGACATCTTAACAAAATGAACGATTCTAGCGATCGAAAATCGAATAAGAAGAGGGCGAAAACGAGTGCGGCTTGACGAAAAATAACTAAAGGCGACTAATCGCAAGTAGAAGAGGAAAAAGGGGGTGCGGTAGGGGGGGTTTAGGCTGGTCGTCGAACCAGAACTCAGACAAGAGTAGGAGGACCGGGGGTGCAGGGAATTGAACCTCCTTCCCCTCCCCCCCTGGTCTTGACAATCCAGGTTGAACCATTGATGCGACAACCCACAATGGAGCAGTCAGCGTAGTGCTTACTGTTTGGTTCGTTCCCAATTATGCCATCGAGAAGTTTTGCAATGACTCAAACATCGGGCTACCCATTAAGTTGAACCCTCCTATGGAAAAAATAAAGTAATTGTTTAAGGAAATTAATATGACATCAATTTAAGTAAATATCAATTTTCCCCCGCTCTGTTACCAATAATTTAATATTAGTTTTCATTCTCGCGACCGACATTTGTATTGTAAACCAGTACGTCTCACATCAAATCTTCATTCATGGGACCAATTTGCCTAGGTTTCAGGTTCAATTTCATCCACCACACAATTCGGCCAAGGTTTATCCGAACGACACATGTTCGCCATCCAAGACAAACAAAACACGACGGGCACGGCATGCGTCGCATGGTGGCCCTACCATTTATGATAAGAAAAAAAAAAATTACTTAAAGGGGATATTGTTTAATTTTTCTTACAAATGACAATAAAAGTAAACTAGATCGTATTTACAAGATTTCTTCTCCTGTGAAATTAGGTCACATTGCAGGATCTTATATCCTATATATCAAAGCAAACGTGGTGTATGTCTGTCTATCTATGTGTAGCTTGAGGTTCCCTAACCATGTCCCCACCTCCTTCTTCTTCTTCTTCTTTTTCTTCAAACCCTAGATTCAGGGTTTGAAGTCCAGATCCACGGTTGCACCTTGAAGTTCCCAAACCAGGTCTCAATCTAGGTTCTTCGAAGCCAAATATTGGGGTTTCAAGTCCAGCTCCAGGTCCAGGTCTCGATCCACGTGCAGCTTGAGGTTCCCAAACCAAGTTCTTCGAATCCAACGATTAGGGTTTGAAGTCCAGATCCAATTTTGGGTAAGAGTCAAAACTATGGATTTCTCCATTTCTGAAATGGATATGTCTATTTGTGCACCCCAAAATAATCATATTAATTGTATTATTATTATTATTTTAAATTTTATAAACCTCTCCTTGAAAGAAAATGTAATAATAAGTGTATTTATTTTAAAGGTACCCATTCTTCAACCATATGGTAATAATAGCACCGGTGGGTTTTTTTTTTTTTGCGAATTGTTTTTGTTTGTAGCCAAAATGGCCATCATCTGTAGGAAGATGTGGAAAAAGTGGGCAATTATCTAAAGGAATATTTAGCCAAACCTGGCTACAAATCCAAACATGGAAGTACAAAGCATTGGGGGTGGCTGGAGTGGCGTAGCCATGGGTTACCCACTAATATTAGAGCAAACGTGGTGGTGTCTGTTTGTCTGTGTGTTCCTCACAGACATTTGCGAATTGCGCCCAGGGCAGTGGGATGAAAGAGCTTTACGTACGTCCGTCTTCCTTTCTTTCTTTTTTTCTTTCTTAGTTTGTGTCTGTCTGTTCGTCCGTCCGTCAATCCTTCCATCCATTTGTCCTTTTTTCCGTCATTGACCTCCCCATCGTCCCTTGCCCCATTTTCCGCTTCGCTTATTTATATATTTTTAGTTTTTTTTTCGGGCATCCACATGATTGGCCTACTCAGTATGCATAGTAATGTACATACCACTGCCTACGTGCAGCTCCTTGATTTTTTTTATTGCCATATTTTTTTGCCAATTTGCACCTGAAATATATGATTTCAAATTTCAACCTATTTGAAGGATTTTTCGTGGGAAATAAATGGTCCCAAATTGGCTAGACTTTGTGGGAAAAAAAAGTTGCTGAAACATCAGACTTTTATGGTAAGTTCTATTAGGTAGCCAATACTACGGAAGGACCCCCTTTTCCTTCTTTTTTAAAAAATAAAACTTTCGTAGTTGGTGATGTTGGCGAATTTGGCCCCTTTTTTCTGTTTTTCTTTCTTCTTTTTGGGGATGATGGTCATTTTGGTGACATCACAAAATTGGCCATTGAAGACACACAAAAAATAAAAAACAAGGAAAGAAAAAAGGGAAAAAACCACTACTACTACTGCTACTTAACTGTGCGTACACTCGCAATGTTGTTCCACACACACACACATACATCGCTTTCCAAACCCTCATGTGAATGTTGATGTTCTTAGAACATTTGTACAAATATAATTAAAGTGCAACAATACCAATTTGATATATTAATTGTGGGTTCATCATTCTTGAACATGCACTTCCTAGTCACATGGAAAAAAATGAATGAACAATCAATAGATGCACCAACAAGTCCACCGATAAGCAACAAACAAAATCTTTAATGAAAGGAAAGAATTCAGCAAAGCCTTATTTAAAGCCTAACACGGAGTACGTGGATCCTCAATATTGTGCACTTATCTGAACATTCGCAAATCGAACATTCTGAGAGCCTATTCAAAAGGTAATTTGAGTCGGGTTGCAATCTTGGTAATAATTCTAACATATGAATGCTAGACATCATGCACAATCACTTTCCCAAAAAACGTTCATCATTTTTTTTAATCGTTTATGGATGGGGTAGATCATTTCCAAACATTCGTGGATGTCGTGGATCATTTTCAATCACTTGTGGACGAAAGAGATGATTTATATTCACTCCATAGGGTGGATCCTTTTTTGGTAAGGCATGGATGATGTGGATTATTTTTGGTCATCCACACATTATTGAGATCACTTTTAACTGCCTGGAAAATCACCAATTGCACAGATCATTTTTATTTTCCTAATGCCCCTGGATCACGTCCATCGTCGATATATAACCCCAATATGGGGTAGATTATTTTTGGTCACCGATACATGGCATGTATTGGTATTATTTTCTATACCAGGCCTTAAGGTATGATCCACTTGCATTTGAAAAGGACTTGAAGTCCGAATGGGTGCCAAATATGATGGCGGAAGCAATGCAATTTGTTGGAATGTTGACATCATTGCCAATGAAAAGTTGACACGTCACATCAATTTTTGCCCCCCCGTTGGTTGGATAAGATTGTGCCTAGTTGAAAGTTTTATGGAAAATCAAAATTGCTTCGTGGGCCGTCGGTAGGAACAAGTGTGTTAGGGATCAGTAGGTCGAAGGCAAGTAGGTTGATGCTTGCAGATGGTTGGTGTTTGTGTAACGTGCACAGATGGCACATTGGTTGGTGGGTGGGGGCAAAAAGGTGCTCAGCAGGCCGATGCAAAGCTCACCGAACTCACTTGATTATCATTATATATTGTAAAGGAAGAAAGTTCCTTCCCCTGAAGCTGTCCAAGGTACTAAAATAGTGTAAATTAAAAGGACCCAATCAAATGTCACCTTCTGGGTCAATCATTGACATTAGTGAACCAAAGGAATTTTTTTCATCAAAAAAAAAAAGATAACATCCCAAAATAGAGGAAAATGTTTCTTTTCTCCATCTTTTTGGGTTTCTTTGATCCTTTTTTTTAAAAGAATAAAAAATGTAGGATAGTTTTTATTTAAATGGTGTGATTAGTGTTTCTCTCTTTCTAATTTTGTGGTGTAGTTGAAGGGGTGATCCTCCATAACAAAGATTTAGCCAAATTGGGCTATAAACAAGATATGAAAGTGGAACGATTTAAGCACTCTTATATATTGTTTCCTAACTATGGGCACCCAACATAGAATTCTTGGTATTTCTTTCTTTTTCTTTTTTCCCCCAAAACTTGGTGATAAAACCCACAAATTTCACTTTTTCTCAGTTTATATTTTCTTCATCAAATATATAGTCAGAACATCCCTATAAAAAGTCGTTCATAGAAGGATGGAGTCATTTTTATGAAATTGTTACATTAAAAAAAAATTATAAAAGGATGTTCATAAAAATAGGGAGCTAGAAGTGATGATTCATAAATTATTTGTTTTCAACTTTTGTGATGTAGACAAAACCCCAAAGCATACATAAAAAAATGGAGACAACCACGATAACAATCGTCTCTTTTTGCCCAAGTAGCCAAAAAATCTCACAAAATTAATGCCCATGGATACTTCTGACAATAATTTGATTCCCAAAAACCATTGAATTTTAATATTTAATGTTTTGAATTTTCACCTCAATGTGCAATAAATTCCTTAATTCATTACCAAATTATGAATATTGTGTACGATACATAACAGAACATGGACATGTGAGAAAACACAATCAAGATAACTTACGTGTCTCAATAGCAAGTGTACTTGGGCCAATGAGTAGGCATCACACTATGCAATGACTTTTTGTGACCCTCAACATCTTCAAAAAAAATGTTCAGCCCAAGCTATTTTTAAAATAAAAGCCCTATTCTGACAAATTTTCATTAATCTTCATCCAAAACATGTTGGACAACTTGATGTTCAGGAATATGCTTTATTTTAAGGGTAATATATAAGGGTAGAAAATTAATGAAGACCTACTACCAAAAAATGGTCCTTAAAATCAAGAGCAAATTCAATGAATTCCTGAATATTTTGCTAGCATGACCTGAAATGCAAAGCATATCCTTTTGCATGTAGAATAAATGTTGGAGGTCCATGTGTATTAAAACCTACCTTAAAAGTATCACATAAATGAAAGCTTACCTTAAAATTATTCATCCATCTAAATATCTCTCTCTCACTACTGACGTTGACAATGTATCATTCATTAGACGCAAACTCAATTGACAATCACCATTAAAGAGTGAACTCCTAACATGAACACGTCCAGCAAAGGTGATAGGATGGGTTTCCCCATGTCCATAGACAAATGATGTAAACCCACCAAACTTTATGACAACAAAACACAAGAAAAGAGGATGGGAGTGAAAAGAAAGAGGGTTTAGGGTCAAATGGTCATAAAGCTCAAAGGCCCGAAAGAAGGGGGGGGAGGGAACATTTTCCCTTCCATTTGAGCTATACCTATTTGGTTTTTCCTGTCACAACTCTGGTCAAGAGCCAAATTTGGCCTCACAAAGAGCTGGCCAAAAGCCCATTTTGAACTACCCAGATTTGATGAGAAGCAAAGGCTTGATTGCCAACCCCCAAGCCCCTAGACGTTGCTCGATGCCGAATTTTAACACATTTCACATTCACTTACCATAAACGGCACTACTCAAGAACTGGAAAGTGTAACAAAGGCAATTTATTCATGAATGGGGTCAAAAAGGGGCCAAATAATGGCAGATGGCCAAAAGTGATGCCAATAAAACTAACTGAAGTGGCAGTTCATAATTAACCCCAGTCCATCAGTTCAAAAAAATTTGCCCTCATCATCTCTGTGTTCCCTATGTGTGAACTCGTAAGTATTTGTTTACTTTTTCGCGGGCTTTTGATTTTTCAGCCTTTTACACCTTTCGAATGGGCAACCTCCCATCTAAGATGGCGCCAAAGGGGGGTCTTTTTTGCTGATTTGGCGCAGGTTGATTGGCCCTCACCCTTAAAAATGATTTTTTCCCCTGGGCCATGAAATTCCAGGATACCCTGCACTTTTCCGTTGAGAAAATTGTGTGCCCATTCCAGGGCACACTTACCTACCCAAATTGAATGCTAAACTATTTGAATCCCTTTTCACACATAGCCAGCAAGGGAGATAGAAACCCAACGACCTAAAAAAAGCCCATTTGTTCAAACCCATGTGCCGACTTCTCATTAGTGCCAGTCTGGTGGACTCCTCGATCTGGAGGCGCACAACTTCTTGGCGCGTTCTCATTGGGCGATAAAATTACACAAGAAGCCAAAAAAACAAGTTAAAACAAGATTACACAAGAAGCCAAAAAAACAAGTTAAAACAAGATTACACAAGAAGCCAAAAAAACAAGTTCAAACAAAAAGTGAAAATCAAAGGAGCTCCCCCCAAAATGAAAAGGGCAACTTATGAATAAACTTAAGAAAAAACCTTATGTAGTAGAGTCTCAAGTGCGGGCCAAAAGTACTGAAGTTACCACAAGTGAAAATTGGAAAAACCCACTTATATAGTTCCATGTAAAACACACCTTCAAAAACATCCTATCTAATCCACAGTGCAAAGCCTATAATAACTTTGTAATGATTTTAAAAACAAAAAGCCTGAAAGTGCAAGCTTTAAGAAATCCCTCCAAAGTGCATGTTTTAAAAAAAAGTTTTAAAAAAATCAAAGAAGCCCTTCAAGTGTGCCCTCAAGAAAGTTTCAAGGGGGCCCTTCAAGTGTGCCCAAACAAAGACAATATGTCGGAAAATCAAACTCAGCTAGGCCTCCAAACCCAGGAAGAGCTCAAAATGATTTCTTATATATGAAAAAGAAAAAACTTTTGAAAATTTTGGAACCTTACAGAAATTGAAGGTCCTTTCCAATTCAAATGAGGATCTTCCATGGGTACAAGGATTATGTTGTGAAGTCCTCCCACTAGGACCTATACCAAAAGCCCTTGGCTCACAAACATTCCCATGCAAGAGCTCATTACCGTGGGCAAACCCTAAACACCTCAACTCACCCCTCAAAAACCATTGCTTGGACCAGGGCTTCAATATTATCCCTGACATTTGCACCATCATGAAGAAAGAAGGGCATGGGCAGGCGATGCACTTTGCATGACCCTATAGTGGATGGGCCATCACAGTAGCATTACCCCAATACCATGATGCACCAAGGTGTAGGCACCACTTGAAAACAAAGGCACTTGTAAGCACTTGCCGAAAGAGCATTTTGCAAGGTTGGTAGTTGTTTGTAAAGCGCTTTGTAATCCGCTTGGTCTCTCTACTGGGCACGAAATTCCAAACAAAGGGTACAATAATAATACATACAAACCACTTGCCTCTTTTTGCCTTGACAAAATCACACACATTTCATTCTGTCAGCCCTGGGGTAGAACTGGCTGCTTTTTCTAACATTATTATAGTTATGGGTACCCCACTCCAATTTGGGGCACAATTGTGTGGCCATTTGATCAAAACTGGGGACTAAATGAGGAGTCAAGATGAAAACAATACACAGGAAAATAATTGGTGACCAAACTAGTTTTCTTTCATCTAAATTCGTCGGTCCTCAAGGGAATTTCAGCCCCAGTTTGGGATTTCCCTTAGCTTTGTCGGATGAAGAACACCCTTATTAGAAACACAAATTCCTTTGCAACCAATGAGACGAGGCAACAGGCAGCCAAGAGCCTCAATTCTTTTTCCTTTGGCGAGGACTGGAGGTTTGGATTCTGATGTTCCCAATGTGTTCCCATCAAGTTCTCAGTGTGTTCACATTACGTTCCTAATGTGTTCCTGATATGTTCTCAATTAGTTCCAAACTAGTTCTGCAAATTCTCAATGCGTTTCCCAAGAATGTTCCTGTTCACACCACACATGTCCTTTGCCCAAATTTCTATCCTTGTAACCTCTGTAGCTAGACCAAAGGAAATGGCTACATAATTATTCCCTATTTAGGAAATGTTCATTTGGTGAATGTTCTTTTTGATGATGGGCCTATCAAAGAGGCTTGATTGGCCCATCACAAAAAGAAAAAAATTCGTTTTGAATGCACCCCTCCAACAGTGCTTCAAATTTGTGACTTTTAAGGAATTTTAAGGGTCAGTGTAATGACGTCCTGTGACACGTTAGGGACCGTCAAATTAGGGACAAATAGTCACAATTTGTGACTTTTTTCGCCATTTTTCGAATTTTTTTTTAATGAAATTAACCACATCTAGACCTAGGCACTTCCTAGGTCGCCACTTGTAGCGGCAGTTTTGTAAAGGTGCTACATGCCATTTAGGACAGTTGCCATTTAATGGCTAATTAATGCTGGGGATCCTCGCCATTGGACCTGCTCGAGGAATTTGAAAAGAAGAAAAAAACCCTGCCCCACAAAGTTCAACTAGTTAGTAGAACTAACAATAGGGCCCCATGCTCATGGGGGGGGGCTGCAATGGCAAGAAAGAATTAGAGAAAGCAAATGGGCAAATGCAAAACCTGGTGAATTGACGAAGAAAGGAAAGTGACGTTTTAGGAATGGGTTTAAATCCTAACTACGTATTACCTAAACAGATTAGGTAAGAGGGAAGAAAAAACACACGCATCCCAAGCAGGTTTTTTTCTCCACAAAATAATGTTTCGATTTTTTGACACCCAAAAAAATTGGGAAATTTTCGGAAATTTGCGTTTTTAAAGTGTAAATTCGACTAATTTTGCGAAAAAATTGCCGATTTTGTTGATATCACAAAATTGAAGAAAAAACCTTGATCTCCAGACGAAATCCCGGGCCAATTCTAGGCTTGATGATTGGGGGCCATGGAACTCCCCCCCCCCCCCTGGCCCGCTCCCTCCCCCGGACCCCATCCAAAATTTGACCCTACCCGCCAATCTCAGTCTCTTGTTTCTGCCCAACAGCTGGACCAGCTTTAGTTGTGATCGATCACCTAAATTTGTCTTGAATGTCCGGAAACGGGCACGTTTCGCACTGAACGTCCCTGACCGTTGCCGACGACGAATTCTTGCCCGACGGATTAGAGGCCGATGAACACCTATAGTCGACGACCGAGAGCGGAAGGGTAGTCGATTTTTCGTCCCTAATGCATCGATTGAGGAATATGCATCTATCGATTCTCTTCGTCTGCATATCTTGTGGTGTAAAGGTGAGAATTAATTACCAAGTTTACACAGGATTTGAACCCACAACCACTCACTTAAAAAAGAACCCAACAGTTGTCTTTAGTTTGGTTCCTAATACCAGAGTGAGTTAATTAATTAATTAAAAACAACACCCCAACAGGAGCAGTACCTAGTGCTGTCTGTGGGGCCCAAAGAAGAAGCCCTAAAAAAAGACCACCGTGGGGAGTGGGGGACGACTGTCTGTTGGCAACATCTGGACCGCACATCGGACACATCAACGGTCGTCATTACACAACAGCGCTGCATGTCACGGTGCTTTGTAAATTTTGTCCGTTTGTGTGCTGGGCCCTCCTCCTCCTCCTCACTGGCTGTCTTGGCTGCTGCACTGCACTGCTTCCGCTTTCTCTCTCGTCGAGACTCTCTTTCTTACTGTGTCTCTCTCTCTCCCTCCCTCTTCCCCCTGTTCTTCAAATTTTAAATCCTACTTTTGTTGTCAGAAGCAGATGAGCAGAGAAGGATCTCACATTGCTTGTCCACGAGGTTTCTGACAAAAAATTTTCCTTTTTCTTGGCTCTCCCGGTTCCTCTGAATCTTCTTGCTCCTTGTTTTGGTTCTGTTTTGTCGTGGAGACTACTGATGAGTTTCTTTCTCCTCTGAAACCACCGCAACTGCAACTCCAGTGATTGACGACTTGCTGCATTGCTTGCGGTTTCCTGGCGCTTTCTTCTTTTGGCATGTGTACAAGGAGAAGAGTTTTCTCCAGTTGTTCAGTAATGCTTAGAAGAAGCTCCGCCGGACCTTCTTCTTCTTCTTGTGTGCTCGCTCCTCTTACGAAGGAAGAAATTCCCCTCGCATGCTTGAATACATTGCGTTTCTTGCGCGCTTCCTGTAGTGTGTCGTTGTTTCAGGCTTTCAAAGGTCATTACAGTGATGAAGAAACTCTTCTTTGAAAGCTTTCAGGATTTCAGTCACTGAGACCAGATTGCGAAGCTCGATGGTAGGCTTTTCTAACAGTTGAGAGCCTACTACAGTTGTGTTTCAGCTCTTGGCAGATAGAGAGATCTCTTTGCAGAATCCCTAACGACGACGTCGATCCCCCAGCTTGTGTAGCTGCAGCAGCTGCTCCTCCTCGGGAGAAAGAAAAAACAGGAAAATCCATGGGTCCATTGAGGAAGAAGGGAAGAGGAGCAGGTGGCGAGAAGACGGAGGCGTTAGCTCCCGGGGAGGAGCTTCCTGGCATTTCTCCAGAGCTTGATAACAACAAGGTGCGCTCCGTCACCACCAACGGAAGAAAGGAATCCATCATCAAATCATCATCATCATCATCAGCATCAGCAGCATTTGAGAGTTTGAATGTTGCTTCCAGGTTTGGACTGTCTGTGCGAGTAAGCAATCAGAGGAAATCTGAACCTACGAGCTCCGAGAATACACCCAGGTACAGCACTTCACTGTTCTGCACTCTTGAAACCCTTTTCCTCCTCCCCATGCATTGTATGCTTCTTCTAGGACTTGGTTTCCTCATTGTATTCTATGCGAGGGCGCAAGACAATAGTGCTACTGAGCTTGAGTGCTTAGCTCTCTCGAAAACCCTTTGGTTTTTCTTCCTTTCTGTTGGGTGGGTGGTGGTTTTCCTCCCCGTCGTTTTGGGTCTCAGTTCAGGAACCAGAAGAAATACCTCAATGTGCAGCACCAGACAGAGTAACAAGTTTTGGTTTCCCAGCTTGATGGTATATTGCCACAAAATTGATCTAGGTCAGTCAACTGCATTCAACATAAAGCAGAACATTTTGTATCTCTCTCACAAATAGAAGTTGATGTGTTGAGGTCTTTTTTGTCACAGGTTGAGAGATTTCATGTCAAGCAGTTTTGGTCCGAGATCAGATACTAAGGAGAAGAGGTTCCATGATGTTGCTGCTCCAAGAAGCACAAGCTCGACGACAAGGTCAAGCAGTTTATGCAAAGGGTTCAATGGGCAAACTGTCAGCAGCAGAAGCACAACCAAGGAAGTGGTGGAGGAGAAGCTAGCTCACAGAAATGTGAGATGGGAATCTGTTCAGCCAAGATCATCAAAGGACTGAGACCTCTAGACAGTCCACCCAACAAATCCAGTCTCAGAGCCTAGAGATGGAGGCAGTTCATTTGACCTCTGAGGAGTCAATGTCAAGGGCTAATTTCCATCAAAGTGATCTCTCTGGAAAATCAGCTTCTTGGTCATACAATGCAGATTCTGTGTTTGAACACTGGGAGCATACTGTGAAAGGAAGTTCAACTCTAGCCCAGGTTTCTTCTCTAACTTCTGCAATGGATCAAGGGTATGATGACTCTGGAAAGACAACCCCAAAGTTCTTTTCTGCAAACCTTGTGATGGGTACTGGAGAACCAGATACCTCTGGGACAATGACACCCATTTCCAAGCAGCTAACAGTCGACCACAAAGAGCAGCAGGAGATGACTTTGCAGAGGTCTACTGAAAGAGAGCTTTCTGTAAATATCACTAAGGAAGGAAAGCCAAGTCCTGGCAGTTTGTTTGGACAGAGTGAACATGAAGAGAAGTACTATGCTACAAAGGCTTCTTCTTCTCTGTCCTCGAATTTGGCACTTGCAATAAGGGAACGTCAGAAGAAATCCCCATTGTCTTCTGATCTCTCCAGGGATGAGTCCCTGAGAAAAAGTCTTTCAGGAATGCTGGGAAGGTCATCTTGCAACTGTATCTCAGGTCGGAGCTCTATTGTTACCTCACCAGATAGGAGTCATTCAAAAATCTCTCCAAGAGAGACACCATCACCACAACTAGCAGCATTGAAATCTGCCATCTTCACAAAAGAGAACGTAGATCAGGTGACTTTGCAGAATGTGACAAAGTCCCCTGCACTAGAACACACATGTAACAGAGATCGGTATTGTGAAGCTGCTAGTTCTGAAAGGTTTCAAAATGTCTTTCATGGAAGGTTGTCCCGACTTGAAGGGAAAGTGAGTCAGATTGCAGCTGAGCTTCGAGAAACTAAGGCCTTGCTAGAGGAAAACAACCGTATCTGCTCAAATGCTCTTTTTGTTGATCTTCAAACAAACGTTGCCAATATTGAGAGGGCTTTGACTAGTGGACTAGGTGACATGATTTCTGCACCCTAGGCTGAAGGTGAAGGGGTGAGAGATCATGAAGTCTTAGGCACAAAACCAATTTCAGGAAGCACTGAATCACACAGGCATGGTGTAGCCAGCAATGGAGAGATTGCTGGGCACATGAGAGCTTCCTGGCATTTCTCCAGAGCTTGATAACAACAAGGTGCGCTCCATCACCACGAACGGAAGAAAGGAATCCATCACCAAATCATCATCATCAGCATCAGTAGCATTTGAGAGTTTGAATGCTGCTTCCAGGTTTGGACTGTCTGTGCGAGTAAGCAATCAGAGGAAATCTGAACCTACGAGCTCCGAGAATACACCCAGGTACAGCACTTCACTGTTCTGCACTCCTGAAACCTTTTTCCTCCTCCCCATGCATTGTATGCTTCTTCCAGGACTTGGTTTCCTCATTGTATTCTATGCGAGGGCGCAAGACAATAGTGCTACTGAGCTTGAGTGCTTAGCTCTCTCGAAAACCCTTTGGTCTTTCTTCCTTTCTGTTGGGTGGGTGGTGGTTTTCCTCCCCGTTGTTTTGGGTCTCAGTTTAGGAATCAAAAGAAATACATTGAAGCATGAAGCATTTCTCTACTTGATTGTTGGTAGAAAGCTTTTTCCATGGTGGTTGGTTCAGGGATGATATCACCAATAAGTCTTGCTTTTGTTTGACTGTGGGATGATCAACAGAAGGGTGCTGGAGGTCTTTCTTCTACTCCTGCACGAACAGCAATCTTTATCCTGTTAGTGCTTGTGGTGCTTGGTATATAAGCACACAAAACAGGTTTATGGGTACCAGAAGAAGCTTTGTGAGAGCTATCCAGCTTTTCATGTACAATTGATGATCAAGCCAATTTGTGTATGGGCAGTAGCAACCATAGTAGTGACATACGAAATACGCGTATTTTTCAAAGGTGCTCAAAAAGAAGTATTTTCAAGTATTTTAAAATTTGAAAATGTGAATACGTGAAATACGTGAATATGATGAGCAAAACGCTGAGCAAGCTGAGCTTAAGTTGTGCCCAAACCCAAAAACACTGATGATCAAGTATTTTTAAGTATTTTCAAGTATTTTTTAAAAAGCCCAAAAAAACGTATAATATGTGTATGTTTGAATCGAATTGAGAGTATGTCACTACTATGGTAGCAACCTGACAAGAAGTCTTGCCCTATTCAACTAGATGCATGAGCATCGTAAAGACAGTGTTGTTGTGATGACGCCCTGCTCTCTGACTTTCATCTTGCAAAATGATCACAAGAGTAGATTGTGACAAAAAGTATCAACCAGATATGTGCGGAAATAAGCAGGAGAAAATAGAAAGAGTTTGTAGCCTGTCTGCCTGCGAGGGACGTCTTATCTAGGTCTGGCTCCACTATGTTTATGTACAATGCTGGCAGCCCCCCTGCC
Source organism: Sphagnum contortum (assembly GCA_963920785.1). Lineage (NCBI taxonomy): Eukaryota > Viridiplantae > Streptophyta > Sphagnopsida > Sphagnales > Sphagnaceae > Sphagnum > Sphagnum contortum. The sequence continues at coordinate 17,996,647 of OY987278.1, forward strand.
CTTAAAGCTTGTGTTTTCACCTTTGTTGCAGTCTTCAACACTTTTCTATGGGGTCAGAGGTTGCAATTCTTGGACCAACTGATTTCGAAACTTATCACCTGTAGTCATTCTTTCCTTTTGTTGGTAGAGACCATATCTAATCTTCTTCCACAAGGAGAAGGTGCCTTGCAATATTAGGCTAAACAGGTATTAACAGTTCATATGTTTGTCTGCTACAGCCAGAACATCAGCGAATGATTGCAGATGCTGGAGCCCTTCCATTTCTTGTGGGATTGTTATGGAGACAGGGTAGTAGCTCTAACCATCGGATTGCAAATGGCGTGGTGCGTCGAGCAGCAAATGCTATAACAAATCTTGCACATGAGAATGCACATATCAAAACTCGTGAGGTACGGAACGTTTTTAGATTTCCTTGTCAGACACATGAACCTGCATATATATGAACCCCAACATGGGGCGGTCCGACCTCTGATAAGGATGCTTGAAGCTTCAGATCCTCAACTTCGTGAAACGGCAACATTTGCTTTGGGTCGTCTAGCTCGGGTTCTGATAGCTGTAGCCCTGGTTTAGGTATTTGGATCGCATCGGTGAGTGTGGACGATCTATGATCATGGCGTGTGCTGCTGCGGGGGTTCCTCAAGGTTTACCTTCTCATCTCCGGGAGTATTATGTCGTACTTAGTTGTAGATGCTCAGGGAATTTTTTGTGTGCAATCTGATTGTATTGGTAAAGCAGCTGTCGGCGTCCCTCCTCGAGGTTGCGAGATCATGGACCACGATGCGATTACTTTTGGATGACCGATAATCTGATTTGTGTAGCTTTCTGTTTTTGGCAGGGGGGGAAGAGGAGGGAGAGGAGAAATATTTGATGAGTCGCTCGCAAAGGGAGCTTGCCTCGGTCGCTCGCGGTCCGACCTCTGATAAGGATGCTTGAAGCTTCAGATCCTCGACTTCGTGAATGGCAGCATTTGCTTTGGGTCGTTTAGCTCAGGTTCTGATAGCTGTGGCCCTGCTTTTTGCACTAACTGAGAATCTAGTGTTTCTGAGTGTACAAAGTGTTAAAATTGTAACACTTGTTCTCATAGTCCTCACAGAACACACATAATCGAGCTGGAATTGTCCACGATGGTGGGCTGAAGCCCTTGCTTGAACTTCTGGATTGAAAGAATGGATCTTTACAGCATAATGCAGCTTTTTTGCTCTGTATGGCTTGGCTGATAATGAGGTGAGAACTGGACTTAATGTGTTAGGACTACCTAGGTATTTTTAGTCACAAGATGTACTTGCTTCACTAAAACAATTCATTCTAGTAGCTGTATATGAGCAGTTTGGACATGTACATGAAGAGGGGTGATACATTTACACATGATTGCTTGGAAATGCGCATGCTTACAGTCATTTATGGTTGAACTAGTGGTGGCGTTCTTTCACTGAGTCTTCGATACTTGTGTATTGCAGGACAATGTGTCTGATATAGTCAAGGAAGGTGGAGTTCAAAGGCTCTTTGATGGTGAACTTATTGTGCAAGTAATTTTGTGGTGCTTACCTGCCTATGTCTACAAGAAAATTGTGTGAGATCCTTCTAACTTTTGATTTGGGTTTTTAGGAAGTGGGGCTTTATGTATATATTCTCTTAGGGTATATGCTTTGTCTTTTGAAGTGCTTGTAAATGTCCATAAATGCTTGTAATTGTTGTGTGAATGTTTGTGTGCGCATGGTTCTTGGTTTGTTCTTAATTTCATAGTTATCTTATTGCATTTATTGGTTGGTTGTAACGGTTGTCGGAAATTTTTTTTTATAATGAATACTTCTAGAAATCTATTTCAACAGGAGCTCAGTTACATGCATAATTTGTGAGGTCATCAGGGGAGGCCCCATGAACATTGTTTTTGAGCTGTTTGGTTAGGCAATGTTTGTGGGGGCCGGGTTTTGACTCGATGTTCGTTGGTAATTCGGTCGGCTGATTGGTCACCGAATTGTTGGCGAGCTCTCTTCTCCTGACCTCGATGCATGTAATTTAATCACATTAAATCGATGCTAAAGTGAAATGGATTCCTCGAATCTTACTGGACCTATAAATGCCATGTGAATGTTTGTGGGCATATGATTCCAGGTTTGTTCTTAATCTCATAGTTATCTTATTGCATTTACTGGTTGGTTATAACGGTTGTCAGATTTTTTTTTTTTATAAGGAATAATTCTAGAAATCCATTTCAACAAGAGCTCAGTTACATGCACAATTTGTGAGGTCGTTAGGGGAGGCCCCATGAACATTGTTTTTGAGCTGTTTAGTTAGGCAATGTTTGTGGGGGCCGGGTTTTGACTCGATGCTCGTTGATAATTCGGTTGGCTGATTAGTCACCGAATTGTTGGCGAGCTCTCTTCTCCTGACCTCGATGCATGTAATTTAATCACATTAAATCGATGCTCAAGTGAAATGGATTTTTCGAATCTTACTGGACCTATAAATGCCATGTGAATGTTTGTGGGCATATGATTCCAGGTTTGTTCTTAATCTCATAGTTATCTTATTGCATTCACTGGATGGTTGTAACGGTTGTCGGAATTTTTTTTTTATAAGGAATAATTCTAGAAATCTATTTCAACAGGAGCTCAGTTACATGCATAATTTGTGAGGTCATCAGGGGAGGCCCCATGAACATTGTTTTTGAGCTGTTTGGTTAGGCAATGTTTGTGGGGGCCGGGTTTTGACTCGATGCTTGTTGGTAATTCGTCGGCTGATTGGTCACCGAATTGTTGGCGAGCTCTCTTCTCCTGACCTCGATGCATGTAATTTAATCACATTAAATCGATGCTGAAGTGAAATGGATTCCTCGAATCATACTGGACCTGTAAATGCCATGTGAATGTTTGTGGGCATATGATTCCAGGTTTGTTCTTAATCTCATAGTTATCTTATTGCATTCATTGGATGGTTGTAACGGTTGTCGGAAATTTTTTTTTTATAAGGAATAATTCTAGAAATCTATTTCAATAGGAGCTCAGTTACATGCATAATTTGTGAGGTCATTAGGGGAGGCCCCATGAACATTGTTTTTGAGTTGTTTGGTTAGGCAATGTTTGTGGGGGCCGGGTTTTGACTCGGTGCTCGTTGGTAATTCGTCGGCTGATTGGTCACCGAATTGTTGGCGAGCTCTCTTCTCCTGACCTCGATGCATGTAATTTAATCACATTAAATCGATGCTCAAGTGAAATGGATTCCTCGAATCATACTGGACCTGTAAATGCTATGCGAATGTCTGTGCGCGTCTGATTCCAGGTTTATTCTTGATCTCCTGGTTATCTAATTACATTTATTGGTTGGTTGTAACGGTTGTGGGAAAAAAAAATTTATAAGGAATAATTCTAGAAATCCATTTCAACAGGAGCTCAGTTACATTCATAATTTGTGAGGTCATTAGGGGAGGCCCCATGAACATTGTTTTTGAGCTGTTTGGTTAGGCAATGTTTGTGGGGGCCAGGTTTTGACTCGGTGCTCGTTGGTAATTCGGTCGGCTGGTTGGTCACAAAACTTAAAGGTGATCATACTTGTACGATAGTTACATACACACCCAAAAAGGGGGCAAAAATCCATTGTAGTTGCATAAAAAACCAAAGATAGTTGCATGCGACCGGTAGTTGCATCCCAGTTGCAAACATGGTGGGTGCATATGACAAAATTTCTAGTAGTGGAAGAATTATGACTCGCAAATGGTTTTGAGATCCACTGTGTATCACAAGAGCATGGCATTGTATTCTTATTTTGGAAGCAGGGTTTATAGTCATTTGGAGTCACTTTGGGCCACAAAAAAAGTATCTATATCAAAATTTCAAAATTTACAATGTAAAAGGGTTTACAACTCTTGGGTATCTAACACACTAGCTGTCTATCTAGACCTCCTTCCCCTCTTGGATTTCTTCCTTGAATATTTCTTCCTAGTGTTCTCTGGTGGAGGGGGAGGCTGCTCATCCTCCTCCCTCTCTTCATCCTCCCCCTGCCTCTCCTCCTCCTCCTCCCTATCCTCGCCCCCTGTAGAACCTACATTTCGACTAGCAAATGAACTGGGTCCACTGCTAGTGGTAGCACTGGGGGGAGCAGTGGTAGCGCCTCTCTCCTCCTCATCACTGCTGCCCTGGGAGCTCTCACTCTCACCCTCAGATGCCTGCATTTCAACATGCAAAGCTTAGTCAACACCATAAATGAAAATCTTGATTCAAATGAAAACATTCTCAACATAAATAGAAATTCAATCCCAACCAAACCCACTCACCAATAACGCATCAACATGTTCAAAAAGATGCTCCTTGCCATGCTCCTGGCCCATTGTCATTTCTGCAGTTGTGATCTTCCTCTTGTACCTTTTGTAGTGTCCCCATAAAACAACAAGTCAATAAAAACGCATATATGCGAAGCGCAGACCTTCGCATATTGTAACTTGCAAAGAAGTTTGCGATTTGTTCAAGTCTATGACCTCTTTTGCGAAGCGCAGACCTTTGCATATTGTAAGTTGTGAAGCAATTTGCGATTTGTTCGAGTCTACGACCTCTTTTGTGAAGCGCAGACTTTCGCATGCTATAACTTGTGAAGCAGTTTGCGAAACAAATAGCATCGTGCCTTTGTAAAACAAACGCCATTTGACCTATCTTTGCGATGCAATTCGCATCGCAAAGGTATCCCAAACAGTCCTATGTGATTCGACAGAAACGAATATTTGCAGAAAAAAATGGAGGAGAGGGAGGATACTTACAAATGCTACTTTGAGGCCGGGAATGCCACCTTGCCCTAGCCTATGGGTGGTGGGTGGAACCAGTTTCACTCGCTCTGCTGCCTTGAGGAACTTCAATGGTGGATCACCAACCTCATCCACCACTAATTGGCATTGAGCAAGCTTCAGCTCTAGTGCCTTCAGGTCACGGTCAGACCTCCCAGACTCTCTTACCTTCTTGGCCTTGGCTAGCTGCTCTATGATCTCCTTCAGCTGCCTTGTTGCTTTCAGCTGCACCTCAGACTAGTAGAAGGCATTCCAGATGTCTTCTGAGAATTGAAGTGGCCTCTCCAAGTTCCTGTACACATTCAGGTCTCTTAGGTGAGCACGAATCTTCATCTTGTCATGGTATCTTGCTTGAGACATTGAATTGGAGATCTTGTCTACAATCCACTGTGAATCAAACTCTCCTCCATTTCGAAATGCTCCCTTGACCTGATTTATCACTCTCCTCTGCTCTGCCTTTGAGAGAGTGCCCCACTCAACTCCTCGTGCAAAGTTGGTGGAAACAATGTGCCTAATGGTGCTCTTGGCCCTAATGTATGCTAGCTTGGTTGGAATTCCCTCCTCTGCCAATGTTATCAGAGGGAGCTTCTTCCTCTCCTCCTCCTTCTTCTTCAGATCGAGCTTCTCCTTTCTGATGGGATCCCTCTCATCCTTCCTCCTTTTCTTCTCGAGCGTTCTAGGTGAGAGAGCTCCTGTTGTTGCTCTCTCATCTCTCTTTCTCTTCTTCTCTGCTGCCTTGGCTTCTACAGCCTTCCTTGCCTCCTCCTCTCTTTGTGCTTCCCCAGCAATCAGCCTTGCTTGCAATGCTTGACCTAAGATGGCTGTCAAGGATGCCAACCCTTTAGGTGTTCTAGTATCGATTGCAAACAACTCTGAAGCTCTAAAGTGATCAGCAACCATCTTCTTCAACCTTTCCTCATTGTTGTCACCTCCTCTAGACCCAGAACCCCCTCCACTAGTCCCAGCCATTGCAATCCGCCCCCTCCTCTCTGCCCAAGTTTTCCTTCGAAAATTCTCGAGCAATGCCGAGAATGAGTTTAAATTCACTCGCCGTCCTACTCTAGTCTAGAGCCCCAGAAAGATTTCACTACACCTTGTTCCGTTCCAGCTTAAGGACTTTCAAAAATTCAGGGCTTGCGATGTAACTGCATCTAAACCTACGATACGGTATTGCTCGCAACGGCCGTGCAATGTTGTTCGTTTCGCAACATTAGAGGGTTGCAAAGTTGGGGGCTTCATTAATGTAGGAGGAAGTTAAAGGTTTTAAGGCTTTGGTTTAAGTAACGAATGCAGATGCGAAAAGGGATGCGATGGTAGGGGGTTCGTAAGGGGTTCGCAAAGTTTTAGGTTTAGGGTTTCTTCTCGAGAGTTTTAGGTGAGAGAACTCCTGTTGTGCATATGGCAAAGGGTTTCGGGCAACCAGTCCTATAGGCATTGTTGACCCCACATTGGATGCAGGTATGCATTTCTTTTTAGTTTAGGTAGTCTCAATTTATGAGTTGTCAAGGGTTTATATTGTTGTATCACATGTTTTTGAAAGTCTAATCTAGTCTTTGCCTTACATTTGTGCCTTATTAATGTGACAGATGATATGTTTTCCTCCTCCGTTGTCTCCACTAGTGACTCATCCTCCTCAAATGAAAGCAGATTAGCTCATACACAAGCAGAGGTGTCCCATTCTCCTCGTGGTCCACCTCGGCAACTTTGCCAATGCACCAAGTGTGTTGGTCAGATTTCACAAAAGTCATATGTTTGTGCTCAACACATTCAACGATTTGGGCGTCATCGTGGTCTTACCCCAGGAGCTTCTTCATCTCATGTGGTAAGTGTCATTTTACCATTGTCATTTTTCCTCTTTGATACATGTTATTTTTCATGAAATCCTCTTTGAAACTATTTTCACTTCCATGGTTTGTTGTGGTTTTGTTAATGTAATAGGGTTCCCGTATGACACCACCACCCTATGTTCTATCACAAGGGGTTTTAGCTACCATAGGAAATGCACTTTCGCATGCATTTGCTGTAGGGATTGGTGCTTTTCATGAGGCCAGTAATCCACATCATGAGGCAAGGCCATGTCTGCCCTCCGTTAGACAGCGATCCAAAGCACAACATCCAAGTGAGGGTCATGCTAGGACTATTGTTGAGGGCAGATGGGGTATGTGTGAGTTCACTGGCAAATGTGCCAATATTATCCAGTCATGGAACCTCGCAGTTCTTGGTTTGCTTGATAGTTTGCCCTATGATGAGGAGGTTGTGGTTTGGGGTAGACGATGGATTGTTAAGACCTCTACACTTGGAGAGAGGCATGACTATGGAGTATATGCTTGTGAGGACATCATTGTAGAAGATTCAATTAGTTGTCATAGAGAGGGTCCTACTTTGTTGCCTTATGGTGGGCCTATCTATAAGAGAAGACATTGGAACATGATCCTCAAACAACATCCTGAGTGGAAGACCTTTGCTCTTGAGATGGACACCTTTGCTGGTAGCACTAGGAGGCATAATGATGTGAGGGTGATAGATGGAGACCCCATACGTTCTAGAAACATTGTTGGTTTCATCAACAATACGGTGGGGACTTGGCCTAAGCGTAGGGCTAATTGTGAGTGGGTTTTTGTTGAGGGACCTCCTCCAGCACCATATGGCCAGACTTATCGTGAAGACCATTGCCTAGTGTTAGCTACTAGGACGATCAAATCAGGAGATGAGTTGTTTACACACTATGAGTGGAATTAGGATTCCACCATTTCTAAACTATGTACTTTGATTAAAACATAACATACCATATCTATATACATGCATTTTGGCATTTTTTATTTATAATGTAATATGCAACTATGCTTGGTATATAGTTAAAATCTTCTGGATTTGGTATTGCATAGAATATTCGACCTTTTGAAGACATGCTACCACGGAGGTTGAGAGCAACATATCGGGAAATGGGCATGCCACACAAATCAAACTCTTCATCAACTCATTCTTCATCAAATGACTTGTTTGTTCATGATGAAGGTGTCTCTCAACCAGTTCAGGAAGCACCACTGCCTGCAAACCAAGAACAAGCGATGGATGACTTCATGGTTGACTAGTTTGGACTTGACATAGTTCATGATATGTCTAGCAACCCACATGATGAAGGAGCCAATGCAGATGATCCACGTCATCAACATACTGCCCAAGGACAACGGCAGTGGCAAGAGGCGAAGGCACATGCTCAAACACCTATTTTTCAAGGTGCAAGGTTGAGCCATTTAGCAGCCATACTAGGGTTGTTAAACATCCAAGCAAAACACAAGGCAAGCAATACTATATTGTCAGACATTTTCCAGTTTTGTCATAGCCTCTTGCTACCTAAGGAAAATGTTTTGCCAGGATCTTGGAAGGAGGCTAAAAAGATCTTATCCTCCATAGGCATGGAATATCAAATTGTCCATGCATGTGTTAATGACTGCATGTTATTTCATGGGAACAATGCCCATTTAACGGAGTGCAATACATCTAAAGAGGTTCGATATGATCCTCACATGCTTACAAAGAAGGTGCCAGGAAATCAGTAAGGTGGTTTCCCATTATTCCTCACTTGTTGCACATATATCGGTGTACAGACTTGGCCGAGTTAATAGTTTGGCATAAGAAACATCGATCAGAGCCTGGTGTTATGAGGTTACCGATTGACTCTCCTGCTCACAAGCATGTGGAGTCAACATGGCCAGAGTTTGAACGTGACCCTAGGCATGTGAGGTTGGGGTTAGCATCAAATGGTGTTAGTCCACATTCACTTGGAGGAAAGGGACGACCTACCTCTGTTTGGCCAGTTGTTGTCATGAATTACAACCTTCCTTCGTGGTTGTCTATGAAAAAAGGATTTTTGTTGCTTTCTCTTATTATCCCAGGGCCAAGTAAGGTGAAAAACCTAGACACCTACTTAGCACTAGTGGTCAATGAGCTCAAAACATTGTGGGATGGAGTATGGGCATATGATGGGAGGAAGACCACTGGAGGAATACCACGTGTATTCAAGTTGAGGGCAATCTGCATGTGGACAATGCATGATTATCCTGGTAAGAAATCATGCACATGCCTCTATATATTTCTTTATTATTCTGTTTTGTGATTATTTGTTGTTCTAATATTCTGTTCTTCTGCAATCAGGGTTTGGTTTTGTAAGTGGGCTGCAAACTCAAGGCTATAAGGCCTGCTCTACATGTGGCCCAAGTTTCGAGGACATGGCTAAATACTCAAGCCATCTTCACAAAATTGTTTACCTTGGCCATACAAAGTTTCTTCCATTGGGACATGATATGAGATTAGACCCACTTTTATTTTCATCTTTTGACATGCCTTATGGTGATGAGCGTGATATTCCAGAAACTACCACTTTTGCATATTGGAGGGATGTGGCCAATAAAGTTATTGACCTAAATGATTCTATGGTGTTTGAGGGTAGTGGATTGACAAGGTGGGGTATACTCAACAGCTTGCCTTACTGGGGTGAGCTGAAAATACGTCATCTCTTGGACCCCATGCACATTGAGGGAAATGTGGGAAACGCTATTATAAAACAACTCTATGGAGAGAAGGACAATAACTTTAGGGAGGCCTGTGAGGATTTTGAGAGGCATCTCGATGTGTGGATTACTGTTGATCCTAACACAGGTATTGAGCAGCGACCATCAGCTCCATGGACACTTACTACACAGGAAAGAAGAGACTTTCGAAATCGCATAGGAGAGATGTGATTCCCTACAGGTTTGAACTTTGATGGCAAGGGTTGAATTTAGAAGTACTCTATTGCTTTTATTTATATTTAAATCTGTATGCCTTATACTGGAAAAAGAATTTGAAGTATAGAATGTTATCTGTTGGATGTCTAGAATACTTTTGTATAATTTTATGGTACCTTGTTGCAGGTTATGGAGCTAATCTTCAAAAAGCTTTTAGTAGGGACGATGACCACAAGTGGCCAAGGTATCTCAAGACACATGACTATCATCGTTTATTGCAACACATATTGCCTGTGGCAATGATAGGCTTAACTAGTGCAAAAGTACAAGATGATCTTTGGTCATTGGGAAATCTGTTGAGATGGGTATGCTCAAAGGAGTTATTTGTAGAGGAGATTCCAAGAATGAGGGTAATAGCAGCAGAGGTGGTATGCAAGTTGGAAAAGGCTTTCCCTCCATCATTATTTGATTGTCAAGTGCATTTACTAGTTCACCTTGTGGATGAGATAGCCATTGCTGGTCCTGTGCATTGTCGGTGGATGTATTGGCTTGAAAGATATATGGCAGTATTAAAGGGTTATGTCCATAACCATGCACAAGTGGAGGGAAGCATGGCAGCAGAGAGCATGTTTTATTGCACCAACATCTTGGCCATTATAGATCCATCATGTCCTCATGTTTAGATGGAGGAAAGAGAAGAGGAGGAAGACCGTTTGACTGGTGCCATCAAAACACGTATGTTATTACCTACAGAGTTAATTTAGCTGACCACATTCATGTTGAATAATAGTAATGTCATGGAAGAGTGGAGGAACTTCTATGAAAATGCCAAAAGTATGAGTGGGAGATCAAAGATTTTTCCTACGTTTCATAAGTACATGAAAGAGAAGTTGGTTGAAGTGGATCAATTGTTGGCACAAGGAGAAAGTATAACATGTTTTCCAGAGATCACAGATGATGTTCGCACCATGGTTCATGGACCACTAAGAGTTGTGACAACACGTTCAGCAATGTGGACACAAGGAAGACATTTCAGGTATTTATTTTTTCTATTTCATTAGGCATATTAACTCATCTTCATATTCCAGACAAGTTTTTTAGAATGTTCTAGGATGATTTTTATGGGCATGAAGTTTCTATTATCATATAAGTTTAAGACTCACAATGCCTAACACAATATTAATTTCAGGATTTCCAGTTTGGATGAAAAGAGGGGCCGCACCTTTGACTGTGGAGTTCGAGGGCAATTCATTCAGGACTCTAGAAGTAGTCGGCATGACAGGAATATTATTCGAGATATTGTGCCACATTATGGAAAGCTGGAAGAGATCTTGGTGGTATCTTATGATGCACATTCAAAGTTTGAAGAGTATGTGTTTAAGTGCAAGTGGTTTAAAGTGAACCTTACTGGTGCAAATCACACTGTAGTTCAGGATGAGTGCGGACACACACGGTTAAAGACATCTACCACTAGTTATCAACCATCTCATTGGCAAACTTCAGAGCCATTTACTTTTCCCAGTCATGTAGAACAATGTTTTTATCTTCCTTATCCCCCAAACCCAGAGGAGTGGTCACTTGTTGTCACATATGTGCCACGGTCCCGTTCTATTCTAGGTGAGAAACCAGAGGTTGTGTTTACAACCTCTGAGGTGGATGATGACCACATATAATGTACTACTCATTAATTTTATGCAAATTGCCATTGAGGCTTGTGGTTCTATATTACTGCACAATGTTCATTGTGTCATTTTCTGCCTATTCTGCTCCATTATGTAATTTTATTTTCAAGAATAGGAGCACTGCTATGCTTATTTTATTGATATTTTCACTTAGTCTACCAAGGTAATATAGATTATAATAATGGTTAAGTGGATTTATAGCTTCCATTTGGTCTAAAAGATTTTTTATTTTTTTATGGCGTTTTGGGAATTAGATGACATTGCGAAACCCTTTTGCGAAACTTCCTTCTCCAGTAACCCTTTCATTAATTTGCGAGCTAACGCACATCGCAACTTGTGATACGCCCACCAAAGGAAACTTTTGTGAAAATCTGTGGTGAGGTTTGCGATACATATTCAAACGTAAAATGAGTGGCGTCGAATAACGCAAGTTGCGATGTCTTGTGAGTCTCAAAGTTTGTAGCGATACTCTATGTATTGTAAAAGTTGCGATGTTTTGAATATGATTAAACGTTGCGAAGTGCGGAATATCGCTATGGTGGACAAAGATTGAGCGGGTCGCAAAGTTTTGTTTGTCGTGTATCTCGCAAAAACGCTGCGATGATTAAAGGTTCATTATTAATTTGCGATGAGTGGTGCACCACAAGTTGCGATGCGTATCGCATCACAAATTTGGCAGATTTTTTTTGCTTCACAAACTCTTCAGGTTTTTTATTTTTCCTTCGCAAACCTTTCAGATTTTTTGTTTGGCCCTTCGCAAAAAGGCACAATATGTAGTAGTGATAGTCACCATGAGGATTTAGAAATCTAGTCTAACTATGGAGGAAGTTTTCCCTAATAAAAGAATTCTAGAAAAATTAACAAAAGAAGGGAAGTGTTTGGCCTTTTACATAGCCGTCAACAAAGCTAAAACCCTAAACAAGCCATAACCCTAAACACCTAATAATGTATAGTAACCTAAGAACATACATTAACCCTAAAGGCATGATTAGCATGCCCATAACCGGTCGTCATGTATAACACCATGCATACGAGCATGACAAGTACTAAAGTTACATTGTATTATTATATATAACCTATTTAGATATATTAAGTATAGTAATTTAAGTATGTATAAGTTTAAGCCATTATTTTTATGACACATGTCCATGTTGTACACATTTAGTTGCATGTTAGTTGCACACACAACTATATGACTGAAAAGTTATATAATACTAGATTTGTAATTGGAAACATGATTAAGATAGTTATAAACGACAGTTAGTTGCATGCCAGTTGCATAGTGATTAGTTACAAATGATAGGATTTCTAGTAGTGCCTAATGGATGTACGAATAACATCATGCATTTCCTTAGCCATTTTCCACCCACTCCCATATGTATAATGTTTTTAAAGGTTTTTTTAACTTTTAGGATGGAAAACAATTCCTTGAAAACTTCACATTCGCACATTAGACAACCATGGTTCAAAAGACGAATTTTTTTTGTAAATTACACAATTTTTTTTTGGTTGAAAGATGAACACCAAACTACAATTAATTTAGAATTTTTTCAATATGTCTACCTACATAAAGCCTCTTATTTTTTACATGTGTAGATTCTTTGTACTAATCCCCAACAACAATTCCAATAGAAGCAACAATTGTTTTTCTCCAACCAATGTGTTTATGCAAAGTATCCAACTTCAATGACAAGAACTTGTCCTTTCCTTCAACAATTGAACACATCATGCATTTCATTAACCACTTAAGAATCATCTCCCAAAACTAATTATGCCTAAGGAAACTTGGTTGCTTAAGAATCTTGGAAAATCTAAAACTTATCATAAGACCTTTTAGGTTTCTTGATTGGAAGTTCATGCGCACTAGGATTAGAAGGCTCAAAAACAACTAACAATGCAAGTGGAGGAGCATGAGATGTTGACGACCTTGCCATGCTAGTATTCAACTAACCTTGACCAAAAAAGAAATGTGGGTCCAAATTTTTTAAGGTATACCAAAATCTTGTCACAATGTCACATTTTTGTCTTATTTACATAGTCTTTTTTTACCATGTAAAGTCACATTTATGGATGATATGATGGAATTTGAAATTGTAATGGTCTAAACTATAATCCTTTTAAAATTTCTGACAACTTTTGACTCATTAATTTTTATGGAGATCAAAATATAGGGCAAAAAGGACTATAGTAAGGACTAGACCCTTTTCGTCCTATGTGGTACACCTTAAAGATTTTCACCAAAGTTTGAATTGAAAATTTGCAAGAACCTTCAATTGGTGCCATTATGATAAACAACTTGAACAAAAAAAAGAAATTGAAGAAGATTAGAAGCCAGAGCATGCAAATGAATTGGAAACATGCATAATCAAAAAATAAATTCAAGTTGTAATATGAACCAAAAAAAGGAAAGAGGAGGTCAAAGCTATAATCATTGTGGATTATATATTCAAGAATCAAAAGTTTGGTTCTAGAGCTCAATTCATCACCTTGAGGATTGAACGCTATGACTTTGATAGATGATTTGAAGAATCATGTAGACTTTAAAAGAGTTGCAAAAGCCTTGAAAGAATTCCTTCAAGTTCATTGATTGTTCCATCCTCGTAAGTTGTGAGCAACAATTCTTGCGACAACAAGATCCTACCACCACTAAGTTTCTTTGCACAAGGCACACTGCACATTCAAAACAAGCAATGATAATCTCATGCCACCATTTCTAATAATCTTTTGTTAAAACTCTTCACTTAAAATTTTTAATCATTAATAATTAATCGCAACCATTGGAGTTTTTTTGGAGGGTCAATACTAAGCTAGCCATTAAATCTTCAAGGCAATCCAACAAATTCAACGATCATATTTTACAATCTCCAAAAAGGGATGGCCAAGATTTGGCGATAAACAAAAAGCTTAAAGTGCCCTAAAGGCGAAATTGAAAAACCCTAAAGGTGCAAATGGCAATGGATGTTTATAGTCGAACAACTTTTACCAGTGATGGACAAAGATGGGAGATTGATGTTTTAGTGCACATGATGTTGTATTATTTTAGGCGATCTCCATTTATTTTATTTTTTATTTCTTTCATATCAAATCACATGTGTGGATTGTGTGTCGCCTTATGGTGATAAATTTCTAGGAAACAAAACCCTAATAGATATTTTATTAAGCTACATCTTGCCCCTACCTACCTATTGCCTTCTATTTGTTCATTGGTTAAATTTTTGCTCTTTAGGCAAAAGCCTTTATCCTTTTTTTGCTAAACCTTTGTTTTTTGGGAACTTATTTTTATTTTTATGGTTAAACCTTTATTTGGGTGTAAACAAGTCAAATGAGCCAATGGCGTTATTTTAGAAAAAGATTGCATGTCCTTTTGCCCAAAAATAACTCTTTCATATAAATGAATTTTTTAAAAAAAAATTTACAAATTGTTATAATAAATACTTACAATTGTCCAAGTACATAACATGTTTTTTTGTTTGTAATTTTTGAATAAATATGAATTTTTGAAAGTGTGTTCATTCCTTGTAAATTCATTGTTTTGAAAATGATAACAATTTCAAATCATTACCAAAAATTGATTTAATTTTTTTAAAATAATAAATTACAAATTTTCTTAACACATCATGTACATTATACCCCATTTATACGTGGTAAATGGTTTTTGAAGTTTTAAAATTCTAGATCAATATTGGAAAGTTCTTTGAATTTTTAAATGTTTAAATTTCCATCTATTTTTAAGTATGAGTGTTTTTCGAATGTGGCTAATAGGTCTTTATCCTTTTAATTTTTTCCTTTTCAATTTTGTTTCATATATGAGTCCTTTTGATAATCCTTTGCAAAATTCATTCCTTCGAATGCAATAGATGTTCATTTATAAAGGTCCTAAATCGAAATTTAAACTTCAAATTTTATCAAATGAGTTTTTGGCTTGAATCCTTTGATATTCATATGAATGAAAAAAAAACAACTTATCATGATTGCCATGGTTTCAAATAGTAAAACATAAATACTTCTCCAATTTTAACTGTTTTTCTTCGTCATCCAATATATTTTTTAGCTTGTTTGATCGTGATTACACATGGATCTATTGACAAAATTAATCATTTTTCTTAATTAAACTTTTACATTTCAAGAAAACCTTTTACTTATTGGTTAAACCATTATTTCTCAGCAAAACTTTACCTTTTCTTAATTAAACTCTTATCTTTCACAAAATTGATATGTTACTTGGGTAAACTTTCATTTCTTGGCAAAACCTTTTTATTTTTTCCCTAAACCTCTACCTTTTGGCAAAACCAATATCTTTTCTTGGCTAAGTTTTTACTTTTGGACATAACATTTTTACTTATTGGCTAAACCACTACCTTTCAACAAAACCTCTTTACTTATTAGTTAGACCTCCACCTCTTGAAAAAACCAATATTGTTTTTGACTACATCTCTATATCTTAACAAAATTAAATTTTTTTTCTTGGCTAAACTTCCACCTTTTAGCAAAATGTTTTTACTTCTTAGCTAAACCTCCACCTTTTGGCAAAACCAATATTTGTTTTTGGCTGAACTTTTACCTTTCAACAAAACCTTTTCTATTTTTTGATTAAATCATTACCTTTTTAGTATGGCTCACACACAAGAAAATCTAAAATGTATTGTGAAAGGTGATAATTATAGTCAATGAAGGTATTGCAAAAATCAATGCATTTAGGGTTGAATGGAACTTTAAAACAATTTTGAACTGATTTTACAATGTTTTTCTTAAATGAATAAATTTCATTAACCCACTTAAAACCATAATTCATTACCTACATTTAAAACATTTATGAATTAAAAACCAAGTAGGTATTGCAAGTTGTGTTAATTATCCAATATGCAATACTTGCATCAAGGGGTGTGCTAAAATTAACATTTTTTGGTCCAAACTTTCAATGGACCCTCGACCTCAAAATGCAATACCCACATTGATATCATGCCAAAATCACATGTCGAACATGACACATGCAACATTCACATATGAACAAATGTTGAATTGGGAAAACATGTAGGTATGCAAATATCACATAATTGATTAACACAACAATGGACATTTCAAGACTCATATGTAAGCATTGCATAGTTGGCCAAAAACATTAGTGAAGAATTTGGGAACACAAAGTGAGTATTGTGAAGTGGCAATGTTGCAAAATGTAGTTTAACAATTATTGAGTATTACATGGTTGGTCAAAAAAACCAATGAAAATTTGGGAGGTTGATGCGGGTATTACCGGGTGAAAACATTATAGAATGCAATATGAAATACTCATAAACTTGACAATAAAAATTCATTAAGATCTTTTGGAAACCATTCATATGTCATTGATTAACATAATACCAAACCAAATGGCATACATTAACCTTTCATTTTTATGTACATGTAAACCACATGGAAAATGCACCAAACCATAAGAATTGTGTGAAAAGAAATGCAAACCAGCAAGTTTGTGTTAATACAAGAAGAGAAATAATGACATGCTATTCCTTCTTCACAAAAGGACCCTTTCTATCATCAGCCTCTTCATTTATAATATCATGAACTTGGTGATAAATTGTAATTACTTTGATTGCCTTTGTAATATGGTGATACATGTATAATTGTTGGTGCTAAATGTGAAAATAAATTATGTTGATCACAAACTCATCCTCAATGGTTCTACATAATCTAATTTATAAATACAAACATGCATTAGTAAATAAAAGTTTCAATGTTTTTCTTAAATTTTTAAAAAAAAGACACACACAAACATTAAAAAAACAAAAGATATATAGAAAGAGAAGTAAGGAGAAAAAGAAGATAAAACATTTTTTTTAAAATGAGGAATTGGAGCAAGGAGAAAGAGAAGAAAAAACAGCAAGAAGAAAAAGAAGAAAAAATAAAAGAAAAAACAACCAAGAAGAAAAAAAAGAAAACCAAGACATGAAATGTAAGTTGTGAGAGTGGGGGAAAAAATGGCAATGAAAAAGTGGGAAATGTTTCCTAAAAAGTAAAGCTTCATCCAACAACTGAACCCACAACAAGTTCTGTTGGATTGGTGCATTGGTGGGTGGTGGTTCACTCTAGCCCGGTTATTTGCTTTGTATGCTTTGTTTGTTTGTTTTCTTTGTTTGTGAGGGGAGATCTCCTAAACTACAATGCACCCCACTGCATTCTTGGTACTGTTGCAAAGCCTTGGATGAGTAGGGGGTGCACAAGGTGATTTGTTCATGTCAAAATGATTGAATATTGAACAATTCGTTGAAAATTCAATAAAACAAAAACTAAATTTTTTGAGGGAAATTGGCACAAGCTACTGGTATTGCTAGAAAGCTTTGATGAGAGAGATTTCTTGGAGGGGATTTCATAATTTTTAGACATTAGGTAAGGAAGATATTGAATTTTGAGTAATTTTAGTCATGCAAAATTTTATTTTTATTTTAAAACTAAAAATTGCATTCTATCATTAGCCCCATGTTTACACTTGGAACAGCTACATAATCATGTTCACACCAGTCTTGATCAGGTCTTACTTTTCAAGAGAACCTCTCATCTTGATTTCAACTTTTGAAAAACATTGAGAGAGTCCCCATTCCACTTCAAGGATTTTTTTAAAAAGCCTCCAGTCCAATTCCAGACCAAGTTCTCTTTCAAGACTCTCAATTCCCATTCTCCTAAAAAATTCTTAAGTAGGTCTACTTCCAAGTTTTACATATCTATATGCATATACCAAAACTGTTTTTTTTCTAATTACTCGCAGTCTACCATCAATAATGTGTCTAACCATATATCAACCACATGCCTAATTCTAACCCCATCCCACCCCCAAATTACTATTCAAAATAATCTACACTTAACTCATTTTCTCTAAACTAACAAAATGTCTCACCCCAGTAAGAATTGCTTTCATTGAAATTAAGATTTTAAATTTAACTTTTAAATTTCTAAAAACTTGAAAAATCAAAACCTGTACAAAACAAGTTTTGGGGCCAGTTCTGATACTAGCTGGAAGTTGATTTTCAATTCCAGTTCTGATCAATCTACAAGTAGGCCAACAATCTACAATTTGGCTCACACATTAGTGGTATTTAACACTGTTGTGCCATTCTTCTGTTTTAAGAGAACTTCCAGTCCTAGGTTTGATACTTTTTAAAAATTGAAGATTTTCCAAGTGCAGGTTTGAACCCGGGTTCTTTTCATTTTTAAACCTTCCAAATTAATTCTACCACATCTTTTCAAATTCAAGAACCTTGGGGGCCTAGTTCAAAACTCAAGCCTGGTTCTATGTACACATTACACACTCCTCTATAGTTGGGACAAAAGCTTATGAGAACAGTCAAATTTTCGAATGGACTTGCACTCCACCTCCCTTCTTCAAATCATAGGTTTTGGAATGAGTTGACAGCCCCTAGGTGCAAGTACAGCCATAGCCATAGTGCTACCACTTTGGCCTTCAAATGACACCCAAGAACTCCTTTGCAAAACAACTCGCACCACTTGGCAGACAAACATATGCAAGGAGTGTCAATACTTGGAAGCATTGTCCAAACATCCAATAAGACTCATGCTCAAAACCCCACTGTCTATTTCCACCCTATGTTGCCATTCTGCAGTCTTGTGGAAAACCTTGAGCTCCTAAGCATCTCACTTCTGCACAAGTAGTCCATAGCCAATCATTGGGAGTTACGAAAGCCATAATAAACGTAAGTAGATATATTAATTTGATTGATTGATCTATTTATTGCCTGGCTGCATCAGTTTTGGCAACAGACCATTAGGTATTGTAAGCGCCCTCCCAAAATGCAAAGAAACAGTTGCAGCAAAACATGGCATAGCACTTCTCTACACAAATTGTACACTCATAGAGCCATATGAGCTGTACTATGATCACAACATGAATTGCCCATATGCATGACCCAGATAGTCCTGGGCTTTGGCTACCTGCATATTTTGTGAGCATTCTGCCAATGGACATGGCAAAAACCTCTCATGCAATTCCTGGGATGATGGATATACCTGATTATGAAGACAATATTGTTCAGCCAAATTTGGAGGGCCGTGAACAGCAGCAAACGCTTAAGTAGTGAACTGTATGAGTGAACTCATCACTGCACTTCTCCTAAATCAACTTCTTGGTAGCAACTATTTCACCAGAAAGCAGGAAACTGCAGAACAAAAAAAAACCTTTACTTTCACAATTCACCTGCTGTGAAGGGGCATCTTACAATTCAAAACAGCAAAGTAAAATTCATAAGAAACTCACAATCATGACTTGTGTGTGTGTTCCCTCATTGTGTCAATTACAAGGACAAGTTTTGTATCAAATTCAATGCTGCAAAATAGTCTGTACAGAGGTCTGTTCAATTCCAGTTCCACGTAAGAACACTTGAAATTTGTACTTCACAGCTTACAGAACTATGCAATTGATTTGTTGACAGAGCATTACCTTACTAACATCACGAAGATTGAAAAGAAGCCTCCAAAACTGTGAATACATACCAGTCAGCTGCAAATTGATCTGCCATAATTTGACAGAATCCAGCAACCTGCACCAAGCAAAGACTTTCATCTAACCTATCATTTATTCCCTGTTCAGAAGTGATAAATGAAAAACCTAGCGAACCCTGATAGAGACTCAACATTCTTGCAAGTACTCATCCTACAGCCAAGACAACAGTATCCTTGTACAACTGCATTATATATGTTGGAAAAAGTATGGATTTGGCAACAGATCCCTCTTGCACACAGCTACAACCCAGGACCAAAAGCTACCAAGTGAAGGACATAAATCAGTGGTAGAAAATGAGCTAGTGTACCTTTACTCTGTAAAACTTTGTTCTTAAGAAATGATGGAGCAATCCCTGAGAATAATCTCAAGAGTCTGTATTTTGCAACAGGTTTTCAAGGTAAGTGCATGCTGGTTGTTCAAGAGCTCCAGAAGTAGACAACCAGAAATTTGACAAGATATCTCCTCACATCCTATGAAACAAACAGCCAGAAATTCATGTCACCTCAGCATAAACAGATTGACAAAAACAGTAGAGGAGGTCATCCAATATAACAAAAGAATCAAATAATACTAGTTGCAGATGCAAACAGAAAATGCAGAACCCTAACCCTAGCCCTAACCCGCTAAGTAACAAACAGAAAAAACTTTATGTATGGGATTGCAGACAAAACTCCACAACAATTCTTTAACAGTAACCATTTCTGTCATTTCCAACAAAACCAATTTTACTAACAAGTATGGCTTTAAACTTAGGTGCCCATCACTTCACAATGTCAAAAACCCTCTCTAGAACGCTACCTCACTTTCTGTTGTGGTAACAAGATTACCTCAAATGCATAACAAGAGGAGGATGGTGCATCCCCTGTTTGTCGGGCACATCCAGCAACACCTTCAGTGCTCCATCATTGCACATACAATTGAAGATCACTGATAGGATTTATACAATGTCATCAGCCTGCTTTGCAATCACAGATGTAGAGCTCTTCATCCTCCCAACATTGGTTGAGAGAAGCTGAAATGTTGTTATTGACATTGTCCTCATCACCATTCTCCATGAAGTGAACCACTGGAGGTAGGACCTAATCAAGCATGGCAGTGACTAGTTCTCCCAGTCCCAGTGATTCTACTGAAGCCCCATTCAGATCCATTTCCGGGCTACATCCCAGAACCTTTGTCACAATTCCCAAACTACAAGACTCTTTTTCCTGCCAATGTCCTCAAGGGAAGTTGTTGTTGGAACTCATTCAAATAGGAAAAGATGTACATGTTGCGTGCAAGCAACAGACAAGATTACCTTACCTACAACTTCTAATATTTTACAAATAAACACATAGTATCTATGTTATTAACTCAGAAATCAAATAAACAATGGAGGGGATGTAAGGCATATGTACTTAAGGGGAACAATTCAGGACATTAACAAAAAACCTCTCTAAGGAGATTTGCAACTGCTTTTTAAGATTACTACTGTGGAGCATCTTTCTTATTTGAGAAGGAATCCCAAAATGAGCATTCTTTGCAAATTCCTCAAATTGATGCCCATAGGCATCATAGAAGTTATCAAGTTCAGATGAGTAGTTGGTGTGTGAGAATTCATTGTGGGTCCATCCCTTGCAGTGAAGAGCTTTACAATAAAGAATCACAGCTGCTATTCTGATGCTGAAGTGGAGATACTTCCCATCAGCAATTGAAAATGGAGTTGCACCACTTTCAAGTGATTCCCATGAGGCAAGCTTTGTGAACATTGCAATCTCCATCATTTTGGGTACCTGAAATATCTCACACAAGCACCTGAGGGTGAAGATGCCAGATTGTGTCAAGCTATAACTCTTTGGCAACGTGGTGTATGCTGTGATTGCAATATTGATTCCATGTTTGCCCAGTATTGCTGCTATTTTGCAAATGATTTGAGCTGAGCGCTCAATGTTGACCTTTGTGTTGATCACCTCACTGGATGCCCATAGAGCCTGGTGATCTAATCGCTGTAGTTGTCGGATCATTTGCAGATCTTTGGTAATCATGTCGTCACTGCTCAGACTCCTCTTCAATGGGAGTAGTATAAAATGGTCTGGTAATGCTTGCACATTTGGGAAGAGGAAACCACGCTGGTCTAAAAAGTTCCTTTGCAAAAGTCTCTCACCTGTCAGGTCTGTATCACTGCTTGTAATCACTTCCTGGATTGGAAGCCCATAGACTGACAATATTTGCTTCAAGGAATGTATCGGTTTGGAATAGATACTTTCATCCACAGAGTACAAAATCCACACAGCATGGATCCTGTTGCTCCTGTTCAATGTGTCCATGGGTTGTTGGTCATGCTCATGATGGTCCCAATCTTCCCTTAATGACACTGCCCATTTTGGAAGCCATGATGAGAAGGTGCAGCTTGCATTCCTCTCTCTCAAGAATTTGTTAATGCTTTCCAGCTGCCCACTGTCACCAATACCATTGCTTACATGGATGCAAAGTGGAAGAGAAGGATGCTTCCACTCCTTATTGATGTTCATGGCCTCTGAATCCAGATCTAGGAGATTGGGTCCAATACTGTCCAACACATTTTGGTGCATATTGTAAAGTTCTGCTATGAAGGTTGCCTTTAAGACTGACTTTATAGGACTCCCTAGTATCACCAGGACTCTGGTGAAGGTCTCAGAGACATGATCACTCTCAACTGCTGCAGCATCAAGAAATGCTTGGTACATGGTCCTCCTTTTATGCTGCTGTTTATCCCAAACACATCACAATACACATCAGTGTTGGATCTTGTTGAATTAGGCTAAGGCCATTATTGAAGATAGACTAGCAATGAGATCAAGCTCAGTAGACAACGACATCAGACCACAACTTTCAGATGATTGAACATTGTGAGGTAAGTAGCATTGAAGGCATTTACTACTGTTTATATTTGCCCATGTTGATTTCCTTGTATACAGACTAGCTTAGCAACAAAAACCCCAACTCCTCAAAAACTGTTGAGTTCAAGACAAGAGGAAGTGGTCAAGAAATGGAAAACACATGCACCTCTATAGGAGAAACTGATGTAGGAGATTGTAGTGCTCGAACCAGCTGCTCGCCCCCTGGCCATCATCAACAAACCCAAAGCACAAGTCAATCCCCAAGGACTCAATGCGGGTCCTGTTATCATTTGAAAGGTCTTGAAGGAGTAGTTCCAGTTGCTCCTACCAGTACTTACAAGGCAACAAATACAAATTTCCATGGTGGGTGACAGAAGAAGTAGGAACAGGAAGATGATGAGAAATGAAGAAGAATAGAAGTCTGAAATGGCAGCAAACTATGGAACAGGACATTGCCAAATGTTGAGGAATGCAGCAGGCCTGCAACCAAAGTTGCTTGAGGAGGCTTGACAGGGTTTCAAGCATGAGCATCACAAACTGAATTGGCAAGAATCTTAAAGCTCCTGAATCAGGTTTAGGAGCACACTGGTAACAGCTGTGATTCAACCAGGACCTTGATTGTTGATGTTCATAACTTGAGACATCTGATCAAGAAGTCGAGGGTGGAAATTGTGTACATACCAACCATGAGACTGGCTTTGAGATGCCTGAGCTCCACACAAATTTCTGAGAATTTTGGTCTCTTGCTAGCTTCAGCATCCCAGCATCTCTGTATGAGGGACACAAGACATGGAGGCACCGAAGCAGGCAATTGTGGCCTCAAGCCATCTTTGACCCTCTCACGTAGATTACTTAGCTCCTGCAATTCGTAGAATGGCAAATCCCCTGTGAGAATTTCGGAGCACGTAATAGCGTAGCTATACACATCCACCATGAATGGATAACGTAATTCTTGTGGCGTCGGCTCAGAAGACTCGCGTTGATCAGAAGAAGTAAGCAGCTCAGGTGCCATCCAACGCGTTGTTCCCACGTTCGTGGTTTGCAAAGAGTAAGTTGCATTCGCGGCTTTGATTTTCGCTAGACCGAAGTCTGCGACTTTAACGCGTAAATAGCCTTTTCCGGAGCAGTCGACAGGATCGACCAAAATGTTGCAAGATTTGAGGTCGCGATGTACGATCTGTTTGTCATGTAAGTACTGCATTCCTTCAGCGATTTGCAGCATGACGTCCACTGCAATGTCAAGCTCAAATGGCCGCGTTTCATCACACCGCGGATGATCCATATGTATGTATTTGTGAAGGTCTCCAGACATGAGTTCCATGATGAGATTGCAGCTGTTTCCCTTGGTGGAAACGCCAAACACCCGCACGATCTGAGGGTGAGAGAGACCTGCTGAGATTTCGGTTTCATGCGTGACGGTCCCCTGAACAGATTTCATGGCGAATTTTTGACCTAGCCAACTCATTTCAAACACCTCACAACAACTTCCTACTCCGATTTTGCGGAAGGACTTGAACTGTGCTGATTCTATACTCGGCAACTTCAAGCTGGCTCCTTTCTTCTTGTTTGAATCAAAAGTCGAAGATTCCTGAGTAGGATCCAATTCCAACATGTTTGCTATAAGCTGCTGCTCTTGTTCATCCTCATTTCTTCTGCCACACCTCTCCAATAGCCTTTTCTTCAAGCTCCTGTGATCTTCCAAAGCAGCCTCCTTCAACATACCGCGGATCGCTTTCATCGTACTTTCGCACTCTTCCACGGTACTGAACCCTTCGATCATGATCTTGCGCCAAAGATTGCTTGAAGAAGTATCGGTTGTAGCATCCGAGGTAACGATGTGGATCACGGCAGCACACCACTCCAGTCGAAAAAAAGAAGCTGCAAAGCTTTCAGTGGTATTTACTAGCTTGACTGCCGCAATATTGAGCTGGTCCTTGTTGCAGCAAGCTCGTACGAGTTCCTCTGCCTCCCTGGTCACGCGGTAAAGCTCCTGGAGAGCTCCTTTGCATTGCTGCTTGCAGAAGAGAGACCGTTTCGATGGAAGTAGAGAATGGATATCAGCGCGTACAGTCCCCAATGTCTCCACAAGCTTCTCCGTCAAGAGACGACACTGATTCTGGTTGACTTGCACCGATTTCTTTTTTTTCAGCAGTTTCTTCACCTCATCCCACGAGAGCTGGAAGTAATTAATATCCGCCATTGACAAGTTTAATCTCAAGATCTGCCGCCTCAAGTGCTAATCCCAAAAACTGATTGGATTCTCTGATCTTCACTCCACTAGATATGCAAAGAACGTGAATTCTCTCCCTGCCTCTGCAGCATTCTCTTTGTGTATTCATTTGCAACCCAATATGTTCTTGCACACACGAGTACTTACTGCTAGAAACCTAACCTCGACATCTCTTCTGCATCTTCAGGTCCTTGTTCACAACCGATACGTTCAAACAAACCCTAACGAAATACAAGCATCATCACTTGTGTAACATGAACGGACCTCACGAAGTATTTTGACCACAATTGACCAAAGTCCTAAACTTCTTCGCCTACAACAGACTATGAAGCATATGCATCCACGGCACAAAGACTGAAGATTTCCTACACAAAAATCTCACGCAAACTGAAGCTAAACTTGCACACGCAATCTGTTGAAATCCGCCAGACCACTCTTCCGGAGCGCGTGAAACGATAGATTGTCGTGCAAACCATATGAGGTAAAGTGCGGTGCTACTTATTGGAAACAACTTTGGGAACATCTGAGAAATTTGAGGAACGAGGGTTCGTTTTAAGGATGTTGTGACGTAGCCAAAGTGATGATCATCCATAAAATAATTTAGCCAAATTTCTCTTCATTCTACAAATGAAAGTGGAAAAAAAAACGAAATCCTTCTATTTTCTTGGCTAACTACTGGAACTGATCATAAAAAATCTGACGAATTGGGGGCCAAAAAAAAAAAAAAAAAAACTTCAAAGTCTGGCGAATTTGGGTCATTTTTTCCACGAAAAATCCTTAGTATAGATTAAAATCATATTTTTCAGGTCCAGTACAAAAAACACTGTGAGGACCATTGTTGAGAACTTTACATTGGGAACAAATTGGGAACAGTCATGTTATTGTAACATTTGAACACAATGTATTGGGAACACATATGTACATCGAAATCGAAAGTCTCGTGACCTCAGGTCGGCTGTGTTGGAGTTGCTTTTCCTTGGCTATTTTTGTCACCAGTGTTGGCATTGTCTACCGAATGACAGGGGACTAGGGACATGAATTGTGGGGACCACACAGTTTGGTCACTAAAGACAGAATGGAAGTAGCCAAGTATTTCCCTCTTTTCTCCCAAGGGAAGCGCCATGCCCCGGGTAGGTGGGAAACAAGTGGCAGTTCTTTCTGTACTATCAGCAATTAGAGACCGTTCGTCCTATTTAACATTTTTCCCCACGCACTCCCCGCGAAGTACCCCCCACCTTAATTATCAACTATGTGGAATCTGCAAAATTTTGGAACAATATTTAATTTGGGTCTTTCCAAGTTCCAGGGATTTTCTTTTCACTTTTTTGATAGGGTAGACCGGCCCATCACCGATCGCCTGCCCATGACCAAACACTTATTTATATCTTCATCACATGTGCTTGATTTTGAGTGACTTACAATGTTATGGGAGCGCTACCTCAAGCTCTAGAGAAAAGGATTAATGAAAAAATAACAAGAAGAAAACTAAGATTCCAACTTACAAAATGTGTTTTTTTTCTTTTTTTCCTTTCTTTGAACCCCTCCTACATTCAAACCTCATAACTTTTTTATTTTTTATTCATTTAAAATGATTTTAAATGCCATAAAACGCCACCTGAAATTTTACAAATCATCTTTGAACTCTAATAATAACAGACTCAGCATATCAAAAAAAAATTGAATGTTTAGGAATTGGCCTTTCTAGTGTTCAGTGGATTGTTTTCTTTGAGTTCTTGAACCTCTTTACTTTGAGAGGCTATAACTTTCTCATTTCTAATCCATTTTTTATGATTGTAAGTGTGTCAATGCACCAAGAGAAAGGTTCAAATTTGGTTTGGATATTAGAAACAATGGAGCCCTCCTCTTGGATCCAGCCTGCCTTGAGCACTTAAATGTTTGGTCATCTACGGGTCTACCCTATCATGAATTTGACGAATGTTTTCAAAAAAGTTAGCAAAAATAAATCAAAATTTCACTGAAAAACACAGATGTCCTAAATTAGTTTTCACAAAATTTTGGTCCAAAAAAAGACAAAAATTTGTGTATCCATTGATTCCAAAAGGTTCCTTTCTTTGCAAGTTTGCTGGAATCGCTCTTTAATAATCTCCGATCCAAGGATGTGGTGGGTTGCAAGAACACGTATTTCCACACTGTCAGCTTGTTGAAAACCTAGGAGATTGATTATGACGTCACCCTCTTGAATTACTAGGAAAGTTTCTACCTTCTAAGTTCTCGCTCCCAACTATTTGTGGCCAGGGTGAACCAGCAACTACGCCGGTACCTCCACATTCTTGAATAAGGTAGAGCCACCCAAAACCATGTCCTAGAATGGTCTTTCATCGCCACTTGGTGTGGGGGCGGTAAAGTAAGGTGTATCACATTGTCACAATTTTATGTGCCCTTGAGCACAGCTCTTTGTACTGACATGGTCAATAAAGGATATAATTTTTTTTTAAAATTTCATTTACAAGGATGACTATGAAATTGATTTTGTATATATTATATGGACATGCCATAACACATTTCTATTGCTCATTAGGGTGGTTTAAAATCTAGATGCCATTAGTGCTTTTTTTACTTTATTGCAGGGCTCCATGGAAAAACTTTTTTTGGGGCACAAATTCGCAAGACAATGATGGGTTTTGGCCATCCATTTGCTAGGATGAAAAATTTCACTAGCCAGTTGGCACACATACACACATCAACTAACATTAGGGTTTTGCTAGATGATGAGCATCTAGCCGTCCATTTTGCATGCCAATATTCCCAAGGGCTTCATGTCACTTCATGATTTTGATGAAGTTTCGTGGCTAGTCAATAATAGCTACAAGGTTGTAATAAATACTTAGTATCTAGGTAGGAAATAGGTACTAAGTACTAGGTACTAGGAATAAGGCAATCATTGACTCATTAGTGAGTGGTCACTAAAACCTTAACCTGAATAGGAAGCCAATGACCAAACATTCAAGCTCAAAACCTTAAACTTGTGCAAAGGTTCACATCTTGCATCTCGCAAGGGCTGATTCCCAAGTCCCAACTCTCAATGTTTTTTCTTTCCATCTTACATTGTTCAATGTCAACAATTGCAAGTTGCAACTCGCAACATTCAAGATTCATCACTCAAGGATGAATATTTAAGTCATTTAAAATACAATGGGTATGAAGGTCATTGATGAACATTGAACAAAGATTTGAAAGATCTTCATCTTGGTTCTAAAATATGCAAATTGCAAGTTTGCAATGACTTCAAATTTATTTGTTGCATTGATCTATTGTCTACATAGTATGAAATGGCGAATGACAAAATTGCACAATGCAAATTTTTTGAATTGGTTATCATTGGCATGAACAAGCTTGATCAGCAAAGCTTGAACATGAAAAGAGCCTAGGTTTGATCAATAAATTTTAAGTGTGAATGGGGCCTAAGGTTGATTTGTGAAACTTGCACGTGAATGGGGCCTTGGCTTCAATGGTGAAACTTGAATGTGAATAGGGCTCAAGTTTGATCAATGAAACTTGATGGGGCTTATGTTTGATTCTTGAATCCCAAGCAATGAACCTTGGTGTTGCAATGTTGGTATTCAAGAATTGAGATCCGATGGTGCTCAATCTTTAAGGCTCACCACTCCACCTTGAAATGCAAGAGAATTATTCAAACCTTGCCATATGAATGTTTTTTTCTTCATGTTTTTTTGTGCACATTGTGTATTCAACATTGAACTAATGAGTTGTCCATATTTGTGCTTCAAGAATTGATATTTGAATTGGTCCAAAATTTGAATTTGGAGTTGTGTGTGTGATTCTATCATTCTAAAATTTGTGTGTGATTTTGTCACATTTGGTGCTAATTTTTTAATGTTAACTAAATTGGAATCGATTGATCCCCGTCTAGAGTTTAAATTCCCTCTTCTCTAGTATCTACATGGCACAAAAATTAAACCTCCTTTAAATTTCAAATTCAAATCTATTTTTGAAAAAACAATCACTGTGTTAAATTCATAGCCTAAGGAGGAGAGTCTAGTGCATAGGGAGAAAAGTGTAATGCTTACAACCTTAAACACAAACCTAATCATGTTGTTGTTTAAATCCAAAATGACCCAAATTTTCATCTTTTGTCACTTCATACTCAAAATCCAAGCCCTAGCCCTAATGATATTATTCCTAAAACAAAAATGCCTTAGAAATTTTAACAAAAAAAAAACCTAAAAAAAATCCCCAACAAATGTAATGATGAAGTTTCAAGATGTCTGGTTTATGAAAATGCCATGGACTAAAGTTGCTTTTGATGCAACTACAAATCTATCAATTGTGAGATGTAATTATTAAAAGGAATTATGACCTTTGTAACCAAGAAATATATGACTACAAGTCCCAATGATTATATGTATGATTTTAGTCATAAATTATTACTTTGAATATTATGTGTAAAATGTCATAATCATATTATTTGGGGTGTGTGACTAATAAATGATGAGGTGGGAACAAGATGGAAGGTGTTAGTTTTCATCATTTTTATTTCATCTATATGGCAAAATGACATGGACGTCCAATTGTCATTATAATGTTTTTAAAATAACTACAAGTCTTTTGATATGAACATAAACAACCTTAAACAACCCATCTACCTATGTATTACCTATTTACCAACCCACCCACCCAACTATCAACCTACCTACTTATCACCTACCTATCACTTACCTACCTACCTAATTTACCTACCCACCCATGCACCTATCCACGCACCCATCCCCACCCACCCACACACCGACTTCCCTATCTACTTACCCACCACCTAAATGCCAACCCACCCATGCACCCACTTACTTACCTACCCACTCACCCACCTACCTACCTTGTCAACCTACCTATTTACTTATCTACCTCCTACCTATCATCCTATAACTTGCTACCTACCTCGTAGTCTTATAGTGATATGAAATAAACTTGACCAAAATTGAACACGTTTTGATGTTGTAATCCATTGGTAAGGACTTGGTTAATTATTGTAAAGGTGAAGGGTCCAACTCTTAATACTTACAATCTATGTGCATTCTTAAAAAGTTAGGGTAAATAAACTAGACTTATATATTTAGATAGGTAGGTTACATAAACTACATGGGTCAAGTTAAGTAAGCTAAAATATTACCTACCTACCTACCTATTAAAACTTATTTTTTATAACAATCCCCCAAAAAAATTTAATTTAGGTACAAATTAAAATAATCAAATGGCCCAATGTATAAGCCAATCATGTTTTAATCATTCATTATATGACACCTTAGCATTAGATATGGCTTGTCTTCTATGACTTGTCCTTAATGACTATAAGATGAAAAATGCCATGTCAAACATTCAATGATTGCTTGTCTTTTGCTACTTGTCCATTACAACTAAGGGCCTTTAGATATATAATGTTTCGTATGACTATAAAATCATCATATATATAGCCATATATTTAAGAATTTCTTCTAGTGTATAAAGTCTACATTAAAATAGAGAGAAAAGAGAAGCTATTAATCCCAAAATGGGATTTACTTGAAAAACATGTGAGGAAGATAAATAATGAAGAAGGGGTTAAGGTTGTCAATGTCAAGTGTGCACATGCTAGAAATGAAATAAAATTTGTTTCAATGAATTGTCTTTCTATTTTGGAGCAAATTCAAGGTGGATTTAAAGGAAAAAAACATAAAGAAAGGTGATTTAATTTGCTTCTATATTCATGCTTCTTGTGTAAGGAAAGCCCATGACTAATTACAAATATTTAAGGCCCTTATATGAATATTTGAAGCTGAACAACATTCCCAATAAACATGGGAATGATTCTTTAGGTTGGCAAATTGCAAAACATCTCCACGATCAAGTTCTAACAACCATTAAAGTTGTTGTCCAAGGGGTCAAGTTTGTGGCTTTAACATGTGATGAGGTTATTACTATGGATTTTCAAAATTAGATTTCCATTCATGGATATTGTGTCCAGGATTAGTGTCGCAGTCCTATTTTGCTTACAACTAATCATGTTGTGGAAGGATCCAATGCACCAAACCTAATTAAAGTCATCATGGAGACTCTTGTGGCTAATAGTGATTTAATAAAAGTTGAGGTACCCAATAGGATATTGTGCTTAGGTGTAAATGGTGTGAATATTGTTTAGGGTGTTATGGTAAATGTTAATCTTTTATCACTAGTTTATTTTTTTAGTTATGTGGTTTAACATATCATTATGTATACAAGTTATATTCAGATTTTACAATGTTAATCATCTATCAAATCAAAAAGTAAACCCAAAACAAAATTCCTTCTAGAGTTCATATTTGCAACAATATCTACAATAATTTGAAAATAGATTTAGATTATATGGAATTGAAAACAAAACATGGGAAACAAAATACTATGTAGTATCCATGTTCTTCTCCATCAAAATTCTTTTCTAATTCCTATAATGGGATTCTGCTTATATTCAAAACTACTCAATGTTCTAATGATCAAAATCTTAGAACTTCTTTCTTTACGTCTATCTTGATTTCTCACCGTGAATATGAATTCAAATTCTTACTCAGCCCTATGTTGCCACTTTATCCTATAATGACTCTTCCTCTGGTCCACTCTATCCAATGTTGACAATATAATCTATCCATTTTGTCCAATGGGGATGGAACAATTTTGAAACAACTCTAGCCTTAACATTACCCCCTAACTTTGGATTCCATCCTCAAAATCCTGTGATCTAAAATGTGCAAAACTATATTAACCAAAAAGAACAAAAAAATTATTTTACTTGGTCTAAATGAACTAATTTCTTTTGTTGAACTAGTATTGTAGTTTGCTATGTTATAGTAATTGCTCCCTGAGTTGTGGTTTGGTTTTCTTTTATTACAAAACTCTATGCATTATGTGGCACATCCACACTGGTTTTTATATGACCATTATCACCTTCCTCTAGAGATGTTTGGTTTGTTGTAATAGTTGTAGCATACATTATAAACTAAGATACATTTTGAACCATATTTCCTGCAAAATTAGTTTCAAAGCATATATATATATATATAGTACTGCAAAACTGCTTATTCTCACGGTTTTGGGTGCCAAACCGTAAGGGACCTTACAGGATATGATGGACCCGGGAAATGTTAGATTTGGACTTGGAGACCCTAATCTGGGTTTTCTTTTCGCTTTCCTCTTTTTTCCCCATCCACAAGACCATTTAGCCAAATTTGGCTATAAACCAGATATGGAAGAAAATTTTAAGAACTGTTTAATGTTTTTCATTGATGCTGGAACCTGTTGCAGAAATCTGGCAAATTAGGGCAAATTTCAAAAACATCTGTTGGATATGTCCAAAAGCATTTTTTCAGGTTAAAAAAATGCCAAAAAATTCCCCCAAAACACAAACTGACCCTAATTTAGTTTCAAGGTGGGATATTTATGATGTTTAGAGGCAACCCGAAATTCTTTGAGGTTTTTCCCAATATTCACCGTTACACACTTTGGTGGCTTACAACTGGAGATTCCAGCTCCAGTTAGTAAAAACCAAACCAAAAATGGATGGATCTGATTTTTGGAACTGGTTCTAGAACCAAAACCCAAAATCCCTTATTTCCAAGAATTGAACCCAGAATCAGATAAGGAGAGAGGTGGCCTTTTACCAGGAAATATGCTAAACACTCCCTAGGTCCCGGCATCCTTGCTGAGCCACAGAGGGTTCTAGGCATGCAGTGAACCAGCAATCACCAGTGCAGCATCAAGGATGGATGATATGTGATCAGGAAACAGTTTTCTGTTGGGTTCCAGTTCCCTAGCTAACCATGATGTTTCCGATATGTACTCTGTTTTCTTCATTCTTGTCCAGGGTAAGACCCTGCTGTCTGAAGCCTCAGTTCCCAAGGATAACACCTTGACGGCAAGGCCTTCCCCTGGCATAACAAACAAGGATCTTGGAGAGCTGAGGTCAATCTAGATGAACTATCCCCCCCCCCCCCCCTCCCGCCCAAAAAGAAAATACATAGAGCCTCCCTGGAGCAGGAATTTGCACTGGGGATGTCCTCCAAATAACCAAGGGAATTTTGTTGGGGCCAAGGTTGTTGCAATGCGATTGAAATACCAATGAATTATGACAATTGGTAGTGATCTCGCCCTTGCTGTTGCAGTCCCTTGTTCTGTAGGTATGTTCTTGTCGGAAAAAGAGCAATGCAAAACGGACCATCAACATCTGAAATTTTGGGAGCATTCTTCAACATGATTGAGAAATTTTGAAAACATCAAAACATGGAAACTCCACTATGGGAGCATATGAACAAGAAACACAAGTAGTAACTGCAAGGAAGGCATCCTCAAAGACAATCACCTTAGGTCAAATGAAGGCATTGAGTTCAAATCAAATGAGAATTTTAAGAATTACGAGTTGGGTAGGCAAGAATTTTTTAATCTTTAAATAATCTCATTTGAATTTATTACAAGAACAAGTTATTCACAAGTTATTGGGTGTGAAATTTTGTATTCCAGGGTAATAAACCAATTCATGGCATATATCATAGGCCGTGAATCGACTATTAATTTGAAATCTCTTGTATTATTAAATTCAAATAAGATGTTTACACATAGGAATGGGCACCCCTACTGATTTTGTAAGGTGCACTGACTGGCTAAGATCACACTAGTGGGCTACCTGCATTTTACCCTGCAGAATCGTAAAGAGTTCACCCATTTCTGAGTTTGCCCATTCCATGATATGCAAACAATTTTGATGATGTCAGATTCTGTCACATTATAGACATCTTTAAAATTGGACAGAAATTTCTCATCCAAGGTGACTTTACTTCTCGATTTATTATATGTCCTTTTCTATGTCTATAATTTAAGATAATGGTCAGCTATCCTTTTGAATGTTTCTATTTTCACATAATCATCAACTCTCCATTTCAAAAATTGACACTATACTCCAAAATTGTTTCTGTAACATAATAGTCTAGCTACCGCTTATTCTTCCAGGTTCGGTGGTCGGCTCACACTATTGCCCTAGCCAGCCCACTTTACCCATCTGAATTAGGCAGTAGCTTGACCATTATTGAATACATTCAAGGAAGGGCAAGTTTTTAGGCCGTGTTTTAGACTGTTAAGTGTTAAAGAATCAGGCCCCCTTGTTTTTCATTGTGTGGTTCCTCGATTTTGTGACCTTCCAAAGTGTTCCTGTGTTCCTGGGGCCTTCCCTTCCCGACCAAAGTGGCTATTTAATGGCATATTTTGCGAGGTCTGTTGCTACCAAGCTAGCACGCTCAACTTGTGACAGCCTACCTAGTGGAATGCCGGCCAGCTCTCTGGTACGTATCTAGTCTTTGAGTTTCGTGCAAGTCCTTTTTTTTAAAGCTTCTTTTTCAATGTGGGACAGACACTCATCTGCTAGTCAGCCGGAAAACTTTATGAGAAGTTCCATCAAATTGCAACAAGATCCAAATTTTCCATCGCAAGATTCCTTCATCTTTAAAAAATGATTTGTCATATCTAAACTTTTTTTGGGCTGAGTCGTCACAATTTTATTTCAGGCTGTAACAAGAAGAAAAATAGTAGGGGGATCCTTCAAATTCTTTAACTTTCAAACTTTGAAGTAGCAAAATTTGTCTAGTCTATCTTTGTACGGTTGATCGACAAAAATTTTAGCAAAGAAAACTCTGCTAATAGTTCCACTTTTGGTTCTGCTATGTCCACTTGTGGTGGCTAAGTCCAACACTAAAAATGCTAAGTGATGTAATTAAGTGATGAGAAAAGGACTCTATTTAATTATATTCACTTGAATGCTGCTAGACCAAGTGTGACTGGACAGGGAGTGACCAGACATGGAGTTTTTTAGGTTTTTCTAGTGTGAATGTTATATTCATTTGAGGGTTTAGCTATTGAACCGCCATCAACTTTCTGCATGCAGACGGCGGGTTTATATTTTCATTGTTTGTTAGTGGTTGTGAATTGGAAGGTTTGTTGCTTGTGTGTTATGTGAGACAGGGCGGCAGCTGAAGATGGATGTTGAAGCGCGATTCATGGGTGCAAGGAAGATGGGAAGAATAGGAGGTTGGACGAGGATAAGAGACGAGATTCCAAGGAGAAAGAGGAAGGTTGCCAAGCAAAAGAAAGTGCAATTTGGGTGGTAAGAAGGAGCTTGCAGGATAGATAATTGTTGTGTTTTTTTTCCATTGCACCAGTAGGTATATGATGGCCAGCTCTTTGTTTTGGTTAGAATTAGGACTAATCAAGGGTTGATGTTGAAGGTTGATGACGCTTAAAGGTGGTATGAGCTATAGAATCAGAAGCACATAGAAAACTACATTTGTAGGGGTTTTAGGGAAGACCTTACTTGGATTATCTAATGGGTAGATCATAACACCTGAGTGGGAGCCAGAAACCTCTTTGTGGGTATCCTTGGGACTAGGCAGAATGTGAGAGAGAAAGAAATAGGATGGAAGAAATCACAGCCAATATTCATAAATCCATGCTTATCATAGAATTTTGTCCCCTTCTTGAATAGTTGCAAACCAACTTGGCATACCTAGTTCAGTTGTTGAATAGTTCCCAAAAGTTGATCTGTGTCGAATCCTAGCACAAGCATTTTTGTGTTCTGATCCATGTAAAGGGGAAAGAAGGGAACTAGCAGATCATCACACAAACCAAATGAAATTTGACTTCAAGCCAGACCCTACTAACATTTTGTGTTCACAATACAAGAATGTCGTTGCCTCCAATAGCAAGTAAGGACTACTATAGAAGATTTAGGATAGGTTGATGGGTGTGCATCTTCATAAGAACTGTCCAATAATGGAGGACCATGAAGTTGTAGGACCCCAAAATCAGATTGTTGTAATGTTGCATGCTTGACAAAGATGAGTTACTGACCTTATGACATGAGTAAGGTTGTGTGAGAAACAAATGTTTTGTGTACCCTCTCATTATGGTTACACAAGAACTTTACTACTAAACTAAAGATTGATTTAAGTGCTAAGTCTAGAATTTTGAGTCTTGAATCATGTATCCAAGTAGTGAGAAATGACTTTAAGTGATGAGAGTGGATCTTTGGTATTGCAAGGTCAAGGAGTATGTAGTAAAAATTCTGAGTACTAAAACAAGGACTCATGATACAAATTGAAAAACATATTGCCATAGATTTTGAACACTAATAAAAGGAGACTTATTTGATAACAGGTTTTGCATTTTAAAACCATGACCTCCAAATAATCAAAAACAAACATGGCATGGACTAAATATATAGTTGTGAACAATGCTTAGATTCTATTTTGTTACCTCTTCACACTAACTACTCATTTGCATTCTATGACATTAGTAGGATGAAAAGCCCAACAATAAATCTAGCAAACAAACACAATTTTTTTTTATTATCAAATTTATGGGTACTTTTCAAGGTAATCATAATTGTGTTTTTGTATTATTGGTTTTTTGTTGTTTTGATAGCTTGTTTTGTGCTTGTTTTATCTTTTTCTCAATACTTTTGTTTTCATCTTCTTCATATACCTATCTCCCTCTTATGCGCCTACTTGCATGTAAAGAAAAACTTTACACATTACTTGTGACATGGGGAAAAATACATGTGCATTTTGAGCATTTTCACAAGATTCTAATGCAAATTACATGTTTAAGTGTATTTTTCAAATTAAAAGCAAGTCAAAGGCTTGCCAAGGAAAAACACAAGTTTGAGAATTAACAAAGATCAATGAAAGTGCAACATTTATTCAAACAAAAAAAAGGTGTTTGGAAATCAAAGGGATGCCACGTTAAGATTCTTAACAAGTACATTCCCACTTTGGAAATGTTTAAAATGGGATTTGAGAAATCAAATATCTTTCAATCTATATGTTTTAGGTCCTTTGGAATGAACAATTGTTGAGCATGTATATGGTTTTAGATGTATCCTCTATGTTGGTAACAAACTTCTTTACACTTCATGAAAGTGTAGAAGTTTTCATTCACATCCAAATAATTGTAAATGCTTAGCATTGGCCATATACATGTAAAACTATGTAAATCCATTTTAAGCCATGTAAAACCATGCAAGTTTAAATTCATGTAAATCAACGCAAATATGTGTAAATCTATGTAAATTCATGATGGCATCCAATCTCTTTATGACCTTGTACAAAATAGGAATGAAAGAACCAACTTGTAATAGCCTACCCCTTTCAATTGATTTTTCCCCATGATACCTATCAAGTACTATCATGTGGAAATATATTAAAATTTTATGTCAATGCCTTATGTCAAATAATGCCCTTCAAATGAGACATTCTAAAATTAAACATCCCCTCAATTTCACCTTGGGCATGTGTTTATCTCAAGAGTTCACCCACTCCTCAAGCATTATCTCACTTTTTTTTCACAATTTGTTGATTCATCCCTCTACCTACTTATAAAAATGCCCTAAACTAAGGAACAAAACCAAAAAAAACTAGCAAGAAGCAACCAAAGCAAGGAAAAAAAAACCCCCAATTGGGTGATAGGGGAGAAATAAAATAAGCAAATGTGTAGGAAAAACCACAAGGGGGACGAAGAAGAGAGAAAGGATAATTAAATATAATGGGGTTCATGTATAGGTTCCTAATAAATAATGAGGGGAGAATTGTGGGGATTGGAGGGTTTATTTTCCTTCCCCCCGCACAACACCCCCCCCCCCTGCCCCCAAATCATACTTGCCAAATAAATTCACATGGGACGGTGTAACTATAAATGAAAAACATCCCTTTTCTTTCTTGATATAAGTTTATTTCCCGAACTTTGAAACCATTTGAAGATTTGAAGAAAAAAACATCCAATCCAACCCACACTTTCAAAGTGTAATTTGGAGGGGCAAATCATGTTCAATTAAAAAGATTGACATGATGTTAAAAGACTTTGAACATAAGGTGTAAGAAAATGGTCCAAGGGAAGTGACTTCATTTTCTCTCAAATTGTCTGCAAAGAAATAAGAGGTCCAACTTATATATGTGTGTATGTGTGTGTATATCACTTAGTTATAATTGGATATGAAAATATACCTAAAATATATAAATAATAATTTCCTTTAGAAAATGGTATCACGCCTCCATTTCCATTTTTTTTTCTAAGAGTTATGAGGATCCAAAAATATGTTGACATCAAAGTATGTTAATTTGAAATAAAGGACCTTAAGATATTCAAGATTTTTTTCATTTCAATGCAATCCCCATGGGACATAAAAATATATATTATAAGGAGGGTAATGAAAATTTTACAAAGACCAAACAAGATAACTTACCAAATTCAAAAATTATTTTGAAACCAATGAATTTTGCATGAATTTAATTTGGTTAGTTCAAAATTGATATGCATGCAGGTTGAGATGCTTATGGTTTTCATTGGTGTTCCAATTGGTCACAATTTTTCATTGCCATTGTTAGAAGCTCTTCCAAAAAGGAAAGGGGCAAGAAGGGGGAGGGGATGATCAACAAATAGCTTGGGCCAAGGGGCGGGGGGAGGGGGATAATATATATTAAAAGTGGCACCATCTTGGAAGTGCCATCTTTAGCTTGTCAACATTGTCCACTTGTATTTCTGTGATTCATTTCTACCATTCATCATGCAAGGAACTCCTCCCCCCAAAATATTGCATATCAAAATTAACTAGATCACTTGAAGAACTAAAAATAATGTGGTCAAAAGTAACTAGTTCAAGACTAAACTACAATGAATGTTATAATTCAAACAATAGCAATAGTTACACATGTGGCTAAAGTGTAACAAATTTTTAACTTTTAGGTTTGGATATGAAACGGGGAAAATTTTTAAGGTTTTAATGAGGAACATTTTTTCATGCTTTCAGTTAGGGGTGTAAACGCATGACGGCGATGGAGATAAGGAAAAAAGGTGATGGAGATACGATGGTGTTTATGGCTTTTATTTGGGATGAGGGAGCTGGAGTGGATGTTGTTGGACATTGGTTGAACATGAGGTGATGGAGCTGCCAAGCAAGGTGGAGTTGGCAGAGTTAATGTTGGGAGATTGATCGAAACAAAGGAGGTCTTCTAGTGCCTCGAAATGTTGTGGTGTGGGAGATAAAGAGGGAAGGCAAATAAATTTCTAGATAGAACTTGCATTGGGATTTTTTTTTCTTCAAGCTTTGTGAATTCAGTTTGGAATGTAGAAAGGATGGTGGGAAATAAGTGGGATTTTTCTTCTTTTTTTTGGGTAGGGAGATGAATAAGAAAATGTGACACTAATTGTTGAAGAGTTACCAGTAATCCATTGAACCAGGTATTTTTGTAGACGGGAATTTAGTCTAAGATGTGGATTGAGGGTTGATGACGAAGGGGATGATGAAAATTTTAGGGGTCTCAAGAGCGATATGTCATCTTTTCAACTTGTGTGTGTCGTGTTTATTTTTGTGTGAATGTTGTTGAACTGCGTATCACAAGAAAACACCTTACTTATTGGGAACCCCGAAAAATAGTCACATTTTGTCAAATTCTACAATGTGGATCTAGAAAGGGGGTTGTGGTTTTTTGCCAAACTTGTGAAGCAATTTGTGGGGAGTTGAAGTGTGCTAGTTTTTGTGCATTGTCAATTCGTGGGGTGGTGTTATGAATATTTTCCGGTTTATGCAAGCTATTTGTACTCTGGGGTCTATATCACAAAGTGCAATTTGGGATTTGAATTCTTGAAATTTAATGTTGTTTTGGGGGTGTATGTGGTCTAAAGTAATTGAGAAGAGCCAGGAAGACCAATGGGCTCAAAAGATAGAGAGATCAAAAAGATTTAACCCCTTAGAGACCTTAAGCTTTTTATTCTAAGTTACAATAGGAATTTAGGTGGCATTTGGCTCAAAGTTAGTGGATAATTTTGAGATAGGCTCTGCCATCTAATGTATATGTTCTTGGTTCTAATTATTGTGTGACCAAGTTTTTGTCACAAGAGACTTTCAACACGTATGGTAATGACTATTAGTAGTTTGGACTAGAGAAAAATAAAATATATCACTAGAGACATGACCATGACCACAAATATTAAAACTACTCCTGGAAGGTACTAATTAAAATAATGGAATAAAACTCATAAGTTTTGATTACATCCTACACCTACCATTTGAATCCACCTACTGAAAGAAAGTAATGGGCATCTAACTAATGATCTACAAAACAATGAGATTTAAGGCCCACAACCAACTAGAGAAATAAAAATGAGCATGTGAATGTGCAAAAAATAGTAAATGAGTAAGCTACATTGGCTTTTCCACCAAGGCTAGCAACATTAGCCTTGTTTTGCTTGGTTTTAACTAAGTGTGAATAAACAAAGGACAATTTTCAATTTTTTTCATGTTCTTGCATTAATTTTAGTCATTTGATATGTTCATGATTTTGTTCAAATGATTAACACATATTTACATATGAGCCAAATGAAAAAAATAATCATTATTATGTATTATTGTTATGTTGAAAACAATATTGTTATAACACCCATCATGTCCCAAACATATCTCGCATCATTGCTACAAAGGATTAACAATTCACATTATAAAGTAAAAATTATTTGGGATGTTTTGAAAGTTATAATATTAATTTTGATAATGCCAACCTTGATTTTTTCACATGACAAATTTGTAATAGAGATTTGATTGTAGAGTCAATTTTATTAACATTAGTATTAGTATTTATTAGACAAAAGAAGTTTCATCTAGTGCTTACCAAATTACTAATCTATAACAAATACTTCATAAAAAAGAATTATCATATTCCCCAACTATCCACTTCAAATGATGCAACATCCAACCTAAATAAAAGGCATGTTTTCATAGATCTCTCAAGTTCTGGAATTGTCAGTATACATGTTAACAATCCTATATCAAAAAGCAAAATGTTTCAAGACATAGGTTGAATTTTTATATTTTTTTAAGTTTCATTTCCTCTAAGGTTTCCTTTAGAGCCAAAAACCATGCATGAAAATGTTGGGTTTTCATGCATCACAAAAGGAGGACAATCAAATCAAGCTCCAAAAGACATTGAACAATAATTAACAGAAACATCACATTAAAATGCTTGTTCAAAGAACACCAAAGAAAAAAGACATACTTCTCCTTGTAGTCACACAAAATAATGGTAAAAAAATCCAAACACAAAATAAAAGTTTTCTTTTACTTCAAGTTGAATCCCAACTAGTTGTAGAGAAACTTAAAGCGATTTGTCAAAGTGAAATGTAGATGATCAAGAAATTATGTTGTAATGATAGGACAAAAAATTAGAAATGAAAGAATAACCAAATGAAGAATAAATATTTCTAAGTTTTTCTTTGGTCTTGCTTGTTTATTTCCTTGTTGTAAAAGATTGAATTTTTTTGGTGGTGTCTATTGGAAAGCTAAAGGGTTCAAATGTGTTGATTTTGGTGGATTCAAGGTTATCAAAATGGATGTGGAGTGAAAGCATGGTAAAATATACACAAAAGATAGTGTAAGCAACAAAATACTAAGGTCAAATTTTTCATCACTAAAGTTTCAATCACCACATGTTTTGCTCACCACAAAAAAATTTGTCAACAAGGTTTTGGTTGCCACCTTTTTTGGTCACCACCATTTTTAGTTGCTAATAGATTTGTTTTCAATTGCCAATTTTTCTATTGCTATGTAATGAACATTGACTATACTTTGGCGACAGACAACATGGTTTTTAATGTTTTTTGTCCAATGTTTTTTGGGGGGCCAAATATCATTCTTTCTCCAAAAGGTTTGGAGAAATTTTTATTTTTGTCAAAAATAATTTTTTTTTGAAGTGAAGTTTCAAACATTTGTTGAAAATTTTCATTCCATTATAATTTTAATGAAAATCTCCAAACCCAAAAATCGAAAAGCTTAGGGACATGAAATGATGAGATGCATGTTATTTGTTTATGTATTTAAAATGTGTAGGATGAAGAATCATTATATAAGTAGAAATTTCAATATAACACAAATTTCAAATATAATCACACATGACAACTTGATTCCTTGATAAATTTTGGTTTTATTAAATCAATAGGTTCACAACATGTCATTTTCTACAATTCATACAAACTACACCAATTTCATGTTAATCAACTACAAATAATCTTTGGGTACTTTCAATAATGTTCTTTAGTTGGAGTCCAATTGTATGGATGTATTATGACCCTTTGTGCTATTTACAAATAGGGCGGAAATTTGAGCCCCTTTCACTTGAGACATCGAAACAAATTCTCCCTCCATTGAAGGGTTTGGCATTTCAATGGCCACAATTTTTATCGACCCCTGAGGGGCTAGTACAAACATGTTGTCTAGTGGTCAAAGGATAATTCCCTCACAACTAGAAAATAATGCCTTCACTTGTGTTCATGCCTTTAAACACATCACAACACCAGTTCACCCATTGCCATCATGTCAATAACCCAAATGGAAGAACATTTTGTCCTTGTTGTACAACATGACAATGTTGTGAAATTTACATTCCACCTTGCTCAACTTGTCCAAGGTCATCAAATAGCATGGATCCCACACAATCTACTTACGTTTCATCGAAAAAACACAAGAACAATTTTATTAAATGATTAATGTATAATAATGTAATTGGATTCCACCTTAAGGGCTACATAAGGAAATTTAACATCAATGTGACATTATGAAAACTTCAAATACCCATAAAGGTTTCACCACTCCCTCCAAAGGTACGGTAATTGTTGTTTGTTAAACAACAAAAAGCCCACACACTTCAAAGGAAAAAATGAGTTTGGAACGCAAGCTTTAATTTATTACTTAACACAATTTGGCAATCAAAAAAATTTAGTAGTTGCATAATGGCAATTGAAAAAAATTGGTTGCCCCAAGAATGGTGACCATTTATAGTTTCAATTGCTTTAAGAATGGCAACTAAATAGTTTTAATTGCTCCAAGAATGGTGATTAAATAATTTCGATTGCTACAGGTTTGGCAACTAAAATTTTTTAATTGCTTTCATAATGATGATAAAAAAGTTTCGAACATTGAACCTATGGTGACCAAGAATGGATTTAATTGCTACAATTATTAAAATTAATTGTGGTGATAATTGAAAATTTTTAGTCATCGCTAATGTGGCAATTGAATCCATTTTTGATCAGCATGTTTTTAGGGGTAGCTTTGGTGACAATGAAAATTTTCTTGTATTCGTTTTAACAAATAAAACCAACATGTTAAGATGAATGTTAATGTGACATTTGATGCAAAATGGGCACATCACAAAGTGCAAACAAGATATTATGTACATATTTTTTACCTTGTTTTCTATTTGAAAACACCAAAAAATAGTCTTTCAAACTTTTAACCTTCCTCTAGCATTTCAAAACAAACAAAAAATTTAGTTTTTTTATGGCCATATCTAGCAGCCCTCTAGCTTTTCAAAGCAATTTGTGTCATATCATTTGGACTTGAAAAAAATACCCCAAAGGTATCCCCAAAAATTATGTCATTTTTTAAGGGTTGGGGATGATTTTAGCTATGAAACAAATTCCATTAACCAAAAAAATTATATTAAAATGTTTACCACATCAATATCGAGGTGCTTGAAAAAAAACCAAATATTTGCAAAAATATTTCACCTAGGATGTGTGGAAGGGATTAAGATAAGGAAATTTAAGAGGATAAGGATTCCACCTTTGTGTGGTGAATATCTTTCTTGGGTTATTTATATATCTCTTGAGGGGGGAGGAGGAAATGGTATTATATATTGTTA
Source organism: Sphagnum contortum (assembly GCA_963920785.1). NCBI lineage: Eukaryota > Viridiplantae > Streptophyta > Sphagnopsida > Sphagnales > Sphagnaceae > Sphagnum > Sphagnum contortum. The sequence goes on from OY987278.1 coordinate 18,040,134, forward strand.
GAGATGGTATTCGATATTAGAGTTTTTAGGAGATCCTTCTCTTGGGAAGTAATGTGTTTTTGGCACTAGAGATAAAAATAGAAATATGGAAGTATCTTGTACTTTGATTCTTGTAATGGAAAATGGTTGAAAATATATCACATTTTTTTTATTTTGTTTTACTTGGAGGATATTAGATAGGGGAACAACGTAGTACACATTAAAATTGCACAATGTTTTGTTATGTTTTTAAAAATAGTTTTTTGTTTCTTCTACAAAAGCAATAGGACATTCTTTCTTTGTTTTTTTATCTATGTAATAAAAATTATTTTTTGCCATAGGACAGTAGTTGCCATTAGAAGGCAGCAGCAACAAGGTAGACATTAAATTTGGGGTTTGCAGGGAAGGTAATGTTGTTGCAAACAATAAGCAGTAGCCACAAAAGGTCTATAGGCATTGCAAATGGTAGGCATCAATTACAAAGGGTCTATAAATGTTACAATGGTAAGCAATAACTATCGGAAGTTTGTAGGCAGTTGGGGGTCTTTTTTCAAGTCTGCAAATGATGATATGTGCATGATGATAGTTGTTACATGACGATAATTGCTGCAAGATGGTAGTTGTTGCATGATGATAGTTGCTACAATCCATGGTAGTTGTTGTAAGACGATAGGCGAATAATAAACAAGTCTTACTTTCACGTGTTTTCATATATTTTTCTTATTCCTTTGTTTATTTGATAATCTTTTTCCTTGATGGTAGTTAGGTTGCTGAATTCCATGATTTAACATGAGTCTTTTATCATTTTAGTTAATTATATTTAATCACATGACCAATTCCAAATCCCAAAATCTTGCAAAACTTTCCTTGTGACAATAGTTTATGGACAATGCAATGTGCATTCATTTGGAAAACAAAAGAATTTTATAACAACTAATTATGCAATTATGTTTTTTATTTAACAATTTTTTTGGTATAATGTACTTAAACTTTAATTTACATTAACATTTTTTTTATGTTATCTAAATGAAATAAAAGTGTAAATAAAAAATGTGAGACTCATAAACAAAGCAAGTTCTTAAACTTGCAACAAGCAATGGCTATGGTGGACAATGCACTTCACACAATTTCAAAAAACTTGAGAAAAATTAAATCCTAAAGTTACCTTTTTTTACACTTACACTTACATAGCCAATTTTTTTAATACACAACCATGTCAGTGTTTTGTACCTCATTTACATTTACACACACATGAGTGTAAGTGTAACACTAACCTTTTGCATGATGTGTAAGTGTAAATAGATTTACACTTACATGCACAACATTGGTAGGTACATGGGTAGTGGATGGCTAAGTAGGTGGGTGGGTAAGGAGATGAATATAGAGATTTTGTTGATATTGAAAGGTTTAAACAAAAAATAGACAAGGTTTGTTAAGAAGAAGAATTTAGTTTAAAAAGTAGAGAGTTTTCATTGAAAAAAAAAGTTTAACTAGGAAATAAAAAGGTTTTTTAATTAGGAAATATAAAGGTTTTTAAAAAAGAATTTTAATTAAGAAAAGATAAAAGTTTTGTATATAAAAAAAAGGTTTAGCCATGATGTATAAAATTTTGTTGAAATTAATTAGGAAGTAAATTTCTTTTTACAAGAAATAAAGGTTTATTCATAAAGAAATAAAGGTTATACCAAAAGATAAATATTTAACCAAAAAATATAAAAATATTTGTTAGGCAATCCAGGTTTGTATAAGAAGAGATAGAGATTTTGTCAAAAGATAAAAGTCTAACCAAGAAAATATAAAAAATTTGCTTAGAGATAGAGGTTTAGCTAAAAAGATATAAATTTTTTGTTAAGAAATAGAGGTTTATCCAAGAAGAGACAAAGGTTTTGTTAAAAGATAGAAGTTTAACCAAGGAAATATAAAAGTTTTGCTTAGAGATAGAGCTTTAGTTTAAAAAGAGACAGAAATTTTGTTGAGAGATAAAAGTTTAACCATGAAGAGATAAAAATTTAGTCAAAAAAAGATAGAAAATAAGTAGGGTAAAAAAATTTAAAAAAAGGTTTATTGAAAAGATAAGTAGGGTAGGAAGAGATAGAAGTTTAGCCAAGAACAGCTTGAATGTAAGTAGGATGAGTAATCAAGTAGGTTAGGGGTCAATTGTTAGTTGGTAGGCAAGGCCAAGATGTAACTCAGCAAGGTAGCTAGGTGGGATGGTATAACAGACCTCAGTATTGGGAAAAACAAAAGTCAAAAGTCAACAACATAAGGTTAAGAGTCAGATGAAAAAAAGGCAGCCCATCCTATGGACAGAACAATCAACTCATGCATTGGTGGGTGGTTGTTCACTCTGGCCAAATGTAGATCGATTGTCTTGACTGTTTGGCTGGACACTTTGTTGGCTCGGCCCTTTGAGGAGAGACTCTGCTATCACATGTAGTTCATTTTGTCATTTAAAAACCAAATGATTGATTTTGTTGATTTTTAGGGCAGAGACATTAGGCAAGTAGCTGATTGTTTACATACCCATGTTTCTTGTGCTACAATCAAAGGAACTATAAAAAAACGGGACAAAACACAAAACCCCATCTAAATGGCCACAGTGAACCAGCACCCACAATTGCACCATTCACTGGATGCCCATTAGGACTCAGTTGTCAATGAACCTCAACTGAGTTAATATTTGGTTCACCTTGGTAACCAATTCTGCAGGACATAGGACTCATAGGTAGGTAAGTAGGTATGAAAATCGGTAGGTAAGTAGATGGTTTATACATATGTAAGGAGTGTTTTTACTATGTACCTCGTAACAACCTGCTTGTGGGTTGTTAGTAGGTAAGTAGCACAAAAAAAAAGCAACTGATCTAACCACCATGGTTAGCTAATGAACTGGAACACAACAGAAAACTGTTTCCAGACAACTTATCATCCATCCTTCATGGTGCACCCATGGGTGCTGGTTCACTGTGGCCCCTCTAAACCCCACCATGAGCACACACTGGTGATAATCTAAAATCTTCCACAGGGTCCAAGCTCAGCTTGGGGAAAACCCTAAACCCAAGCTGAGTTTGCAATGCGAGATAGCTGGGAAGGCGTGTCATTTCTTTCCATGCCAAAATGGATGCAATACTTCAGGTTAGTTCGATTGTTGGAAGGTTCTTGACTTTTATGAAGAACCTCCGCTTCCGGTTCAAATAAACAAATTAGGTCAGTTGTGGTTCTGGGTTGCCAAAAAACTGACCTGGAATCCAGTTCCAGCCCAGTTCTTCAAAAAAACAAAAAACAAAAAAATCCTGGTTTTAGTTCTAAAAATCAAACCCAGCTCTGCATAACCCAGAGCAGAGCCAGCAGTTAACTGCCAGTTAACCTTCAGTTAGCCCTGGTTCTAGACCTTTTTGCCCCCCCAAAAAAATTTCCAAATATTTTTTTTACATAAATCGTTGCTAAAAAAACCCTGGTGCTGTTTCTTAAAACAATGAGACCTAGTTACAGTCTGGTTTTTAGTAATTGGAACCAGAACTGGTGATTCCAACAACTGGGTACCACCCCAACACTCATATTTAGTTCCTTAAGTTTGGTTCCTTTACCAAACAGTTGTGTTAGAATCTCAGTCTCACAGGAGGGCATTTCTGTTCTTCAGAAGAAAAATCATGATTCCAAAAGTACAAGTGTTTACTTATTGAATAGATAATATCAACGACCAAAAAATGACATATCCCAAGTGTAATTTAGGTTTAAAAACAGACAAATCGATAGACACATGCATATCTTATCAGGTGATGCCCATAGAAAACTTTAGTACCTAGGCACACTCAAATGCTAAGGTTCTAACAATTTGATACTAGGACACGCTCAAATTTCAAAGGTTCAATGATTCCTTCCAAAACAAAGGGATTTGTGAGCTTATCCTCTGGTTCAGCTCCATTTACCAAAGTCAAACTCTGGGATGCATGTGTGCCAAATGGTAAAGAGTGAAAATGCATAGTACCCATGGATAAATGTGCACAGCTTGACAGCTTGCTTTCACCAAGTTAATGTGATCCTAAGTTTGGTTTTGCACTAGCCTACTCAGAACACAAGAAATCTGCCACTTGAGAGTACACAAGGACTCTGGACTCTAGTCGCAGAGTGAAATCTAAATTTCCAAGCATATTCCCTCGAGTATCAGTTACTTTTGTTCATTTTGGATTGGCTCCTGCAGGACAGTGTCTCGGCCCATTTAGAATTTAGATTAGCCCAGTCTCTCTTGCACCTGATTGCACTAACAACTTGCACTTGCAAAATTAACCATCCCTACACTAAATTCCTTCCTCAAATGAATCTATTCTTCCCTAGCAGAGAGGAAACTCTTGTAGGCATCATCATAATGAGATGCTGCCAGATTTTGATGAGAAGGTCAAATGGAACATGAGTTGCAACTTGGTCTAGAGACTCATACAATAACCCACATCTCCAGTCATAATATCCCAGTCGAAAACTTCAGGTGTTTCCAATCAATCAATCAACTGTAGATTGCAACCCCAGGACAATTTGAATTTTGAGGCATGCCAAAGGAATCAGCTTTCAACTGGCTGACAATAAAGGATTTATCTGCACTATCTTTGTTAGGAATTCTAGTGCAGGAGTCCAACTTGCAATTTTGCATGGAAATTGGAGTGCCCATGTCCATAAATCATAGCTCTTATTCCAAAACCCAATTGAAGTGGCGGTTTCTAGTTTGGCTTAATTTTGAATGTATAGGGGAAGGCACTGCTGTACAACCAAGGAGATGATCGGCTGACATTGCCTTACATAAATCTGCCAGCACACCAGGCTCTTACAACCCAGCTCCGTGGATCTTACTTAAAATCTGTGGAGTAGGAAGTTCTGCCTGGTTAGGCACCCTCCAAATACTCTACTAAATTACTCGGTTGTTATGAGTCCATCAATGCATAGTTCAGAGACCAACGTAACTCATCATTCAAAAAGGAAAAGGAAAAAACCAGTTTTGTGCTTGTATATAAGCTTGTGCATGGTATATAATCCAATCTATGCCATGTCATTGAAGGACCCTACCAGGGCCCAGGCTGGTATGATTTGAGGCATGGTAGGGACTAGGGACGTAAGGACCTGAGGTAATCCTTACCAGCATTTTGCCAGTTTTGTATCAGTTCCAATTTTGATACCAACCAAAAATTGGTCTTGGACCTAATACCAAGACCAGACTGACATGTAAAGTTTAGAAAGAACCCAAGACCAGACTGATATCAAAATTTTAAGAAGTACCCAATACCAAGGCTTGGTATTATGTTCAAAAGTCGACACCAACCAGACCAACACTAGAAAGAGCAATGTTATTTTAACAAGGTTGGAATACAAAGCTTGTGTGCCTAGGGCCAAGGCCTGCTTCTCATGTTCTGATTATGGCAATTGTTAGCTCAACAAAGTAGTCGTTGCCAACTAACAACTACTAATGCCCAGACCGAGTTACAACATAGTTGTTGCCAATTAACAACTACTGAAATGCAGGTGTGCCCAGACAAAGTAGTTTGGCAACTAACAACTACTAATGCCCAGACCGAGTTACAACATGATTTTTGCCAATTAACAACTACTGAAATGCAGGTGTGCCCAGACAAAGTAGTCTGTCTCCCACGGGTTTTGTGACTTTCAATGGAAAGTCATTGGCCTGCTATTTCATAGTACATGAAGCACCTGCAGAAAATTTCTAGTGTAGGGTGCCCTATCCAGGGGAATTTCTCTTCAGCAAAGGGAAGGACATTTTGAAACGTGAAATGCCCACTCTGATGGGCATTTTGTTCTTTTCCCATGTTACTTGGTGGATAATGGGGAAATTTTCTTTAAATAATTCTCTTCCAGTGCTTTACCTTAGGTGATTGCCTTAGAGCCAGGCGTTCCCAAAATAAGCTCTCCTTGGCTCTGCACTGGGCAGGTGCTTATTTTGGAAACACCTCACTCCTCAGGCGTTACCCTAAATATGAATTTGGGTGTCCAAAGGGAGAATTGGGTCACCTTTTCAACAATGTCCAGCTGCACTAGATGGCATGCCTATTTGGTTTAAATAAACCATCTTGTGCCAAATTCACAAACGGCCACTTATGTCTAGGGGAAGGGCAGGTTCAGGGGGTTTTTAAATTGTTCTTGGGCATGGGAACTTAGGAATATATTCCCTCGTTCCCATCCCCACAAACCTGTAAGTTCACTACTGTAAAACCTGGTGTTGGATGGTGATTACAAACTCCCATGATGTCCCAGGGCAGTTCTTAGGATTCATAACTTCAGTTCTCAAAAATCAAATAGCTGGTTCTGATATATTACCATGGTTATCAAAAGTTCAAACACCTAATTCTGATATATAATCACTTTTCTCAATTTTTTAAACAAGCCAAATAATAGCCCTAAGAACCAGTGGTGATTCTCTGGCCAGGCAGTTTTTTGAGGCAGTTCTTTGAGGTTTTTTGAAATAACCAGAACCATTGATTCTTTAATTTTGAGTTTGTTTTCAAATACCAAAAACTAGTGGTTCTTTGGTTCTGATTTTTTAAATACCCAGAACCAGTGGTTATGAACAAAATCAAACCATCACCCAACAATGACTCAGACTGTATTGGGTATCGCTTGGGTCAGAGTTTGAATATTGATAGATATCACATTATGATACCATGATTGATACCCAGAATATCAGTTATTCCTTTTGCGAGAACCGAACGAGGCTTATATCCATTGAAAAAACTGAGAACCAGTTGAGATGTTTAAAAATTCATGGGCAAGGGTATCAAGATTAAACTAATTTAAAATCCAGACCCTTGGATTTAGGGTGAATCTTTTTTAATGAGGAATCTCTTGGTGGTGCTATTCCTAGCCATTGCACATTTAGGTTTTGTGAGCCTTTTTCCAAGATGAATAAAAAGCACGTGGAGACAAGGCCTTTCGCATCCTGGAAGAAAGGCTTTTTGCTTGCGTCGCTCTCTCCTCTCTCTTGCTCTAGTGCTTGCACTTCTGGCTTGTTCTCTCCTACTTTCGCATGTCGCACTATTCAACTATTCTCTCTTGCTCTTGTTCAACTGCTCCCTCTTGTTTTTTATTGTCGCATTGCTACTCTCGCATGTCGCGTTGCTTCACTCAAGTACTGTATCTTGCACGATCCCTCTCCGTTGATCTCATGCTTCGCACAACTCTGGTTGTTCTGCCTGCTCTTGGCTTTTTGTTTTGTGTTTGCCTAGTATTAACCCCCCTGCCATTTGCTATAGGTGAAGGAGTGGAGCTGCTACAAACTTTTGCAGTAAAAAAAAAAATTGTTTTTTTTTTTTCTCTCATTTGCATTTTTTTCAACTTTTTTCATTAATTTGATTAAGGTAAGCAGGCGGATATCAGAACACTTTACAATTCAGGAAAGGTTGAATCCTTGCAGCTTGGTCCTCTACTTTTAAAGTTTTAAGAAAATTGTAACTCTCCGCCTTGCACTCCAACATCACAAAACATGCTCAATTTGGTCAAGAAACAGGGAAAATGTGGGATGTTTGGTGTATAGGGGTTCAATGTTTGGTGATGGGTGAATTAAAACACATTAAAATTTCAAGCTTAAAATATTTGATGATTGCATCTTGGCCTCTAAATTACAAAGAAGTTTTGTAAAGCTTTAGTAATTGGCACACTCATTAAGTTTTAAATCACTTTAAGAAAATTAAAAATGAGGAAGACATCAATTGAAGTAGAGAACAGTCTACAGCTATTTTTTCAAAAAAATTGAAATAAACTAACATTCATCTATTTCTTGTGTATTTTGAGTTACTCCTTTACTTTTGATACTTCAAAAACATTTTTAATCCTCCAAATTGCACATCCAATGACACAAAAATCGTTCAATTTGATGAAGAAATGAGAAAATTTTGAAAAATGTTTAATGATATATGTGTTTTATGATAAATGTAGTTTACCCTAGTTTTGGTTTTAATCGTTTAGTAATTTTTTATATCATTAACTTGTGTTTGTTTTTAGTTAAAATGTTATAATACTTATGTTTTCTATATGTGTAGGACTCCAAAAAAATTTAATCAAGATTCAATATAATAAACTTCTAAAAATATAACCATTTTATTTTTTACAACTTGAAAGGAGAGAAAGGGGATTAAATTTTTATTTATTTTTAAACCTTAAATTCTACTCTTTGATAATTGTTTGTAATACATTTTGTGGATAGTTTAAAATTGTTGGTAAATAGGGTTTCCATTTCAATTCATGATAATATTCTTGTGCAAAAAATCATGGATATGTCTTTTACAAATGAAAATAGAGTCAACGAAAGTGAGGATTGTGAAGTTTTTATGAATGATGTTATTAATGAAATGGTTGAATCTTAGTGTGCAAGCTAAAATGTCAAGTTGAATTACAAAAAAATGAAGAAGCAATTACGAAAGGATTTTTCTAAAAATTGCATGTTCAAAGAAAGTTTTGGAAATCTAATAATAGACTTGTATTTTTGTGTGAATGATAATTAGATTGTGAATGTTGAACATGCATAAATCATGCATTGCATCTTATGTTAGAAGAAAGTGATACCCACCCAACATCGGTAGAAAACCCATTGTTGGTTGTTTTTTTTTCCTTCCTAATTAAATGGGTAGGTTATTATTTTATTTTTGGACCACAAAAGCTTGAAGGCATCAATATCCCCAAAAATTAGAGCCATTGGTTATTAGTTTACTTATTTATTTTTTGGTATTAAATTTTCAAATATATTGTTTAAGTAGGGTAGGTGTGATGAATGCAAACATTAAACACCATCTTACAATGAATGGAATTCATCCATAATGTTCATCCATAACTCCTACTTAAGTTTTTAATTAATTTTTAGTTAAATCTCAATTAATTTTCAATTAAATCCTAGGTAATTATCAGTTAAATCCCAATTCAATCCTAATTAACTTTCAATTAAATCTCATTTAACTAAAAGCTAAATTCTAGTTAGGTCTCAATTAACTTTCAATTAAGTACTAGTTAAATCCTAGTTAACTCCTAGTTAAATTTTAGTTAACTCCTAAGTAATTTTTAGTTAAGTCTTAATTAACTTTAATTAACTATTAATTGATTACTAATTAAGTCCAAATTAACTCATAGTTAACTTTCAGTTATGAAGGTTCTCAAGAAGTTTTCTTAAGGTTAATCAATTTTAATATATTAATCAAATAAGGGTAAACGTATATTTCAAAAATTACATTAATTGGATAAAAACATTGTACAAGTTTCAAAAAAATTCCAAAGCAAGTAAGGGCAAAAGTATAGAAGTTTTGTAAAACATCTATCTAAACAAGGTTAAAAGTAAATGATGAACATTTACCCTATCCAAACTGGGTAAGAATAAGGGGTTATATTTCATAACTTATTTTATACATATGATTTAGATATAACTGGGAAAATATAGGACACAAAAACATTTACACAAGTATGGCACATTTCAAATTGAAGAAAAACAATACATGTATTACAATTGGCATTCCAAATGTGAACACATGACATTTCAAACATTCTATTAGAATTGAACGAAAAGTGGAAAATATGTTACTTGGACCTAAAAAAACAAAATCTTGGAAAAAACATGGATGGGCACTAACATTCATGCACTAATTGAGGTAGCTCCCCCTATGTTGACACACAATGGAATTATAGATGGAACACTACCTTTTCACAAAAGATTGCCTTAGAAAGTTCAATAAATTAGCTTTTGAGTTACACTTGACTTGGTGAAGTCACCATCAAGTTTATATGGATTAAGAAGAACAATTTAAGTTTTAACAACTATAGGGTTCAACACTTGAAGCTATATTTTTGCATTTGGGAAGTAAAATTTTGAAAGTAATTAAGAATAAAAATGGAATATTTTGTTACAATATTCCCCTTTTTTGAAAAAATTGCCAAATTTTGAAAAACATTTGTCATAATTGGACTTCAATTTTACTTTGGTAGCATTTTGTGATTAATTTTTTTTATTGTTCATGTAGGTTCTAAAAAATTTATCAATATTTTTTTTGCAATTAATGTTAAATCCTTCTTGGGATGCTAACCAATGACACAACATCAAAAAATTGAAAAGAATATCATTGTTTGGGAGGCATTAACAAAAAAAAATTGTTGGATTTTTTGACTAAACAAATAGTCATAACAAATAGTCAAGAGAATTTTGGCATAAATTAAAATGGATTATTGCTTATGCCAACAAATTGATTAAGTCCATGTTAATTGATATGATTGAAATGACCAACTTTTTATTAATTGAGATTATTAAAGTGCTAGCTAATTATGGAAATAGCAATAATCTCATTTATAATATCAATAATTAATCCTTGAATATTAATTATTACATGTGGTATTCAATGATTTGACCACAAGGCCTATTCACCTTCCTACCTACCTACCCATCTACTGACCACCTATGTCTGTTTATATATTCATGTCATCGTGACTATTTTTAGTCATGTAAATCATGGTCATAAGATTACCAAATTGATATTTGAACCTTCACTTCTTCAATCACAATTCAAAGTTTTAACCATTTGACCACAACCTTATATGATGAGTTATAACAAATTATATCATTGGAAAAATATAATCATGTATGTCCAATAATAGTATGTTGGGGTACACATAAAGAATGTCTCACCCCAAAATTACTCTTAGGACACAACTTCAAATTACCACTATGATTACTAAATTATTTATTTATTAGTTTTACAATATAGTTCATTAGATGTTCACATTCTTCTTGATTAAAATGGTTATAGTTATGTGTGATTTGGATGATTATAAGGTGTCCTTAGTTTTCCTCAAACATTTTCCAGAATCCTTGTCTTGTTAAACAATTTGGTGGAAAAGGAACCAAAAGGAACCTTTATTTTCTTGCAATTTTTTTTTCATTTTTACGTCCATAAAATAATAATGCATGCTCCATCTATCGACAAAAAAATGAATCATTTTAAACAAATAGCCTTTCCATAAAGAATAAATAAGATCTTTAAAAAATGGGTAATATGGTTGCATGGGAAAGGACATGATTTTTTCCTTGTTTGAGCAATTCTTTTGTTTCAAGAGCCTTATACCTAAGTAAGAAAATAGAACAATCTAAGGTTGATTAAGATGGTAATGGAGCATGTTGTGAGTAGGAGGGGTGCTTGCAAAACGAATTAGGACCAATTTTGCATCTTGGTCAAACTTAATGTGTATTTTAATTGGGGGGGGAATTTTTAAATGTCAAAATTTCTTAACCATTCGATTAATTCAATCTCCATCATCATATCTAAAATTCATCCCATCCACTTGCCAACTAAGTAATGCCAACCATTTTTTTCTATTGTGTCTCTCACAAGTGTAGGGTTTGGTGCCAATGTCAATTCTTTTCTTATTTATTGCATAGTCAATGTCCATGTTTCTACCATAGTTACCATCACACCCACAAACTAGAAGTAGGCACAAATTGCAAGCTTTTCAATCTCCTCCCACCATTTTTGGTCCTAGCCACAAATAACAATGGGAAAGTTGGTGTAATTGTGGTGATCAAGCAACTCATGTGCAAACAATTATTGATTGAAAATCCAATAGGTGCACTTTTCATGCTCACAATTACAAATCAAAATGGACTGAAGAAAATACATGTGCATTATTGTAACAAAGCTTTGCATTGTTTATAAACCTAATATGAAATAGGGTTTCTACCTTAAAAAATCATATCATCTCACAATATAATTCAATACATGTCAAAAGTTCTTTGGAGTTATTCGATTATTTGTTCAATTGTTGTATGCATTGTGTAGTGCGTTCTAATCGTCAATATGAACTTCACCCACATATTTTAGCAAATATTTTTGTTATTAGTCATTGATAGTTCATTTCACCATAGGCATGGCGAACAAGCATGTAAGAAAGGTTGTAGGGTAGTTGACCAAACATCAACTTGTTGTAGATGTTGCTAAGAGGTTAAAATTGAATGTTAAAAGACAAAATCATAGAGTAGCACAAAGAGCTAAAAACATTAGGTTGAAAGAAGAATTTGTGGTCATTATTAAGGTTTGTTCAACAATGATCAAGGTATTGTTGCATATGCTCGACAAGTTGCATTATTGTTCAAGAACTCACATCCCATGAAGGGATAAAATACCAAAATAAGGTTTTAGATAAATGCTTAAAACAACCTTTTCTGCAACCTCTAATGTCTAATTTTGTAGTGAAGGTGAAGAAGTTACAACAATGTGAGGCCGTTTGTGAGAATCCTGAAGCAACAAGGAAGGAATTAAAATACAAGAAGGGCAAAGACCATTATTATGGTTGCCACATTATCGCAACGATGGTTGTTTCTACACAAAGTAGTTCAAACATGCAAGTAGCCAGAAGTTTTGTATGGTTGAATTACATATCCATTCAACAAGCCATGGAGCACATGCAAATTTTGAATAAAGAAATTGAAGGGATGAAACATGTTAAGTTTGATAAAAAGCAACAAAGTGATGCCATAAGTGAGAATGTCAAGCAAACTATGATAAGATGGTGGATATATAGAAGAAATTAGGGTGAGCTCAAATTTGAAGGATGTGGTTCACACTTGATTTTTCCGAATACTTGGGAAAAACATGTTACTGATTTCTTGTAAGAAAGCCAGGTATTTTTTGTTTCCAACCTTTGAATTTTGTTTAGCAATTCTTTTTTTTTCATTTCAATTTTGTTACAAATTTTTTGTTGTTCATTTTTACACTTCTTTTTCTTGTAGTTCTAATAGGAAATTAAGCTTTCGAGCATAAAGTTTGTAATTTACCTTTGTAAAAGTCTTTAAGAATTTGCCAATCTTCTAAGGAATTTTTCTATCAATTTTGATGAAAAAGCCAATTATTGTGAGTTTTCAAGAATAATTTAGCTTGATTTTGTGTCTAGAATCAAGTGTTTCTATTTTAAGGAAATAAGGTGACTCCAAAATTAATGGACTAGTTAGTATGTTCATGATCCTTTACATTATTGAAGTGTAGTCCAAGTTGTATGTAGGATTTAGTTCAAAATGTAATGTAGAGGTCTTCATGGTATGAATATTGTTGTTTCATTCTTTGTATAGGATTATCAAGGAATCTTAACATTAATGAGGGACTAAAAGCATGTTGAAGGACTCCTTGTAGGACACCTGACATTGGACCAAGAATGTTACTAGGAATTATTCTTTGGTTTGGTATTTTTTTACTTTGTTTTACTTAACCCATTAGTTCACATGACCTTAGATCTTGTGGTGAGGAATTTTTCATTATTTCCCAGGACCCTAATCTTTATCTACAAAATTATAATGCACTATTAGGAATCCAAGATTGCACTTGGTCTTAATATTAGGAACTTAATATTACAACTAGTTATGATATTAGGATTTTAAGATTATACCTAATCTTAATACCAATATCTCAAGTTTACATTTAGGAATTCAAGCATTTGAATTGTAGCACCACACTAAGTTTTATTTCTTGTTTAGGAAGTATGGTAAATATATAAGAAAGAAGTTCTTAGTTCAGGATTGTGATTTTTTTATTCATGAATAACATCCTAGATTTGGATGGTAGTTGTATATACTCAAGACAAATGGCATTCCAGTAAGGATATAATGTTTCAATATGACTTTGGAATGAAAATGCCCAATTTGTTTCCAATCACTATAACAAAAGGTGTCCTTGTACACTAAGTGATTTCACAAAATTTTGAGTGATTTCATTGGTCTAGTGAATGGGGACTAGTGAACTACACCCACATTTTGTAGTAGTGAATTTTACATTTGATGCCTTTGTCCTTTCCAAAGAAGTTTTCCTTGGTCCACTTAGTGTTTTTCTAGGGTTCTTCTAAAGGATTGATATGTTAATGGTAGGAAAAGAATGCTTCCTCAAATGGCTCAAAAGTGAAGAAAAAAAGAGTGTTGACTATTAATACCTACTTTTTCATCAAGTATCAAACACATCATGAGGCTATAGTCTATGAACTTGCTAGCATTCTCCTAATTAGCTTGGAAGTTTTTTTTTGCAGGGAGTATTCTTGTGTCATTGCAAGCTTCTTGTGCTCAAGGGGGAGGTTGGGTTTTTTGAAGACTCAAGATTGGCCAATTTATTTATGATCTTGGCCTTTGGAGTGTTAAGAGTCAAGACAAGCTTGGTCTAACGTAATATGCTGCCTTCGCCACAATGTAGGATTGCCCTTATGTGGTCAACGAACTAATACTAATGCTAAAACTTGTCGCAAATTCAAAAATGTTTTGATTAATCAATGAAGTTGATCTAGGCTGTAGGCTGTAAGTTTTTTTCCATTACTTGCAATAATGAAGGCGCGAAGTGATGTGTGATGAATTTCAAACTCAATGACACGGCTTGTGGCTTTTCGCAAAAACATCGTCAATTGGTAGGGTCGGCTCCTATTAGCATACAAGCACTTTTAACAAACAAATGCCAATCTATCTTTCAATAGCTTTCATAGTATGTTCCACAAAATTATCTATACTATGATTTTCACTTTTGAATGGGATTTTTTTTACCTTATGTCATCATGCATTCTTGTCACTTCCCAAGTAAATGGTGCAAATGTTGTGAATGGATATTGCTTTAAAAAAACATTATTGAACAATTGTTGTAAGGGCAATCTATTATGGCATATGGTGAATCGTAATCAACCTTTTGTACTTCAATGCATCAACAGGTGTGTGAATGGATAACACATGTTTTCTTGGTTGGTCCTTCCACCACTCAAACCCTTTTACAAGTATCTTATTAGTCCATGTCACAAGTCATTTGATAGTAATTTTGTAATTGAATAGGACATGGATGTTTTAAACATCTAAAGTTTGAAATGCTATTAGTTTGATAGGTATATGACCTGATCCAACTTTGGCTTTAAACTGTTGTGGTCGGTGGGGCTAGGTGGAAATGTAGGAATATATATCTAGCAAATGGGTGCATGGTAAAAATTAGCACATTCAAATGACGTAATCTCGTTGTTATCGAAGAATCAATTGGATATAAGTAATTCAACTCTAAGAATAGTACTTACTTTCAAAGCAATTGCAATACTAACTATAGGGGGTGATTTTGGCCATGATAAAAAAAAGATTTTTTTCACAAAAGTTGGGTATTTATTTAGTTGGTCACATTTTCCAAGTTATCCACATCTTGAATTTGTTCATGAATTGTGGTTTGTGTGATCCTGAGCCTTTTAAATTTTAGGTTTTGGGTAAAGATCGCATTATTCCAGTCTTTATTCCTTTCACATGGATAAGTAGGTCTATGATATATTCTACATTACCCTTCCATCATGGAATGTTTTGAACCTTTAATTAGAAGATTTTGGTCTCCTCCAATAAAGGAGTTTTATGATGAGTAATGACTTTGAGTGTTGTTTTTATAAACAAACAAAGATACGGATCCTACCTTTTAGGTTGCCAAAGTCATTGATATTGTGGCTCCTCATATCCATCAAAGTTTCATGAATAATCACGTTCCAATTATTTAGCTTTGTCAAGCAATAAAGGGGCTTGTTATACCACATATGTACTTTGTGTACCTATTTCTCCATTCAAATAAGTGCAATGGAGGTGTAATATCTATCTATTACCTATGAGGGAATGGTAGTAGGATGAAAAATGTTTTGTTGAAGATTTGTAGAAGAGTTGAAAGGTGTTTTACCCTCTTTTACCACAAACTGAATGTAATTAATGTTCATAGATCTTTATGACATTACAAATAGAACACTACTATGACTAGCACCTTCTTGTATGGAGCTACCCCCCCCCCCCCCCCTCCTTCCTCCTTGAGTTTGTATAAATGCAAGTGAAATAAATGGGGTCATGATTGCACAAATCATGCCTAATGGTAGTTGTTGCTATTTGTTGACTATAACATCATCCGCATTATTTCTTTCACTACTTGGAAGGTTTGAAAGGCCACTTTGCATGAAGGTTCTTGCATAGTGGTTGGACCGGAATGGAGTGTATTATGTGGCTAGAACATATGAGAGCCTTGGGTTACTAAAAATAAAATAGTTGGTATTCCAAAAGTACCCTCCACCTACTATGGAGTTAAAGAGATTCAAAGGAGGAAGATTGATTCACTTGAGGTTCTATAAACATGAAGGTATGATTGTCATACTCTTGGGGCTTAGTTGTTACTTTGTATTTGTTTTTCACAAAAAATTGGTTTTTTGAAAATGTAATAGGACTTCAATTGTTTGGGCATGCGGGTGATGTTTTGGCACAAAAAAACACATTTGATGGGAACATGCACAAAAAGGATGAAAATGATGGGGTTTGGTTTGATGGGGAACAAGATGGTGAACAAAGAATTGTTGTGTCAAGGTTGCAACTTTTATGACATGTTATCCTTTAAAAGAAATGAAATACATTTTCAAGAACTTGTGGTTGTGTTTAAATTCAAATCTCATGGGCATATAAATGATGATTTGGCACAACCAAACATGCCAAACGTCCAAATGGTTCACCAGTTCCACTGAATGCTCGTAATTAGATGCTCTTGGGCATCTTTGCGCAGTGTGCTTTAGGTGCTTTAGATACCTTGGGCTTTGATCAAGCGCTATGCCTTCGCCCTTTGCTTTGATTTTCGTGAGTTGAACTAGAATGAAAACTTTAATCATGAACGTGACGGAAATTAGTCAGATGGTAGGTAAGATGGTAAGTGTAGTTTCTTCATGTCAACTTGTTTCCCTTTGGAACATGTTATTTGTTGCAAGATTCTAGCTAAAAAGGTTTGATATAGCTATACAATGTTTTGCAAAAGTAGGAGATTTTAGTATTTTGATATGTATGTTCCCTTTCAATCTCATTTGAGATCTACAAGTGACTACTAATGCATATGAGTTTGTGTAAAAAGTTATGGCCACATTCAAGGATGAAACTTTATCTTTGAGAAAAAAAAATTGGAAGGTATTTCCTACTTAGGATGTTATATACCTACCTAGGATTTTACACAATCTTTTTGTTCCATGAATGAACTAATATGCTTTGGTCACATGTCTTGAACTCCTAAAATTGTTGTTCAACAAGGCCATGTCTTTTGACCCTAAGTGTCACCCTTGTGGCCCACATCACAAACTTACCATCTCACGATTTGATAATGGAAATCATGCAAAATTAGTTCTTTCACGAGTTCATGATTTTCACACATAGATTTTGTGCCTTTAAAACACGTATGATGCACTTGTAAAGGCACAAAATCCATGTGCAAAAAACACAAACCCATGAAATAACTAATTTTGTGCAAATTTGGAGTGAACTTATGAAGCTTATAAGTTTGTGATGCATTGCATAAACAAGGTTGATTTTGTCCATGTGAAGCCATAACAAACTATTCCTTTAGTGCTAAAGTGGAATGTGTCATTCAATTGGAATGATTGATAATCAATAGCATAGAACAACATCCAAATCAAACAAGAAATATATAAACAACTAAAATAACTTCATGTCTACATTTTGATAGTACACTTGCAACCACTAGCATCAAAAATGGTAAGGCCAAAATCATGGCATGCTTAGTAAAGACAATTAACATGCAATCTTCTAGGTTTCCATCAAGCCAAGGTAATCAAGTACCAAGGCTTCAAGATCTTTGTTATCTTCACATCCACAAATGCAATAAACAAGCTCGTTGCCTTCTTTTTCTGTGACCTTTTCATTAATCCAAAGATTGTCTAACTACATGCTCCAAAATAATTCCTTCCACAATGCAAAATACATGAGTCCACGATACACACAAAGATGCCAATTTGCCATGGTTGAATTAAACATTTACCATAACAACTAAGGAGCTTCTTGCTATCATTCAACAAAAACAAGTCAATGATTGCATCTAGAGGCCATTACCTTTTGACCTTAAATTTTCATCTTAACATGTCTATATGCAAGGGTTTCTCCTTTGAACTCAAAGTCAAGCAGTTGGCACAACAAGGCACCTATAACTGCAACCTTCACTACTATAATGATGTTGTGACAATTCTAGCTATAATCAACTTTGACTTTCAAGAATATAAGAAAGAGGGAAGGTGTTCATACAACTATGAATCCACTAATTTGATCCCACAAACCTTTTTTCCATAATTGTTTCTATTATGCAAACTAAACCAAAAAAACATCAAAAGTCTTGGATCAAGCTCCTTTTTGTTCCCAAAAATTAATGTGATAATGTAACTAGTTTTAACACAAGCGTGCACACACAACAAGTGCATGGACACTAGCCACAAATACTTTCTTGAAAACTCCAAATTGGTTACTAAATCGTGTTGTAATTGTATCCCTGGTTCTTGATGGTAGGTGTCATAGGAAGTGATGAAGTAAGATGATAAAGAAGGTTGAACAAATGTCTTCCACATGACAAGGCACATGAATGCAACAACAACAAAGAACTACCCATTGTCCTTGTGACAAGGTGCAAGAGAATGGAAAATCAACATCTACATGTCAAATGTGCACAATTTTGCTTCCAAATTTGTTGCAATGGAACTCCACCCTAAATGCCACTAACTTGGAACATAATATGATCAAAAGTTACTTGGAAGTCACTTTCATAAAACTTTGTAATGGGTGTAACTACTAAAATAAATCCCAATTTGTGAATACTTGAACCCACCATATTGCCTATGTCACTTAGAGGTTTAAAATGATTTCACCATATGGTTACTAATTTGTACATAAGACCAACAAAGCCACATTTACCTATGTGAACATTAGTGTCTAGCATTTAATTACTCCATCATTAAATTTATTATGTAAATTCATTTTTGTACTTGGGAACATAAACATTTTCATAGTGGGGTGGAAATGAGGTGCAAACACCAATTGGTACCTTTCTTTGAAGGTCTTTCATTCAATCTTATCAACATTGAAAAATGGTTGTCCTTTGTTTTTAATACATATGTGTTAGAAAGACATACAAGTTTGAAAATATTTGCCCTTCTTAGTAAATTTTTAGTGGAATTTTTTGTAAAATGGTAGAGAAATACTAAATAAAAATCACCAATTCATAGAATTGCAACTGTACCCCATTCAAAACCATGAGCAAAGTCGATTTAGTTGATGGTTGACATTTCAATTTTATAATGTTCCAAGCAATCAGTAATAATAACATTTAACAAAAATTAACAACATAACAAATATGAATGTAGGAAATTTTCAAAAGCCTTCGATATTGTGGATACCTATTAGAGTCTATGGGAGAAATGTAATGCAAGAAAAACCTTTTTGCAAACTTGGTGAATTTGGGACTTTAAATTCTATTTATTGCAATAACATTGTTATGTTTCTAGCATTTTATCCTATGCAAAATGGTGAAATTTGCCACAAATTGAACTTGTGTTGTTTTTCAAGATTTAGGGGACATTCGAATTTCCCATCAACTTTGTTGTTTTCATGGAAAATGTGCTTAATTAAAACATATT